>CM040121.1:605327296-605927296 GCA_022559845.1 Amorphophallus konjac
AGGGCTATGATTAGTGATGGGGGTCCCATTTCACGAACTTCCAATTCCAAGTTTTGCTTCGCAAATATGGCATCACTCATAAGCTCGCTACCCCCTATCATCCCCAAACCAGTGACCAGGTGAAGGTTTCCAATAGGGAGATAAAGAACATCTTGCATAAAATAGTTAGGCCGGATAGGAAAGACTGGTCCGAGAGACTGGATGATGCACTTTGGGCCTATAGAACTGCATTCAAAACTTATATTGGCATGTCTCCATTTCGGCTCATTTTTGGAAAAGCCTGTCACTTGCCTGTAGAGCTTGAACATAGAGCATATTGGGCAATTAAGCAAGTAAATTTTGATCTCACTCAAGCTGGGTCCCAAAGAGCTCTACAACTTAATGAATTGGAGGAACTGCGTAATGAGGCCTATGAAAATTCCAAGATTTACAAAGCCAAAACCAAAGTTTTCCATGATAAACATATTCATCGGAAAACTTTTCATGCTAATCAAAAGGTTTGGCTTTTCAATTCACGGCTACGCTTGTTCCCCGGTAAGTTGAAATCCAGATGGGATGGACCGTTCACTGTTGTTAAGGCATTTGACCATGGAGCCGTTCAAATTCTGAATCCACAAAATGGTCATATTTTTACTGTTAACGGTCAAAGGTTGAAACCATACTTGGAAAATGAGCTCTTATCACCAAAAGAATCCATCGCATTGGGTGATCAGAACTGAATTTATTTTAAACTTTCATGCGTCTGGCTGAAGACGGTAAACTTAGTGCTTCTGGGAGACAACCCAAGATTTTTTGTGATTTGATGATTTATTTTAGTGTGTTTGTTTTTCAGTTGTCAGGCCAAGAAGAGAAGGAGTCGTCGTCACTTTGTCCCGACCATCAGGTTGTATCCTTCCATCCCAACTATATTATCTGTTTACTTGTTCTCTGATCTTTATATTGCATATGCCATTGAGGACAATGTCATTTAAGTTGGGGGGGGAGAGAAAAAAAAAATTATTTCATGTGAATATAATCTGATATGAGTCATTGCTCGATATCCTGCATTGATGAAAATATGAAATCCCCATTTAGAGTTTCTTGATTCATGCTTGAATTGAAAATGATTATAGAATAGAAAAGACTAGGGAGAAGGATGATGAAAATTTTATTTAAACTAGCCATGGAAAACTGATCTAAGAATCTCTTTAAAAGTTCATGTGCACTTAGAAAAATGAAAATCACGTTGCACGCTAATGAAACATGCAGGACAAGCATTCTGCTATTTTGGGTATGTTGCCTGATATTCAGCACTTCTTAAAAAAGAGATCTTTTATAAATTTTCTGCCAAGTTATCCACCAAATTAGTGCAAAAGCACAATTGAAAAAAAAAAGAGAAAATAAAACACCATGAAAAATGATCCGAATCTGAGTAACCGGGCCTACTTCACCTAGCTAAGACGTGTTGAGGTTCGCGTCAAAAGGAAAAGGGAACCTTGATCTGCGAAACCGGGTCTGCTTCGAGGTTCGTGTTAAACAGTGAAGGGTAGTGCATCATCATGTGTGTAGAAAAATAAAAAGGTCCCTAAGGGACAAAGCAATAAGGCAGACAAAAAGCTTGTACACTTACTGCTCTGACTAACAGGTGCAGGGTTGAAAGACACTTATTTAAAATAGCAAATGGAAGATGCAATTGTCCACGTTGTGACTCTAGCATTTACACATACACCAGTGCTATTGAATTTTGAGTTGAATTCTTGATCATGTACCTTAATTTCCATATCTAAGGCTAGTATATGTTAACGTTTCCGGATTCCTAATCTTTGGTTATTTCTGTGAAAGAATAGTTGGATACGAAGGTATGAACTTTGTAAACTCTTGTTGATCCTGAATTTTTAATTGTTTGTATTGCTAAGGGACAAGCAATGAGTAAGTTGGGGGGTGTGATAAGTGTGTAATTTTACATATTAATTAATATTATAACACACTTTTATGAGCTTTAATATACATCACTATGCATTTATCACACTTAATTTAAATTTCAGATCAAAATATTTAATTACCTGATTTAATTAAATTTTGATTTTATTTTACAGACACAAAGGAAGATCACAACAAGAGGAATAAAATGAAAATAAATAAGAAGATAAATGGGCCAAAGCTTATTCACACATCCAAAAGTCCATGCCAACCAAACCCAATCTGAGTTCAAATAAAAAAAATAAAGAAAAAATAAAATAATTATATATATATATATATGATAGGTATACATATATATTTGATATATATATATATAGATGTATATATATATATATATAGATATATATGATATATGTATATATATTTGATATATATAGCGATATATATATTAGATATATATATATATGTATATATCATATGTATCAAATATATATATCATATATATCTATATATGTATATATCATATGTATATATCATATGATATATATAGATATATGTATATATCATATGATATCTATATATATCTATATATATAGATATATATAGATATCATATGATATATACATATATCTATATATATCATATGATATATACATATGATATACATATGATATATACATATATCTATATATATCATATGATATATACATATGATATATACATATATCTATATATATCATATGATATATACATATATAGATATCATATGATATATACATATATAGATATATACATATGATATATATATATATATATTTGATATATATATATATATAAATATATATATATATATAAAATAAGGCTTCACTTTGCATAAGACTTCTCACGTAGGTGTCACTTTCACAAAACATGCAGAGAATGCAAAAAGGATTCAAAGGCCAAGAAAAGCTTCAACTTGGTGGGGTTTAAGGTTTCAAACACAATGGCCAAGGCAAGGAACAATGCAAGGTGGCTCCACAACCAAAGGTGCTTCACGTGGCTTCATGTCTTCAAAGCACTTGAGGATGGCTCACAACGTCAAAGAGTTCAAAAGCATCCAAGACTTCACCATTGCGGCCAAGCATGCAGCAGGCTCCTCCATTTGGGATCCACATGGGCTTCAACACATTCAAACCACACAAAGCAACTTGCTTCTCCACGTGGGTTGGCACAAGTTGCACCAAAGCTTTCATGCAAACACGGGATAGCGAATAAGCTTCTTCAACGCAAAGGAAGGTGGCTGGGCTCCACA
The DNA here is from genome assembly GCA_022559845.1 of Amorphophallus konjac. Taxonomy (NCBI): domain Eukaryota; kingdom Viridiplantae; phylum Streptophyta; class Magnoliopsida; order Alismatales; family Araceae; genus Amorphophallus; species Amorphophallus konjac. Next base: position 605,330,487 of record CM040121.1, read on the forward strand.
TATGACAGGCTCCTTCCCACAATGCGGCCAAGTATGCTGCAACATCTTTCAGCCATTGCGGCTTCAAAGTGGGCAGGCGCACAGCTGCGTTGACGCAACAAAGGTGGAAAAGAGAAGAGAAAGATGAAAAAAAAGCAGAAAGAGAGGAAGAAAATGAAGGATAAAAATTATAAAAAAATAGAAATGTGTGCACCACATGTTTGCACATATTTCTAAGTCAAAATAAGCATCTAGACTTGTTCACATGAGGAATGGGGGTAATTTTTACCCTATAAAATAGGCTCCTATTGTTGTTGAGAGAGGCTTCTTCTTGGCCTTGGTAGAGTTACGTGAGAAGAGTTGGAGATTGTGGTTTGGGAGTTTTTAGTGTAATCTTTGTGGGTTTCTCTTATTGTATTGTTCTGTTCTTGGTGTTCTTAAGAGTTTAATCTTTTATCAGCTCCTTTACATGTTGTTCTATACTCCATTTCAATTTATGGTCTTCATAAAACTTGTTCATTATTCTGTGTTCTACATTTTCTCTTTTTACCTCCTCCTCTAATTCGTCTCCGTTTTCACGTTATGACATGTTTTTCTAAGTTCTGTCCTAACATGTTACTGTTCATCTGAGGTGATAGTCTCCACTATTCTTCCGTTTTGAAGCCCTCCCAGTCCTCTTTTCATTTTAAGTTCTTCAAGAAAATTTTTCTACTCTTGTAGATCTAACTTTTATTCTTCTACCACTTTCTCCAATTCTTCTTCATTTTTAAGTTACAATTAATTTTCCACTGTTATATTTTCTACCCAGTCACCATTCGCCCGCGACCATAGATGTCGGTTTTTCACATTTTTCACCTTTTTCATCTCGTTTTCTATCTCTGTACTCTTCATGAAAATTCTTTCTAACCCTCAGATCTTCAACTTTGTCTTCTGTCACTTCTTCCAATTCTCTCCGGTTTTAAAGATATTTCATTCCTTAACTCACCCTATTTTCAGTATAATTTTTCTTGCGTAGCTCTTCCATCCACCTCCCTTTCTTTATATCCTTCACACACCCCAAGGCGGTTGTTCTCTCTCGGTCCTCTCCCGGCGGCGTTCTACCAAAGCGGGGGGGTGATCAAAGGCTCGGCACGGCGTGGACGACACCATTCTTCTAATTCCTCGGCTTATTTCTTCCCTTATTCTTTTAATTTTAAAATTGTGCTTTTGATTTACATAGTTATAATTTTCAAATAAAAATTTATTTTCATGTAATTTGATTTTCCATTAGTTTTAATCTCATTCAAAACTTCAGGTTTTTTAAATACAAGAATTTTCTTCCATGCTATTTTGAAAATATTTCTTCTCCGTGGGATCGACCCGTAATCACCACTTTGCTTGAATTTCAATATTTTTTAGTGAGTGAGCTCGGTTAATTTTAAAATTGTGGCACGGCTTTTAACAATGAATTTTGTGCGCATCAAAGACTACTTGTATCAGAAGAAGCTGCATGAGCCGCTTCTTGGGACGATGCCGACAAGGATGAAGAAAGAAGATTGGGATCTACTAGACAAACAAGCACTCAGAGTTGTTCGCTTGACGTTGGCCAGAAACGTCGCTTTCAACATCGTGAACGAGAAGACCACGACATGATTGATGAAGGCGCTATCAAATATGTATGAAAAACCCTCGGCCTCAAACAAGGTATATTTGATGCGTCGTTTGTTTAATTTGAAGATGGCCGAATGTGCTTCCGTTGCAGATCACATCAACGAATTCAACTTGATTACAACTCAGTTGAGTTCTGTAGAAATAAATTTTGATGATGAGATTCATGCCTTGATTCTTTTATCCTCCGTACCTGAAAGTTGGGATGCTACTGTAACGGCTGTAAGTAGCTCTTCCCGTTTAAGCAAATTGAAGCTCAATGAGGTTCGAGACTTGATTCTAAGCGAAGATATTCGTAGGAGGGAATCAGGTGAAGTCTCAGGTTCTGCTTTGAATACAGAGAGCAGGGGAAGAATAAAAAAACGGGGTTAAAATAGGAGCAGATCCAAGTCCAAGAAGAGAGGTCAATCAAAGTATAGTGGTGATGGGTGCTAGAATTGTGGTAAAAAATGACACCTAAAGAAAGATCGCAGGTTCCAAAGAAGAAAAACCACAATGAAGAGTCTGCCAATGCAACTACAACAGTGCAAGTTCAAGATGCCTTAATTCTTTGTGTTGACACTCCTTTAGAGTCATGGATTCTTGACTCAGGTGCGTCGTTTCACTCTACCTCATGCAGTGAATATATGGATAATTATATTGCTGAAAATTTTGGAAAGGTTTATCTTGCAAATGATGAGCTTTTAGATATTGTGGGGAAGGGTGATGTCAATGTAAGGATCACAAATGACACTTTATGGAAGTTAAATAATATAAGGCATGTACCTGGCTTGAAGAGGAACTTGATATCTGTTGGACAGTTTGATGATGAAGGTTATGTCACAACCTTTGTGGGTGGATCTTGAAAAATTACTAAGGGTGCTATGGTGATAGCACGAGGCAGCAAGATGGGTACTGTCTACATGACTAACAACAAAGATACAGTGACAATGGCAAATTCAAAAGTTGAATCCAAGATTTGGCACTGCAGACTTGGTCACATGAGTGAGAAAGAGATGAAGATACTGCTGTCAAAAGGCAAGTTGTCTGACTTAAAATCTGTGAAAGTTGGTCTTTGTGAATATTGCATTGTTGCTGAAACTTTTCTCCAGTTGTGAAACTAACCACTATTAGGTTGGTGTTGAGCATTGTTGCTGCTGAGGACTTACATTTAGAGCAACTAGATGTGAATACAGCTTTTCTCCATGGTGACTCGGAGGAAGACATCTACATGTTGCAATCAGAAGGTTTTTCAATCCCAGGCAAAGAAAATCTCGTGTGCAAGCTCAAGAAAAGCTTGTATGGTTTAAAACAAGCCCCCAAACAATGGTACAAGAAATTTGATGGATTCATATGTAACAATGGTTTCAATAGATGCAACATGGACCATTGTTGTTATCTTAAGAAGTTTGATAATTGTGATATCATATTGTTGTTGTACGTGGATGATATGCTTATTGCAGGATCAAGTATGACAGAGATTAACAATCTGAAAATACAATTATCGAAGGAATTTGCTATGAAGAACTTAGGAGCAACAAAGCAAATCCTTGGGATGAAAATTGTGAGGGATAGAACAGCTGGCACTGTGAAGCTATCTCAAGAAAGTTACATCCAGAAGGTGTTGGGCAGATTCAACATGCAGGGTGCAAAACCTGTCAACACCCCTCTAGCAAGTCACTTTAAGCTATCTAAAGAGCAGTCATCAAAGTCTGCTGAAGAGCGTGAGTCCATGAAGAAAATTCCTTATGCATCAACTGTAGGAAGTCTGATGTATGCCATAATTTGTACCAGGCCGGACATAGCACATGCAGTGGGAGTTGTGAGCAGATATATGGCAGATCCGGGCAAGCAACACTGGGAGGCAGTGAAGTGGATTCTGAGATACCTAAAAGGCACCTCAGGTTAGTCACTTTGTTTCAGGAAAAATGATGTTATCCTACAAGGCTTTGTTGATTCAGATCTTGGTGGTGATTTGGACACCAGAAGAAGCACCACTGGCTATGTTTACACCTTGGGTGGCACTGCAGTGAGTTGGGTTTCAAAACTTCAGAAGGTTGTTACTCTCTCAACCACAGAAGCAGAGTATATTGCTATCTCTGAAGCTAGCAAAGAGATGGTATGGCTGAAATTTTTTTTAAAGGAGTTGGGCAAGAAACAAAGCAATAGTGTGCTATTTTGTGACAGTCAAAATGCAATTCACCTTGCCAAGAATCCTGTCTTTCATGCAATGACAAAGCACATACAACTAAAGTATCACTTTATTCGTGGTTTGCTTGAAGATGGTGTTTTATTGCTCGAGAAGATACTTGGGGCAGAGAATCCAGCAGATATGTTGACCAAGGTGGTGACCACAGAGAAACTGAGGCAGTGTAAAGCCTCAGTTGGCCTCCATGGATGATTGATGGAGGGATACCGCAGCAAGTATTTCCATTGTTACATTAAGGAGGATCAACACATTGAGATGTTTGTCTTTTTTTTGGAGTTTAGACTCCAAGTGGGATATTGTTAGTGTGTGGAGCCCGAACTCGCCTTCGTGCGCCCTCGCACGCGAGCACATGCTGTCTCTGGGGAGCATCAACTGTCTCAGGAGAGCATCCTTGGTGTCATGGGAGAATGCAGTCCAAGTTCAAGTGGGGAAGCACATGTAGTCTCTGGAGGGCATCCACTGCCTCTGGAGAGCATCCCTGGTGTCAGGGGAGAATGCATTCCGGGTTCAAGGCAATTCGATGTCAACCCTTTGGGAGATCATATGCAGTCTATGGGGACCATACACGACCTCAGGAGAGCATCCTTGGTGACAGGCGAGCATGCATGACCAAGGTTCAGAGCAATGTATATGTTAACCCTGGAAGAGCATTTCTGTTTAACAGGGGCATTGTTGTCTTTCGTACCCTGACTAATGACGCCCTAATCTTTTTATATAATAGGGTGAACTCTCTCTTTGTACTTGATCATCAAGTGATTATTCTAGTGGAATCCTGCTGCGACCGTGGACGTAGGAAGGCACATTGCCTCCGAACCACGTAAAAAATCTTTGTGTTCGTGTGTGATTGTCATTCTTCTACCTTTTTCTTCATTTCTCTATTCTGATCTTGATTAGTAGATCGTGAGCAAGAGAAAGGGTCGCGCCATTTTTTCCTAACAATAAGTCACTAATTTACTTTAAGCAAGTCTGGATTAGAGATATAATTCCTACTGAGCATTCGGTCACCTAATGTTTTCCCATATTTTTCAGGTAGCTCCGATGACGAAGATCATTCGGATGGGAATGGACACGGGTGAAGAGAGTAGAGCCGTTCCGATCATTGAAGCTACTACCTAGTCGTGTCTTTTTCATCTTTATTGAGTATATTATTGTAAATTTCTTTTATTGAGTCTAGAATGTCAATTAGTACTCTTTTCCTTTGAAGGATTATGTAATGGAGTTATTTGATGGTATTAATGGAATAAAGGACTCGATTATTGTCTCTATTTTTGCGCACTATGTCTACTTGTCGAATTTACTTATGCTCTGATTGACGTGATCGATATAAACTCGTCACGCGTACCGGGTTCCTTCCGCGTTCGGGGCGTGACACAGAAGCCACTCCTGCACATTCAATTTGAGCAAGTCAAAAACATCTACAAGGTTCCATTGAGTCCCCTCGTATGTTCTCGGCCATCCCTAACTGGATCCTTGGGCAGAAAGAGAAAAACAATCAATCTTTATATGGGCTTCCTTAACCTCTTTGTCATAGGTATTGTTTGTTTCGATGTATTTTTCTCGTTTTAGAATAGTTTTAAAACCAGTGTATTTTTTTTGATTTTAAAATCAGGAGTGTTTTGTTTATATAACCATAAAATAAAGGGATTTTTACGTGAAAACCATTGTTAGAGGTGAATTTGTAAAAAAATCATTCCTAGAAATACATTAATAGACATATCACTGGGTTAATTCAAATAGTGCATAAATATCATTTAAGCATGATTTTTTTGTAAGTTTTTGACAAAAAGAAGTGATGTGCTTGTAAATAAATATGGCATTTTTGCACAATTCAGATTTACAAAGTGATATGTCTGCTAATAAGTTTGCGGGAATAAAATTTTTTTTTTTTTGCAAATTCTCGTTTAACAATGGTTTTCACGTAAAAAACTCAAAAATAAAATAAGGTTTTTTGTTGGGTTGGCCTGATTTCAATCATTTTTTCTCCAATTTTGATTTGTGGTAGGTATGGACTGTAAACCAAAACAAGAACATCTTAATGTCAAATGGGGTGACGTGATCCCATTTTACATTGTTTTATGGTGAAACAAACAAATGAAACATGTTGTAAAATAAAATAATTACAAAGTTTTACAGTGTTTTACGATGAAACAAACAAGCCCATAGTAAACGAGTGTTTCCCAATTTTTTTTCTCTTCCATGAGCTAGGCTGGGTTCATGATAAACTGTTCCATCAAGGTGAGGTTTTTTCCTCCTGTGTCACCACTTTCAATCCATCAATGGTCTTTTTTACCACCTTTCATATCTCATGAGAAGAATCTAAGGTTACATACTCTATTTATATAGTTATATGGCCTTCCAAACACATGATGAAATCAGACCCTCCTAAAATTTTCTTTCCCGTCCCATTACATCTTCTCTGATAGAAACTCTATCGTTTCTTGTTACTGCAAGCAAACGTTTGACACCATAATCTCTGCATAAAATCCTAGGCTCCACTGGTTTCTTCATGTACCTGGAACATGATCAAAGTACACTTAAGGAAATAATACAGAAATCAAACATGCATTTCATGTGCTCTCTGTGGCTTCAATTGATGCATAGAGATAGCCCAATTTCCCAAAAGTTACATCACCCTTCAATCATTTGTTTTCCTATTTCCACCTTACTCCGCTGCTAACCAGATACCTAAACGATCCACAAAGGTGCACATGCTAAGAGCCAATTTTCCCATGAAGTCGGAACTGAAAAAAAAAAACAAGTACCAATTCCACAATGTCTTCTCTGCATGAATCCTCCTACCTGTAATGTTCTGTTTTATCTTCTTGCATATTGTCAAAGAAACTTCTTGACTTAGCTTACTAAGTCCTACATGAGCCAGTGAGGTTTGCCTATCACTGGTAGTTGCCCATTTGGAATATTAAATATTTGAATTGACTCAGGGTTGATTTGGCCTTTACTAGATTCCTACTTGTGCAAGCAGGGTCAGGTCACTTGCTGCGTTGTGAGAAAACATGGCACACAAGTCTCTCACCTTGAGCCCTGAGGCTTATTATTCTTGTAGATCATGTGCATTCTCTTTGGTTTAACTTTTACCACACTAGGAAGAGTTTTTGCAGCTAACCGTTGTGATCTCCTTCTCTGGCCTTTCAAGGAGCCTTGCAGTTCATCCATTAATTCTTTTCTCCATGATGGGAAAACTTTCCTCTAGGGCTGTCAATGGGCCAGGCTGGGCCCAGCCTGGCTTTGGCTCCATTAAGGCCTGCATTACATTATTTAAGCCCAGCCTGGTCTGGCCTGGCCTGCATTCAGCCATGGCCTAGCCAGGCCCGCATTGTGAAACTCGTTCTTTTTTATAGTTTATATTTGTGGGGCTGTCAATGGGCCTAGCCAAGCCGAGCCTAACTAAGGCCCATTTAAGGCCTGTGATATAATATGCCAAAGCCCAATTGAGGCCTGAGTTATAACATACTAAGGCCAGATTAAAGCCTGCAGTATAATAATGATGTAGGGTTATCAATGGGCCAGGGCCGGCCATAGGCTAACATGTTGAGCCCACGGGCCAGAAGCAGGCTGAATCATTAGGCCTCCTGCTGGCCCATGGGCTCAAAATGTTGACCTGTGGCCGGCCTGGCCTGAAAGCCCATGAGCCAGTCTGGCTCATTGACAACCATACTTCGAGGCACTGCTTTTCACATTTTTTAGGTCAACCATGGTGGGACTAACTTATGATGCTTTTGACATGTCTCCATACAGGGTGTGGCGCTTCAATCCACAGTGATGCATTTTTTTCCCATCAAAATGTGCAAATTGTAAAGGCTATCATAATCTATGCTTTCTTTTGATGTTTTGAAATATAGTACCTGATCTTGCGAGTATCTCTCATCAAGGGATAATGGGATATCCTGCAAGACTACCATTATAACAGTATTCATATTTTTGTTCATGCTTCTGGTTCCAACAGGAACCCGGTATAGCTCCAACACCTCATATAGGTTATCACTTCCCTTTGTGGTGTACACAATAGGTCAAGAAGTACCATGAGTCTGAATTTTCAAGGGTATTGGCGATATCAATAACCATTTACTTTCTTTTCTTAGTACTTTATTTGTATCTGTATGATTTGAGACATTTTATAAATTGTACCAAAACATACATACCCTGTCTAAAATTATCAAGGATGATTGCCCTATTATTGAGAGCATTTGCACCTTAACTTGGCAGTACATAAAAAAGTTCAAGAAAACAGATTCTGCACATCACTTTCTACCAACCAATAACATACATGAATGCTATAAAACTGGCTGAGAAAAGTTCCGGAAACAATTTCTAGTTATGGATTTATTGGTATGAGGATACCCTAGTCTGAGTGAAGTATCAGAGCTGTAGTCAAATTCCTGAGGCTCTCCTGAATTTGAGGCACTAGTGACTGTCTCAGAAGACACCCTATCTTCATGCAAAATGGTCCCAGACTCAGCAGCTAACAACTGTTTCCTGCCCTTTGTCATTTCCAAAATCTGCATCCATCCAAGAATACGTGAGGTCTCTGCATAATGAGTGGATGCAAGAAAGGGAAAGGGGGAAAATGAATGAAGCCTTTCACCTGTTGCCTCAGCCGTGTGTTCTCTTCCATTAGTTTAACCCCCTGTACATGTAAGTACACAATCAGTAGGGAGGGAGCAACTGAGTCTTTTGTTGTTGTTAGGTATATTTGTAGATGCAGTCTTTATTTTTCTTCATCTTTGCATGGTTCAGATATTAGTCATCAAACATTCAAGATTACTATGCATATACAATAATAGGTACTTGCAACAGGTGGTTGCATTCTATACTGTTTTTCACTGCCCAAACTGTGACAAACCATTTGCTACACTAAAATAATGCTGATCCTCCAACTAAAGAAATCAAACTTTACAAAGCCTTCTATCTTTTTTATCTCTTCAGTGATAGATGTTTTCCCTTGGCCATGCAAAACATCATAAGTGTATAAACCTAATTCAATTAATGAATCTCTGATTGTTACCTCTCTCGTCAACAGAAGATGTTTCCCAGCTATGAAACTCTAACAGGAAACTTCTCTGCACATCTCTTAACTCTGACATTTTCACTTATTTCCACACCAGCAACAAAAGGTAAGAATTAGAATGTAAAGCCCGGGAAACATGTCTTTAATGTGGTTTTGTGTCAACATCTTTAAGTTTTGATATCGATATTGCAGACGAGGTGAACACTTAAGCTTCTTTCAGCCACAAAGACAGCTGGAAAACACCGATTTTCAACATCTATAAATTGCTAGATTTTTTTGGGACAATAGCCTAAGTATATACTATTTGTTTCCATAATATTATGTTATCAACAAATGAACATGAAATATGCAGCTAGGTGAAAATCACATACTCATGAAGAAAGGGCAATGTATGCTAGTCGAGTAAAAGTTGTTAACAAGTAGAAAAAGAAAGAAGAATCTCCGTTCCTTCATCCTCATATGATCAGCCATTTGTCTCAAAGAAGCCCAAAACAAATGATTCTTAATTCAGATCATATGTCAATCTGTCAGGCCATTGAATCTACATAGATATTATTGCAGTTAAATGCTTTTGTTAGGGACCAAAGGTGCTTCACTTCCAACCTTCTGTTGCAGCCCACTAATCTCGTCCATGATTTGCTGACCCTGAAAATTAGTAGATAAGTTATCAGTGCAGTGTTTCTTGATGAAGACTTACTCTTTTAAATTGGTTGAAGAATCACACGGGCACGACACACACTTTTTGTTGTATCACACGGCGTATGCCTGTTTCAAGTGTTTTCTCTAAATGCTGCAGCTCTTCCAGTGTTAATCCTTGGATATCCTCTCCTCTCAGTTTCCTGAAGTTAGAAGCAGATCAGCTACAATAGTTAATGCAGACAAATCCTGCACTTGTCTCAACATTTAGTAGACAAACATATACCTAAGCTGTTGGCGTGTTTCATCAACTTCTTTGCTTAATCTTGCATGGTTGCTATTCTCTAGCTATAAGAGGGCAGCATGTCTCATCAGTTTAGTGGTTTGGCATACTTGTCACAGAAATTAGCAATCAAAGAGTATGCTTCAGGTGAACAAGAAAAGACACTGAACTCGGGATCTCTAGACAAAATTATAGAATCAATCAGCTGGACAAACAGTGAAAATACCTCCATAGTGCACAACTTTCGAACATCACACAGTATATCAGGAAAAAAAATGTCCTTTTGGTGAGTACCAGGGAAAATTGTTTTGGTATCATGTTTAGTCCACAAAAGTTTATTTGTAAAATTAGAAGTAAAGACCAACACAAAGCCTGCAGAGGTAGCATTAACAATTTCATGACGACAAAAAGTAAAGACCAACACAAAGCCTGCAGAGGTAGCATTAACAATTTCATGACGACAAACTCATGCTATGGATAGATAACAAAAAATAAAAATATTTAGATCTAAGGTATTCCTTAGGTGATGGTAAATGTGCAATGAATTCTGTAAGGTAAAAATCAAACTAAAACTTAAATGTGTTTGCTATAACGCTCCCTAACATCATAATGTACACTTAGCAAAGTAGACTTAGATTTAGTCATCCAACATCATGCATCGTTTCTCTCCTCGCATGTACCCATCTCGGTATTCAGCAAATCCCTCCTCCACCACACCCCCCAGGCCAACCCCAAAATGCCTCCTTTGGTATTATGGTATATCACATGCACATTTCCCCTTTGGAAAGCCAGTCTTGTACAGTGGCGAAAGCCTCTAGGTACTTCAATGTTACACATCTTAGATAAGTGCTGTATAACGTGGAATATGATTCAAAAGGCTGTCAAACAAAAAGCCAAAGGTATTTCTACAGCATGTTTCTGTCCTTTGTTCCGAAGTCTAGAGCTTTCCATGTTTTCCTCCTGATCATCCTTTTCCTTGACCAAATGCCATCAACGGGGATCTTCTTTTTCCATGAGAAACATCGTCCATCCTCACATGAGAAACATTCAACCCTTTGCATTTTCTCCACTTCTGGATAGAGTATTTGGAGAGGGGGATTTCTGTAGCCCACCCAAAGAGCAGCCCAACTAGACCCAACAGGGTCCAACGAGGCAAGCCCACCTAGGTGACAGCCCACAGGGCCCACCCAGGGAAGAAAAGCCCAATAAACAAACACTCGAGGAACCAACTCTCCCCGGCGGCCTCTAGGCTCGGAGGGCCCGAGTGATGGTCAGGTCATAAGGAAGGTCCGGCCCAAGCCGTTTCCCCGCCCGGGAGAGACAGGCATTAGCCGACCTATCCGACCCCTCTTTCACCGAGCTATGCTCATCGCCCGGACAGGGCTGACGTTTCAGGAGCTCGGCCAGACCAAATATCATCCGTTCAAGAGTCCCCAACGGATAGGGGAGTCAAGAAACCGCCGGACTTCAAGGCGATAACGTTCCCACGATAAGGCCATGAAAGTCCACGTTGAGGACGTAACTCCCGCCGGAGACCCCTCAGCTGGCAGGACTCCTGAAGGCGGCACACTATTTAAACCAGGGCTACCCTCCGACGGAAGAAAAGGGCCATTCAGGTACTCATATACCCTAACTCTGAGCAATCCGCTTCACCCTCTGGTGGAGAGGAATCTCGCGTGCTAGCTTTTCTCCTCCCCATTATTGCTTCCACCACAGCTCTACTGACTTAGCCATCGGAGAGTTTTACCCCAGGGAAGCCCCCTGGGCCCTCTGATACGTTTCTCTATCTTGCAGTTCATCTTCAGGTGATCCACAGCTCGCTCAGGATACAAGCGCGAGATCTCGCCTCTTCATCTGGCGCCGTCTGTGGGAAACGCACGAAGAGCCGAGATGGTGAGAAGAAGCTCAGGGAGGAGATCCGCCGTCGAGAAGGGAAAGGCCGTGGTGGCGGCAGGAGATGGCCCCTCTAGGGCCTCACAGAACCCTCCCTCCAACGCCAGCGTCCCCACCAACGAGCCGCCGCCCCCTCCGACGGCGACGGGGGCACCCCCCAACGGTGGCGACGAGGTCTTCCAGGCCCTCAATAAGAAGCTTGACGTCCTCGTGGAGCTCATGAGGGCCCAGGCGGCAAGGGATGCCAGGTCCCGCGCCCCGTCCGGGAGCCCCCCCCCCCCCGTCGAAGTGCGTCCCAACATACCGCTGGGGGCCGCTTCACCCTCCGCGGTCAGCAGCTCATCCGCAACAACGTGGGAGGACCCTCGCAAGCACCGCCCCCGGAGCAAGAGGCTTCCTCCACGCCCAGAAAAGGGAAACAGGGGGCGAGGCCTCCACGCCCGAGCGCCGGCGGTCCTGAGGATCGCCACGACGCTCCCCCCAGTCTCACGGCACGACCGCAGCCGGAACTATCCCTCCGGCTGAGGGATTTCGAAAGACGTTTTGCAGAGCAAGAGCGCGCCCTCCGCGCCCTGCAGAAAACCTCTTTCCCAGAGGATGAGGAGAAATCCCCTTTCTCCGAATACATCTTGAAGGCAGAGGTGTCTCCCAGAACCTCCATTCCGACCTTCAAGCTCTATGATGGCCAGGGCGACCCAGCCGACCACTACGACAGCTTCGACGCCCTGGTGACTCTGCATGGAACACCGGATCCTATTAAATGCCGAGCCTTTGCGGCCACCCTGGTCCAAGGCGCTCAGGCATGGTTCCGGGCCCTCGCCCCTGGGTCCATCCGGGACTTCAGGCAATTCGGACGAGTCTTCAAGGAAAGCTTCGCCGGAAGCGCCCCCCCAAGGTCAGTAGCGGGGCTCCTGGCCCTCAAACAGGCACAAGGGGAAAGGCTCCGGGCTTATGTCCACCGATTTAAATCGGAAGCCCTCAGAATTCCCCGCCTGGATGTGGCCTCGATCACGACCGCTCTGACCGAGGGCACCCGGGATGAGAACCTCCGCCGCGAACTTGTCCTCCACCCTCCCTCGACCCTTGCCGAGCTAGTGACTCTGGCACTGCGCCACGCCGAGTGCGAAGAAGTACTCAGCGCCTGCCGAGACACAACCGGCTCGGGTCGGGAGGGGGACAAGAAGCGAGCCTCCGAGCCAAACCCTGGCTCGGGCAAGAAGCGCGATCGGGAAGGAGAGCGCAAGAGGAAGTATGAGCGGTACACCACGTTGACCGCGCCAGTCTACGAGATCTATGAAGACATCAAAGACTCGGGACTCCTCCGCCGGCCCGAACCAATGAGATCGAAGAACCGCAAGCGCGACAGGCATTGCCTGTTCCACGGCGACCACGGGCACCACACCGGCGACTGCCACCAGCTCCAGGACGAGATCGAACGTCTCATCCGTCAGGGGCACCTGGCCCGGTTTGCAGCCGGGCGCAAAGAAGACCGAGATGCCGCCGAGGAGATCGACAACGCCCCCCGAGGGGTCCACATCAACGTCATCTCCGGAGGAACGGCGTCGGGCGGCGACACCAGCCGAGGAAGGAAGCGTCATGCCGAGCGGGCCAGCCAGGTCTTAGAACCCTCCAGCGGCCCGCCGAGGGAGCCCCAGGTCATAGTCTTCTCCGACCAAGACCTGGAAGGGCTGAAGACCCCGCATGATGATGCCCTCGTTATCTCGGCCACAATAAACCATTGTAACGTAGATAGAATTCTAGTTGACAATGGGAGCGCCCCCGATGTATTATCTTACGACTGTTTCCTTAAGATGGGGGAAGGCCCATCCAAACTCCGCCCGATCCGAACACCCCTTTGCGGGTTTAATGGCCTGGCCACCTACCCCGAGGGAGCCCTAAGCCTGCCGGTCACCATCGGCACCCCACCCAAAACCGTTACGGTCATAGTGGACTTCATAGTGATTAAGGGTATGATAGCGTACAACGCCATTTTCGGCCGGAAAATTCTCAGCCGGATAAAGGCCGTACCATCTACCTATCACCAGAAAATGAAGTTTCCCACCAAAAATGGGTTGGGGGAAGTCCGAGGTAACCAGGCCACGGCTAGAAGGTGCTACAACATCTCGGTGGAAGCCTCAAGGCCGGACGGGGGGAGATAAGGGCCCAAGAGAATCGAAGGGAAGACTGTAACCGCCGAGCCCGGTGGCGAATTGCTAACGGTATTCCTAAACGATGACCCGGCCCTCGGAGTAAGGATCGGAGCCGACCTACCACCCATGGAACAGCAGCAATACAAAAAATTCCTTTCTGAGTACGTTCAGGTCTTTGCTTGGTCCGATGATCAACTCCCTGGCATACCAGAGAAGACCGTGATGCACAAGCTCAGCCTCGACCCCACCGTGAGGCCCGTACAGCAACGGAGAAGGAAGCATGCGCCCGAGAAACAGGCGATCATCAAGGCGCAGGTCACCAAGGGATAAGAGACAGGCCTCTTCAGACCAGTCCTGTACCCTACGTGGCTAGCCAATGTCGTCCTGGTGCCAAAAATTACAGGCAAATGGCGAATGTGCGTGGACTTCACCGATCTGAATAAGGCTACCCCCAAGGACTGCTATCCGCTACCGAGCATCGACCAATTGGTTGATTCAACCTCGGGCAACGAGATACTCAGTTTCCTGGATGCCTATTCAGGTTATCACCAGATCAGAATGAATCCAGAAGACGTCGAGAAGACCGCCTTCATCACTGACTGCGGCGTGTACTGCTACACCCGGATGCCTTTCGGGTTGAAGAACGCCGGAGCCACATATCAGCGACTGGTAAATCACATGTTCGAGGGACAGCTGGGTCGGAACGTCGAGGCTTACATTGACGACATGCTCGTCAAGACCCCCAAGGCCCAAGACCACTTCACCGACCTTGCCGAAACCTTCGGCACCCTCTGAAGTACAACATGAAGCTCAACCCCGCCAAGTGCGCCTTTGGAGTAAAATCCGGGAAGTTCCTGGGTTTCCTGGTCACTCAGCGCGGGATCGAAGCCAACCCCGACAAAGTCCAGGCCATCCTGGACATGCGCCCGCCCGCGTGCATTAAAGACGTTCAGCGTCTGGCAGGGCGTGTGGCCGCTCTCAGCCGCTTCCTGTCCCGTGCGGCCGAACGATGCTTGCCCTTCTTCAAACTGATGAGGGGACCCAAGCTAGCGCCTTCTACGTTCGCATGGGATGAGGAGTGCCAGACAGCATTCGCCGAGCTTAAAAAGTTCCTGGCTTCGCCACCGGTGCTCTCCAAGCCCGCCCCAGGCGAAGTCTTGCTGCTCTACCTCTCGGCGACGCCATCCACGGTCAGCTCGGTCCTAGTCAGAAATGACTCGGGAATCGAAAGACCGGTCTACTACACCAGCAAGGTGCTCAATGAGGCCGAACGGAGGTACCCCGCAACCGAGAAACTCGTGCTAGCGTTGGTTACCTCGCAAGGCGCCTCCGCCCCTACTTCCAGGGGCACCCCATCACCGTGCTAACCGGCGAGCCGTTGAAGAAGATTCTGGCCCACCCCGAGGCCTCAGGGCGACTCGTCAAATGGGCCATTATGCTCGGGGCCTACGACATCTCGTACCGGCCGCGATCAGCAATCAAAGGCCAAGCGCTCGCCGACTTCATTGCCGAAAGCACCATCCCCGCCGAGGACAGGCCTCCGACCACGACCGGGCCAACCTGGGAACTGTTCGTCGACGGATCGTCCAATTCGGCAGGCAGCGGTGCGGGGATACTCCTGAGGTCCCCGAAGGGATAGAGCTACAGTACGCCCTGAAATTCAACTTTCAGGCATCCAACAATACTTCTGAATACGAGGCCCTTATCTCGGGAGCACGCATGGCCCTACGGCTGGGGGTCGAGCGAGTCAGGATGCACACCGACTCTCAACTAGTCGCAGGTCAGGTCAACGGCGAGTATGAAGCTCGGGAGGCACCCATGATCAAATACCTTCAGTTGGTCCGGAGCCTGGCCCAACAGTTCGAGGAATTTGGGGTAGTCCGGATAGCTCAGGAGCAAAACTCTCGGGCGGACGCCCTCTCTCGATTGGCCTCCTCCCTAGACCCGGAAGGTACACGATCGGTCCTCCTAGAAGAGCTAGAGCGCCCGAGCATTGACACGGAGCTCCTCGCTGTTGACTCGGCCACTCCAAGTGACTGGCGCTCCCCCTACCTGTCCTGGCTACAAGACTCCCAAGAGCCCTCCGACCCTCGAGAAGCCCGCCGAATGAAGTATCAAGCTCGGCGCTTCGTCGTCTTCGACAACACTCTCTACCGAAGATCGTTCTCCGGTCCCCTCCTGAAGTGCCTCGGTCCCGACGAGGCAGGCCGAGCCATCCAAGAGATTCATGAAGGCCTGTGCGGAGCGCACTCAGGGGCAAGGTCACTGGCCAGAATCCTGTTACGACAGGGGTACTGGTGGCCCACCCTGCAGCGCGACTGCTCGGCCTATGTTCAACAGTGCGACCGATGCCAGCGGTTCGACCACTTGGTCCATCAGCCGGCTACGGAACTTGTCACCCTAGCCGAGCCTTACCCTTTCGCTCGGTGGGGAATCGATATCCTTGGGCCATTCCTAACGGCCCAGTCCCAGAAGAAGTTCATCATCGTCGCCATCGACTACTTCACCAAGTGGATCGAGGCCGAGGCTACGGCAAGGATCACCGAGACAGTCGTTTGGGGCTTTGTTTGGAAATCGATCATTTGTCGCTTTGGCATCCCCCGAGTGATAATAAGCGATAACGGTCGGCAATTCGACTCGGTACTTCCGAGATAGATGCGCCGACCTAAATATCCGCAACCACTTCACTTCGGTCGCCCACCCTCAGGCCAACGGGTTGGTTGAAAATGCCAACAAGACTATCTTGAAAGGCATAAAAACCAGACTCGGCAAGGCTAAGGGTAGCTGGCTCGAGGAATTGCCTAGCGTACTGTGGTCGCACCGAACAACCCCCAGGACGGCAACCGGTGAAAGCCCTTTTCAGTTGGTATATGGCACCGAAGCCGTCATTCCATTGGAGATCGCCAATCCGTCTCTCCGAGTGATCAGCTTCTCACTCGAGGCAAACGGGCAAAAATTGCTCGAGAACCTCGACCTAGCAGACGAACTCCGAGAGATCGCGAACGTTCGGGCAACGGAGTACCAGCGCCGCCTCACTCGATACTACAACGCCAAGGTCCGAGACAGACGTTTCCAACCGGGGGACTTCGTCCTCAGGAAGGCCGAAGCCTCTCGACCACTAGAGGCGGCGGGCAAGCTATCCCCCAACTGGGAAGGCCCCTACCGAGTGGTCGAGACGCTCGGAAAAGATGCGTACAGGTTAGCGACAATGGAAGGGGAACCTATTCCTCGGACATGGAACGCAGCCGCACTACGCAAATTCTATTTTTGAAATTGTACAGCAAGATGGACGGAATAAATCCCTTTTCTTTTCATTCCAAACCATTGGTACATCAGATAGGCAAATGCCAGTACATCACATAGCAAAAAGCAAAAATCCGTCTAACACTGCCTCAAGGGGTCATCGCTCGACTGACTCGGTCTTGATCTCCTCGCGTCCAGCCACTGACTCTGCCTCGTGCGGAAACTGGCTCGGACAAGAGGTGGTCAAGCCAGTTGCCTCGGGTGGCCCGTGACAAAGGTGACAGAGGGATTACAGGAGGGAGGCCACCTTTAAACGTTGAGGAAGGCTACCTCCCAAGTTGGCAACAACCAGGAAAAAGGAGCGCCGTGAAAGCCTCCCCTCTTCCAATCTGCCAACTCCTTGGAAGGAAGGAGAGAGCAAGCAGCCCCCGAAGAGTGAAAGAAACGAAGAACAGAAGAGGGAGAAAGAGGCTGCAGACGGAGGAAGGCTTCGGTGAGGAGGGAGCTTGATACGCCTCCTCCCCTCACACGGAGGGAAGTAACGGCGGGCTCCCCTGATGCCCCCATCGTCCTCCGCCTCGGCGTCCACCCGGAAGCCTCGCCGGAGCTAAGAAGAGGCCAACGGCGTGCTTCCACACGCCGAAGTCCTCCCCAGATCCGCGCGGTGACCGTCGGACCCGTCTCGTGCACGCGCGGCGACCGTGGGACCCGTTCAACATTACAGGGCAGCAGGAGCCCGCCGCTCCCCGTCGTCGGCGGCGTCGCCCTCCGAAGGATCCTCCATGCTCCGAATACAAGGGCACAACGCAGAGTGAAGAGGAAGGAGCGAGGAAAGACTGTTAGAGAAAATCCCAAGCAGTGAAGAGGAAAGGGCGCCTTTCGGTCCTTCTTATAGGCCAAAGGAGGCTACACGCCTTAAATGACCCCCCCTCCTCGAAAACACGCCAAAGGATTTCTCCCCTGAACAGTCACCTCCAACTCCTCGTCCCCCGCCCTAGCGGGATTCACGAAGCGGCCTGACATTCAAAGCATGAGGAAACGGAAAGACGCCCCGTCAGAAGCCTACCAAAACTGCATGCGAAAACCACGCAGGGCATATCGGCACCTCTCAACCACTCAAGATCTGCAAACCAAATCACGGCAAGGATGGTACTCAAACGGAGCAAGTCATTTATTATCACACCAAAAGGAAACCCTCTAAAAAGAGGGAAGAGAGACAAAAAGGGAAGGAGGCAAAGTACATCAGGCCTCGGGCCCACTTTGACATTCGGGAACGGCGGGAGGAGACGCGTCACCCCCGGCGCCTTCGGTGACGGCCGGCTCGGACACTGACCTCGCATGTGCGAGAACTGTCTCGGTCGTGAGCCCTCCCGAAACGCCCGGAGCCGGTGACCCCGATGGAGGCAACCCCTCCGAATCTCCCCCGACCGACGAGGAAGAGCTGGAAACCGACTCATCCGAGTCATAACACTGGCCGAAGGGGAACTCGATCGCAGAGTTTTGCTCATCGGCGTAGTCCACCGCCCGGCGATAGCCCTGCTTGAACCCCTTTCGAGCACCCCGGCGTAGTGCTACCTCGTAATAGGGTAGGGCGGCTTCCACCAGGTCGGCCGAGTAAGCATCCGAGCTCCTGTAACGCTCGATTGCCTCCGCCTCGACCTGCCCCGCCCTTCCGACGAGCTCGACCCGAGCCCGCTCCGCCTCGACCGCGCGCTCCTCTGCCCGGGCCCGGTCCGCCTCAGCTCGGAGATGCTCCGCCACCTCCGCCCGATCTAGCAGCTCAGCGCGTTCGAGCTCCCAGCGATTGTCTAGCTCGAGGCGACGCAGACGCTCCTCCTCCAGGGATCGGCTTGTCCTCTCGAGAGACTCTCGGGTCTTGGCGAGCTGTTCGGTCAGCACCCCGGCTTCCAGTCGGCTCGCCCGCGCCACCTCCCGGAACGCGGAGAACTCCTGCCGGAGCCCCTCATGCTCCCCCTTGAGTCGGGCCAGTTTCCTCTCGCAGCCCCCAAGGGTCCAAGCAAGGTTCGACCGCTCCGCCTCCGTCCGGGCGTGCGCCTCCGCCATCAAAGCCACCGACCGAGCTATGACCAGGCCGCCCTCCATCAAGACATCAAGGATCCCGGGGGGGGGGGGGGGGTATTGCGCCTTTCTCCCCCCTTCGTCCTTGCGGCAATCGACCGGCAGACCCGATACAGGTCGCCCGTAATGCCGAGCCTTTCCAAGGGCTCCGACAGAGGGGACCGCTCCGCCCGGGGCACCCCGCCAGAAGACTCCGCTCGAGTGACGGAACCAACCGCCTCGCGCGCCACGGTCGGTTGGGGTTGCGACGCCTCCCCGGGCGAACCCCCAACCTCGACCGGCGCCGCGGGACCGACCGCACCGGGAGCTCCAAGCACCTGGGGCTGCAACGCCCTAGCGGGCGAACCCCCAGCCCTGCCTGTCTCGGCCCGCACCTCGCCGACCGAGACATCCCCGCCTTCGGCCAATCCCCCGGCCTCGGCGCCAGCTACTTCGACATCGGCCCCCTCTGCCTCCGTGGGGGGGAGAGCCGACCCGTCGCCGCCCTCTGATGGGCCCCCGGTCTCCTCGGCCCCCTCTCGCCTGGCAGGTGGGGGAGCTGGCCCCGAGGGGTCGGCCCCATCTTGCCCCCGAGAGGGGAGCGCCGCCGAGCCGGAGTCGCCCCCGGCGGTAGGAGGAAGACCGGCCTTCTTGGCCCGTTTCTTGGCCTTCACGGCCTCCCGCAACTTTTCCGCCATGGGATCCTTGCGCTTTGTACCAGTTGGCCGTGAAGACCCCACGGGAGCCACCCCCTTGCCCTTATCTCGGGCTTGGGCGCAACTCGCAGAAGCATCTGGTTCATCGGCCGCCGAGTCATCTCCAGATCAATGACCTCAGCAGCTTCCTCCAGAGGTTCCGCCTAACGTCTGCCACAAAGGGAGAAGACCCGGTCAGGAGAAAGAAAGTAACTACCATCCCAGGAGAAGAGCCTCGAGAGCGGTACCTGTCGACGTCAACCGCGTAAGCAAGCACCGTTCCATGTTCTCCGGCGTCACCAGCTCCTCGGTCGACTGGCGGTTGCCCAACAGACGAGCGGCCTGCCGCTCCACGTGGGAAGGGAACTCCTCCGGGCGAGGGGGAAGATTCGGATGAAAATTGGGCGAGATCGGACATCTCCAAAACTTGTCCGTCGCCTCCGCCTTCACCCAGAAGAATTGGGTCTTCCACCCCTTGTGCGAGGAGTCCTTCGCAGCGAGGGAGATGCAACTCCTGTTCCTCCTCGCTTGGATGAAGTAAAAGCCCTTCCCCGCCGACGGGTGCGCTTTCAACTCGAAAAAATAATGAAAGAGGTCCAAGGAAGGAAAAATGTCGTGCTGACGACAGAGAATCCGAAAGGCGGAAAGAAGGAGATATGAGTTGGCCACCAACTGAATAGGCGCCAACCGGAAAAACTCGAGAAGCTGGAGTACAAGAGGCTCGAAGGGAAGGTGGAACCCACTCTTCCAAGCCAGAAGGAAAGTACAAATGTGCCCCGTACGGCTGTCCAGACTCGTCTCATACGGGGCGGCGGCAGCAAAGCTGTACCTGAGAGGCAAGCGAAAGCGATGCTCCAGCTTCCTCACCTCGGCCTCCCCCAACTCACTACAGTTGGAGACGGGCTCCCGCCTCACCTGCCCGATTTCCAGAGGCAGACCAGCCATCGAGCCGGAAGATGATCCCTCGCGCGAGCTCGAAGACTCCGGAGGGGAAGGAAGTTGCCGGACCGCCTCCGCGGTTATCCTCGCCAACTCCTCAAACGCCGCCGCAAGACTCTGCGCCTCCACTGTGCCCTCACGGCGCATCAAGGAGCCCCAGAAGCAAAGAAACTAAGGAAAGCCCAAAACCCTGAGAAGCCTAGAACGACGAACAGCGCCCAACGCCTATAAAACCCTGGAGGAAGGCGGCGCGTCGTTCCGTGCTCCGAGAAAAGGGGGGCCCCTTCAGTTCAAATCCGTCAGGATCATCATTACGGGCCCAGGCGACCACTACACGTGGCTCCATCACGCCAACAGAATTCCACCCACCTGAGCCACGCCGGTCCAAAGTCTCAAAAACTACTCGACCGAGCCTCCATGGCTCGGGAGTAGGAGGGGGACAAGTGGAGAGGGGGATTTCTGTAGCCCACCCAAAGAGCAGCCCAACTAGACCCAACAGGGTCCAACGAGGCAAGCCCACCTGGGTGACAGCCCACAGGGCCCACCCAGGGAAGAAAAGCCCAATAAACAAACACTCGAGGAACCAACTCTCCCCGGCGGCCTCTAGGCTCGGAGGGCCCGAGTGATGGTCAGGTCATAAGGAAGGTCCGGCCCAAGCCGTTTCCCCGCCCGGGAGAGACAGGCATTAGCCGACCTATCCGACCCCTCTTTCACCGAGCTATGCTCATCGCCCGGACAGGGCTGGCGTTTCAGGAGCTCGGCCAGACCAAATATCATCCGTTCAAGAGTCCCCAACGGATAGGGGAGTCAAGAAACCGCCGGACTTCAAGGCGATAACGTTCCACGATAAGGCCATGAAAGCCCACGTTGAGGACGTAACTCCCGCCGGAGACCCCTCAGCTGGCAGGACTCCTGAAGGCGGCACACTATTTAAACCAGGGCTACCCTCCGACGGAAGAAAAGGGCCATTCAGGTACTCATATACCCTAACTCCTGAGCAATCCGCTTCACCCTCTGGTGGAGAGGAATCTCGCGTGCTAGCTTTTCTCCTCCCCATTATTGCTTCCACCACAGCTCTACTGACTTAGCCATCGGAGGGTTTTACCCCAGGGAAGCCCCCTGGGCCCTCTGATTCGTTTCCCTATCTTGCAGTTCATCTTCAGGTGATCCACAGCCCGCTCAGGATACAAGCGCGAGATCTCGCCTCTTCCGTATTGAATTAATTTTCATCTTGTTTCTGCTCTAGGATGTACTATGGTTCACTTCATTACGTAGGGCTTGGTTATCAAAATAAGGAAAAAGTTGCAGTATGTGTATTTCATTTTGCAACATTTCTATATTTCTGTTCAGATCACCCTTTCACAAGGAACACCCTACAAAAGGCTTCAATTGGGTGCCTATTCGCAATTTTAAAAAAATATTTCTGGGAAATTCATGAGTTATGAATGGTTAATTCTATTGATATTCCAAGATGCTAAACCAAATCATTATCGAAAAGCATTCATCATGAAACATTAACAAGTAAACACGATGAAGATGTGGAGCATTGCCATTTCCAAACTACACAGTCACCAACTGCAACTGTACTTTGGTGATCAGTGGGAAATGTAACAGCTTACTTGGAGTTCTAGAGATGGCTGGTTAGGCTTCTGTATACACTTTGTATGCATATTATACCTTTCAATGAGCTCCTTCATACTTCAAAAAATGCAAAACAATGTCAGCGTTAGTTGCATTAATCAAAGTTACTCTTATGATCACAAGATATATAACTCTACTGCAACATTAAGAATAACCATGACCCTATTCCATCAACATGTGAATGTCTAAAAGATGATTCTAAGTAACAAAAGGTTCCACAAAATTTTATCCCTAGCTAGCAGGATGATGTCACTAGCAGGGTGATGTCAATCCTTCCCTGTAAAATTAGGCACGCTGGACATGCATATCAATTATAAAAAACACGATAGACAGAGATGACAGGATAGATCTACCTCTGATTCTAACCAGTCAGGATTTGGTAGACGATGATGGTGATCATGTCTAGGCATGCCTCTTCACATGTTCGTGAAACTCGGCACATGAACTCTTTCACTGTTCAACTGGTTGGACCACACATTCTGTTTTCAGGTTCAAAGTAGTACTTATGCAAGGGTATTGATTTGGGCACCTCCTACATAGTGTCAGATGCTTGAAATAGAACACCACGATCAAATGCAGGAAGGATATGTTGGATATATGCTGTTTTGATGATGTCTGACCATGACTCATTGATGAGTCCCATTTGCATTTGATGATGTCAACACTCTTACATTTCAGGTCATTGTAAGCAAAGAATAAGAAATCAAGAATGGCACAAAAAATGAAGTAATTGGATGCACAAAAATCAAGATAAGTGATATTACTGATGGGTGCAAATGCACAGAAATCAAGGCAAAAGGTTGCATAGAAATCGACGCAAGAGCTTGCTGCACAGACCTGGTTCATCAGGCTGCATCGACTTTACTTAAGAACTGCACCGACCTTATTGAACAAAGGTCAAATGTGCACCGACCTCTGCATGCCTCATCACAGCTGCTCCGACCTCGCAGAGAGACAGGTCGACCTCTCAAGGGATGTCAAGCCCATGTGCACCAATCGTGACTGGGCAGAAACAAAGATGTGCACCGACCTTGTTCACAACTTGCACCGACCTTGCCTGGGCGGAATGAAACGTGCACCGACCTACATACGCTTGCAACAGCTGCAAACGGGGAGAATATGCACCGACCTCAGCTGCGAGCCGGGAAAACATGCACCGACCTTGACTGGGCGGCAACAGTGATGTGCACTGACTTGCATGAAGCCAATAGAAATGTGCACAGACCTTGGTGTGCTAAGCTCTAAACATGCACTGATCGTGAAGTGTGCTTGGAACAGTGATATGCACCAGCCTTCTTGCTGGAGTTCAAATTGTGCACGGACCTTGCTCAGGAAGTGCACCGACTTCTATGCTGCAAACAGTGATATGCATAGACCTACTTATGTGCATTGATATGGAATGAGCAACGACCGTATTTGAAACTTGCACCGACTTCAGATGCCTGGGCGGAGTGAAACTTGCACTGACCTTGAAGACTCGGCGTCCTGAGTACGTATTTGTACGTATTTATGTATTTGTGTGTATTTTAATTTTATGGTGGTATTTATATTATTAAACCACCAAGGTCAAAGTATTTTATTTTATTATGTCAAAGTCAAAAGAAGGTTGGTGAGTTTTGTTTTATTAGGCTAGAGTATAAATGCTATTAGTGAAGATTGAGGGTATGAATGTTATAGCCTTTTCCTATATAAAGGGGACTAAGGTGTAAGGTTTACGTATGAATGAATGAAAGAATCAAGAGTTTGCAAGCTACGTAGGTGCCTTGGCCCCTTCTAGTTTCCCTTCCCTCTTAGCTCCCTTGTGAGATTTGAGTGTCGCCCGGTGTGAGACCGTCTGGTGTGAGGCCGAGCTACGCGAGGCAGTAGTTATCCAGCCCTGTTCGTGTCTCGGAGTTGCCGTCGATCCTTCCTCCGACGCCGACCGCGTCACTGAGTCTTCCAAGAGGTTCTTGGCCTAGGAAAATTCTAGGCAACCGAAAAAACAACACTTTAATGAACACCAAAAATGGGGGAATAAATGTGCAACATCCTCTACCACGTATCTTGACCTCTATGAAGACAAACCACTATTCAACGCGCAATCATGACAGAAAGGTGAAATGATGACATCACATACTGCCAGAAGAACTCGTGGATTACCAAGGCCGTTTCACTTTCATAGCAAGTATGCACAAGTTACCAAGTCAAGGGTCCCCTGATCTCCCCACATGGTGGTATAAGATGTTCTCTCCAAGTGCCATTAAAGCAAAGAGAAAGACACGTATTAAAGACATGCCAAAGTTTACCAACCCCCTGCAATGATGGTATAATCTCGCATATTACTAAGGTTAAGATATGACATATCTCCCTAAATGGGCCATCCCCACCTTATAAAAGTGCCAACAAGGCAAGCCATTAGACACATGCCTTGCATGTGCCAAGATTCCTAGATTTTTTCGGATGTGATAATTGAGATTATCGATTATTCATTGGCTACAAAAGGGTGACCCCTTCACATTACCCCAGGTATGACCTCAGAAGATCCACTCATACACACTCTTTTCTTGAGAAAAACCTTGATGCGGGACGGGACGCGAACCTGAGACTCTAGCTCGCGGACGTCCCTAAGCGAGGGAAACGCGGGATCGTGCGCGGTTGAGAAATCGGCAATGAGTCAAGAGTACTCGGCTCTTCCGCGTGTACTCGGATTGAGTCACGGGACGGGTCACGCTCACTCTCTCGCAGCGGTGATTGAAATAATATAGCGAGCTACGTTCCTATCACTCTAGCAACGGCATATAAGAATGTATACGAGTAAAGCAAATGCCTACGAGGAGGGTGGCGAGTGTACCTCCACGCTCCGGGCGTGGAGAAGACGACTCCGGCCAAGTACGGTAACTCCCAGTAAAAGTATTACAACAATTACAGAAATGAATTTACTGTCCACTCCACGCAGGGAGGTAAAGGGCTACAAAAGGAGCCCGGGAGGACCGATCTTGGGTTGACAGGTAGCAACTTGGACAGCTCCGGTGGTAGCGCGTGCCGGCAACCGTGGGGTCCACGTCCTGGTTGGCGGGCCGAGTGAGTCGGGAATGGTATTGTTGCGACGGTGGCTCCTGGAGGGACGTTCCCTGGGAAGGCGACGTGCTGGTTCGCCTTGTGGAAGGCGAGGCGGCCGGCCCGGGGGTGATTGTTGCTTGCTGTCCACGAGCTGTTTCTTCTGTCCTGCAGCGCGTGACCCTACGAGAACGACTGCTGCGATCAGCCCCGACTTGTGATTGACGCGAGACTGGTGCCGTTGGAAAGCTCTTTCAGAGAGCTACGACCCCAGGCCGGATAAGGAATTTTGTCTGTCTCTGTAATGACCTTGGTCGAATTTATAACATGCTGGTTCATAGAACCAGATCTGACAGGACAGATTTGGACCTTCCTGAGAATGAGGTTTGACCGGAGGGAAAACGTCGGATCTGGAGGTTGGGATTTTTATGGGAGATAGAGGGGGAAGTAAGGAAGACGCCAATATTTTTTGTGGATTTTCTAAAGGTGGTTTGACAGGGGAAATGGATTTTTGACTGGACAGGGGTCGGATCTGGACTGCACAGGACAGAACCGATTTTGGGCCTGAGTTTTAATTTTTCAGAGGGGAAAAATAACTTCTAAATTCGTGAAAAAAATTATGGAGGTGGGTTTTGGTAGGCAGAACACCCAGTCCAAATTTCAGATTGATCTGAATTTGGGAAGGGGGTCAAAAGGGGGAAGAACTGGGTTGCTGGAACAAAGATCTGCACAGAAGGCAGATTGCTAGGGGTGGAAAGATAGAATTGGGAAAAATAGCTAACGTGGGTTAAATGACCTGGATTTTTTTGTGAAGGATGGGGGGGACGTGGGGGACTCACCCTCCAATTTTGGGCACAACCTGAGCTTTTGATGGAGAGCTAAAAATCAGCCTTTACTGTTCTGTCCAGGGGTGGACAGAACTCCGAAGACGCGGCGGTGGCGGTGCGATGTTGGCTCGATGGCGGCGGCGGCGGCGGTGCTGAGCTTCTCACTCAGGAAGGAGGTAGAAGGGAGGCTTCACACCTCAGAAGAACGAGCCTTCACAGCTCTGCAAGGGGGAGAGAGGAGAGAGGAGGAGGGCGCAAATGGCCTCTTTGCACAATTTCTCACAAATTCATTCATTAATTCTTCATTAAATCTACAAATGACACTATACACACCCTTAAATAGAGAATGGCAAGGGGAGGGGCTGAAAATCTCGTGGGAGAGAGGGGAGGGGTGAGGGGGGGGGGGAACTTGCCAAGTGGGAGGGGGGGGGGGGGCAAGGAAGCTTCCTTCCTTTGAATTTTCAAAGGAAGGAAGTCCAAGTTTGGTAGGTTGCCTACCTTGGACCAAGAAAGGGGGCTCCCCCTTCTAGAAGCCTACAAGCCACCAAGCCCCTTTCACACTAGCCCATGGGCTTGGCCCATTTAAAAGTCCAATAACTCTAGACCATTATTCTAGCCCATTACAAGACCATAGGCCCATTAGCCTTATTACAATAGTACAACCTAGTAAGTGTCCATATGTTCTAAATAGGGTCCAACAAGGCTTAGAGGCATAAAATGAAGATAAGTTGCTTGACTTGGCGTCCCTGTCCTCCATGAGCTAAGCGGGCCCCGGCGCATCCTCGGCCACCAATGCGTATTGCGGCGTGTGTCCACACCAAACCTCATCCTGACCCCCCTGGTCTTTTTCCTCTGGTGACAAGTCCTTCAGCTGAGACGAACTACATTTCCCTTTGACAATGACCATCCGACGGCTAAAAGAAGCTACTGAGATCCACACCTCCACATGTCCCCTTCTTTCTTATCTATTAAGGATTCCTTCAACTCAATGCATAGATTTTGAGTTAGAGTTCGGTACTTTAACAATTTAAATTTCATAATATTAAGAGAATTTTTGCATATAATTCATTATAAGAACAAAAAATAGAAATGTATCACCCATATAATTCAATGTGCAGAAAAGACCTTTCTTGATGTGTAGAAAGGCCACCTACATGTATGAAAAAAGATCACTTTGTGGTCTTTTAACATATTATTAGCATCCTTAATCATATATATGTAACAAATATTGGAGTGAAAATATAAAAATTTTATTTTAAGAACGGTTTAATAATAGTAGTACTGGTGGTGGTGTCATATGGTGGCAACTATAAGATTGCTGACCACATTGAAAAGCAAAGCTGGTGAAAGAAATGAACGAATGGTAAAAGAAACTCTACAGAGGCTAGGGCTTTGGCTACCCATGTCTTCCGTAGTCAACTTGTCCAACTCTTTAAGGGCATGTTTGATAAATGAATAGGACAGCTCTTCGCCGGTTACATGCCAGTCACGAGGGGTTATTCGTCGGTAACATCACAAGTTGGGTTTGATGGTCACCGGATTAATTAGGTAGAATAAGCCATTTCTTCTTATTTCATCCGGCAAGTCAGGATTACGTATTCGAGCTGCCAGGTCGAATACGCCATCCCCTCAGATAAGTTGTTCTGTTCTTTTTATCAAACAGGCCCTTATTGTGTAATGTTTCCATGACAAACTTAACTTAGTTGTTCTTCTAAAATACTCATGATTAAAGGATGAAACCGATTGACCAAAAAGAAACATTGCACAGGATTCACTTCGATTTAACCATAGAGTTTATTTTCTTTCATAAATTCACTCCTTCAGTTTCGTATTTAAACAACGTTGTGGTGGTCTGCTTCAAGTTAGACGTATACACTACATAT
The DNA here is from genome assembly GCA_022559845.1 of Amorphophallus konjac. NCBI lineage: Eukaryota > Viridiplantae > Streptophyta > Magnoliopsida > Alismatales > Araceae > Amorphophallus > Amorphophallus konjac. The sequence goes on from CM040121.1 coordinate 605,358,608, forward strand.
AAATATCAATGTTCGAACGTTATCATGCCCTCTAGCTATGAGATTTTGGTCGGGAACTTCCATAAACATTGGTCCAATTATTTTGAAGAGATTATGACATGTCTGGGAAACCATTTATGTATTTTTTTGGTTATTTTTTAACTTTCAACTAAAAGTTCCAAATTGTAGTTCTCTAAGCAGGTAAAAATGAGATAGTTAGAGAAAGTTTGAGTTGTATAACCATCTAAAATCAATTATACATACCTTCATATATATTTTTTCATGTCAAAATTGAAAGTCAAAAGTGACTTTGAACTAATTGTTTCACCAATGATGCCTTTTGTCTAAGTCCAACACGAATGTACAATGCTCCAAGTATGTGTCAATATTTTTTTTTGAAAGTGGGTAGTATCACAAATATATTAAAATAAAGAAAGAATGTACATGTATAGGTGGGTCAGAATCTAAAAAATGTAACCCCAGAACACCTATATAACAAAACACACATCGAGAGAGTGTGACTCAATTAGCCCCCCAAACAGCCAAAGAGAGGGGAAACAAGGAATTCATATTAGAAAGAGTGACCGCCCATTCTTTTAACTCTAACCCAAATAAAATCAACAAGAGTCTCCTCAGCACGCGACTCTCTCCTGAAAATAGGATGGTTCCCCTCTCCCCACAATGCCCATAATGTGACGTGAATGATAAGTCACCGCACCGTCCTATCTGGCTTGAGAGGTCAAGGCCTGTCCCACTTCCGAAGTAATGTCAATGTACCATAGGTGTAGGTGTAAATATGAATCCTTATTTTCTCTTGATATAGCCAACTATTATCAAATGCATATTCCAAGTAAAAGAAAAAAGAACTGACGCAACCAATTGCCAAGAAGATAATGATAATATAGAAATCAAGAATGATCAAAAAGTTATTGTGACATTTTCTAGTGTATGGTCTCCTATCAAGGTATTGTCCACTTAGGCTCCTACAAGCCTCACAATTTCTTTTTTGAAAAAAAAATATACCTCTTTGAGAAAAGGGGGCAGACTTATAGCGTGTTTGGGAGTAGTTTTTTTCTCAAGACTATTTCTCCTTTAAAAAATGTTTCACTGTAATTTCTGTCACAATTTTTGAATTTATAAAATTTAACTTTTGACATGTTTGGTAAAATCTTAATAATATTTAAGAGAGTATGGAGTTTCCTCGTTAAGAGGTGATTGAAGAGAGAGAGAGATAGGTGATAATCGTGTGTGTGTGTGTGTGGGAGAGAGAGAGGTGGTTACGGGAGGGAGAGAAAGAGGGGTGACGTATGTGTGTGAGAGAGAAAGAGGTGGCTATGGAAGAGATAACTCTTTTGAAAAAAGAAAGAAGGAAAGAGTTATTTTTTATTTGGGGAAATTTAATGAAGAGTTAACTTCCTCCCTAAAAATTAGGAGAGATGCTCCAAACATGATTCTATCCACATTCTTTCCTCAAAATAAATTTCGAGAGAGAAAACATCTAAAAAAACGTAACCAAACACTCCATTAACCTTTGTGCATGTACCTACATTTGCTTCTTGTGCATAGGCTACATCTCTCTACTTCCCCATGTGCCTAGATCTTCAATTATATACTTCTACGACCCTGATGTTATGTTGCATAAGTGAGTTGTTCTTCTTTTGTAAAGGAAATTAATGTATGTCCTTGTCGATGAACTTCCCAATAGGACTCTCTGTCAAAAGTTTCTTCTGTGGCATCCTCCTCTTGGACTGTTCCCAGATCTGCAATATTCATAGGATATTTTGTTTTATTTTTCATTTCTAGCATTCTTTTAGACACCTCTTTCTTCATCGTTTGACACTTGGGATATGGTAGATGATATTTCATAATCTTTCAGTCTATCATCAAAGTCTTAAATTCACATCTAATTTCATATTATATGGTAAGGAATCTCTAGAAATGATTAAGAACACACTGTTGGATAAATTGTCTCGATAGGAATTTAAATAAGTATAATTTGATAATATATATATTTTTTCGTTATACAATTAGAGTAGCTACGAAGGCCACGATGATAATAGTCTATGGCTGGTGGTGATGGAGAGTGGCAGTGGACAGGAGCATGGGATGTCAAGGGTGTCACGGTTAAGAGAGACTTCATAACGTTTGAATTTTAAAAAGAAGTTGCTCCCTAAAATCTTAAATTTAAGGGTTAATTACCCCTATACACTTGAAAAATTGTGCAATTACCCCTATACCCCTACCTTTATTGTATTTACCGTAATACCCCTAAAATCCTTAAAAAATAGTCATTGTGCCCCTATCCTTAAGAATCCTTAAAATAGAAAATTACCCCTATACCCATGTGGAGGGGCACAATGGCTATTTTTTAAGGATTTCAGGGGTATTATGGTAAATACAATAAAGGTAGGGGTATAGGGGTAATTGCACAATTTTTCAAGGGTATAGGGGTAATTAACCCTAAATTTAAAAGGTATTTTGAGACATTTGCATATCGTCAAACATTGTCGAAGATATTTTACTAAATGATCTGAAAATGGGAATATTGTCTGACCACTTTACGCATTAGATATTTAAGAAGAAGGGATTCAAAAGGAAAATGATGATCTGAAATATGTTTATTGTACCCGGACTATTTCCCAGCAAGAATAACAAGGAGAAAGGGTCCGGGCATTTCCCCGGACACCTTCCAGGCACGAGCTATCTAGTCTTTTCTACAACCCTGCGGGTCCCTACAAGGGTCCTGACCAACTTGCCGTGACACGCGGCGACACGAACAATTGTCCGGGGTCAACCCCGGCCACTCACATACGGGCTTTGCCCGTATCCTACATGGCCGCCCGGGACCACCCGGGGGCGCCCCGACGTTAAGCCACGCCACATGGCACCCAGTGAAAGGGTCGCGGGCCCACTCCGAGACACTTCTTTCAACCCTCCAAGGTCAAAGGGAGACCCGAGCAAGTCAACCACAGGCTTTGGAGGCCCGCAGCACGTGCATACGGCTCACACACGCGTGTTCGGCATATTTCCGAACGCCTTGTGGGCGCATATGTTCCAGCCCTTCTACACAAAACCACGAGCCACCCCGTGGTTCCAGCACACTAGTGGGGTCCTGCAACGACCCCCCAGTAAGTCGGGGCCACCCCCGACCCCCAGATACGTGGCAACGAGCCACCCAATTTCAATGCTCGGGCCAACCCTGAGACTACCCTGTCAACCCACCGTGCAACGCGGCACACAGCCCGAGACATTGCCCACGTCCACAAAATGCTCCCTCTTAGCTCCCACGAGCTCCTATCTTCAATCCAAGGTCCGCCATGTGGCCCCTCAGTCATCTACCCAAGTCGTTCGGCAATCCGGGGTGTGTCGGGCATTTACCCGAACACCTTCCGAGCGACTACGACAACCCGAAGAACAACGGCCCCCACGGGCCCATTCCAGCTTCCCAGAGTTCAGCGTCCGTCAAAGGGCAACGCCAAACAACACAAGAAGACCCCCAGGGGCCATCCCCCGGGGTTACGGCCGGCCCGGGGATAGTTCGCCCCGGGGCATGGCCGCGCGCCCCAGGGAGGGCGAACTCCATGGGGGCCGCGCCCTTCCTCCAGCCCGGTGGTCCCACGACCCCACTTAGCCCAGGTTCGTCCGATCTACGGTCTTACGACGCGGTTCGTGTGCCGTATCAGTTCAAGGAGTCAACACGCGGAAGCACGGAGCGACAGCATGACGGGTTCGCCCTCCGGTCAACGCGTACAAGTCTTGCAAGCTTCCACATATCCTCCCCAGCTATTTGTCCGTTTCTTTCTTAGTCAAATTAGGAAGAAAATGGGCCCAAAAAATCAAATTTTATAGGGTGGGACCGCCCCCCCTCTCTCCTTGGCGCCAGTCCGCCTAAACCCCCCATGGGGGGGGGGGGTTTACGCGGACCAACTCACCCCCCTGGCTGGTCCGCGTAAACCCCCATTCAATTAAATTTTTTTTTAAGTTTTTCAAAAAGAAAAAATCAGAACCGGCCCGCCTAAACCCTCTGTGGGAGGGGGTTTACGCAGACCAGCCCAGGGGGGTTTACGCGGACCAGCTCAGCCCCCTGGGCTGGTCCGCGTAAACTCCTTCCCCCTCTCTCTCAGCCCGTGTAACCCCAAGCACTATTCACTTGGGTTTACGCGGACCAGCTCACCCCCCTTAACTGGTCCGCGTAAACCCCTTGTGACCCTTCAACTTCCCCTATAAAAATCCCTTAGGAGCTCAAGGGGTGGGGGATCCGGAATCAAGCATCCAGAACATCAAACATCAAGCGTTGGCGTCACCGGCTTCCCTCCAAGGCTTCGAGTGGCTCCAAGCAACGAGCTAAGGAGAATTGTGCGTGGGTGACTTGTTCGTCGGCCTAATACGCCGGGGGTATGTCGTTCGCACTCCCCTCACGCCGTATATAGCCATCACACACAAGTCAACACCCACCGTATGTGAAACGCTACGACGTGGGCGAACGTCCCCTCATGCCGGGATTTCCCCCTCGCGTGCCCGCCGATTGCAACCACACGCGTACCATGACGTCATGCTCTCTCGCAGTCACGAGGCCATGTTCGACCGCTCAATTCGAATCGTGATCGACCGTCGCCCAGACACCGGATCGATGTATCCCCCCAGTCATCCAGTCACAAGCCCTCGTTCGGCATCACGGCCCTGGCCCACGCCACGGGAGGAGCCCTCTGTAAAACGCATATGTGTTCATTCATTACGCATCGACCCGGGGACCGGCTAGCACGTCGGAGTTGTCCCGTGGCATGTGCCAGTTGTACCTTGGCCATCACGGCTTTCCTGTAAAGAAGTATACACCTCAATATAACACCGCCGATTGGATGAGTGCTCTCGCACCCACGTTCATGCCCTCAGTTTTCTATCTACACCACTTGGCATCCGTGCCTAACACCCCAGTCCCAGTAAATATCCCCCAGTCAAAAGTGCACCTACAACTGCTGAATGCTCCGACCCTCTATCCATGGCTTCAGACATGTATACAGACTTTTCTTCAACTTAGAATGAAGGTATTCGGATTCAATCCGATGTAAATAAACACCGGTTGCTTGCGGCCGATGGGAAAAGACGTCCAGTACACGATTCCCGCAATCACCTAACGCACTCGCACCCATGGAACCTCTTCTCTCCACGTGTCGTCCGATCGCTCGAGCCCACGTGCCGCGTCCTGGCGACGCTTCCCCGGTCAACCCTTGGTTCCATGGGTGATTGTCGAGAAATTGACTGGCACGCCCGCATCTTGTCCGGTTAACCCTTATCCTGACATTCCCGTGTCATTCGACCCTTTTCGACTTTCCGTGAAAGGAGAGTGTCCGATACCACCGTGAGAGGCATGCAACTGTAAGGAGGATACCCGAGATACATCAAACTCCCGTATTTTCTTCTCCGCTGTATCCCTTCCTTCACCCCGGTTATTCGGCATAAAAAAAACCCGCAGCGACAGTGTCCATGTCTGAAACTTGTGGGACACATAAGGGTACAAATTTGATGGATAAGGATCATAGTTTAAAAGGTCTTGAGACGATTGTGAGACGCTTTCTATAAGTCTCATAAGGCGCAAGCCTTAAGACACAATAAGACGTAAGCCTCGACAATCCACGAAAATAATCTTAAAACCATCAAAAGAGCTAAAAACAATATTGATTTTCATGTGTTAATGTTATCTCGACTCAATGGTAGATCCATGTTATCTCAAAAGTATTAAATTATGTTTTGAGGACAATAAAAGAAGCATAAGTCTTAGGTCTACCCTACAACCCCTTATTACGTCACCTTCTCAATTGATGCACAAGTTGCAAGTAAATACGTTGAGGCGGTGAACGCATTGAGACGTACCACCTCAATCAACAAAAGATATAAGCCTCAATTAAAAGGCCTGAACCGCATGAATCCATGAAAATAATCTTAGAACCATCAAAAGAACAAAATACAATATTGATTTTTTCATGTGTTAATGTTATCTCATCTCAATGGTAGATCCATGTTATCTCAAAAGTATTAAATTATGTTTTGAGGACAAAAAAAGAAGTATAAGTCTTAGGTCTACCTTACAAGCCCCTATTACGTCACCTTCTCAATTGATGCATAAGTCGCAAGTAAATACGTTGAGATGGTGAACACATTGAGGTGTACCACCTCAATCAACGAAAGACATAAGCCTAAATTAAAAGGCCTGAACCGCATGCCTCAAGGCGTTTTTCTAGTACCTCACCTTGAAGTTTAAGTATTAGTGTCTTGAAACGCCACCATTTAAACAATGATAAGGATAAAGAAATTATTTTATTATTTCATTTAGCATAAGGAAAAGTAAACAGCAGTTTTTGTATCATGTGACCCAATTATCCACTCTTTGCATTTCAAAATATTATACACGTGTGCACATGTATGCATATATATGTATCATAATACAATAAGTATTTAATGAGAACTCTTGTAAAACCTTAGATATGAAACATGATGTAGATAGTCAAGTGAGGTCTTATAAACCATCTCCAACAAATAGAGTAAATTAAATGTCTTGATGTCAATTATCATCATCAAAGTTTTATCCCAATATTTGGGGTCGACTACATGAATCTTGTTCCGCCAAAGAATTCTATCAAATGTTATATTCATATTTAAACCCAAGAAACCGATATCCCTTCTAATAGCATCACACCATCTCATTTTAGGCCTAACACAAGCTCGTTTACTTGCATCCACTAAGATTTGGTCATATCTTTTAACTGACGTTGAGTTAGGGCGACGGTACATATGTCCAAGTCATCTAAAGCCTATTTTCCACATTTAACCATAAATTGGAGCTACACTCAAGTTCTCACGGATGTGTTCATTCTTAATCTTATCTTTCTTAGTTTTACCACACATCCATCTTAACATCCACATTTCCACCACACACATTTTTTGAATGTGTTCATTTCTTATTGCCCAGCACTCAATACCATATAACAAATCAGGTCTTAACAGTCATTCTATAAAACTTCCTTTTAAGTTTCACAGGTATACGACGATCACAAAGGATTCATGACGTGCTTCTCCATTCTAACCAACCTACTTAATCCTGTGTGCAACATCATCATAGATCTCCCCATTCTCTTGAATAATAAGACCCTAGGTACCAAAAACTACTATTTTTAGAAATATTTTGTCTATTGATTAGAACTATGTTTTTCTGTGCCACTCTCTTGTTACTAAAATTATAGTGCATAAACTCCGACTTACTCCTACTAATTCTAAAGTTTTTAGACTCCAAGGTATGCCTATAACATTCTAATTTAGCATTTACACTATCAACACTCTCATCGATTAAAACAATATCATCTTCAAATAACATACATCAAATGATATCATCGTGCAAATGTTTTGCTACTTTATCTATGACCAAAGTAAAGAGGTACAGATTTAAAGCAGAACATTGATGCAAACCTATCGTAACATGAAATTCACAAGTCTCTCCAGCAATGGTTCTCACACTAATAAAAACACATTTATACATACTCTGAATCAAATCAACATATCCTTGAGAAACTCCTTCTTTTCTAATACTCACCAAATAAACTCTCTCGATAATTGATCATGTGCCTTCTCAAAATAAAAAACTATATATAAATCTTTTCTCATCTCTCTATTTTTCTCTACTAACTGTCGTAACAAGAAAATGGCTTCTATAATAAATCTATTCAGTATAAAACTAAACTGATTTTCTGATACAGTAGTTGCACATTGAAGGCGTTTCTCGATTACTCTTTCCCAAAGTTTCGAGGTATGACTCATAGGCTTAATTTCATGACAATTATTGAAACTTTGAATATCTACTTTATTTTTTTAGAAAGGAAAATATCGTGATGTCAATCTGTCACAAAAATAGATCATGTAATCGAAATTGAGAAAGAGATAGATCAGAGGATTTTTGATGATGGGGAACCTAGCACAAGATTAACAAACCCTGGGCTCACATCCCTTGAGGATTAAATATAAGCTAAATAAGCATCTCCAGGAGTCGAACCTGAGATCTCCTTACCATAAGGCAAGGTCCTTATCAATCGACCTACTCGGGATCCTCAACCACTAGGATAACTTGAGCTCTTGTAAGCCCGAATCTTCTCCAAGTCCGAAGTTAATCTTAAGAACAACCAAAGAGTGGGAAATTCCCCCCAACATCTTGCCCTCCCTTTCCTGAAGACTCAGCTCCCTCAGTCAAGAAAATCCTCTTATGTTACATGCTCTATTTTCCAAAGTCCCTACTCTATCTATTAAGAGAACCATTTGCTCTTCTAATACCCGGAGTGAAAGGAAAATCTATCATTCTCCCATGCTTTCTCTCTTAAAGCCCAAGTCTCTCCTCTTAGGTACTCACTAAGAACCTTTGGAGTCAGAGCATAGAGATCTATTACTGGATCAACATCGAATGGGACATCAATTGAATATGCATAACATTGCAAGGATCTATGTAAGAAATTTATATGAACTTTGAAATATTATCTGACAATTCAACCTCATGTATCCGTTTTTGATAATTTTTCAAGATAAGGATAAGACTGTGGATGTATAAGGTTAAGGATAGACTTTTTATTTTGAGGACAAGAAAAAGGATAGAGCTTTTTTTTCTGAAAGTGAAAAAGATAGAGCTATTATCCTCATCATAAAGCAACCTTTTGCATCCCTACAAACAAGTGTCATTAAATGGAACTATCATGTCTGATTTTATTGTTTAAACCATTGGTTTGTTGATTTTCAAAGTTTCGAACATAGCCACATAAATCTGATGAAGGGCTTCTCCATAAAGTGCAATAAGAAGGTGACATCATGCAAAAATGTATCCACCTTCCATAACCTTTGTTTTTTCACTGTGGCTGTTTCTTAGTGTCTTCCTTTAATCTGATATTGGCAGCTGAGAAAATATTCCTCAACTTATATAGGAGGGGTCTTTCCTTACCTGTACTTTCTCTATAAGGAATGTACATGCATACTAGGGCTATTAATGGGCCTTGCTTTGGCTCGATTAAGACCTGTATTATATTTTTTTAGGTCCCGCCCGCATTTAGCCTTTGGCCCGGCCCGGCCCAACCCTCTTCCAAATATGATCTGGCCCAGACTGTGTTATGAAAATTGTTCTATTTTATAGTGCATATTTGTAGGTTGTTGATGGTCCAAGATGGGCCACGACCATCCAAGACCATTGGGATGAGCTGGGTCAAGCCCGTCTAAGACCGTATTAAGGCATGCATTATAATAAAAATGTAGGGTCATTATTGAGTCACGTCGGCCCGCAGGCTTTCAACTCGTGACCTGGCCTGCAAACGACCGAGCCCGAAAGCCTGCGGGTCGATCCGACCCATTGACAGCCCTAATGCACACTTCAATTCCCATTATTCAGACCTCGTGCTACACTCACGACCTCATTTCTACCCAAGAGCACGCAGTGGTCCAAGTGGTCTTCGTCTTCGATAAAATTAGATTGCACATGAGAGCTATCAACTTTTGAGTAATTGAATCTTAACAAAAAAACGTCAATTCCTATTATACCATTCAACTGATACAACTTTAACAAGAAGACTACAAGTCTCAACCCTATTTGATCCTGAGGAGGGTAAATCCGATTTGGCCCAAGCTCAGCCCAATAACAATGAGCCCAAACCGAGGCCACCTCTATAGTGCGCCCAAGAGACGCCCAACAATTGCGGCCCATCAAGGTGCGGCCCCAGTCCGACTCAGCATCAGATTCCACAGCGCACGAAAGCTACGACCCATGCGCAGTGATCGCCGGAAGACTCTCCGACGACCGACCGTTGCCCCCATGACGTCGGCTTGACCCCATAATGGACGAGCGCGTCCCATGAGCGCCATAAGACTCGCCCCGGGACCAGCTGACGCTGGGATAATCGCCCTCCAACGGGAAACTCCCGCCACTATAGCGGAAAAACGTTACTCCACTACTTACACCTTCTCTATCAAAGGATAAGGCCTCCCCGCTCCAGGACAACCCCTATAAAGAGGAGATCTACAGAGAAGACAAACACGGTGGATACTTCTGCCAAAAAAGCTTCCTATAGAGAAGAGAGCGACCAGACCTACTACGACGATAGAGAGGCCACGCCATACGTCCAGAGAGAGAATCCCTCCTACACGACCTTATCACTCAACGAGCACTCTCCGAGTGTCCATTGGGAGCGGCGAGCACTCGTGGTGAAGGTTGACCCATCTCTCGGATCCTCTACTACGGCCTCCACATCTCTCTCACTTTTCTCTTCTCTATTCTCCATTAATCCGTTGTTGACTTAAGCATCGGAGGATTGTCCCCTGGGGTAACACCCGGGACTCCTTCTGACGTCCCTTGTTTTCTTGTGCTTGCAGGCCTCCACGGGTGCGGGACGACTTCCCCAACAAATAAATAGAGAAGGTGGTACGTGGCATAAGAACCATTTTCCTGCCTCTACAGATCCTTTAACCCATACCCTCTCCGTTGTTTTATACTTAATCTCATATAAATTCTCCACATGAATACTAAAACACATGTATGTCCATCAAATAGTTGGAACACTACATCATCCAACTTCTTTTTGTCCCATTGCCAGTCACTTGAGGAAAACCCTAATGGAGCCACAACTACCATCACATCCAACCGTGCACGGAGTAGTTTTTCCATATATAGCATCAAAGTCAGTGTACTCTTCTATTGTGGTAACTCTACAAGATGTCATTCCGTTTGCTTGATCTCCGCAGTCTTTCAAATCATTTGAAAAGTCTTCAATTTCAACCATATATCGTAGTCCCAAAGCACTAGCTTCTCCAGTTGCATCGACTTTATTCCCTTTGTTTGCTTAGTGTGAATCATGGTTGACAGTTTCGGCCGAAACCGATACGTTTCGGCCGAAACGTATCGGTTTCGGCCATAACCGATCCGAAAAGCACCTTAAACACTGTAGCAATTTGAAACTAAAGGGGGGTATCGGTTTCGGGCGAAACCGATACTAGTTTCGCCCGAAACCGGTCTGTTTCGGCCCGAAACCGTTTGTTTTCGGCCGAAACACGTGAACTTATGGGTTGTGTTGGCCCCCGAAACCCCACTACCCACAGGTTTCGGCCGAAACCCTCCCCCCCTGCTGTCTGTGTCGCGGGTGCTGTCTGCTGCTGCTGTGCTGCTGCCGCTGCTGTGCTGCTGGCGAGCTGCTGCTGCTGCGCTGCGGCTGCTGAGTGCTGCCTGCGGCTGCTCCTGCTGCCTGCGGCTGCTCCTGCTGCTCCTACTGGCAGCGACTCCGACCAAGGGTGAAAGCAAGGTTGGCAGAGGTGGACAGGCCCGACCGCCCGAGTCCGACAGGGAGAGGCCGAGAGGGAGCCAACACAACTTCAAGGGTTTGATTGTTTTGTTTGAGGTTAATTTCATTAGATTTTTTTTGATTGTTTTGTTGTGTTCTTTTGGTTGGGTTAAAAATTTGGGGTAAGCAAGCCTTGCTTATTAAGTTTCTTCCAAGGGTGATTAAGGGCTTAAGGGTTAATTGCTAATTAAACCCTAATCAGTTTATAAAAATTGGGACTTTTGTCTATTTTGATTTGCTTAGGCTCAATTGAAGTTAAATTAAGGTTCATCGAGGATTTTGGGTGGGTTCATGCCGGTAATTAATTTTTCCCAAGGGTGATTAAGGGTTAATTGCTAATTAAGCCCTAATTAGGTCATAAAAAATGGGGCTTTTGTCTAAATTGGTTTGCTTAGGCTCAATTGAAGTTAAATTAAGGTTCATTGAGGAATTTGGGGTTGGATCATGTGGGTAATTAGTTTTTCCCAAGGGTGATTAAGAATTAATTGCTAATTAAGCCCTAATTAGGTCATAGAAATTGGGGCTTTTGTCTAATTCGAGTTTCTTAGTCACAATTGAAGGTTAATTAAGTTTCATTGATGAATGTGGGGTGGGATCATGCTGGGATTATATTTTTATGAAGGGTAATTAGGGCTTAATTAGTAATTAAGACTTAATTAGTTCATAAAAATTGGGCCTTTTGTCTAATTCGAGTTTCTTAGCCACAATTGAAGGTTAATTAAGTTTCATTGACGAATGTGGGGTAGGATCATGCTGGGATTATATTTTTATGAAGGGTGATTAAGGGTTTCGTACTTACAATTGTTTGTCTTTGACTGTGTAACTTCTTAATGCAGCATCATGCCTAGACGTCAGCAAATACAGGAGCAGCAAGGGCAGGAGGATCCGTGGTGGGCCCACATGTCCTTAGTTGATGCTAAGAGAAGGAAGGTTAAATGTAATTACTGTGGTAAGAAGATGTATGACGGAATTACTAGAGGCAAGCAACATTTGGCAGGGGTACGAGGAGAGGTGAGACAATGCGACCACTGTCCACGAGAGGTGCGAGAGGAGATGCGCCAGTGCCTTTTGGGGAAAAAGGAGAGGGTGCAATAAAGGGCTGAGGATGAGGAGGAAATTGCTGAGGAGATTTCTGGCAGAAGGGTTAGGAGGGATGATGATGAGGAAGGCACTGAAGATTCTGATCCGGAGCTGACTGAAGCAAGGGAGCGTGAAGAAGCCGCTCGAAAGAAAGGAAAGGCACCCATGGGTTCAGGAGGGACCTACACCAGTACAGCTGCACGACGTCCTGATGTTGCTGCCCCGCCCCCGCAGACGCAGAGAGCAGGCCCCATGGACAGTTATCTCCACAGAAGGTCCCAGGCTACACAACCTAAGATCAAAAGTGCATTAAGAGGGGTCAAAAAATCTGCAGAAGTTGCAAGGCATGCATTTAAAAGCATCTGTAAATGGTTTTTTCATGCAGGTGTCCATGCACATGCTGCTGAAAGTGAATATTTTCAACCTATGTTGGATGCCATAGCAGATGCTGGCCCTGGCTTGAAGGCGCCGTCACGTCGGGACATATACGGGCGTGGCCTTGAGGGAGAGGTTGAGGAGCTCCATCAGTGGGTTGAAAGCTTCAAGCATATATGGATGGAGAGAGGATGCACTATTATGTGTGATGGTTGGACTGGTACCACGAAAAAGCCATGATTAACTTTTTGGTGTATTGCATCGAAGGTATAGTATTTGTAAAATCTGTAGATGCATCAAATTTTAAAAAAATGCCAATTATTTGTTTCATTTGATGGACAACATGGTAGACGAAATTGGTGAAGAAAATGTTGTACAAGTTGTGACTGATAATGAAGCCAGTTATAAGGCTGCAGGGAGGAAATTGATGCATAAGCGCAGGCATTTATATTGGATCCCATGCGCAGCACATTGTCTTGATCTCATACTTGAAGACATAGAGAAGGACAAACATGTGAAGAAGACGGTTGAAAGGGCACAAAAGATTACCCAATATATTTATGACCATCCTAGATATTGAACATGTTCAGGGAGCATGCAAGTGGGGGGCGGGATATTATCCGTGCAGGGCCAACAAGATTTGCTTCAAATTTCATTTCTTTGGAGTCTCTGCATAGGTATACTATTGAACTCAATTATTACTTCTTTATCCTTATAGTTATGATCCGTATTTGATTCAAATTTTATTTCTTTGCACAGGTATAAGAATGAGTTGAAAGCTTTCATGTACCACAATGCCCTGCGGGAATACATCGACAAGGGCAATGTTGATGCTCAGATGGATTATTTGGATGTCTATCAAATCGTGGACAACAACAAATTCTGGGGCAGAGTAACACGATACATGAAAGTAGTCACCCCCCTCGTTAAGGTCCTAAGATTGGTGGATGGCGATGACAAGAATGATATGGGATATCTGTATGAAGCCATGGACCGTGCGAAATTGGAGTTGCAGGAGTCCCTTCCCAAAGAACATGCAAAGTGGTGGAAGATTATTGACCATAGATGGGACACCACATTACACCACGACTTGCATGCAGCTGGTGAGTGATTATTTGTATTCATATATTATTGACCATACATTAACTATATACAAATGCAGGTTATTTTCTGAACCCTCGATTAATGTACAATGCCAATGCACATGTTGATGCCGAGGTGCTTCAAGGCACTTTAAAAGTCATTGGTCGTTTATCGAGGACACAAGATAAGAGGCTTCAGGCGGAAATAGAGGCTGGCCTGTTTGATTTCATGAATAAGAGGTATAGAATTTACTTACGTAGTAATGCTAATCTATTATGTAATTTTTGTAGATGACCTCCTATAGAATGAGAAGTGAGACGTATTCTGACTTCCAATTGCAATACGCAGTGGGAAGAGTGAGCCCAGGTATACTTCATCTTTGTGCTTTCTTTGCAATTACATCTTCCTTAATTAATTTTTATTTACATCTTATATTTATTTGTTTATGGTTGGTTGGTGTAACAGCTGACTGGTGGATCATGGTGAACAATAGAGAATTGGGCAGTTCTGCATTGGCTTTCATTGCAATCAGGGTGTTGAGTCAAACCACATCAGCAAGCCAATGTGAAAGGAATTGGAGCACATTCAGCCTTATACACTCAAAGGTTCGCAATCGGCTAAAGGCTGATCGGTTAGAGAAATTAGTGTACTGCCACTACAATATGAGGTTGAGAATAAAGAATATGAGGTTAAGACAACATCTGCGAGACAAACGCGTCGCCGAGGATGCCGCCACAGAGATTGATGTGGATGCCTTATTTGATGATGATAATCCCTTGCAGTCTTGGGTGGAGACACGAGAGCAGGTTGATGAACCCGTTTTTGATGTTGATGATAGAAGATGGGCAGAGGACATACTTGATGAAGATGAGGCAAGAGATCCCGAATTAAGAAGCAAATCAAAGAGGGCCAGAGATACTCATGCGCACCAGTCTAGGGTGGTTGATGACACTGAGGAGCAGTTCGAGTTTGAGCCTGCTAGACACTCAGATACAGATAGCAGGCCAGTCACTCCTAGAATGTCCTCCTTAAGAAGAAGTACATCAGTGCATGGGTAAACTGAGAGGGCAAATGCTGCTGCTCGAGAGGACCCATCAATTGAGGAGTTGAAGCAGATTTATGTGAGGCACACGCCAAGGGAAAAAGGACTCGTGTCAAAGTTGATTGAAAAAAGCACTCCAAAAGAGAAAAAAGCATCCTCAAAGGTTAAAAGGCGACTGATTTCTTATGATTCTGATGATGATGATGATCATCCCGGAGGTCCTGCAGGTGGTACAGGTGATGCAGGTGCTGCAGGTGGTACTACTGGATATAGTCAAGGTCAACACGGATATGGTTCACCAGGTTACGAAGGTGGCCAATAGGAAGCAGCTATTTATGGGGCCTAGAATTATGAACCATCATTTCAGTTCCATCCATATCCGACCAGTGACTCTTCTCTTCCTCAAGATTCCTATGTTGATACTGGATTCGAATCAAGCCAACCAAACACTCCAAGAGGGATCCAAAGAGGGATGCAGGACTTGGCTACCTCATTATTTGGTTATAGTGAATATAGACCATACATGCAACCTGGTTATAGGTATCGACATCAAGGGCCAGACGATGAGGGAGAAGATTCTTCTAGTAATTATTATCCATATTAGGTAAGAATCAATGAATTTTTGTAACATTTATTTTGTCTAAATTGGTTTATTATACTGCTTCTATTAATGTACAATGGAATATGACTTTAACTTTCACATGTTCAATGTTTGAAGTTGAATTTTTGTAGTTGTCTACTTCAAGGTTATTGCATTAACTTATACAGTCAAATGCATGTGTAATGATTTTTATAATTTTTGTGATTTTAAGTGATTATTTATATTTTTTGTGATTTTTTTTCAGATCTTTTAGAATTAAATTTAAAATTTTTAACCTGTTATATGGGTTTCGGCCGGTTTCGGCCGAAATCGAAACCGAAACCGAGTCGACTCGGTTTCGGACCCGGGCGAAACCGAGTCCGAAACCGAGTTTGCCATCCTTAAATCATATCAAAAGATGATCTGGCTTCGCTCATATTCCAGTATATATATAAGATCACTTGGTGTTTGACTCAAGTCTCAAAGCATGAATTGCTATATTGTACCGAAGGCTCCTTCCTGACCAAACCATCACTAAGTTATGAACGTGACTATAACATTAATGGATTGGATGATTAGACAAGCGATAATAATTAATTAACTTTAGTTTCTGCATATAATCATGTTGTTTATTATCTATAATCATGTACTGTTTTACATGTTGATCTGGGTCTGCCTTTATCAACAAATGCTCAATCACATTCTCTGCCCTACTTCAAGTTGTTTGTCATGATTTTGGACATCTAGAGTCCATCCAAGCATCTAAGGTTAAAGAAATACCCTAGAAAATAGTTTAAGAATATTTCTATAAAAATGTAATTTTTACTTGCTGTACAAATATCTTAAATTTTATGTTTTTCTTTACTCCTCTTTCTCATCTCTACATCTTGGAACCATATTTAGGAAAGTTTACATGTAATTATTTTCATCTGAGCACATTCCTCCTCACCTCTTTGCATAGTCAATTTGAGGGAAGCAACTCCGCCCCCCTCCCCCCCCACCCCAAATGCTCCACTGACAACACAATAGACTTTGTAGATATTTCTCTACTCGCCTTATTAGATGGCAAAAAGCAAGATCTCAAAAGCCATTTAGGGTATTCTTCTTTTATTTTTTGTCTTTATTAATTTACCAAATATTAAATTATACAATTAATACTTAAATCAATGGCCTTTAACTCAGTATCTTTTCTGAGTCAACTACCAAATTGACCGTTGAAAACATTGTTTAAGAGTGCACACACTCTAAAAAAGATATACTACAAGGGAAATCGGTTTGCTCCGGGATGAAAGTAAACAACTCCTTTCCACAAGTCTCAGCTCAGGAAAATATATTAAAAGGGATAACTTCAAAAATATCACCACCAAATTTTAAATGTCAACTGAACCACACTTAGTTGGCTGTAAACTTATAGGTAGCTTCAAAAAACTTAATGTATGTTCAATGTTTATTGATAGCCTAAGTGGGCTAGGGATGATTGTTTGACACCGTAGGTTTCAAGTTTGAAATCCGTGAGCGTCACATTTTTTCACGTTTTCTTTTAAAATTTTCATTGTTTTAAGGGAAAAAATCAAAATACAGGCAACAAACATGAGATTAGAACCAAATAGCTCACGTTTGAACAAGTGACACCATAAACAACTCCACTACACATGATTTCATGTTAATATTTAGGATTTTTTGCATATTAGTCACTACAAATATGACGAATTATTTTTTAGTCCCTAAAATCTATCTATTGTTTAAAAAGTCCTTAAAATCATGTAACTCTAACAGAAAGGCCCATGTAGTTCATCGACGTTAAAACAATTGGATATTCGATGGAATATTCCATCATTCCGTTAAAAAAAATTAAAAATTCTAAACTACCCTTACTCATGACCCTTTCCTAGTGAAACCATTCACCCCACCACCTGCCACCGCACACCCCACCGCCCCCATACGCAGTCGCAGACGCCCCACCGCCGTTGCAATCTGCAGACTGCCCCCACCGGCCGCCGCAGACGTCCCACCGCAAGGCCCCAGCCGCAGAAGCCCCACCGGTCGACGCAGACGTCCCACCGCCGACGCTCCACCGGCCACCGCCGGCCCTTGCCATCACGCCCAACACGATAAATCGACCCTTGTTATTCTCCCCATGTCTGAAATGGTATGCTATTTCGATGGCTAGATTATTCATGCACGGCAGGTAATTGATAACTTGTTCGTGTCGTATGCAGTCATCAAATGTTAGTGGAATGTAGTTGTCTCGAGGAGCTGTCATCTCATCTCGTGTGCCGCCGATGGAATGCAACTGTAGAAGGGATAATTGTCGGGTTTACGTCTCAAATCGTGAGAGGTCGAAAGGCAAGCGTTTCTATTGTTGTCCGTATGCAAATACTGACGGGGATTGCGATTTCTTTGAGTGGGTTGATGATACTACCTATAATGTTGTGGATGTCAACTATCAACTGAAGGCGATGGAAGAATGCATGACAAAGAAATTAGAAAGGATAGAGTTACAATTGAAAATTTTAAAATTACTGATGTATTTTGTCATATTTGTACTATTTGTCATTTGCCTATTCAAGTGAACGTGTTTAAGAGAGACATATGTAATGTAAGTCCTATATTGGACATGTAATCGTCTTTACTAGAATGTAATGCCACTTATTATCGTTAGTCTTATATGCCCCATGTGTATGCTTCACCAGCTCATTTCCAGACCAAATGCCTGTCAGTGCATGCTTCACCTGCTCATGCCCATGTTTCACAGACATGTGTGAAGAGTAAGGTGTCATCATCATCATCATCTCTGGCCAATGGACATTTAGCAGAGTTCTGCAGAAGAATTTGTGCTGGACTCTTACATAGCTGGACTTTGTGGTGCAGGTTAACAGAGGAAGTAGCATTATTATGGAAATTGGATTTTATCAGATTTTATTGATCATGGAGTGATGATGAAATAATTCAAAGGGCTAATTTACTAGGGGTTCAAATTAGATCAAAGGTGGGCCAGTTTCTCAAATCATGGAAATCAATTAGTGATGAAAATTTTAATGTTCCAAAACCAAATAAAGGCTTGTGGGAATGAACATCGTCATTAAAAGATGTTCAAAGTGACTGTGGTGGTTGGATGCAGACAGATATACCTTCTGTTAGCTTGCAGCCCATGATCCAGACAGAAGAGGGTGGAGAGGTGTCGACACCTCCTAATGGAGAGGTCGACCTTTTATGCTCTTAATAATCAAGACATATAGTCAAAACGGTGTATTCATTAAAAACCCATTCCATTCATTCTCAATAGGTGATTCCAAACATGGACAAAACAAGGTAATTCATGCATTGACAAAGAGGCATCTCGTTCAATCACAAAGGATTGTTACAATAAGTGCAAAAATAGAAACGACATGATTCAAAAAGATTCTTAATGTATGATATGCGTGTAGAACTATGTATGTCTCTCCCTTTGTCATCAAGCAAAATGGTACCATTCACGTTCCTTCACTCGACTAAGTCAGTGCAAGCACTATTCATCCATTAGCTCAGTTCGTAGCCAAGTCTGTACAGCCCGTGTTCTTCGCATACACATAGTCAGTGCATCGCTTTGCCTCACGCATACACAAATACATAAAGTCCGTGCGACTCTTGGTGCTGCATGGACTTAAGTCTGAACAACCTTTGTTGATACTAGCATTTAAGTTCGTGCATCATTTCACAAGTCTGTACAACCTTTGTTGATACGAGGGGTTAAGTTCGTGCATAGTTTCATTAGGTCTGTGCATTATGCATTCATGCTTAAACTCTAGACACAGCAAGTTGGTGCATCGTCTTGTCCCATGCACACAAAAGTCTGTACACATATCGGTGGCATGCCTGAGCATTCCTCTTTTAATGTGCATACTTTCCTATATGCATACTGCATTACACGCCATCAAGTCTGTACATTCTTTTTGATTTCATGCATACACAAAGTCAGTGCATACTTAGTCACCAAGTTCGTGCAACTCCTGTTGCAGCATGAACTCAAGTCTGTACAACTTTTGTTGCTGCACGCGACTAACTCAGTGCATGTGTGCATCTTTCTCAACAAAGTATGTACATTCTTCGATGGCATGTCTGTGCATCTCTTGTACAGTGCACATAAAGTCTGTACATTCTTTTGTGGCATGTCTGTGCATCTCTTGTTTCATACATACATAAAGTTTGTGCATGAATATCAAGTCTACACACGGTTGCCTTGATGACTTAGCAAGTCTATACATTCTTGAACCAACTATGTGCATCTTTCTACTATCCTCATATTGCTTCTAACAAATATTAAGTCTGACATTGGCAGGATATCTGCTCGAGGATGATGATATGTGGTGACCTCTTGACATGTAACAATTGATGATATCGACACTATTAACAATTGATGGCTTCTTGAAGTGTCGACCTCTTGATATGTAACACAAAGCTGCATGGCATCTTCATTGAAAATGCATTATTTTGTGCTTCCATAGTATTCAGCCACTCGTAAGGCCTTATATGAGGATACTATACTAAAAAATAAGACTTTTCATCATTCCACCAGTTTGATCTTGGGCTAATGTTTAGTTAGGTTTCTAGGTTACTTGGAGGAGCATACAAGTTGTAATCTTGTGACATTCAAGAGAAAGCACCAAAAATATAGAATGAATTGAAGCATGTTGACCAGCCTTAAGTGAGGAATTAGTTCTGTCAAAGCCGAACTGTGTACATAGGAAGTGTCGACCTCTCTTGTTTGAAGTGTCGACCTCTCATGGTGGGTTTGGATTTTGGCATGACACCTGCTGCTGTCAATAGCATTATTTCCAGATCACATAATTATTTATTGGCTAATTCTCATTAGGGCTTTTTGCTTATACCATCAGCACTTGCCATGCATCTCTGCACCAGTTAGTTACCCTTGCAACCATTGTATCATTCATATCAAATCATCACAACCCATGTATCATTCATTTCAAACCAGCATAAACCATCTATCATTCATACCTGGTTTAACCCCAACACAAAACTACAACTATCATTCATATCACCAACAAATAAACAGATACTTGTATCATTTACATCAAAACTTCACAATCCATAAAACTTGTGCGATGAGTTTACATTGAGGACAACAACACATAAAACAAATATGAAACATTGTTCTTCAATATCATTTTTCACATCCGGTCAGCAACAACATTCTTCACATCAGCCAATGTCCTGTACGTGTGACAAAGAGAGGGTGTTAACTATTAGAAATAACATAATCTTTACCTACAAGTTAAAAGTATATTTTAAACTCACAATTTGACGGGGGTTGTTGGAAGTTGAACATGGAGGAATGCTGATCAAAGTTAATGGATGCTTGACTGTCCATATTTATCACCGTGTGCACACGAATGTCTCCTCCGCTAGTGCTGCTGGAGCCCGGTGCCTCCACTGAAATTGTGCGACCTACATGAGTTATACTTGTATTAAGATCAGTCTAATTCTTATTTCAATTTAGAAATTTAACATGTGTGCTAACTTACCTCTCCCCCGACTGCTTCCTTCAGTGCTGCCCCTGCTGGTACTTCTTTCCTGGGTGGTACCTCTCCTAACCCTCCCGTGGGTCTGACCTGGACCAACCGAAGTTGCAACTTGTGGCCCTTCACCACCATCACTAGTTTGAGCCTGAGTAGCCCTACCACTAATTGTTACGAACCTGGGTGGTTTTCTCGGGCCTTGCCTACAACATAACTTTCAATATTATGCACAAAGCAAATCAAATAGACAAAATACAAATCATAATTGCAATACAAACTTACTTCCGGGCCACAGTTGTGGAACCTACGCCAATGTCTGTAACTGCAGATTCTGGTCCTGGGAGGGGTTCTTTGCAAGTATTTTTATGGTGGCCCCATTGTCCACATCTTTTGCATTTATGGGATCTCCTAAGTGCCTTTTGATTTTCATCAGCATCTCTAATCCTCTTCTTCCGAGGGCGACCTCGGGGTCTTTGACAGCGAGGAGGAAGCACCTCAACAGATTCTACAGTCTGCCACATGCTCTTACCTGGAAATGGTTGTATTGACTTTGCATATGTGGCTTTATATGCCTCAATTGAATAACATCTATCAACAAATTTATTAATTTGGAGGCCCCTACGTGCATCAACAGCAGCAGCAACATGTTGGCAAGGTAGCCCACTGACTTGCCATTGACGACAAGAACAATACATCTCGTCCAATTTAACAACACACCTCTCATACGGACCTTCCACCTCAGCCATAAAATCAGTGGAATATCTAACTGTATATTTTCCCAACTTCCTAACAATTGCATTTAAATAGGCAACAGCCCGTGGCACAAACTTTTCTTTGATCCTACGTGCATGTCTCCTCCTGTGATCCATTTTCATCATAATTTTCTGCCTAATTCCATCTAACATGTCTACAAGTCGTAGGCCTCTCGTATCACCAACAAATGAATTGAATGACTCTGCTACGTTGTTAGTGATGTAGTTTAACTTACCCTTGTCATTAAAATGACATCTTGACCAGGCACAACGTAAACTTTCTAAATAGGAAGCAGCCTGTGGATATAGTTTCTTCATTTCAAATATAGCTGCTTTATATTCTTGAACAGTGTAAGATTTTGCTGCTGCCCATGCAACATTCTTGAAACCTGGACCTGACCATTTCTTCTTAAAATTCCTGTAAAGGTGCCGCATACAAAACCTACAAGCAATTTGAAATTACAATCTCATCAGTAATATAAAACCTATAGTCAATGTCATTAAAACAAATAGTCACTCAATTCTTACATTATGGAAAATAAAACTAGCAGTAGATCAAACATTGTAAAAGGAGAAACTTAATTACCTATGCTCGGCACCTGGAAAGATATCTGGGACAGCTATCTCAATGCCCTTTTCCATATCAGAAATGAATGTAATCCCTGTCGGATTTCCAATAGCGTCCTTCAAATTGTGCAAAAACTATGTCCATGAGTCTATACTCTCCCCCTCAACAACACCATAGACAACTGGGAACAAACCATGATTCTTATCAAGAGCAACTGCAGCCACCAAGATCCCAGTGTAATACCCTTTCAAGTGGCATCCATCTATGCCCAGCACTGGACGGCATCCATCTTTGAAACCACTAATACATGCCCCTAAGGCAATGAACACCCTCTGGAAACAACCACCCAATCCAATCTTGTACTGTACAACTGAGGAAGGGTCGCTCTGCTTTAATTCATTCAGTAGCTGTGACAAATGCTTGTACGTTTCCTCAACCTTCCCAAACACCTTCTCCTTTGCCGACTCTCGTGCACGCCAAATGCGGTGATAAGGGATTGAAATATTGTAAGATTTCAATAAATCAGCTTGCAACTTTCTTGGAGGTATGTCAGGATTCTCCTTCACTGCTTCTAATACCCTGGTTGAAATCCAAGATTTGGATGCCATCCTGCTATCACACCTAGATGTGGCTGAACATGTGTGCTTTTCCTGCATTGTTTTGACTGCAAAAGTAACTCCATCTTGTAGCCTTGAGGCATGCACTCTCCATTTGTAATTAACATTTGCACATACAACAGTAATTCTCGTGCTGTCATTTTTCACTTGCTTGAACTCAAATTGATTTTTTATAGCATGCTTACGTAGAGCAATCCTGTACTCCTGACTATTTGTAAATAGAGAACCAACTGATATATCTGGGATCTCTTCATCAACCTCCAACAAATCTCCATCATCATCTGAAACTCCTCCATCAATATCTGATTCATCTGAGGGACATGGCCTTGAATGATAGCTGTCCTCAGTGTGTACCTCATCAGAATCAGCCACACTCTCGTCAGATTCGCTGTACTCATCTTCATATGCAACAAATTCTGAGTCACTGTCCTCAGCTTCAGAACATATCCTCTTCTTTAAAATATGATAATCCTCATCAACTACAGGGGCAGGGGCAGGGGTAGGGGCAGGGGCAGGGGTAGGGACATCATGAATAACCGCATCACGATGAACAACTGCAACATCATGAACAAACTCAGGATGTTGACCAACCTCAGCATCATCATCCATCTCATCAATGTCAACAAATGTCTGGGAATGGGCCTGAGTAGACT
Organism: Amorphophallus konjac; assembly: GCA_022559845.1. NCBI lineage: Eukaryota > Viridiplantae > Streptophyta > Magnoliopsida > Alismatales > Araceae > Amorphophallus > Amorphophallus konjac. The sequence continues at coordinate 605,382,201 of CM040121.1, forward strand.
GGCTGGCCATACCTTTCTGTGGAATATTGGTTGGCTGTAAGTCTAATGGCCGACTGTCCAATGTGCTAACATATATGGTCATCTTCCCTACGGGCAAATGGGCTTTCATCACCTCATATAGTTGAGCATCTGAAACTATTTCCTCATACTGAACAGGTCTGCTATTAGGCAATTCATAATGAAATTCTAAACAATGTGTACTTGCCCACTTAGATATATGTCCCATATCCTCAATTAATATTCATCTACTGTAGTAACCAGGATATGCCACGACTGTCTTACTCTGACCTAGTGCATATGCCCTCCTCCCAGACTTAAGAGTTTTCCAATAACCACCAAACTTATATGTCAACTTTAATGATGGCTCTCGTTCCCCCATTTTTACAATCTAACAATCTGAAGACAGAAATAAACTCTTTAGAACAGTTATCCACATTACAAAATCAGCACGCATACATAATAATCTGAGTACAATAATAACATTCTTAACTAATATGAATTGAGTGACTGAAAAATATTAAAGCAAAATTTTTTGACAGAACCATAAAGAAACTGCACCCGTGAATTCAGACATCTACAATTAATAACAAAACTTTTGAGAGCATTAAATAATCTAACAACATTATAGCAAAAAATGACATAACAACAATCTTATCCCTAAACCATATAGAAAGAAAACAAAAATTGATGTCCTTAATATTTCGACTCTATAAACATATAAAATGCATGAGTAAACATTTATATTTGAAGATCATACTAGTATACGCATTTTTACTAAGTTATTCATTTGTGTGTGTATGAGGGCTCTGATCATCAGGCTGGGATGCTACGTCAAAATCTACCTTAATGTGCTTATATTTCGCAATGTAGTCTTGCCCTTTGTCTCTACTGCTAAGTCAGACTAGGTAATTAAACCACGGCTTTCTTTGATATGCAAAACCCCAATTGGTTGAGAGGACAGGGTCGGTGGAGTGTGTGGTGGCAGCAGCGCCTGACGCGTACCGGAGTGGAGCCGGAGGTGTGTGACCCAGACCTGGACGTGGGGTGGTGACTCCGGTGATGCGGCGTCTGAACGAGGGCGGTCGTACGTCTGCGGCGGCATATGGGGTGCCGTGAAGCGCCGCGGTTGTTACGTGCAGGTTTGAGTAATGGCGATGGTGCCTAATCGACCCTGGCGGTGGCCGGTGGTCGTTGCTGTCGCGACGACCCAGAGAGTGAAATCAACGGCAATGGCGACTGTGTACGGAGGGAAGGGAAAGAGGAGGGTGCGGTTCTGTGGTGTGCCCTAAGGACTCAGTTGGAGGGTTACTACGGCCGTTACCCTCGATTAAGCGAGGGTGGGTTTATCTTTTCAGCAACTAGGGTAAAGTTAACTAAACTTGCCTTTAATATCGCCGACGGTAAAAAAAGACAGGGACTATTTAGTTTAACGGTAACATTTACAAGAGCTTTTTAAACAATAGAGAGATTTTAGGGACTAAAAAGCAATTCGTCATATTTGTAGGGATTAATATGCAAAAAAACCCTAATATTTATTATATACTTTTTATTCTTAATATATTACGCTACAATATAGTATAATACGATATGGTGTCATATCATATCGTACCAGTGTGAAATCGATACGACCGGTACAACCGTGCCATCAAACATTGTCGTGCATTAACCATGTCCTAGATATCGGTGGGCTTGCCACCAAAGGAATCATAGCGCCTCCCGAAGACACCACCCTTGATGTTACTGAACGTGGCTACTTGTAGGTGAGGGCAGAGCTGGACCCTGCCCGTTGATGCCGGCTTTGTCACCACAACATTGGCTTGTGTGCGGCAGCGTGACACAATGCAGAGACGTGGGAGATGGTGACGTCAGAGAGGAGGTGGCGCCAGTCGGCACTGTTGGGGAGGGAGGGGATGGCATGGTCAGTTAACTAAGGTGGTATTTTTGGAACATGCATTATAATGGCATGCATGAGTTTAGACGATTAACGTGGTATGTACAATATTTAAGAAATCAGAGCGGTATCTTTGAAATTTTCCGTATTTAAAATGATGTTGTGGTTGTAAATGCTATGGTGAATCGAGCTGACCCGACGGCTTCAGCTACTTTGGTGTGCTTACATATGCCCCCTAGCATCAATCCGTACAATATGTTGGACAAAGAAACCAATGTAGATAACAACAGTCTATCAATTTTTGGCCAATTTTATTGAATGATGCAACATTGTTTAGCACCACGTGATGACCCCAGCTCCCTCCGATCTACTCCACCATCTAGTCCATTGCACCAAAAATGTCGTCTACATCCTTAGACCATAAATTTTATATTTGCAGTGAAGTAAAGTAGAGGGAAAATTGATAAAAAATGCGAGGGAGGAAGGTAGAGGACTACATGTCCATTAAGGTAAAAATGTAATAAGTAAAAATAATCTCTAAAGATGATCCGTCTAACATCATGATGGAAACAAGTATAAGTAACCCCGAATCACCACCTTATGTCTCCCGAGTGATATCATTGTAAGGTAGAGAAGGGGGGGGGGGTCAAATTGATATCTTAAGTGCCATCATCCAACTTAGGTGCATAGGCCACCAAGGTCTTGGGGCACAGCGGTGACCATCAGACGTAGGCACCCAAGGGCTCGACCTACGTATAAAGTGTCGTCGTGTTGTTGGTCTATATGGGGCACGGTAACCACATCTAACAAGGCGATCCATGGCTCGAATCAATCCTCCATTTGCCAACCGGCTCGGCCTGGCGCCTCCGTCCTCCGTCGTCGATCCAGGGAGTGTCCAGCGGGCCACAGTTTCCACCACACCGCTAGGCACCACGGGAGGGGGCGGACTGTCAGCTACGACTGCTGACAGGCCTCCCTGATCGCCAACACACTCACTCAAAGGGCCGCTCGTCGGCCTAGCCGCAGTCTAAAGGCTCCTCGTCAGAACCCTAGCCACGCTAGGCGCCTGCTAGTTAGGCTGGTCCTCAAGGGCAATCAGAGAGGTACTAAGGGCTGCAACACCGCCTGAGAGTGCGTCGGTGCCCGTGTGTATCCCATCGGTTGCTACATCATCAGCTACATCGCTGGCCACCGTCGCAACCGGACTAAGTCTGAGTACCGCAGCAAGCTCGACTGTGGCCCACCACAAAAAATGGGGCTTCTCTCGCAAACTACATGAATCACTGCATGGTCGATCCAACTGGCGTCGTCGTCATCTTGAAGAGAGCCTTGCACTCATGAGCCGTTAAACGTCGCAAGGATGTTTCACTAGCGAGACTGCCCACTGACGATCTACTACTCAGTATCTCTTCGTCATAACCTCATGGCCAAGCATGACCCGTGCATTGCGTGTCGAAGTTGCTAACCTCGGACAAAAAATAGAGTGGCCCGGTGACAGAGACACCCGAGTCCGATTTCGAGGACGACTCCTTGGAGTAGTTAGTGAGGAATTGGGTGTACGAAGGAAGAGGAATATGGTATGCCATGATCTAAGTAATAAATAAACAATAACAACATGAAAAATTAGCAAAATATAACAACATGTCTCTGGTACTAGTGTTGATAAAACTCGAGTAATCTATGTATTCTAATATGGGCCGAGTCCGAGACGTATCTGTGCACAAAGAAAGCGGTAGACCCACGTAGTGTCATGGAGACGGAGAGTAGTCTACTAGAGCCTACCCTTTAAAATCCACACTCCAAGAGCTAAGGACGAGGGTGATGTCCTTTCCTAGAAGATTAAGCTGAGATGTCTGTGGGACAGTGACTCACCCACGGAGACGATGCGCAGCGGCCTTTTTTTTATCAGGCGCGACAACCTTCTCCTCTAATTCCTCCTTGCAGCAACCAGTAGATGGAAGGAATGCAAAGAAGGGAGGAAGAGAGACAATGAGGGCGAGTGCAGCAGGGAGCTGCGACCTACTAGTTACGCTCTCTCTCTCGCAAGCAGAGCAAGGCAAGCTGCCTACTCTCTCTTCCTCACAGCACACACACATGCGTGCACACACACACAGTAGTAGTGGCAGCCGTGGCCCCGCCGGCATGCCGGGGCGAGCATTAGTGCGAGAAATTGGGTCTTGAAGCTTATTCCTTTATCCTTTATTTTATTGGCAAAAATGTAAAAGTTGACCACCTTGTATACCGATGTGATTGACTGAAATCTTGTGCCTTGAATCTCAAATCTCATTTCTAAATCCATGTAATCATATCAAACACTTGATAAACATTATATTTTGAAAGTACCCTAACCGCCTAGCTAGGGGTGGGATCTTTTATATTTTTTACTATTGTATGTCCACGTCCTGCATTGTTAGATTTGGCAATCACCAAAGGAGAAGACTTGGACCTTCCTTATAAACATGTGCCTATCTTTGTAGCTTTCGATAAGGGATCTGTTGTTCCCCCTTTTTAAGCCTCCACACACATCAAAGGTGGACTTGTGCTTATTGGGTTAGGGCCTAGGGGTTTGAGTGTCTTCTTTGAAGTATTATCCCCGCTACGCCCGAGGGCAACTAGGGTTTTGTCTTTTTTGCTGATAAAAGGACTCTCAAAGGGGAAGGCTTGGACTTTACTTATAAGAACATGTTCATCTTTATAGTTTCCGATATAGAATCTTATGGCCCCTTTTTAAGCCTCCGAAGTACTCAACCAATAGAACGCGGCTAATCCTAGGACCCAAGAACATTCAGTTCGGGAAGAAACATTCAGCTCAAGAAAAAAAACATGGGGAAGTCTATTTATGACTAGGAAAAGTCTCAAGAATCAAAGAACAAATTTATCAATAAGGAATATCTTCCCTAAGTATGATTGGCATGATTTTCTCTTCCAAAAGCACCTCAGAGGGAATATAGGGTAAAGACAAATTGATCCGGGTGAACAACCAAATAGATGAACACCGACCCACAGAGATAATTCCTAGCCACCAAAAGCATTTGTATCAATATACAGTACCAAAGATATCGATTTGGCCTCCATACCAAACAGCATGGAGGAGAATCCATTAACTGGGTTTGATTTGTCAAGTTCGAGTGCAATGGTAAATCCACAATTTTCCGTATAGGTAGTAAATTTGAAACTCTGATGAAATATATAACTCAAATATTGAATCCCTGCATGTAGATGTAGAATTCAAAAATATAGTTGTATCAAATATAACATCATTAGTATTACTTCCATAGTAAAGGTCCCACTGGAAACAAGTTTATAAATGCCACCATTATCTACTAGAGGATGGTCCCTTTAATTAACTGTTATGCTAGTACATGGAATATTAAGCAGGCTGAAGTTATATTCGGAGTGGACATATCTCCAATTCTCTTAGTAACTCTACGTGCAATTGCTTGTAAAGGAGAATGGAAACACATGGGAAGCAGGTGCACCGAGGGTAGCTTCCCTGTTGCATCCGAGCTACCTCATTTTGTCCATATCTCTACCAGCTTTAGTAACAAAATAAGACTAACGTGAGTTAGAGAATAGTAAACATGAAAATCAAATGTGTGTTAGCATCCAGGTATGCTAAAGGTAACCAAATTATGAGAGAATTTAACAGCATGAACACTTTGTCAACGTACCAATATTCCAAAAACCCTCTGCTTGTTTCTAGAGCTATTCCGCTTTACCTCTACTAAGAGAACGTTTTCCTACAATCTGATCTCCTCTTTGAACTCTACATCTTCTTGCATGTATATATTCATAGAGGAAGTCTGAGGATATTCTTTTCATTCGCCTTAATGGTCTTAACAAACGTTCTTTACATTAAAAGAATATAATAAGTTGCTATCAAAGAGTAGTAAGAGGGTCCATGGGAAGAAAAGACCTTGCCTCCCCCTCCAAAGAAAAGGTCGAATGAAGTTTCAAGCTCTGTCTTCTTCAAGTCGTGTCCTATCCCATGTTGAATTCCTCTCCTATTCCCCTAGCTATTGGTGTCATCATCAATCTTTTGTATTTCATGTCATGTTAAATGAAAGCGACAGTGGACCCTGAGGGTTTCTTCTTGACCACTGATCAAACTCCAAGGCATAAGACATACACTGACCTCTCCTAGTAACCTATTGCAAAGTTTTATTCCTTAATTAGTCTTGAGTTTGCACATAATCCAACAACTTTACTTAGAGTAAACTTTTACTTACGTCTATTTTACATAGCATACCCTCTAGATAATTTCATAGATATGTTGAGACCTTATAAATATTTCCCATCTATGACAACCTCAACATGTCCAGCCACTTGAGCCCTAAATCCTTCAATTTCTTCACCACAACCTCTTTTTTGTCCTGGAGCTGGCTTTAGTGTTGGAGGGATTTTCGTTTGGAACTACACTCGGGTTCTCTTGACCACCTTTCCTGTGCCTGCAGGCGGCAAGGCAGCAATGTCATTCCGCCGTCATCATCGTTACGTACTAATAGACATTGTAGGAATTAATGATTCAGATCATCTGATCAGTTCCCCCCCTCTACAGATAATGCATTAAATTATAGACTTACTAGATATATGAGGTGAGTTTGATGAAAGCGATCTAGATAATGATGATAGCATGTACTGATGAGCATCAAATTTGCACAACTAGTAGCTCTTCCTAAAGGAGTTTATTATTCCAAAAGAGATGGATATAATGGGGTTAAAATAGGTTTTGATGAGATGGAACTGCATGGATGTGTATATCATTGTCGAGTGCCTTTTAAGTTAAAGGAAAGGGTATCCTATTCTTACTCCTTTAAATTACTCTCTTAAGGTACTCTTCCTATCGTGACCCTCCATTGAGTGTTCCAAAATCATCATGAGAGATTAGACACAATAAATATAGGTAAACGGTTGAGACACAGAATATTCCAAGTAAGTACTCTAAGAAAGCACATGTAGAGTTTTCCAAAGAAAAAACCTGTATGACAAATAATGACCGTCATGATATATATTCAATAGTGTTCGATATCGAAGAAGGCATGAATCGTGTTCATGTAATAGAGATGATCATGCAGGTCTAGAGTTTCGGTAAAATGGTAGACAAAACCGAAAATGGAGATATAAGAATAAGTCTTGAGAGTTTCTCTCCTGCTGAGTTCAAATAGGGAAGACAGTGGTTAGAAAGAAACTAAAGAGGGAAGCAGAAATAGAGGAAGATCTAAAAGGAGTACTCGGAGGAAAAGTGACGTGAGCTATGTTTTAGAAAAGCTCACGATATTGAAGGATTAATTAAGTCTAGACAGGAACCTTTTAACAGCAAGACAGACGCACACCGTTTTAGCAAAGCTCTTGATGTTGGAAGAATTAGCTCTTGAGAGGAACCTCTAGCAGTAAGACAAAGTTTGATGTTCCAAAAGCTAAACGGTAATATTTCTCAGTCTTCACTCATCATAACTTTGCCGTCTTTTACTTCTTCTCCTTTCATCAATTTTTATGAGCATACCACTTGTCTTCCTTTTTTTGTGTATTCATCAATTTTTAAAAAGTATAGTCAATAATTCATTACCTTGAGACATAAAATATAAATGTCCCTGAGATAACTGTTCATTGGTTATGATCATAAGGAAATAAACATACAAGATTACATTAATCATACTGTAAATGGTACATTCACAGAATTTGTGGAGACCATTGATATATCAACGTGATCCAGGATATCATTTGTGAATCTCTTTGAGGGATAACAAGCTTACTTTCATCCAAATGTTAATGTTTTTATATATGTTGAAATTTGACGCCACCATCCCTCTTGTCAAGTAGTAATTAAGGTCAGTTAAGTTACTACATGTTTGTAGCGAAGGTAAGAGTGATTTTGGAAATTAATAGGCAGATGCTGCGTTTCTTTAACCCTTTAAAGCTTTGTCCCAGTCAATGCAACCTCCCATTTAATTTCATGCCAAAACCCATCATATGCTAATTAATGTGCATTGAGGTTGCCTTTTCAGAGATGAATGCCAAAATTAGTGATGCTGTCCAATGGTGGGATCTAATGTAGAAAGAAGTAAAACAGAAGTAACAATAACAGAATAAATTAAATCATAAATCTGTAAACTCGTTAAATTCAGTACATCGGAAGTAGAAAGTCATAAAGTCATGAGCATAGAACAAAAGAAAAGAGGAAAAAGAGAAGAAACAAGTAACACAAATTAAGGATCGCAAATCAAAGTAGAGCGTCACACGAATTGTCAAGCCATTTAAAATCACACAGTAAAACAATTTTGAACTTTGAATCCACCATGCATACCTAGAAATTCATAACAACCTTCTATTTATTAATTCTCCATTGCAACTGACAAGTGGATGGTGGTAAGGCAGGCACACGTGATTCCATAATTAGTTGGTTCCCCACTTTCAGGAGGAAACTTACGGAGGATGAGTTTCCAAAAGTGACTGCCCTCTTGGCATTGCTTCATGGCTACACGTTGGATCCTATTTCCAGAGATCATTGGATTTGGAGATGGAGTGTATTCAGTTCGAAGAGCATACTCCTTTACTGCTGATGGGGGACCAGACACCCGATGTTCCATCAAGTTTGGACTGGTCAGTCCCCTTAAGATGAAGGTACTCATGTGGAGGATATCTTGGTCCAGATTACCTACAAGGGAGAGACTGGCCAGATTTATGGATGGAGTGGACATCGTGTGCAGCATGTGTGGGAAAGAGGAGGAGTCCCTAGACCACTTGTTTTTAGATTGTGTGGGAAAAATAAGAAGGTCGTCATCGACTACCTAGCGGCATGGTCGCCCTTCATCCAAAGGTCCCGTCTCACCGGGCGTGCCAATATGTTGAACACGAAATTATTTTAAAAAGAAGAAATATATAAATATTTGGTCATTTGTTGAACATGATTGCACATTTGTTAACTACTTAAATAGCATGCGCATTATTATTTCCGTGGGTTTAGTTTTATTAGATGATTTGGGTTCGGGTGCTAGACAATTCTCCACCGATCACAATCAGTGTTTATTTACATCAGTATAAAATCCGAATACCCTTGATTAACTGTCAAAGAAACATTAGCTTCTATTCATTGTGATATTAGCGATCTTGATGATCGCCCACTACGACTGGGTACGTACTCTTGAAAGAAAGTTTGAAAAGTTTTCATTCTTAGAACATATGTAAACAGTTAGTCTTTTAAGACCTTTACACTTGATCCGATGTTGTAATCGGGTCATCAGGCTTATATCTGATCATGACTCGACTCTGGATTTGCTTCGGTCTACCTCCGGGCCTTTGAATTTACTTTTGTCACTATCAGACAGTTGAATTTAAATTTCATCACGATCGGACAGTTAGATCACCAAGATGATCACATCGGGTCGTCTGAGTGGCTTATTGGCCATGATCACTCTTTTGATTGTGATCAAAGCCTTAAGTTGATTTGATGTCCATAAAAGATATTCCTGCACAAGATAGAGGTATATTTATAATTTTTCTTTCATCAAGGTATTCATATAGTTTTCCCAAACATCGGGATATTTTTGCAGTTTTAGAAGAACTCTAGATATTTCCGCCTTTTTCTTGACATTTCCTGACATTTTTGTCATTTGTTGACTTCCGGGAGTATATGTATAATTTCTTGACATTTCAGGGTGTTTGCGCCATTTGTTGACTTCTCGATACAATTTCTTGGTTCCCTTGGACTTATCAGTCATTTCTTGACCTTTGAGGGTTTCCTTGTAATTTTTATTTGTCCATAGATATTTTTGCCATTTTTTGATTTCCAGGGTTTATTTGTAATTTTTTCTACCAGTTGGAGTATTCCCATAATTTTCCTAAGTATCAGGGTTCCTGGGATTGATAACCCATAGCCGGTCTTAAGCAGAGTTCAGGAGAGCACACACCGCTTCAAAGAAGTGTCATGGTCCCACTCTACTGAGTCATGCAGGAGACATGATCCTGGACGAGAGTATTTTGAGAACTGCAAGACAAAATCGAAGTTTTGTGCGATTTCTCCAAACTTCAAGCCAAGTGTTGTTTGCAATTTTTGGGAAGATCCCGAGGATTCTCGACATTTCTTGACAATCCAGGGCATGGGGCACATACACGAGTCTTCATGCTTAATCCTCGATGGACGATTTTCCTTAGATGCTTAGTCCTTGGCGAATGCTTCCCTCGGGTCTTGGTCCTTGGCAGATGTCTCCCGTGGACATGTCTGCAAATTTCCCATACATAAGGGGCATTTCTATATTTTTTATATCTTCCTAGGTTTTTTATAATTTTCCACCAACAGGAGATACATTTGCAATTTCTCACTTTTGGGGCATATTTATAAATTTTCCATCATCGAGGGTATTTTTGCCATTTTCTAAGGTTGCATGCCAAGGACGCACTGGAGACGAGCGGAGCAAATTACTTTGCGTTTCTGGCCCTTTTTTGTGATTTCTTTGGGCATATTCGGGCATGTTTGCAAATATTTTCTTTAACCAAAATAAATCCCCGCTCCGCACTTGTCTCATTTGAGTCTTCGCGTGCCAAGTCTTCAAGCAGCTGCTCCACTTGCCGCAATAGGAAAGCTCCCAAGCTAATCTCTCAAAGCCTTATTGAAAAGCTCCCTTAGTTACTTCAAGGGGAGAAGTTGCAAGCAAAGCTCCCAATGACTTCCCCCAAATGCCCTTCCCCTTTGGGGAAGGGTGGCTATTATTAATAGGGGTTTGGCCAAGGGAAATGGGTGCCTTTTAAATCTCCCTCGGGTATTGGTAGGGGCAAAGCCCCCCTTTAGAAACTCCTCCTGGTATTGAGGGTAAAAACTCCCACAGGCTTTGATAGGGGCAAAGCTCCCCTTTAGAAATCCATCCGGGCATGGAGGGTAAAAAGACCTCTTTTTCTCTTTTTCTTTTAGTTTCCTCGGGTATGGGAGAATTAAAAGGGCACTCCTTTTAGTTCCCCCGAGCATCTGACATGGGCAGCATTTTCTCCCCCGGGCACCTGACATGGGAGAGAGAGTGTGGTGAGAGAAGATGCGTTGTATACGCATCCCCCCTGGCATTGCGGCATGGCCTCCTCAAGACATTGACGCAGGCAAACGCAGGAGAGGTGGGAGCATGGCAATGCCTCTTCCTACAACCCCCCGGGGCATCGCCACGAGCGGAGAAGAAGGAGAGAAGAAGGGTGGGGACACCCATCCAACTACCATCGCCGGCGAAAGAACGGGATGCGAGAGCGTCAGGTATCTCGTAGAGAGGGAAGACAGCCAGCTAGGGAAGACGACAACCAGTGGAGCAGAGAGTGAGAGAGTGTTAAGGAGGAGGGCTCACTGCCGCGGGAAGAGAGCAGGGAACCACCACCTCCCTTTCTAGTTCACCTAAGGGAGGGGCGATTTCCCCACCGGTGGTTGCGCACGGAGGGGAGAGAAAAGACGACGGGCTTACCCTCCTCTTGCCAGAGTTGCATTCTTAGGGCAAAGGAGCTTCCCCCACCGTTGGCATTCTCAACGGTAGAGGACGACGCAGGTTCCCCCCATCGACATCTGCAGCAACGAAGGAAGCCTCCACCTTCCTCCACCGGTTTACGTACGCAGAGGATAGAGAAAAAGCGAGAAGGGGGGATCTGCCCTCCCCGTCGACTGCAACAGTGGTGGAGGCGACGATTGGCGTCGGTGATGGAAATTTCTGTAGCAGAGAAGAGGAGGAGGAAATGGGCATGGGTTTTGCGAGTAGGTGGCTGGAGGAAGAAGACAACCCGACGCAATGCGCCTGGTCCTTTTCATTTTTTTTAGGGGGGGGAGGGTACAACATTTGGCAACACATCTTCACTAAGCTTAGGCGTGCCAAACTGGTTTAGGGCCCAGTGCATGTATTCATTAGAAGGTGGCAAGCGCCGTGAAGCAACAACTTTGACAACCAAGTGTGGTGGTTGATCTTGCATACTATCTTTTGGATCATCTAGAGGGAGAGGAAAGGATGAATTGAAACATCAAAAGGAAAGTGCATGATCGTGTACAATGTCTAGAATTGATTTTCCTTTTTTGTGGAAACTTGGGGGGACATTTTTTGTAGGGCATACAAAGTCAACTCTCTTATTTTTCCCTTGCTTTAAGGGTTGGGAGGCCTTGCCTTTTTTTGTATAGGGGAGTTTTTGGGAGGACTCCCTCCTTCCTTTGTACATTCAACATTTTACTTTTATATTTGATGTGGTACCATCCATTTTCAAGAAAAAATATCTAAGTTTTTTTATCAAGTTTATATATGTGGATGCATATTTAAGGATATACTGTAGCAAATACATTTAGACATAGGTGTTGGTAAGCACAAATTAACAAGGTATGTGATATCCAGAAGGATAAATAGATGGAGTATTAAAGGAGATGTAGCATAGACATTCAGCCGTACATTTTGGTCAGCACACACAAGGGATGTGATATCCAGAAGGATGAGTAGATGGAGTTTCAAATTTTTCTTCAGGGAGCTACAGTCTTCCCTCTCATCATTTGAGATGCGAAATATTTATAATGTCTCAACATATCTATAAAGTTATCTAGAGGGTATGCTATGTACAATAGACATAAGTAAAGGTTTACTCTAAGTAAAGTTATTGGATTATGTGCAAACTCAAGACACACGATCTGTAAGATGAATGTTAAATTGTTAACCAATATCCCTCCGCCTTCTTGCATTGTTTGAGTTCATTTTTGTCCTTTGGGATTAATATTGTTTAGCACTAATGTTCCACACTAGTGTCTTTCACTTCCAACGTGGTAGTAGCACCTTCGACATGTAATAACATAGTGGACAGTGATGATCTAGTTCCTTCAACACACTCCTTCCCACAAACTAAGGAATAAAACTTTGCAGCAGGTTACTAGGAGAGGTCAGTGTACGCCTTTTGCCTTGGAGTTCGATCAATGGTTGAGAAGAAACCCTCAGGGTCCAATGAGACTGATTATTTTCATTTTTCAAGACATGAAATATAAAAGATTGATGATGACACCAACAGCTAAGGGAATAGGAGAGGAATTCATCATGAGATAGGACGCAACTTGAAGAAGACAAAGCTTGAAACTTCGTCTGAACTTTTCTTTGGGGGGGGGGAGGCAAAGTCATTTCTTCCCCTGGACCCTCTTACTACTCTTTGATAGCAACTTATTAGATTCTTTTAATGTAAAGAACGTCTGTTAAGACCATTAAGGCGAATCAAAAGAATAACCTTAGAGCTTCCTCTATGAATATATATATGCAAGAAGATGTAGAGTTCAGAGAGGAAATCCAACAGTAAGAAATAATTCTCTTAGTAGAGGTAAAGCTGAACTGCTCTAGAAACAAACAGAGAGTTTTGGAATATTGGTACATTGGCAAAATGTTCATGATGTTAAATTTCCTCATACTTTGGTTACCTTTAGCATACCTGGATGCTAATTAACACATATTTGATTTTCATGTTTACTATTCTCTAACTCACGCTAGTCTTCTTTTGCTACTAAGTGATGATAGAGATATGGACAAAACAAGGCAGCCCGCATGCAATACGGAAGCTACCCTCGGTGCACCTACTTCCCATGTGCTTCCATTCTCCTTTACAAACAATTGCAAGTAGACCTACTAAGAGAAATTGGAGATGCGTCCTCTTCTGTGAATACGACTTCAGCCTGCTTAATATTCCATGTACTAGCACAACAGCTAATTAAAGAGACCATCCTCTGGTAGATACTGGTGGCATTTATAAACTTGCTTCGAGTAACGATGTTATCTTTGATGCAGTTATATTTTTGAATTCTACACCTACATGCCGGGCTTCAATATTTGGGTTCTATATTTCATCAGAGTTTCAAAATTACTACTTATACGAAGAATGGTGGATTTATCATTGCACTCGAAGTTGGCAAATCAAACCCAGTTAATGGGTTCTCCTCCATTCTGTTTGGTATGGAGTCCAAATCGATATCTCTGTACAAATGCTTTTGGTGGTCAGGAATCGTCTCCGTGGGTTGGTGTTCATCTATTTGGCTGCTCACCCGGATCAATTTGTCTTTTAACCTAGCTATGTTCCCTCGGGGGTGCTTTTGGAGGAGAAAATCGTGCCAACCATACTGGGCATTATTGAATGATGATGGGCATCAAATAGTAGGGCGTCGAGATGACAACAGATGGAAGACACCAAAGGAGAAGTCGGTGATAATGGAGTCTGGGGATGAAAGAAAAGGAGTTTAGGTCCAAATGAACGCGGCAGAAGGCGGACATTAATGAAGGCAGAGAAGTTGGTCTTGGTTGAAACTAACAGAGATTCAAGGTAAAGAAGAGTAAAAACTGACATATATAAAAATATCCGTTATATCTTCCAGATCACCGTCAATTTCTAGAGTTGTTTCTTGGCGTGGGTGTTCTCCGTGGCGCTTTGATCAAGTCATGTATTCACACTCGGAACGCAGAAGAGGAAACCTGCCGGGCTTGCCAAGCTATACATACAGGTGAAAGGAGGATGCTTGGTTATAACCCAGGCGCTCTTCTCGTCTTCTTATATATATAATCCATGTGTCTGCTTGGCTTTTATCCTGTCCTTCGCCTTCCCACCCCACGCTCTTCATGTCATGTATTGTGATCGCGGAGCTAAGCTATGTAAACCGAGGTGGAGATCTCGTCTATCGGTGTTCGTACTGTCCTTGGATCAACAGAAGTAGCATGTAGAATAAACAGAGAAAACGACGAGGCCGAGAAAGATAGAGAATGGAGGAAGACAGACAAAGAACGAGGACGATCGCTACGTATTAACTCCAGGGGACAGATCGATAGTAAAGGTTGCTTCGTAGATGGATACATACACACATGGGTAGAGAGAGAGAGAGAGAGAGAGCCAGGTAACAAGGTTATGCCTAAAGATTAGGGGAGGGGAGAGATAGAGGGAGAGCCTGGTAACAAGGTTATGCCTGAGATTAGAGGGGGAGAGAGATGTGGCGGAAACGTACGGTTGCACCTTGTATATATAGAGAGGGAGAGAGAGCGAGAGAGAGAGACTGAAGCTGGGAACGTAAACAACGCATGTTGACAGATCTAAGGAGAGCGAGGTGTGGAAAGGAGGGGAGAGAGCGGTCACCTGGTGCTGGAGTACTCGAAGAGCTTGCCGGTGGAGGAGAAGACGACGAGCCCCACCTGGGCGTCGCACAGTATGGAGAGCTCCTGCGCCTTCTTGAACAGCCCCCGCCGCCGCTTCGAGAAGGTCACCTGCCTCGCCGTCACGTTGTCGATCTTCCTTATCTGGATCTTCTCCCTCGCCATTATTAATCCTCCCTTCACCTTTTCTCTCCTCCTCCTCCTCCTCCTCCTCCTCCAACCTGCCGAGTACAGATGAAGAAAAAGCTCCTTGTCAGAATCAGTGAGGAGATCCAGAAACGAAAGAAGAGGAGTAACAGAAGAGATTAATGGACATCAACGAAAACCAGGCAGCTACGACTAAGAACGTTGTAAACAGAAGGCAGGGAGGGGGGGCTAGTGTCAGCTTTCCGACACAGAAATGGGCGCAAATTTGCCAAATCCGGGCAGATACTCTGACAAGGAAACCTGAAAGAGATTTTGGGAGGAAAAAGCGGACGAGGAGGAATAGAATACCCGGCCCTCAGAAGATCACAACTGAGATCGAGAGAGAGAGAGAGCCCACCCTGCGGGCCGCGGCGATCAATCCACCCCACTCACCTGTAGGATCTAGAGGCGGCCGGGCAGATTAGAGGGGTCTCGGTTGGGTGATGAGGAAGCAGCTCCTTTTTCTTATTTCCTTATTTGTGTTTCTTATACCTCTTTTGGAGGACTTCTGTGCAGCTAGACGGGGAGTGGTGTCCGGATTCCTTTCTGCTACAAGTACAGCCAACGAGGGAGAAGCGAGGGGAGGCCCCGTCTTCAGGCTGGTTTAGGGAAAGACGGAGACAAAAGCGAAAGCTCTTTTCTGGGCAAACATGTGGGATACCTCCTCCCTCCACTCTCCTGCCGCATCCCTGCTCTCTACTCTCTCTCTCTCTCTCGTCTTTGTTTGAATGACGATTGACGAGACTCCCCACCAACGTCGTAGGGAAATGTCCTGAAAAATATTTAAAAAAAGAAGGTCCTTCGACGATCTCACGCGCGTCTTCTTGTGGACCGAAACCCAGTCCCATGTCCGGCGACGGGCGCCTACGTCCACTTGTTGGGCGTACGTTTGCTTTTAGCGAGATAACTCTCCGGTGGACCGGAACGGCGATCTTTATAATAAAGTCCTTTTTTGCATTCGTAATCCGGTTAAAACTTAAAACGAGAATGCTCGAAAATCTATTCTAAATATATAATTGCGTAAACGCTCTTTCACCTTCTTTCAAAATCGAATAAAAAATCCCGGCCAATTAATACGGTATAGTGTCCTTATTTCTTCGCTTTTTACATTGAAACTTTATTGGGACGGTAGATGTAAGAAATATGATATCTTGAAACGTGTATTACACTTCTGAGAGTTGTTTGACGTAGAAGGAGAAAGTCGCTCGAGAGGAAAACTTGCGAGTATAACAACTACTTAAGAAGGAGTCCCGATAAAAATTCCCAGTGATAACCCTATAATATTTAAGTCAGATGAATTGTCGGATAAGAGAAAGTATACTTGAAAATAGAGACATAGTATTTAGAATAGAGCGGGTGAGAGAGTGAAAGGAGATCGAGAGTGCTAGAAAGGTTTGACTTAATAAGGGAGACGTTGAGAGCTCAAGTGTGGAGCTTCAAGAGTGTAGAAATATGTCGTCACGACGGGAAGATAAGTAGGGTGAAGGCTTTATGGAGCGTGAGAGATGTGAGAAGCGTCCCTCCATGATCGTCTGGTCAAGATCCTTCTTATAAAGTTTTCCTCTAATTCGTCCCGTTCTCTTCTTCTTTTGACTTAGTAGAATTATGTTTGTCATGTTCGTGAGGTTGTGAGTTATCTGTCTATTCGCCTTACAAAAAGTGAGGGAACGTGAGTGTTAACATGATGCTTATCGTTTTTTGAGATAACTTCCGTTATTATTGCAGCAGTGACAGCCTAATCGTATCCCACGTGATCTGCGAGGATTAGTACGTGAGGGGGACATGGGCATGGACTTTGGACTAGCCCTTAGTTAGTCTTTGACAGATGACGTCTTAGACGGACGACGTCTTAGGCTGTGAGTCATTCTTTGGTGGGCCTTGTTTGGCCCTGACAAGTTTCTCCCTTCTCATAGACTATCTTAAAACTCAATTGACAATAACTTGAAATCTTCACGGCCCAAAATCCTCACAAAATGCACCATTGTCTGATTATTCAAGAGTTAGATTATGGATTATAGAGAGAGATAAAGAGAAAATAGAATATTTTTATAATCTCTAAAACTCCATCTCCACTAATTATTTCTCTCTCTAAAAAATTATGAAAAAAATTACAATCATGTTATATCGTCAAACATCCCCTTAATCGTCGGATAGTTTATTCTAGCATTTTGTTAGAACTAATTGTTTCAAAAAAACTTAGGTTAACGTTAGGATATCCTATTCACCTTGTTAAATTATTTTATTACTAATTTATCAAGATAAATCATCTTATTCTACAGTTATTAACATATTAAAAGGGCCCTTTGTAAATAAAATATGCAACAGTAACCTGAGGGGGGAAAGAGACGGAGGTAGAATATTCTGAGAGCGTCGTGACCAAAGTTTAAAGACGAGTAGTAGTATGGTCACGAAATGGCATCCCTGTGGGCCGGGCACGTGAGCCAAGGTCCGACGACTCCGTCCCTTCCCCGACGGAGGGGGAACAGGTTATCGAGGAACGTCCAAACAGTTGACCTGTGACCTTTGCTAACGTTCCGTACAGGCGGAGTGGGGTCTCGCCCATACACGAGTGACCGGCCTCCGTCTTCACGCACATCGAGGAGATACGCGGAGGTGAGAGAGATATACGCTCGTGACGGCCCTCCTCCTGCTATTTAGGTTCGATAATTATCTGTTTAAAATTTAAGTTTATATTTATTTAATCAAATAATCATTTAAATAAAACTTTTGATAGAGAATTTAATTAAATATCAAATGATTTAATTATTAATTATACATAAATTCGGATAGTGAGATATGTGTTTCGAATGTTATCCGATCAAATATGAATCTTTAAATAAACATATAAGAATACACATATTCTAATATAATTAATTCTAATCTGAATATATTATTTAATTATTCTTTTTCATCCGATATCAGATAATTTGATTGCTAATCGAACGTGAATTCGAATATCACACTATTTACTCCGTATTTGATCCGTTTACATATCTATTACTGTCTCTGTCTAAGTTGGTTGCTTTTCCGTTATCATGTCACCGGTGCGCATGTTCTCTGTGGACGAGTTTGATAACATAACAAGGTAGAATAAAGTGAATTATTTTATCTACTCAACCATAACTAAATTTTAATATATGTTCTTTCAGCAACTCATTTTTAATTGAGTCTGGTATTGAGATTAAGTTATCAGTTAAAATTAAAACTTTTATTTTAAGATTAACATATTTATTTTTCTCACATAGAATAAATTAAATTAAAATTAAAATTAAAATAAATTATTAAAAACATAAAAATAATTTACTCTAATTCATGTCAAATAATATATCCTAATTTATTATCAAAATCGTACTATATTCGCCGTGATACGGGGCCGACGTCAGGATACACCTGTAGCCAGTGGTGTAACCAGTACGTGGAGCCGAACGAAAGGTAAGAGATAATTACGTGAGTCTTTTCTAACGCATCCACGCGCGCGCGGGCGCACACACAAACGCATGACACGTGCACACTGGATTCTTCGGCTTGGGATAAGCTACCACCCAATCCCACGCATCTTGTCACAAAGTGAGACAAACGTCGGTCTCGTCACACTGTTTCATGCGTTCCTTCCCGCTAGGAGTGGAGATAGGATACCCCCACCCCCACCATATTTGAGAGGGATTACGATGGCCCATTGTTTGGTTGACGTTTGTGACGTCAGCTTGGCCTGTCAATGGTGCCCACTCGATGTGAGATGCACTCCGTTAGTGCTAACGAGGGAACGACGTTAGCTGGCCTCACAAGTTTTACCCGAAGAAAAATGCTTACTTTAAACTCATGGGTGTGTATTATGTATTATTTTTTATTTTATTAGTTTTTATTAGTATAATATTCAATCACTCTAATTTATGGGATAAGTCATATCTCCATCATATGATTTTAAAAAAAAATTAAAAAATCTAATGAATAGTACGTATTAGAATTGTTTTTTTATTTTTTGAGTGATCGTACGAGATCGACTTATACCATAAGTTAGAGTGACATAAATCTCATGTCATTAAAATTTAAGAATATATAAAAAATTAAACATAATGTATACCTGAGATGTGTAATAACTCCGGACTTAATTACACTTAACATTGCTCTTACGTTAAAGTTGATTCCAAATCCTCGGTGTTGATACTAATCTTTTAATTTACATCATGGCAGAGGTTGCAAATAGTGTCCAAGTTTTCGTTGATACCTGCTAAAAGATAAAAAGTTTCAGCGATAGGTTGTTGTTGAATGGTTTTTTAGATTATCGTAGCGGATGATGCCTCAGTTAATATGTTCTTTCGCCAATGAAAACTTAATGACAATTCCCTCTCTAGTAGCGAATTAAACTTAGCTCAGATTATATTGAGTGGTGTAATTTAGCTCACTTTTATTCCAGTTTACTTTGTTTATAAGTGAGTTGACTCTGGTTAAGTCAATGGATTAATATGGTAAATATAGATGTGATTGGATAAAAAATTGAGTGTAATTTTAGAGTTTTATATAAAATTACAAAAATAATCCTACAATCTCTACGAGAGTGAATGTGTGTGTGAGAGAGAGAGAACGAAGAGAGTGAGGGCATGGCCGATGGGTGAGGGGAAGGGACAGAGCTGGAGGAAAGGGAGTGGTGCCGACTGGTGAGGGGGAGGGGCAGCGACGGAGGGGGAGGGGGCTTGAGAGGGAGAGATCTGCAGGGAAGGGGGTGACACCGACCGATGAGGGGGAGGGGGAGATCGAGACGGAGGGGGAGAGGGTGGGGACGGGGGCGGCGTCAACGCATGAGGGGGGAGGGGGAGGGGGTGGCACCAACAGGTGAGGGGGAGGGGGGCAAAAGTGGGAGGATAAACTCTATCCTAATCCGCCCATGTCAAAGTAAATTAAGTTAATTTTTGATTAAAATCGGCTTAATCTTGTGCTAAGTCCAAAACAAAGCAGTGCAAAATGAATTAACTTAGTTACCATTTAGGGTATGCTAGGTTGGGAGTAAAGTATATTCAGATGTAAAATCAATTTCGGGGAATAGAACTTATAAGCAAATCAGGAACATAATTCATCATTCGATACTCACGAAAATAATTTTCTTAAAATTGTTTTCATTAGTTTGTTTTTCAATAAAATCATTTTTCTCCCTCCTCCCCCCTCGCCCTCTACCACGCTCTGCTACGGGACCTTGCCGTCGACGCTTCGATTGTCATCTGTGGCCACAACTTAGGTGCAGTGCATCATGAGCAACGTCCTCAGTATCCTCAAGCTCTCTAGGGCCTCCATGAGGTTGGGGATTGCCTCTTTGGGCCTCCCCGACTAGCAAAGTAACACCTTGTCCTCCTCATCAAAACAAATTGCCAAGTACTTTGTGATCCTCTCTTCATCGACTCCAAGTTCTCATGGTGTGGGTTACTTCCGACTCCTCGACCCATTGATGTTGTCCCTCATCTCTTCCTTCACCATACATGTTCATCTCAAGCTAGCGACATGTTCTGTAGCTTAGAATAATCAGCTTCTATTGATCTAGGGGAAACTTGGTTTGTGCTTAACTCTCCTGTGCCCTCTCCTTCCTCAACCAAGACATCGCCGCTCTCGTGTCGTTCATCATCTTCTTACACTCATGGCGCCCCTTCTGGTGCACCGACATTGCCCTCCCCTCCCTTGTCTCCTTTGGTAGTGCCAGTGACCAGGGTAACAAGCTAATCATGCTTGGCCCAGGGAGTCTCCACCACAAAAACTTCTCAATGTGTGTGACAATCCCCACCATCGTGGCTTCATTTGGTAATGCACCTTGGGACGTTCGACTGCGAATAATCCACACACCATACAGGGCTCTGACACGGGAGAGATTTCTCGTCATGAGAAATCTTCATAAGCTCACTCCCACCAGCTTTGAAGGATTCGGGAGATGGATACATTTTTGTCCATAGTTTTATGTACCGATCTAGTACGTTGCGAACTACGTGTACCAAATTGTACCAGAGAGAATCCGATATGTGCAAGGTGTAGGACGCAACCAATACATTGGGCAGCGTACAGAACCATGCATACCACTCCGTACCAGACCGGTTCAGGACGGGACCCTCGCTGGTATGTGTGGGGTGACCGGTTCGACATTAAAAGCCCGGGCAGGGGCGGAAGTGAACACATCGGTGGAGGGGAGGTGTCTTCAATCTTCCGACATTCAGGCAGCTAGACGTCGATCAAGGTGACTAGGCGGGGGGGGGGGTAACTTCTGGTGAGGTCCGGTAATCTCCGGCGAGATGTACTTTCACATTTTTTCACTACTTTGACTCTTACTTTGAAGATTGGGGTGGGGAGCGGCTCCAGCAGCTGATCAGGCCTCTCCCAGACCAAATCTGACAGTATTGACGTGAATTAGCCACCTAGTGCGCAAACCCGGCCGGCCGACATTAGAGAGCTACCGGATCTATGCACGAGGCTGCTTATCTGGCCTCCGCCAGGTGAGATCTGACGGTGTTGAGGCCGAAGGGAGAGGGGTCCTATCACCCGTGCACAGATCCAGCTACACTCTGCTAGACTGATGGCGGAGTGCTGCCCGATCAATGCACGGTCCGGTCTCCCCCCGACCAGATCCGACGGCGGTGAGGCGGATGAAGCCACCTTGTGCACAGATCTGATTGTGTTCCTGCTAGACGACGGTGGAGCACTGCTGGATCCGTGCATGGGGTGGCTGGGCGGCTGATGCAGCCACCCCCAATTAGATCCGGTGGTAGTAAGACGGACAGGGCCATCCTATGCACAGATCTAGTCACCCCGTGCACAGATCTGGCTGCTCTCTGGTCGAACGATGGTGGAGCGCTACCAGTTCTATGCATTGTGATGGCTGCTCTGGCCTCCCCCCAGCCAGATTTGGCAGCCACGAGGCGGATGGGGCCGCCCCGTGGGCACATTTGACTGTGTTCCAGTGGGTCGGCATTGGAGCACTGTCGACTTCGTGCACGGGGCAGTTGATCCGACCTCCCCCTGACTAAATCCGACAGTGGTGAGGCAGATGGGGCTGCCTCATGTGCAGATCTGGCTGCACTTCGAAAGGCCGACGGCAGAGCACAACTGGATTTGTGCACGAGGAGGTTGCTCCGGCCTCCCCCAGCTAGATCTGCCAACAATGAGGCAGATGGGGCCACCCCGTGCACAGATTTGGCTACACCGCGGTCGATCGATGGTGGAGTGTTGTTAGATCTGCATCGAGACTAGAGAAGCATTAGTCAACCCCTATGTGACTGGATATGAGGGTGAGGATGTAGATGTGACCCTTCGCCAGTGCAGATCCGACGGGACTTTAACTTTGGCCTGTTGGAGCCTGTTGCATCAACATAGAGGGACACTTGATCTATTTTCCTCGCCGCCAGATCTGCGGAACAACGGTGTACTTAGGGTTAGACTTATAAAATGTGTTTGATGTTCATGTTCTAAAAATTATTTACCATTTAGATACACTAAAATTTTGTTCATTGCTTGACTAAATTTTTTTTGTTCTGCTTGTTTGTTGTTTCTTGATTACAATTTTTAGGTTTTCAGTGTTCAGTGGACCTTTGGTCAGTTGATTAGAAGGGGTGCGAGTGTGTTGGATCTTCACATAGTATTTCGATATTGATTACTTATTAATTTTAGGCATAAAATTTCTTAATTCATAAATGTAGGTTACACATTTTGTAGTATATTACATGGGTATCATTATACTCTTCTTAAACATCTCTTACTATTATGTTGGATATTGTGTAATAGATGGCTCCCAAAGAACGACTTAATGACAAAAGATGGTAGCACGAAGTTATGTTGGAGGGCAAACGTAGCTACTGGCATTGCAACTACTACAAGAAAGAACACAAGGGGGGAGGTGTCTCCCGGTTGAAAAAGTATTTGGCAGGAAGGGCATGTGTAAGATATTATAATGCTGCTAGTTGTACACATGTGCCTAGAGAAGTGAAACTTACAATGGCCAGGCACATGTTAAAGAAGAGAGTTAACATGCAACAGAAGGAAAAATTAAGAAAAAGGAGGAAGAGGGGCGATCAGTGGCAGAGAAGTTGGCAGTGATGAGGAAGAATGCACTGGACAACGATGAAGATGATCAATCATATACTCGTCAGCCTAATGTGTATGTCACGATTAACGATCCATATGAAGCACAGTACCATGAGGCAGTACGCTTGAACAGAGAAGATGCAAGATATCCATAGTTTCTAGCAGTAGCTGTGCAGTAGGAAGTGGGGTAGAAAGATGATGCAGATGTGCAGATGGTTGGAGATGAGTTAGTGCCGGTAGGTGATGAGGAAGTGAACTTGGATAAAGACCTCATTGTTGGGGGGGAAGACACATCATATGTGTATGATGATGTAACATGTGAGCGATTGATGTAGCCTCCAGTAGACCTGCGACCACCAGCCTTTCAAGTGAAATAACACATATATATTGAATAGCATATTTGGTTTGAAAGCATAGGCCTATATATATTTATGTACTTCGATGTCCGAAAGAAATGCAAGACGATCTACCACCTTAACAATGGTCTCAGGTTGATGCATCACAACATTTAGTGTTTACAGATCTAAGAAAGATATCTACTTCGCATGAGGCTAGACAACAACAATGTCTGTGACTAGGAGGAGTTTTTCATTTAGAGAGGTGAAATTATATCTAATGAGAATATATATATATATATATATGTTAATTTATATTCCATTACTAAATGAATCTATTGGGTTGAAATTATGTAGCCTTCTACTGGATCCAAACAACTATCTCCGATTGTTGTGCCAAGACGCTCTGCATCTAAGGATCCTAGAGCAACCACTCAGTTATCTCAGGTATATTCTTAACTATTAAGCTACACAGTATGAAACTACTTGAAGTTCTTATTGGACATGACCTCTGCATCTCAGACATCCGGAGGGAGGCTACGTACGACAAAGAAGTCACTTGTTTCACAGAAGAAGAAATAAACATGAACCTCATTATTCAAGTGCAAAAAGGACAAACAACCACCAATAAATAATCTGGACATTGTAGATTTGGAGCGGTTGGATCCCAATACAGATGATGACACTCCCAAGCTATCCGTAGAGCCCCACATAAGTAGAATTTATGACTCCTATGATGACAGTACATCGACACGTTCTTCTTCCCACAATGGTGGCAGTTCTCGTGGTGGTCAACGCAGTGGTCATGGAAATATTAGTGCTGGTGGCCAAGCGCATAACAGTGGTCATGGCAAAGATCATGGGGACCACGACAGTGGTGGTCATGGTGGTGGAGGCACGGTATGGACAGAGGAACAATATTTCACATATGTTACATAGGATGTTGACCACGATGCTCCACCGCTAGGGGCGAGACGAGTAGCTGACTATTGGGATAATTACTGTGGAAGTCATGTTATAGACAATAGCCACTACCAAGGCTTTGAGAAGATGAGCACACAAGACTCTCAGAATTCTAACTATGACTATGGAAGATCATGACAGCAACACAAATATCACGACGATTCAAAGAGCAGTAATGTATTGTTTCCACTGTACCCATACCCTCGGAAATATCCTTTGATACCGCCATATGGCTATAGATAAGGTCAACTCTCAACTGCACAACCATAATCAGTTGTATACAGTCTGGGTCTCTAAGAGTATGAATATATACTACTTATGGATGTACGTCGAGAACCTTTCAAGTTCCATGTCGTATGTGTTGACACCCATTTTATGCCGATGAGTTGGGTCATTTCCTTATCCCTGTTTTATGATGTCCCAGGTTGTAATGTCCCGTGTTTTTCGGATATTTTTCAGATTTGGATCCGTGGGTTTCGGATCACTTTCGGGGGTCCCGGAGCTTGTTTAGTAGTTTATACGTGTTTTTCCCTGACGGACCTGCGGAACGCGTTTGCGAGCGAACCGTTGCGTTCTCCTACCCCGGGACGGTACCAGTGCGTTGTGCGTGTTCCGAGGATCGTGAAAATGTATTTTTCTAATTTTTCATATGTATGGCATTTTTTAAATTTTTTATAAATACCCCCTATTTTCCTTTTCCTTTTCTCCTTTTCTTCTTCTTCTTTCTTCTTTCCCGTTGGAGACCCCCGCTCCCCCACCCTTGTGACCGTTGGCCCCCTCTCTTCCCCGGGGCATCCGTGAGCGTGGCTTCCTCCCTTTGGCGGTGGCGTGAGCGTGACGGTGGCGACGAGGCGGGCTTGGCGGTGGTGATTCGAGACGTTGGGGCGATGTTCGTGCTCGGCCGAGAACGGCGGTCGGCGGCTTCCCGGTGGATTTCGAGCTTCAATAAGGTAGGGGGACGGATCCTTGCCCTCTTTACAGCATTCCCCATGATTTGTAGGCCAAGGGGAGGCCGAGAGTGGGTTAATTCGTGTTGGGAAGGGAATTTCCATGTCGAGGGTTCGAGCGTCGGATCCATCGATTCTTGGGGTTTTTGACCGATTTGGGGTCTTAGATGCATGCTAGGAAGGTAGGGGGAGGTTCCCCCTTTTGTTTCCCCTTCACCTCGGGGTGAATGGGGCGTGGGATCGAGTTTCCCGCGCGAACTGCGCGAACCGGGCTCGGCCCGTTATCGCGTTATGTCCCAGGGGCGCGTTCTTGCAGAACGCGTTGTGTCGTCCTAGCGCGTTCATCGGGGAAGATGAACAGTTTGGCGGTTCGGGTCGCGCTCATCGTCTCGAGTGCGTCCTTGTCGCGCCACGGTCGGGGAGCGCGTTCTTGGAGATCGTGCTCGCCTTTGCGAGCACGTTCTTCCCTTGTCGCGCTCACCCTGGCGAGCGCGTTCTTGGAGAACGTGCTCACCTCTGTGAGCGCGTTCTTCGACTGTCACGCTAGGGGACCTAAGCGCGACAGTGTCGTGCCTAGGGGCCCGAGCGCGTTCACCCCCCCTCGAACTGTGTTTCTTTCCGATAGTTTAGCCTCCGGTCGAGCGACCTTTAGGTCCTGTTGCGGTGTGTGGCCAGAGGGTTTCCATGGGCACCCAGTGTGAGCCACAGGGGCGCCCAGGGGTCCGTGGAGGATCAATTACCTCGGTAGGGGTGCCGCGTGACTTGAGGGACAATCAGACCTCGTACGTGTCCCCGGCATCCGTACTCTCCGTTGCGGTCACCGAGAGTCTGTGTTAGTGTGGAGGGTGGCCTCCGCATTTTGTTAGTGTGTGGTCGGTGGTTTCGGTGAGTCGAGTCTCACCTCTAGTGACACGTCCACTAGTCGTAGCCTTCTTACAGTACGCATGTGCTGACCCACCTGGGAGTGGTGGAGCGGCTTACCCGATAGAGACGGTTTTTAAGCTGGTTTCCGTAGGGCCCCTTGCCTTTGCAACCCGAGTCCGACTGGGGGGAAAACCGGCTAGAGGACCCGACCTAGAGCAGTTGGTCTGTGTGTGCACGCGTAGTTGGGGGCAGAGGACACACACTGATGTGGGGGATCATTTTTATTAGGGGTTTGTTCGCGTAGGGCGTGCCAGTCACGTGTGTGACAAATTTATTGTGTGCTCGATCTGACTTAGTCAGTTGATTGTAATGTTCGTGTCAGGACCCGGAGTCTGCCATACCATAAAGGTTATGGCATTAATTACATCCTCTAAGAAAGAGGATAACCCTTGATTAATTGCTAAGAGAGGATGCCTCGAGGGATGATGCGAGGGCATAAGAAATACTGACTGAATGCACTAATTGGATGATGTGAGATGCGGTCATTTGGTTGACCGTCCGTGCGAAATGCGACGGATTTGTTAATTGATTTATTCATATGATTAGAGGTGTGATTATGGTTGTTTAGACGGCAATGTATGCCAATGCAGATGCATGTCCATGCTTTCAAGATGGATATTCAATATAATTGAAGGTGTCAAACCCCTTTTTATTCCTTTATTTAGCTAGGTTTATTGAGCCAATTAGGGCTATAACATTAAGCATCAAGGGCTGACACACAAACAATCAGATGCACATGTGGTTGATGCATGTATAGATATAATTAGCTTAAAACGACGTGGTAGCTAGTTAGAGCTAAAACGACGCGATGCCCATATGGAGGCTAAAACGGCGCGGTAGTCCATTGGAGGCTAAAACGGCGTGGTGGCAAGTTGGCAGTTAAAACGGCGCGCCCTGGGCGCGTCGGGTGGAGGCCAAAGGGGGCAAATTGAAGGATGAGTCTAGTGTTAAAACGGTGCCGGGGGGCGGAAATTGGCGCGCCGGATTAGGGCCGCGCCGGATTTGGGTATTTTTGGCCTATTTAAGTTCTAATGAAACTTCAGGCAGGTTTCTTAGGACTTTAGAGTTATTTTTAGAAGATTAGAAGATCTATTGAGGTCCCAGATGCACTATCATTAAGACAAGTATAGACCTATGCGAGGTTCCTACTCGAGCATAGTCTTCAATCAACTTATCAATGCAGATCAACTGCAAATTAAACCAAGTCATCAGTGAAAATTTGGGCAGCACCTCCCCATGATTGGAGGGTTGTAGGGGCGAAGTGGAGACAGTCCCACAAGATTGGGGTACGCTCCTTAAAGTCGGGAGTGCCAAGCGGTGACCGGCGGACTTCGATAGAGGGAAAAGACCCCGAGGGCTAGCCTGCTACGGGCATCCATCTCCACGAATCAAAATCGTTAAGGGACGGCTGAGATGAGAAGGTATCTCGAGGGCTAGCCTACGAGAGGTTACCTTCCCACAGCCACCACCACTCCCAAGAGGAGGTGGGTTTAATGTCGGGCTAAAGCCCTGTTGATGTTCACTTGATGAGTCACATGGTTCATATCATTAGGAGATATGACCCCATGGCTCGACAGTGATTGAGGATGATGATGGGGGTGTTCCCCTCCCCGGGCAGTGGACTCTTCGAGAGGACAAATCACCAAATGTAATGATGTAGGGACCGCACTCAATCGATGAGGGAACACCAGATGATCATATGTATGCATATACATCGAAAAAGCAGGCTAACATGGAAGCATTCAAGCCAGACTGAGTACCCGCAGCTGAGTCATGGAATTGAGGTTCTGGGGGGGAAGGTAAACAATCGAATAGCTTAACGGCGTCTGCAACCCAAGCGAATACGGCACACCTACAGAGATGGCCATCCACCTAGCCCTGAACCACAAACAAGGAATAATGAGGAATCATCTCCGAGGGTGAAGGTGTAGTGCCCCAAAATTTATATATAATAATTTTTGGATTATTTTTGAAATTTTCTAAGATTTATAAGGGCTAAATAAATTAATAAATGGATTATTGAATTCATAAATGGGTTATAAGGCCCAATAGTGTTAAATAATTAGCCTAGCCTATTTAATTTAAGACCCAAATGGTTAAAAGACCAAGCCCATTAAGATAGGCCCATAATCTAGAAGGTTATTTAGTCTATTCACAGATTTTAAAGGATAATTATCCCTTATTTAGATAATTATAAGGATAAACAATAAAAGAGTTTGAATTAGGTGGAATTCTGCACACGCTGGATGTAGCGGTCTATCGTACGACCGCCACATGACTGTAATGCACCTAGACACGACCGTTACACCCTGCTGACTCCGTAAGTTGAAGAACTTACAAAAAGATTGGAACTTTGGGATTCTCTTGGCTAGAGATCAATTTGGGAAGACTTATAACATTGCTAAGGACTCTTAGAGATTAGGTTTTAGCCAATTAAGGACTCTAAAGTCGTTCAAATCCTTGAACCCTAGCCAAAACTCTATAAATAGAACCAGTTCTGAACTGACGACCCTTACTTTTGGCTCGTGAAGAATCAAGGTAAGGAGATAGAATTTCGGGTAAGTTCTTTAGAACTTTTTACTTCCAATACTAAGGTCTAACAACTCTCAAAATTTCATGTTAGGAGATCAAGTAACCAAGGAGATAAAGGCTTCTAAAGTCGCTGATTCTGTCGTAGCAACCCAAGATTCAGAGCAAAGGACCACTGAAGATCAAAGAATTAGGACGCCCAAACGAGGTAATTAGAATTCAGTGCTTTAGAACTTTTTGTTCCCCTTAGATTAATCTTCTTACCCTCCAAATTTCACCTCTTTAGGTCAATAGACTGAGGAGTTAGAGCGACGTGAAGTTGCTAAAAAATCTCAGGAAGGGAAGAACTAGGGCGTGTCTTAAAGACCAAATTAGAAGTTTTAAAGCCCAGTTAAGAGGTAGGTTATCTCATGAACGGCAAGAACAACATGTTAGGGATAAAAGCCCTCTGATTTTGCTTGATAATTTGCACTATAGATCATGAATTTCATGCTTAAGTAGGGACATGCATACATGCATATCTTTAGCCTTAATGGAAAATAAAAAGGTACTATCTTGTTGATTCACTGAATCCTATGCATCTAGATGGCCTTTACTTTGTTATCATGGCTAGAATAGTTGGTTATTGTGATTTTTCTTGCATGGGACATAGTTTCTTATCTTTTTCGTGAGCAGAATCTCTAACGGATTAACGTAGGACCGTCAGGCGATTGTAACGGTCTTACGATCAGCCGTCACATCCTCTGTTATATTTCAATTCCTCAGTTGTCTCTGACGGACCAAAGTAAGTGTGTTACAATACTGTAACGGCCCCCCGATAAACCGTCACAGCCCTGTGACGCGCCCATACTAGACCGTCAGAGTGCTGTTTTCTGTCAACCCGAGATAGGACTGAGGATAGTCAAACTTACTTATAAATAAGCCTAGTTATCTAAGTTTTAACCTTATTTCATGACTTGGGGTTTATTAATAGATTCATGGTCTAAGCACTTTGAGTTATTTTAAAGCATATGTTAGTTTCATTGCCTAAAACTCTATAGTTTTGAATTAGACTACGATTTTAAGTATTGTATTGACGGAGTTTTATCATGGTTTCACACCGTTACACATTCTCTCTCCATCTATAGAGTCATTTTCTTTAAGTACATGGCATATATCCCGGTATATGTCCATTAGTTACACTTATTGCACTATAGGAACATATTCTTGAACATGAGGACCTCTCTATTGGATATTCCTTCCAATGGACTAGGAAATCTTGTTTCAAGGCCTCCGTAATTCTCCGCGAGCCTGGGATTCCCACTAGGACGCCGAGTTGGTTGTACCATGAAAGCCCAATTATCTAGAAAAGCACAATCGAAGTTTAAGTCTTGTTCATATAACGGACCTGCACTAGCCCGTCAGGCTCACCTAACGGACCAGTGTTCGACCGTCAGGCTCATATAACGGTCCAATATATGACCGTCACATTGTTTGAGTCCATATCTATTTTATCCTAGATTCAGCCCATTGTAACGGCCCAATACTAGACCGTTATGTTCATGCAACGCCCCAGTATTAGACCGTCACAATTTTTGAATACATTAACCCGAGGTTTGACCAATGGGTTGATATTCTAAAGATCCTAGATGGAATATTGATGGTCTAGGACTTGCCATATTGTCTAAGATACTTAACTTAAATTATAAATGATAACGAATGTACTGTTATGCTACCGAATTATTTCCATGAGCATAATATCGTTTTAAATCATTCTCGATCTCTTATGTTCATTGATTGAAGCATTCATTCATTGATTACTATTGTCATGAGTTTATTTAACTTTCTACTTTAAATT
Organism: Amorphophallus konjac; assembly: GCA_022559845.1. Lineage (NCBI taxonomy): Eukaryota > Viridiplantae > Streptophyta > Magnoliopsida > Alismatales > Araceae > Amorphophallus > Amorphophallus konjac. Next base: position 605,412,971 of record CM040121.1, read on the forward strand.
GGTCATATTTTATTGTTGGAAACGTATAAATAGCTTGATTTATACTTGAAGATGCGATCGAGCACTGATTGTGTTCAAGGGCTCTATGCTAGTCCCCTCGGCTGATTGTCGGAAACATACTATTATAAACCATGGGGTATGATGCTACTGGCGTCGCATTGCGCTGGGAGTACTTTCTCTATAAATAAGTGAAGATCCACGGGCATCATGAAAATACTTGTAGATGACTTTCTTGCTTGTTACATGATATTCCACAGAAATTCACCAAATACTTGCTCTTAAGCAAAAGATGTTTGGGTGATGAGTATCTGACTTTCTAGTACATTCTTGATCATGAAAAGGCCATATCATGTTCTTGTTACATTCTTGCTAGTTCATACTTGTTCATTCTATCTTACATGATCATCTTGTTACTCTGGATTATCGCATGATTTATCGCATTCGCATGATTTTACCTTATTCTCTAGAGTTAAAAGGTTAATTACTTTAATAGTGCCTTCATGTTGATGCGAAGATACCTACTGGGCAAGTGTGCTCATTACCTATTTCCAATCTTTTCAGGAAATGGAAGTGAGTCGGGTTCGGATTCGGAATATTCAAGTAGCGGATCTGAGAGTGAATGAAGAACGAGTGGAGACTTAGGAAAGTCTACATTGTTTTGATTGAGTCTATATAATTTTCTTATTCATGAGTCTAGTATGATGAAAGTTGAATTAGTGGCTGTATTTGAATATTTGATTATTAATGAAATGAGTTGGAGTTTGAGTTAATTATTGTGTAGTTGCATTATTCTTATGTGTGATTGTCTTGCGCTCTGATCGTTCTTGCTTGCAAGAGGCTTACCCTGCCGGCTGTTCACGTTCCTCGAGCTAGTCTTCCACTGTAATAAAGGCTCGGGACGTGACAGTTAAGTTGGTATCAGAGCCTAAGTCTCAGGACTTAGGGAAAAGAATCATGTCATAGGATAAGTCCAAGGTTTAAGGACCCCTACCTATGACCTAAGGAAGAAATTTCCCATACCCATGTGAGAATTGGGTAGAGCCGGGATAAGATAGTTAATTAACTTTAAGATAAATTTTCTTCCAATTCCATGAGAAAAAATAAGTTGTTGTATTTCTCTCAGGTACCTTATTTTACGAATGGCTCATCGCGTAGATTGGGATGGCATGCAACAAACAGTTGTCGACCTTACTCAGGCATTGCAAACTATGGCCCAAGCAGGCGCAGGGGCAAGGGCTGGCGACTTACATCACAATTTTCAGAGTTTAAACCCTCCGCATTTCTATGGTTCTACTAATCCGGACGAAGCAGAGAATTGGATTGACGAGATGAACCGTATATTTGACGTCATCCAATGCACCGATCAAGAGAAGGTGCGTCTTGCAACTTTCCAACTCAACAAGGATGCCCGTACATGGTGGAAGTCGGTTCCGGCACCTCCGGCCGATGCACCTCATACATGGGATGGCTTTCTCACTTTGTTCCGTGCTAAATATTTTTCTGAGCATGTGAAAGAAAGAAAGGCTATGGAGTTCGCCTCTCTTCGACAAGGAATGATGACAGTGGCAGAATATGAACTGTAATTCTCAAGGCTAGCACCTTATGCACCGCATCTAATCAGTACCGATCTATTGAAGGCAAATCGGTTTATGGACGGGTTACGACCTGATTTTATTCAGCAGCTCGGGACCCAAAACATCCGTACTTATGCAGAGATGGTTCAGCGGGCATACTTATGTGAAAGGACCTTAGAAAATGTTGAGAAATTGAAAGGAAAAGGAGAAGAGTCTAGCTGACGATCAGATCGGCGTTATAAGAAAGAAAAGTTTAGTATCACAGAGCCTCATAAAAGCTGTGATAGTAAGAATAGATCCAGGAGTGGGAACGGTGGAAGTTCCCAGAAAAACAAGAAAGCCAAAGATGATAAAGAGCAAGTCGCCACAGCATGCACATTTTGCGAGAAATTCGGCCATTCGGCTGAAGAATGTTGGAAGCGCCTTGGTGCTTGTCTACGCTGTGAAAGCAGGGAGCATCGCATGCCGGATTGCCCCCTTATGAAGGATCAATCATCGGCGGTGGACGCAGGAGGCAGGCTCGCCTCAATGCCGTTCTAGAAGAAGAGGAAGCACCAAAGGATGGTGGACTTATGGAAGGTACTCTTCAAATTTGTTCTCGTCCTACATTTGTGCTATTTGATACTGGTGCCTCACATTCTTTTATCTCCACTACTTTTGTAAAAATATTATCAATTGCATCTGTTCCCTTACCTTCAGATATTGCTATTACCACACCCTTAGGTTCTAGAACAAAGCTTACCGACTATTATCCTGATAGCGAAGTGATAGTAGAAGGTCATAATCTCCCCGCAAACTTAGTATGCCTTGACATGAAAGGTTATGATGTCATTTTAGGGGTAGATTGGCTTGTAGATCATGATGCTTATATCAATTGCAGAAATAGGATTATATCATTCCGAAAATCAGGTCTTCCAAGATTCTCTTTCCTTGGCATCAAATACAAGAAACATCCCACTATCATATCTTCTCTTCACGCTTGCAAACTCATCTCGCAAGGATGTGAAGCTTTTCTTGCTTCTGTCATTGTTACCAAATCCAAGGAGATTATCCTAGCAGACATTCCCACTGTAAATGAATTCCCCGATGTATTCCCATCCGAATTACCCAGTTTACCACCCGAGAGGGAAGTGAACTTCACTATTGAACTCATTCCAGGAGCAGCACCTGTTTCTATAGCCCCTTACAGGATGTCCCCCACGGAACTTAAGAAAATAAAGAGGCAGTTGCATGAACTACTACATAAGGGCTTCATTAGACCTAGCACATCCCCTTGGGGTGCGCCGGTGCTATTTGTCAAGAAGAAGGATGGCTCTCTCAAGTTATGCATAGACTACCGGTGACTGAATCAACTTACAATCAAAAATAAGTATCCGTTGCCGCGTATTAATGAGCTCTTCGATCAGCTTTCGAGAGCAGAATATTTCTCCAAGATAGAACTCAGATCAGGTTATCATCAGCTTAGAATTAAAGAAGAAGACATTTATAAATCGACTTTTCGAAGTCGTTATGGCCACTACGAATTCGTAGTAATGCCGTTCGGGTTAACTAATGCCCCAGCAGCATTTATGCAACTTATGAACGATATTTTTCAACCATATCTGGACCAATTCATCGTCATCTTCATTGATGATATCTTGATATATTCCAAGACAAAAGAGGAACATGAAGAACATCTGAGGATAGCTTTGCAAACACTTAGAGAACATAAACTTTATGCCAAGCTTAACAAATGTGAATTCTGGCTCAAGGAAGTTTCATTCCTAGGCCACATTATTTCAAAAGAAGGTATCACTGTGGATCCTTCTAAGATCGAAGCTGTCAGAAATTGGAGCCGGCCAACGACTGTATCAGAAGTACGCAGCTTTCTTGGTCTAGCTGGTTATTATAGAAGGTTCATTAAGGACTTCTCAAAGATTGCAGTTCCTTTAACTAGACTCACAAGAAAAGAAAATCCTTTTGTCTGGTTAGATGAATGTGAAAAGAGTTTTCAAACTCTTAAGAACCATCTTACTACAGCTCATATTCTATCACTACCAGTGGAAGGTGGTGGATCCGAAGTATATACGGATGCGTCTGGTATTGGCTTAGGGTGTCTCCTCATGCAAGATGGAAAGGTAATCTGTTATTCTTCAAGACAATTGAAACGTCATGAGGAAAATTATCCGTGCATGATTTGGAATTGACAGCTGTTATTTTCGCCTTAAAAATTTGGCGCCATTATCTCTATGGAGAGAAGTTCACGGTCTACTCGGACCACAAAAGCTTGAAATACTTATTCTCTCAAAAGGAACTAAATATGAGACAGAGGAGATGGTTAGAATATCTCAAAGACTTTGATTTTGCTATTCAATATCATCCTAGCAAGGCGAATGCTGTAGCAGATGCACTCAGCAGAAAACCAATGGGAATGTTATCAAGTCTTATGATTAATATGACTAATCATATTCCTCAATTTGCACAGTTGAACCTAGATATTGACAGGAAGGAAGAAGATTATTTCATAGCTAATATCCGAGCTCAACCTACATTGATAGAGGATCTGGTCAAGCTGTAAAATGATGATCCCGCGCTACTAGAGATTAAAGCTAACATAGATCAGATGTCGAATTTCTCTATTACCAATGATGGAAAGTTGCTATTCAAGGGCCGAGTGTGTGTACCGGATCACGACGAAGAAATTGATCCTAGAAGAAGCACATAATTCCAAGTACGCCATTCACACAGGTGGTACAAAGATGTATCAAGATCTTAAAAGAAACTTCTGGTGACCCAATATGAAGAGAGAAATAGCTAATTTCGTGTCCCGTTGTCTCACCTGCCAACAAGTAAAAGCAGAGCATTTTAGGCCCGCAGGTAAATTACATCCTTTGAATATTCCCGAATGGAAATGGGAAAGTATAGGGATGATTTCATTATGGGTTTACCTAAGACCAGAGGAGGACACGGTGGTATATGGGTAATCATAGACCGCTTGACTAAATCTGCACATTTTCTACCCATAAAAAGTCGATGGTCTGTGGATATTCTAGCAGTATTATACATAAAAGAAATTGTTAAATTACATGGTGTCCCTATCACTATTATATCTGATAGAGATCCTCGATTCACATCGTAGTTCTGGAAGGGTCTACAACATTCACTAGGGACTAGATTGAACTTTAGCACAGCCTTTCATCCTCAAACTGATGGTCAGACGGAAAGAACAAATCAGGTAGTAGAAGATATGCTCAGGGCTTGTACTATCGATTTTGGAGGAAGTTGGCATGATCACTTGCCTCTGGTAGAATTTGCATATAACAACAGTTATCAGGCCAGCATACAGATGGCACCCTTTGAAGCTTTATATGGAAATATTTGTAGATCACCAATATGTTGGAGTGAGACAGGGGAAAAGTAATTTCTAGGCCCCGACATTATCAGGGATTCTTTAGAGAAGATCAAGCTCATTCAAGAAAGAATGAAGATGGCGCAAGATAGGCAGAAATCTTATGCTGACAATCGAAGACATGACTTGGAGTTTCAGGTAGGAGATCATGTATATCTGAAAGTTTCTCCAGGCCGTGGTATTCGAAGATTTGGCATTAAAGGAAAGCTAACTCCAAGGTTCATTGGCCCATTTGAAATTCTTGAAAGGGTCGGTGAGGTGGCTTATAGACTGGCTTTACCTCCACAATTAGCAGGAGTTCATGACGTATTCCACGTCTCTATGCTGAAAAAGTATGTATATGATCCTGACCATGTTATCACTTATGATAATTTGGAGATTCAGAAGGATACGACGTACGAGCAAACACCAATAAAGATTCTGGAATGGGAGGTACGTCAACTAAGGAATAAAGTTATTCCTATGGTCAAGATACAATGGAAGAAAACATGGCCATATGAAGCAACATGGGAAACGGAAGAAGCCATGCGAGAAAAAATTCCGGAACTATTCAACTGTAAATACACTCTTCATCCATATATTGAATTTGGGACCAAATTCTTCTAAGTGGGGGAGGGTGTAGTGCCCCAAAATTTATATATAATAATTTTTAGATTATTTATGGAATTTTTGAGATTTATAAGGGCTAAATAAATTAATAAATGGATTATTGAATTAATAAATGGGTTATAAGGCCCATTAGTATTAAATAATTAGCCTAGCCTATTTAATTTAAGACCCAAATGGTTAAAAGACCAAGCCCATTAAGATAGGCCCATAATCTAGAAGGTTATTTAGTCTATTCACGGATTTTAAAGGATAATTATCCCTTATTTAGATAATTATAAGGATAAATAATAAAAGAGTTTGAATTAGGTGGAATTCTGCACACGCTGGATGTAGCGGTCTATCCTGCGACCGCCACATGACTGTAACGCACCTAGACACGACTGTTACACCCTGTTGACTACGTAAGTTGAAGAACTTGTAAAAAGATTGGAACTTTGGGATTCTCTTGGCTAGAGATCAATTTGGGAAGACATAACATTGCTAAGGACTCTTAGAGATTAGGTTTTAGCCAATTAAGGACTCTAAAGTCGTTCAAATCCTTGAACCCTAGCCAAAACTCTATAAATACAACCCAGTTCTGAACTGAGCGACCCTTACTTTTGGCTCGTGAAGAATCAATGTAAGGAGATAGAATTTCGGGTAAGTTCTTTGGAACTTTTTACTTCCAATACTAAGGTCTAACAACTCTCAAAATTTCATGTTAGGAGATCAAGTAACCAAAGAGATAAAGGCTTCTAAAGTCGCTGATTCTATCGTAGCAACCCAGGATTCAGAGCAAAGGACCACTGAAAATCAATAAATTAGGACGCCCAAATGAGGTAATTAGAATTCAGTGCTTTAGAACTTTTTGTTCCCCTTAGATTAATCTTCTTACCCTCCAAATTTCACCTCTTTAGGTCAAGTGACTGAGGAGTTAGAGCAACGTGAAGTTGCTGAAAAATCTCAGGAAGGGAAGAACTAGGGCGTGTCTTAAAGACCAAATTAGAAGCTTTAAAGCCCAGTTAAGAGGTATGTTATCTCATGAACGGTAAGAACAACATGTTAGGGATAAAAGCCCTCTGGTTTTGCTTGATTATTTGCACTATAGATCATGAATTTCATGCTTAAGTAGGGACATGCATACATGCATATCTTTAGCCTTAATGGAAAATAAAAAGGTACTATCTAGTTGATTCACTAAATCCTATGCATCTAGATGGCCTTTACTTTGTTATCATGGCTAGAATAGTTGGTTATTGTGATTTTTTTTGCATGGGACATAGTTTCTTATCTTTTTCGTCAACAGAATCTCTAACGGATTAACGTAGGACCGTCAGGCGATTGTAACGGTCTTACGATCAGCCGTCACATCCTCTATTATATTTCAATTCCTCAGTTGTCTCTGACGGACCAAAGTAAGTGCGTTACAATACTGTAACGGCCCCCCGATAAACTGTCACAGCCTTGTGACGCGCCCATACTAGACCGTCAGAGTGCTTTTTTCTGTCAACCCGAGATAGGACTGAGGACAGTCAAACTTACTTATAAATAAGCCTAGTTATCTAAGTTTTAACCTTATTTCATGACTTGGGGTTTATTAATAGATTCATGGTCTAAGCACTTTGAGTTATTTTAAAGCATATGTTAGTTTCATTACCTAAAACTCTATAGTTTTGAATTAGACTACGATTTTAAGTATTGTATTGACGGAGTTTTATCATGGTTTCACACCGTTACACATTCTCTCTCCATCTATAGAGTCATTTTCTTTAAGTACATGGCATATATTCCGGTATATGTCCATTAGTTCACACCTTACACTATAGGAACATATTCTTGAACATGAGGATCTCTCTATTGGATATTCCTTCCAATGGACTAGGAAATCTTATTTCAAGGCCTCCGTAATTCTCCGCGAGCCTGGGATTCCCACTAGGACGCCAAGTTGGTTGTACCCTGAAAGCCCAATTGTTAGAAAACACTATCGAAGTTTCTGGTTCTAGATATGTAACGGATCCATATTAGATCGTCTTGCTCATCTAACGGCCTAATATATGACCGTCACATTGTACTGAGTCCGTTTTATTGTTTCTGGATTCAGTCGTTCTAACGGATCAATGATAGACCGTCACGATCATGTAACGGCCATTGATTGACCGTCACAGTTCTTGAGTGTTTTAACTTGAGGTTTGACCAAAGGGTTGATATTCTAAGTTCCTAGATAGATTATTGATGGTCTAGGACTTGGCATATTGTCTAAAGATACTTAATTTAAATTATGAATGATAATAAATGTACTGTTATGCTGCCGAGTTATTTCCATGAGCATGACATCATCTTAAATCATTCTTGATCTCTCATGTCCTAAGTTGAAGCGTTCATTGTTGATTATTGTTATCATGAACTTATTTACATTCTTGGCCATAATTTTATTGCTGGAAACGTGGAAATAGCTTGATTTATATTTAAGATGCGATCGAGCACTGATTGTGTTCAAGGGCTCTATGCTAGTCCCCTCGGCTGATTGTCGAAACATACTATTATAAACCATGGGGTATGATGCTACTGGCGTCGCATTGTGCTGGGAGTACTTTCTTTATAAATAAGTGAATATCCACGGGCATCATGAAAATACTTGTACATGACTTTCTTGCTTGTTACCTGATATTCCACAGAAATTCACCAAATACTTGCTCATAAGTAAAAGATGTTTGGGTGATGAGTATGTGACTTGATAGTACATTCTTGCTCATGAAAGGACATTCTTGTTACATTCTTGCTAGTTCATTCTTGTTCATTCTATCTTACATGATCATCTTGTTACTTTGGATTCTTGTGATTTATCGCATTCGCATGATTTTACCTTATTCCTTAGAGTTAAAAGGTTAATTACTTTAATAGTGCATTCATGTTGATGCGAAGATACCTACTGGGTAAGTGTGTTCATTACCTATTTGCAATCTTTTTAGGAAATGGAAGTGAGTCAGGTTCGAATTCGAAATATTCAAGTAGCGGATCCGAGAGTGAATTAAGACGAGTGGAGACTTAGGAAAGTCTACATTATTTAGATTGAGTCTATGTAATTTTCTTATTCTTGAGTCTAGTATGATGAAAGTTGAATTAGTGGTTGTATTTGAATATTTGATTAGTAATGAAATGAGTTGGAGTTTGAGTTAATTATTGTGCAATTGCATTATTTTTATGTGTGATTATCTTGCGCTCTGATCGTTCTTGCTTGCAAGAGGCTTACCATGACGGCTGTTCACGTTCCTCGAGCTAGTCTTCCGCTGTAATAAAGGCTCGAGGCTTGACAGAAGGGGAGTGCATTCACATGCATGCCTCTGCCCGGGGAGAACACATGGGCACAATATCTAGTCGATACGACCTACACGATGAAAGAACCCCGGGGAGGGGATTATTGCTGTTGCCCCTAGAAACAACAGGGCATATTCGGCGGTAGAAAAAAAATGAAACAAATAACACACAGAAAATAGAAGAGATAGACTGTAATCTGATAAGAAAGATACCAACGAACATACATCTAGTCATTCATTCAATCCCACAGGGAAAGCATTACAAGGCGCACTCTACACCGCTGCCGCTCGGTGTTGTCGCACGAAGCCGATTCCCATCCTGTAAAGAAAGGGGAAAATAGAGAGAAGATAGAGGGGAGAAGCTCGAAGAACACCCGGGCTCATATCATCGCCCCTTTCATTACAGCGCTCCGCAGAGCTATTCTAGCAGAAGGGGAAAGAAAACATCAGAGGAAGAGGAGACGACTTCCGCCAACCCACCTCAGCGCTTCGCAGCAGAGAAAATAGAGTATCAGAATCGAACGGGCTCTCTGCTCCCCTTCTTCCTCTCCAAGCTTCTCTCTGTATACTTCTTCTCTATACCTCTTTCTGCATTCTCTATCTTCTTGTATCTGTATTCTCTTCGAACATAAGGCCTTTATATAGGCGATCCCTCGAGCGAGCTTAATCCGGCGTGGGGTTTAGCGTGCCGGTTTAATGCCTTCCATGCGCACCGGATACGAGTTGAGCAGGGCGCGCCGGTTTAGGAGGCTGCCAAACATAAGGAGGGTGTGCCGGTTTAGGAGGGATGCGTCGGATTCGAGCCACTTCGTCACGTTAACTTGATACAGGTCCGACAGCGGGCCCCAGACTAAACTCGAGAGTCGTTGTGATTCTTTATCTCTCCGTGGTCTTGCCAAAGCATAGGGAGAGATATTGACGAACCTTCCGGGCCGCCAAACAGCTGCTTTTGGAACTCGTGCACCTTCAGCTCAGACATGCGGGTTTTCCGCTGAAACGGCTCTCTGCACAATGGTTCGTGCTGCTGACTTAACTCGCCTTGCATTGGTAGCTTCCACGAGGAGTGGTGTACTGCCCGAGGTGTTTCCGCCTCGACTGGGCGATCATCTGGCCACTGATGGCCCTAATATGCTGAGAAGCCGCACCCATGCCGGGTAATCGGGGTCTTCCACTGACAGAGCGTTTGGTCCCTTGTTCTGAGGGGCCAAGGGCGCTCTCTCACCTGGGGAGGATCTTTCATTCAGGCGGCGCGCCGCCAAGCATACCTATGTCCTTGGTCAGACAACGGATACATGCTCGTCCTTGGTCGGACGATGGGTACATCCTCGTCCTTGATCGGACGACGGATATGTTCTCGTCCTTGGTCAGACGACGAGGGCATGCTCGTCCTTGATCGGACGACGGATAATGCCCGCTTATGGTGTATTCTTCTCGATCCTCGTCAGGTGAAGTCCCCGGCATTCAAAATGGGTGACCTGAGGCTCTGGCAGCTTGAGAAAGCTTCAATGTGTTGGTCTCCTTCGGCTTCTCTGCTTCGCTAGGCCGCATCATTTGTCTTTGAGGCTTGATCGTCATTGAATATATTTTGAGTGCCAACAACTGACGAGTGTGACCCCAACTAGTCCTTGTTCTGAGTTCCTGGTTACTGTTGTGTGTCTCAGTTTCCGCCTGGGGCGTTGTAGGGAGACACTTGAGGCGCGGTGTAAGATGTCAGGGGACGCATCCGGCTGTTCTTCTAGTGGGTGGTTCTCCTGTCTACTGGCAGGTACGGACTCGAGTTTTGACAGACTGAGGTTCAGTTTTATGGTACGATTAGTTAGATAGCTTTTCCGTTTATTCATTGCTGCTTGCCGCTTCTACCGTACTTCTGCTAGGTAGTGTTACCTTTCGTGGTTGTTCGCGCCTTGTTGTCATTTTCCCTTTGTGCGATGGGGGTCTGAGGGATCCCTACTGGGCCAATGAAATGAGGCTCACCCCTACTTTTCAGGTGAGGCGGGGTCGTCGAGAGGTGTGGTAGAGTTTCAGCGTGGTTCTTCTAGCCAGAGTTAGTCGCCAGTCTGCTAGAGCCGGGGTATGTCCCGTGTAGTTGTACTTTTCTTTCTGTTGACTGTACTTTATTTGAACATGAGATACACTGGACTTTGTAGCAGTTTATTTACTTATTTAATTTATGCTGTGCATTTTATTTTAGATTATTGTGCTATTCCTACAGTTATTTCAGCTTCTCTTGTACTCCCACACCATCCCTTTCACCCTTCCGAGTCTTCGGGCTCGTGGGTTGGCGGGCCGAGATTCGAGACGCGCCGATTCCTTTTCGGTACTCGGATCCCGGGTCGTCACACAAGTCATTCCCAATTATTGGGTCATTTCAGGTTGATTATGAGCCTATTTCTATAGTTTTTTCTCCTTGGCTGGGCTCTGTTTCTCCCACACTTCGTAATTTTGGGCTCAATGGGCCTAATGGGGCTTATTTGTGGATTTAATCTGGTTTTTTTCATTTTTTATAATTTTTTCAGAAAGTCACCCAAATAGCGGTTAGGCGATGGACCGCTAGTTAATGGTGGCGGTCTATCGCGAGACTGCTATTTGGGGCCAAGTGTAATGACCCGAGATCCGAGTATCGGAAAGGAACCGACACGACTCAAACCTCGGCCCGCTACCCACGAGCCCGAAGACTCGGAAGGGTTAAAGGATGGTGTGAGGGTACAAGAGAATCTAAAATAACTATAGAGCTAGCACAATGAATTAAATAAAATACAGGAAATTAAATAAATACTCACTAAATAGCTACAAGGTCCAGAGTATCTCATGTCCAAAATAAGTACAACCAATAGAAAGAAAGTACAAGTACACGGGGCATACCCCGGCTCTGGCAACTGGCGACTAACCCTGGATATAGGACCTGCGGTGAGCCTCAGATGCATCCCTCGACGACCCCGCCTCACCTGAAAACACAGGGGTGAGCCTCATTTCATAGGCTCAGTAGGGATCCCGCAGACCCCCACCTCGCAACGAGGAAAACAAGACATCAAGAAAAGCACGCTAAACAACAGGAGTATGACAATAATATAATAAATAAACAAAAAATCTCACTACGACTAACTGCGCTGACTACGTACTATACCGAACAAACCGACCACGAATTGATGGAAAAATAGGTCCGTACCTGCCAGAAGATAGGAGCATTACCTACTAGAAGCAAACTCGGATGCGTCCCCTAGGGTCTTACACCGCGCCGCAGTGTCTCCCTACACGCCCCATGTGGAGACTGAGATACACAACAAGTACCACGAATAAAGACTAGCTGGGGTCATGCTCGTCAGCGCGGGTCCGACTATCCCCAACTACGTGTGCACACACAGACCATGTGCTCTAGATCAGGCCCTCTAGCTAATTCTTCCCCCCAGCCCGGACGCAGGCTGCAAAGGCGAGGGGCCCTACGGTAACCAGCCTAACAACCGTTAGGGGTGATCATTATTCGAGTTCAACCCGAAAATCAAACTGAACCGATAGATTTGATTCGGTTTGGTTTGGGTTGAAATTTAAAAATTTTCGGTTTGGGTTCAAACCGAACCGTATTAAAAATTTTAGTTTGGTTTGGTTTTGAAGTTCAAGAAACCGAACAAAACCAAACCAAATCGAATAACCCAAATTTAAGAATATTTTTGTCAAATTAATATAAATGTATATGTAACTATAAATTCCAATTTAAAAGGTTCAATTTCTGTCATCCTAATAGGGTTTCCGACTTTATGAAATAAGTTTCAAATCACCTTCTATTTTACTGTAACTGAAGTTCTTAATTTTTTATGTGAAAATATTATGGAGCTTGTTCTTACAAGTTACAATTGTTTATGTTATTTTTTAATATTTACTTATTTGGTAGAAATTCTTTTACCCTACTTTTCTCTATTGTTGTTTGAATCTAATCTAATTTCTAAAAGAAGAGATGCGAATCAAACCGAACCCAACCGTTTCAAACTAGTTTGGTTTGGTTTGGTTCGGGTTGAAGTCTTAATTCGGTTCGATTTGATTTGAAAAAAATTCTCTTCAAACTAAACCAAACCGTGCTCACCCCTAGCAACCGTCACTCTCGGGTAAGCCGCTCCCCCACTCCCGAGTGGGTCAGCACACGCGTGCTGTAAGAAGGTTACGACTGGTGGACGTGTCACTAGAGGTGTGAACTCACTAAACAACGGAAACCATGGGGTAACCACCGACGAGGTACGGAAATAGCCCTCCTCACTGACACTAACTCTAGGTGACTCGAGCCGGGGAAAATGGGTGCCCGGGACACGAACGAGGTTCGATTGACCTTCAAGTCGTACGGGCACGTCAACCGAGGTGACTTACTCCTGTGGGGACCCCCTTGGCATACCTGTGGCTCTCATTGGGTGCTCAAGGCAACCCTCGGGCCACACGCCACGAGAGGCCCAAAAATTGGCTCAATCGGAGGCTAAAACGACATCTGTCAAACTCGGAATAAGCGGAAACCAGGTGGTAGTCCTCCCTGGGCCGTCACCCTAGGTAGCGGCCAGCTCTGGGCCGTCACCCAAGCCTAGCGGTCTTCCATGAGACCACTAGAGTAGGGTTGCGGCCATTCAATGATCGCAACTCCAAGGACCTCGGGGGCCTAGTAGCGGCCAGCTCCTGGCCTCTAGCACCCAAGAAACGGTCACTCCTTGACCGCAAGGCGCCATGAAACGGTCATGCCTGGACTGTAAGGCGACCAAGACCCCAAACGGCTAGTTTGATGCACCCAAGGGGCATGTTGACTGCCATAAAATAGCGGTCAGTGGCCAGCCGCTACCCCTTGGGTAGCGGTCAATCGTGAGACCGCAAGTGAACCAGGCGGTCTCCTCACGACTGCAAAGCCTGCCGACACTACAGGAGCCAGGTAGCGGCCCTCAGCAGACCGCCTCATGGAAGAGGCGGTCTCTGGAAGGACCGCTACCCCAACCCGAGCGTAAAAACGGCGAGAAAGGCAGAAAGAACCAAACCACGCCCCAATCACCCCCATATGATGGGGAAACAAAGGGGAACTCTTCTCCAACCCACCCAGCATGATTCTATACCCATAGATTGGTCAAAAATCTCAATAAATGTTAGATCCGACGCTCAAATCCAAATCAAGCATTTCCCCACCCCGGCACGAAACAAGCCCCTCTCGACCTCTCCTCGGCCTAGAAATCGCGGGGAAAGTAGGAAAGAGGGTAAGGATCCGTCCCCCTATCTCAAAACAGCATTAAATTCTTCGGATCGCCGCCGATCTACAAATCTTGTTGAACCACGAACACCACATCCCACGTCGCGAAAATGCCACCGCCACGATCACCTCACCACCGTCGTCGTCTCCACGCCACCACCTCGGCTCGCCATTGCAGCCGGAGAGGGAGCCGCGAGCTCTTGGACGGGGGAGAGTGAGCTTGCAACGGTCGGCCGCGGCTCACGGGAGAGGGAAGAGAAGAAGAAGAAAGAAGAAAAAGAAAAAGAAAAGGGTTTAATATATAGAAATCCAGAAAATCCAAAAAATAGAAAAAATTGGGAAAATTCATTTTTCCAATCCTCGGAACACGCTCGACGCACTGGTAACGTCCCAGAATAGGAGAACGTAACGGTTCACCCTACACGGGATTCTGAAGGCTCGACAGGGAAAAACACGCATAAATCACAAAACGCGCTCCGGGACCCCCGAAAGTGATCCGAAACCCACGGATCTTGATCCGAAAAATGCCCAAAAAACCCGGGACATTACAACCCTCCCCCATTAAACAAATCTCATTCTCGAAATTAAAAATAGCATAGGATCAGGAAAGAAAACTCACTCGAACAAGTAGGGATACTGCCACCACATCTCTTCCTCTCGCTCCCACGACGCTTCACCACCATAGTGACGCTGCCAAACCACCTTTACCAAAGGAATAACCTTGTTCCGTAAGCACTGCTCACGCCGATCCTCAATGCGGATAGGGTACTTCGGATGGGACAAGTCTAGGGTCACCTAGGGCCAAACAGAGACTTCCAAGACATGGGAATCATCGGGCATATACTTACGCAACATCGACACATGGAACACGTCATGCACAGTCCCTAGCTTCGGGGGTAACTGCAACCGATAAGTAACTTCACCAATACACTCGACAATGGGAAAATGACCAATGTAGCAGGGACTCAACTTCCCACGCTTGCCGAAGCGCATCACCCCCTTCATGGGAGAGACTCTCAGAAACACCTGATGTCCTACTGCAAAATGTTGGACATGTGTGTAACATGCTTAATTCTATTATTTTGATGATGTCTAACTATGAACCATTGATGTGTCTGACTTGCATTTTGTGAAGCTAAACGTGCAGTTTGACTCACTCTGAGTCAAAGATTAAGTCAAAGTCAACTGAGCAAGAAAGATTCAGTCAAAGTCAATTGAACAAGGGTCAAAGGTTAAGTCAAGTCATGAAAAAATTAGTGAAGCTGAAAAAGGTAGTTGACAAATCTGACTGAGCATAGACACAAGGTCGGTGCACCTTTTGCTAGCACAAGCCAAGGTCGGTTCACCTTTCGCCAGCACAAGACCAAGGTCGATGCATATCATGCTAGTGCAACCAAAGGTCGATGCACGTTGCTGAAGGCCAGTGCACATGTGAAAGGCAAGGTTGGTGCACCTTTCGCCAGTGTTGGGTCCCTTAGTTGAATATGGAATTTGGTTTTAATGATAACAAACAATGTGTGCTTGCTTGAAGAACTTGATTGATATCACATGGTTACATGTGTGAATGATTTGCTTGTATATGATTTTTATGAAGAAATCATGATTGGGTTTTTATGAATGATACTTTATACAAAAATTATTCACTTGGTGAAAGTGGGGTATTTGATGTTCACATGTATTGCATAAATGCATGTCTAAGTGTTTTTACCTTTAAGTTAAGTTCTGGGTGGTTTTCACGCACTTCCTACATGAAGTCTTAATGCATTGATAGTGTTTTATGCATTTTTCAAATGAGGTTTTTGGGCTTTTCAATGTGCTTAATTCTGTAGTTCAAAGGTCCCAAAAATGTGTGTGATGTCTAGGAAAAGAATAGACCGTTCAGGGGGAGAAAATGGTCTGGAGTGGACCGTGCAGGAGTAGGGAGTAACATCGAAAACAAAGAAAAGACACAAAATGCTGAAATGACTGGAGAATGAGACTCCAAAGCGTACCCTGATGGGGCGGCCTTTCTACAGACCTCTCAGAGTGTGGGACAGACATGAAACAACCGCCGAATAGCAACAAAAGTCATAGATGTAAAAACTGCAACGTACCTGGGCCAACAATGGTGGACGGTCTGTATCAGACAGCAAGAGGTTGAGAATGGTCGGAGAGGGACCGCTGGAGGGCTGGCACGACAGCAACTATGTGACGATCACGGGACGGCCAATATCCAGCCGTTCAAAACAGAGAGCGGCTCACAGAAGACCGCGTGAACCCCAGAGGACAGAAACGTGAGATGGGCCAACGAACAATCTGCAATACCCAAAGAAGGAGACTAACAAAACGCACAAACGGGTCAGCAAAACACTAACACGATGGGTACTAGGTGTCCCACCGTGATCGCCAAAAAAGAGGGTGTTGACATGTTTTTCCTTCTTTCCCCTTTTTGATTACCCTTCCAACCCCTTCTTTACTATGCTAATGTAAAGAATTAAACGATGTGTAAATAACAGGGGGAAGGATGTGAAATGTGTGTGATCGCCACCAAGGTGCCGAATGTAAGCAAGTACACCGTACCTTGGAAAGAAAGGAGAGACACTCGCCTAGAATAGCACTGCAGTAATACGCGGCTCTTGAAGAACTGCCCTGAAGATGCGTGGTCGCTCGAAAGACCGCCCGGCAGCGCTGGGATGAACGTGGGACAAAGAGCAGCCGGATTGCAGAACGGTTCAGGACCAACCGCTGAACAGAACTGGACGGTCGACGGACGGTCGCCCTGTCCCTCGAATGGACAAAAGAAGACCGCGCTGTACCACCAACTTCCAAAACGTGGGATCTCTACCTCCACCCTTCCCGGCCGGCCAGGAGGAGTGGGCCTCGTGTTAGGACACTGCTGACCTGCGAAACAAAGTGTAGAACACAAAGAAGAACCCAGATTAGAACTGTAAAGCGTAGTAAATGCTAGAACGGAAAGAAATGGACATAACCAAACGGAATGGGGGATACCTGGAGGTTTTTTAAACCCCTAGGGGCACCAAAAACATGGGAGGATGTGTAATGTGACCATAGAATGAAGAAGAGCAGATGGAAGAAGGAAGAACGATGCATGCAATAAGAAAACAAGCGGTGGGACTAATGAACTAATGACTCAAGCAAACAGTGTACTCCCTGAACTGGAGGCCTATGCGGACGTAGAAGGCCTCACTCCCTGTCTTGGGTCACTCAACAATCCGGTAGAGCTTCGCCGTCGACCAGAAAATCCCCCCCTTTTCAAAGCTTGCCCTTAGGGTCTATTTATAGAGCCTAAGAAAACCAGCCCCGAAATTAGGGTTTCCAATGAATATTAGCTCGAGATATCAAAAGAAAATCCATAGATAATGCAATTATCTTCCAACCAGTCAAAATGGCACCTCATTTGGTTGAGAAACTACGGAGAAATGGTTGGAACAAATCAAGGATAAAACAACAGATAGAGAGAGAAAAGCCCTTAGTTTTTCAGCAATCGGACCATTGCGCGGCCACTCGATAGACCGCTCAATCTATTGAGCGGCCAGTCACCAGACTGTCCAATCTATCGGTGGAAATTAAGTAAATGAGAAATATTATCCAAATATCAATCGAACTGCTTGATATTTTTTCCGTTGGACTCTCATGAATTGGGCGGTTCTTAATGGACCACTCAGCTCACGGAACGGTCAAACACTAACCGTCCAGTGCCTGTCGGTGATAAATCAGAATAAATTAGATAATTAGATAATTATCTGAATAGCCAACGAATCTGGGACTCTGAGAACTAGACGGTCATAAGCATACCGCTCCATGGGTATGGACGGCTATTTATGAACCGTGCAAAAGTTTTGTCGGTGGAAATTCATAAAATCACCCTAATATCCAATAAATAGGTAAACGGTTAATCGTCAACCGCTCAGTTACTGAACAGTCATGCGATGGGCCGCGTAATGGCTTTATGCTTGAAACTTAATAACATGTGACAAATCAAGCTAGACCAGGGCCCATTACGCCCTAAATTGAAGCAGACCAAGTCAGGGAGGGAGGTATCCATAAAATAGACCCAAAAAGTTGCCTGAAAATAGCCCACTAAGCAATGGACAACTTGAGGCATCAACAAATGGTGGTAAGAGAAATGACTCAACCTGTCGGTAAAAAATGGGTGTCAACAACACCTATAAACTAAGGAGGAAATTCTCCACCTATGTGAGAATTGGGTAGAGCTTGGGATGAGATAGTAAATTAGCTCTAGATTAACCCTTTGAAAATTCCATGAGAGTTAATGATTTGTTATTTCTCTTAGGTACAATATTATCTCAATGGCTCATCGTGTAGATTGGAACGGTATGCAAGAGATCGTTGCTGGTCTGACTCAAGCACTACAAACTATGGCGCAAGTTGGCGCCGGAGCAAGAGCTGGAGATTTGCATCGCAACTTTTAGAGCCTAAACCCTCCACGATTCTATGGTTCTTCTAATCCAGACGAAGCTGAGAACTGGATTGATGAGATGAACTGTATATTTGAGGTCATGCAATGTGCTGACAAAGTGAAAGTACGTCTAGCCGCTTTTCAACTTAACAAGGATGTACGTACATGGTGAAAGTCGGTTCCGACACCGCCAGCAGATGCACCCCATACATGGGAAGGTTTTCTTACGCTATTCCGTGCCAAATATTTTTCTGAACACGTCAAGGAGCGGAAGGTAATGGAATTCGCTTCTTTACGCCAGGGCATGTCGTCGGTGGCAGAATATGAGCTTCAGTTTTCCAAGCTGGCGCCGTATGCTCCTCATCTAGTCAGTATCGATTTACTAAAGGCTAATAGGTTCATGGATGGTTTAAGACCCGATTTTATTCAGCAGCTCGGGACTCAAAATATCCGTACTTATGCGGAGATGGTCCAACATGCATATATGTGTGAAAGGACCTTAGAGAAGGTCGAAAAACTAAAAGGAAAAGGCGAAGAACCAAGTCGAAGTCAGATAGGCGTGATAAGAAAAGCAAGTTCAGCATCACGGAACCCTATAAATCCCATGATAGCAAGAAGAGATCCCGGAATGGGAGTAGTAGCAGTTACCACAAAAATAAGAAAGCCAAAGAAGAAGATAAGCAGGTTGCAACGGCCTGTACTTTCTATGAGAAATTCTGTCATTCGGCCGAAGAGTGCTGGAAGTGCCTCGGCGCTTGTCTACGTTGTGGCAACCTGGAGCACCGCATGCCGGACTGCCCCCTTATGAAAGAGCTAAGTTATGGAAGTGGACGTAAGAGATAGGCTCGTCTCAATGCTGTTTTAGAAGAAGAAACGCCCCCGAATGATGGGATAATGAAAGGTACCATTCAGATATATTCACACCCTGCATTTGTATTATTCGATATTTGTGCTTCTCATTCCTTTATATCTACTTCCTTTGCAAAAACATTACCCATTTCATCGGTTCATTTACCTTTGGACCTTGTCATTACTACACCCTTAGGTCCCGGAACAAAACTTACAACTTATTACCCCAATAGTGAGATAAGGGTAGAAGGTCGCAATCTTCCAACAAATCTCGTAGGCCTTGACATGGAGGGCTATGGTGCTATTTTAGGGGTGGATTGGCTTGTAGACCATGATGCCTACATAAATTGCCGGAATAGGATTATCTCTTTTCGGAAACCTGGTCTTCCAAGGTTTTCCTTCCTTGGCATCAAATATAGGAAGCACCCTGTCATTATTTCATCTCTTCACGCTTGCAAACTTATCTCGCAAGGGTGTGAAGCCTTTCTTGCCTCCGTAATTATCACTGAATCCAAGGAGATTATCTTAGAAGATATTCCTATTGTAAATGAGTTTCCTGATATATTTCCATCAGATCTACCCGATTTATCACCCAAAAGGGAAGTAAACTTCTCCATTGAACTCGTTCCCGGAGCAGCACCTATTTCAATAGCTCCCTACAAGATGTCCCCCACAGAACTCAAAGAATTGAAGAGACAACTTCAGGAGTTACTAGACAAGGGTTTTATTAGACCTAGCACATCCCTTTGGGGTGCGTCAGTTCTATTTGTCAAGAAGAAAGATGGATCTCTCAGGTTATGTATCGATTACCGGTGACTGAATCAGCTTACTATAAAGAACAAGTATCCATCGCCGCGTATCGATGAGCTCTTTGATCAAATTTCGGGAGTAGAATATTTCTCCAAGATAGATCTCAGGTCGGGTTATCATCAACTTAAGATCAAGGAGGAAGACATACATAAGACGGCTTTCCGAAGCCGGTATGGCCACTATGAATTTGTTGTAATGCCGTTCGAGTTAATTAATATCCCGGCAGCATTCATGCAACTTATGAACAACGTCTTCCGGCCTTATCTCGACCGGTTTGTGGTCATGTTTATTGATGACATCCTTATATACTCCAAAACAAGGGAAGAACACGAAGAGCACTTAAGGATAGCCTTGCAAACACTAAGAGAACACAAACTCTATGTGAAGCTTAGTAAGTGCGAGTTCTGGCTAACGGAAGTCTCATTCCTCGGCCATATTATTTCAAAGGAAGGTATCGATGTCGATCCTTCTAAGGTGGAAGATGTTAAGAATTAAATCCGGCCAACGACTGTGTCAGAAGTAAGAAACTTTTTAGGGCTAGCTGGCTATTACATGAGATTTATTAAGGATTTCTCGAAGATCATCGTTCCTTTGACTAGACTTACAAGAAAAGAAAATCCTTTTATATGGTCGAAGGACTGCGAGGAGAGTTTTCTAACCCTTAATGATCACCTCACCACAGCCCCTATTTTGACATTGCCCGTTGAGGGTGGTGGATTTGAAGTCTATATAGATGCATCTGGCATTGGCTTAGGATGTGTTCTCATGCAAAATGGGAAGGTGATTTGTTATTCCTCAAGACAGTTAAAGCGTCATGAAGAGAATTACCCTGTGCATGATCTGGAATTAGCTGTGATTATTTTCGCTTTGAAGATTTGGCGACATTACCTTTATGGGGAGAAATTCACTATATTCTCAGATCATAAAAGTCTGAAGTATCTTTTCACCCAGAAGCAATTAAATATGCGACAACGCAGATGGTTAGAGTATCTCAAGGACTTCGACTTTACAATTCAATATCATCCAGGGAAAGTAAATGTTGTAGCTGACGCTCTTAGCAGAAGACCGATGGCTACTCTAACAAGCCTCAGGAAAGGTATGACTTATCTTATCAAAGATTTCACTCACTTAAATCTTGATATTGACAGGGAAGGAGATGGATGTATAATTGCCAATATAAGGTCTCAACCTACATTGATTGAGGACATAGTCAAATTACAAGAGAATGACCCTGCATTAATGGAGATCAAGGACAATATTGATCAAAGATCATATTTTTCTATCTCAAATGATGGAAGGCTACTATTTAAGAATAGAATCTGTGTGCCGAATCATAATGATACTAAGAAGTTAATCATGAAAGAGGCACATAAGTCAAGATATGCTATTCATCCTGGTGCTATCAAGATATATCAAGATTTGAAAAGAAACTTTTGGTGGCCCAACATGAAGAGAGAGGTAGCAGATTTTGTGTCTCGCTGTCTCACTTGTCAACAGGTCAAGGCAGAACATTTAAAACTCGCAGGTAAATTACACCCCTTAAATATTCTCGAATGGAAGTGGGAAAGTATAGGGATGTATTTCATCATGGGTTTATCTAAGACAAGAGGTGGAGACGACGGTATATGGGTGATCATAGACCGATTGACTAAGTATGCACATTTTCTACCGATCAAAAGTCGATGGTCTGTGGATGTACTAGCAGCATTATACGTGAAGGAAGTTGTCAAATTGCACGGTGTCCCCGTCAGCATCATATCTGATCGAGATCCTCGGTTTACATCAAAGTTCTGGAATGGTCTAAAACATTCTTTAGGGACCCGACTGAACTTTAGCACGGCATTCCATCCACAAACTGATGGTCAAACAGAAAGGACAAATCAAGTGGTGGAAGATATGCTCAGAGCTTGTGCTATTGACTTTGGAGGAAGTTGGCATGATCACTTACCTCTAGTAGAATTTGCATACAACAATAGCTACCGAGCTAGTATTCAAATGGCACCATTTGAAGATTTATATGGAAGAAGCTGTCGTTCGCCTATTTGTTGGAATGAAGTAGGAGAAAGGCAATTTCTCGGTCCTGACATTATTAGAGATACTACCGAGAAGATAAAACTCATTCGAGAAAGACTTCAGATGGCACAAGACGGACAAAAATCATATGCTGACAACCGAAGGCGCGACTTAGAGTTTCAAGTAGGAGATCATGTATTTCTTAAGGTTTCTCCAGGTCGAGGTATTCGAAGATTTGGAATTAAGGGCAAGCTTACTCCAAGATTCATTGGCCCCTTTGAAATTCTTGAAAGGGTTGGTGAAGTCGCATATCGTATTACTTTGCCTCCTAAATTAGTCGGAGTTCATGATGTATTTCACGTCTCAATGCTCAAGAAATATGTTCATGATCCCTTCCAAGTCATCACTTATGACAATCTGGAGATTAAGAAGGACTTGACATATGAGGAAAAGCCAGTCAAGATTATTGAACAGGAAGTACGTCAACTTCGGAATAAAACTATTCCTATGGTCAAGATTCAGTGGACAAAGGCAGGAGAAACATGGGAAACCGAAGAAGCTATGCGCAAAAGATTTCTAGAATTATTTGAATGTAGGTACACTCTCCACAATCCACACATTGAATTTGGGGACCAAATTCTCTTAAGTGGGGGAGGGTGTAATGCCCCGAAAATTTTATAAAATATTTTTGAATTATTTAAATATTTTCTGGGAATTTTTAAAGACCAAATTGGAATAATAAATAAATTTTTGGGTTAAATAAATCATTATTAAGGCCCAAGTGTGATAACCAATTAACCTAGCCTATTTAAGTAAAGCCCATAGGACTTAAGGACCAAGCCCATGAAGTTTGGTCCATATTCTAGAAGGTTAATTAGTTTATTCACGGAATATAAGGATAAATACTAATTGTTTAGATAATTAAGTGGATAAACTGAAAACAGAGTTTGAATTAAATTCAAATTCGGCGCCCAAATATAATAGCGGTCTATCGTAAAACCGCTAAGGGACATTTGGCAGACCAATCCTAGACCGCTAACTACTGTCAGTTCCGTGAGTTGAAGAAAGAGCAAAAAGATTAGATTTTTAATATTTTATCTCATAGAGATCGAGAAGGGAAGACTAGTAAGCATCTTAAGGACTCTCAAAAGTCGAGATATTGCCAACTAGGGACTCTAGAATTGATCTAATCCACGAAACCCTAGTCAAATCCTATAAATAGACCCTAGATTTCATATGCGCGACCCTTACGTTTGGCTCGCGTGGAACTAAGGTAAGGATACATTATTTTGGATACGTTCTTTAGAAGTTTTTATTTCTAATACATAGGACTAACATCTCCCAAAATTTCGTGCTAGGAGGTCAAGCACACAGGGAGTTAGAGGTGCCCAAAGTTATTGGTTTCACAACAACGACCCAGGAGACTGTGCAACGGGGTGTTGAAGATCAAGGAATTTGGGATCCAAAACGAGGTATTTAGAACTGGAACCTTTAAAACTTTTCGTTCCCCTTAGTATCTTCTTCTTACCCTCTAAATTTCACGTCCATAGGTCAAGAGAGGAAGGAGTTAGAGCAACGTGAAGTTTCTGATTTGTCACAAGAAGTGCAAGGAACTAGGGGTAGCATCCAGCCTTAAATTTGAAGTTAAAAGTCAAGGACAGAGGTAGGTCATCTCATGAACGGATAAAATATCATTCTAAGATTAAAAGCCCTCTTGTTTCACTTGATTGCATGCATTATATATGGAGAATTTCATGTTTTAATAGGATCTATGCAACTAGTGTAGCATACATGCATATTTCTTAACCTTAAATGAACTAAATTAATTCTCTTGTCATAGTACAGGAATCCTATGCATATTGTTAGCCTATCTTTCGTTCTATCATGGTAGAAGTTTTATATATGTTGATTTCCAGGCATGATGTGTCTTAGATTATCATTTAGTTCAATTGTTTAGTTTCTGTCAAGCCAAACGGCCTAAACATGGACCGCCAGATTTGGTTAGCGGCCCTACGACAAACCACTAAAAGATAATTAACGGCCAATATATAGACCGTTAGTTACTCTTGCAGTTTCACTGTTATAGAACCTCAAGCGGCTTTACGATAAATCGCTAACCGTCTATAAACGGTGCCATAATAGACCGCAAACTCTTTGAAATTCTGTCAACCCGAGACGGAATAAAGAGCAGCCCATTAAACTTATAATATGCCTAGTTATTTATGTTCCAAGCCTATTTTAAGTATCATTTCTTACTATGGGTTTTATTACTGTCACATAATGGATTTCATGTTCTTTATTGTGCTTGGGATTATTTTTAAACATAAGTTAATTTATGCCAAAATCATATACTTTTGTAAATAAATACATGTTTCAAAAATTAGATGATTCATGGTTTACCTTGATCACTGTTTTAAATTCCTTCCAACGGACTGGGAAATCTTGTTTCAAGGCCTCCGTAATTCTCTGCGAGCCTAGGATTCCCACTAGGACGTCGAGTTGGTTGTATTATTAAATTCCATTATCTAGAAAGTACTTATACCGGTGTTTTATATTTCTGGAACTTAGCGGCCTTATGGTTGACCGCCATAGTCTGCTAGCAGGCCTTCACTAGATCGCTATCGGATCCTTGACGGTTCTTTCTTTGACCGCTAAAGACTCCAGATAGTATTTTTTCAATATCAAACAGTCTTGTACTTAACGGTCCAGAACTAGATTGCTTTCTTGAAGAAAGGGCCCAGTATATGACCGTTATTTTCCTGAGTACAGTTAACCTGCGGTTTGACTCAAGGGTTAATATTCCTATGATCCTAGATAGTCCAATTGATTATCTAGAGCCTGTCACATTGTTCCAAAGAGACTTAAGTAAATTGTGAAAGTTAAGAAATGTACTGTTATGCTGCCGATTTATTTCCACGGCATAACCTAGTTATGAATGTGTTTATTGGAATCTTATTCTCAATAGAAGCATTCGTATTTTTGGTTACTTTATCTTTGGAATTATACGTTCTTGGCCACATTATTATTTAACGTGGAAGTAGCTTGATTTATACTTGAAGATGCAGTTCGAGCACTGATTGTGTTCAAGGGCTCTATGCTAGTCCCCTCGGTTGATTATCGGAAACATACTATTTTAAACCATGGGGTATGATGCTACTGGCGTCGCATTACGCTGGGAGTACTTTCTTTATAAATAAGTGAAAATATCCACGGCTCGTGAAGTGAATTATCCACAGGAATTCATGAAGTACTTGTTACATGACTTGTTAGTACATTCTTGTTGCATTCTTGTTCATGAAAGGCCATTGTTACACTGTTGCTGGATTATACTTACTCAAATCGTATTCTCATATCTCAAGCTTGATCATATCTTGTTACTTGACTTTAATCGCATGGTTTGATCGTATTTGCATGATTTTATCTTTCTCTTTAGAGCTAAAGACATTAATTACTTTAACATTACCTACATGTTGATGCGAAGATACCAACTGGATAAGTGTGCTCATTATCTATTTTTCAATCTTTTCAGGAAGTACCAGTGGGTCAGATTCGGATTCAGGTCATTCCAGTGATGGGTCCGAGAGCGAATGAAGAAATATGGAATCGAGTGAAGACCTAGAATTGTCGAAATATGTCTAGATTGAGTCATTATATGTAATTTCATTTTATTGAGTCTAGAGAGAAAGTGGAATACTGTGTATTTGAATTATGATTATTTGATATGAAATAAAGGTGAAGTTTTGAGTAAATTATTGTGCATCTACTTTATGTGATTGTTGTTGAGCTCTGGTTATTCTTGCTTGCAAGAGACTTACCATGCCGACTGTTCGCATTCCCGATTGTTTCCGTTGCATAATTTCGAGGCGTGACATGGTGAGACTAGCAATGGAAAGGCTAGGAATGAAAAAGTTGATGTGGGACGTTCACCCACAAAGAAAAATTCATTTGTGAAAAATAAATTTTAAAAATCATGTGATTCATATGGCTATACTCATGTTGACTCATGCATGAACTCATATGTTGATAGATCATATATGCATAAGAGTCATTTTAGAAAGTCAAATGTCACATGCTTTTACTGTGATATGTTCGGCCACTCTTTGTATGTGTGTGACTTAATGAGGGCCGATGATGAATGGTTTGTGAGGAAAAATAAAATGTATTTTGCTCATGCTAGAACTAACCCCTCGGGACCCAAGAAGGCTTGGGTACCCAAATCTTCAAAATGAGAATCTGTTTTACAGGGACGCCTTGAGACCAAGAAAAATGTCAATAAATAAAGGCTTCTAAAGGCGAGAAAGAAAAATGATTTGTTTTTGTGAGTTCATTATACTTAGGTTTACTTTGAAAAATCTACATTGGTAAAAATTTGAGTTTTGGAGAAAAATGATTGCACTTAAACAGTCGCATCTTGGTTTCATTGATTTTGACAATTTGAAATGTTTTAGTCTTAAACCTACTCATATTCAAAATAAAATCACCATTTCACACTTGTTTGAAATTTGCCTTGAATAATTCATCTTTGCTTACTTTGTGACCGATTTTGCTTAAAGTTTGAATACATCTAGATTTCATACAAAGTTTCATTTGCACACTTTATATACATTTTCATTTGCTCTATACAGTTGCATACATGAGTTTGCACTCTTATCAGAATTTTACATACACTTGCACATATGCTTGCATATTTGTGAATAGAAATAATCTTTCATCACCCTTCATTCACATGCACATGCTTGCTCATACTTTTTATCTTTGCATACATGAATGCCATGATTCTTCGGTATCTCAAATCCTGAGTCGTGAAAGGGTGGATTACGTCCATCTGGAAACACTTTCGATACGTGAATTTGGTCTTTGGACCTCCACCTCCACCACGTACCGAAAATCATATTGCATGAATTAACTTTCAAATCCTTGCTTGTTTGCATGTATATCTATTTCTAGAAAATCATTTCTTAA
Source organism: Amorphophallus konjac (assembly GCA_022559845.1). Taxonomy (NCBI): domain Eukaryota; kingdom Viridiplantae; phylum Streptophyta; class Magnoliopsida; order Alismatales; family Araceae; genus Amorphophallus; species Amorphophallus konjac. Next base: position 605,440,095 of record CM040121.1, read on the forward strand.
AAATCTTTTAAGACCTCACCTCCTTATTATATAAAATGCATTGATTTTGATCATTTGTGAAAAGTGACATATTCAAAGGAGGATGGATTGTTTCCAAGTGTGCATACATTTAGGGGGAGCCATATCTATGTTATGACAAATTCATTTTCAACATACAAAGCAATTATCCACATACTTTGCTCAAAATGATGCATATGACTTTGATCGATAAGGATTTCAAAAATTCTTTTGGGAGAATTACCTATATACCCTTATAAAATTCACGAATTACCTTCATACCCTTACCTTTTTAAAAATTACCGCCATATCCCCAAAAACTCTTAACCAGGGTTACCAAGCCCCTGAGTTTACTCGCCGTCTTGATGGACCTAACCGACTAATCGCTTGGACCGTTTTACCTTCCTACTTGCTTTCTTTTCTCTCCACCTCTGCGATGGAAGATTGTTCTTCTGCCTCCCCCTCCCCTCTTATGACCTCTTCTCTGTAGTGCTATTACGGTGGAGAGGATGCCGCCCTTGCAACCGTGGATCTGAAGCCATCACTCGCCCTCTCCCGGCCTCTTCTCTGCCAGAGGGGATCTGAAGCCATCTCTCGCCCTCTCCCGGCCTCTTCTCTACCGGAGGGGAGCTCGCCCTCTCCCTCCACTCTCACGGCCGCTCGCCCTCTCCCTGGGGGGAGCTCGCCCTCTCCCTCCACTCTCACGGCCTCTCCACCATAGAGGAGACAATAGAGGGCGTCCGCGATTGAACTCCATTCTCGTCCTCTTCCTCCACTCTCACGTAATCAACAATCGGTGAGCACCATTTATGGTAAAAAACGTTGCTCTATAGCATCATTCTGTCATAGAGGAGTTGGCCGGCCTTGCATAGAGGAGATAACAGAGGGCGTCTGCGATTGAGCTTAGTATGCTATTATGTTTTGAGCTTAGTATGATAATGGGTTTTATCGGTGAGCTTATTATACTTATAAAGGAGTTCTCTCTCTTCTGTCACTGCATCTTCTCTATAGCCCGCGGGTTCTCTATATAAAAGAGAAGTTACTTTTTCACACGCCTTTGTTTGTATAGGCCTTTGGTCATAGTGGATAATAATGAGTGAGGATACAACTACACACTCTATTAATCGGTGTTCGATTGCTCCAGATTGCCATTGTAATAGGGCTTGTAAGACATATATCTCGTCTCAAGAATCAAGCAAGGGGAGATGATTCTATCGGTGTCCACGATGGAATGTAAGCATATTGAAAATGCATGTTACATGATTGATGTTATGCCTAAGAGATTGTACGTATATTAATGAATGTTTTGTTTTGTAGGAAGATAATACTTGTGGGTACTTTGCATGGGTTGATGATGTGCATCATTCCATGGTAAACTTGAAGTATCAACTAATCAATATGGAGGCACTCTTGGAAAAGAAGTTTAAGACGTTGGAAATGAAATTAGACAAGCTTGAGTCAATTGAAATGAAGATGGATAAGTTACAAGCACAGTGACCAAATAGAGCACTGACAGTCGGAAAAGTGATGGAAGAAGCAAGAAAGATCACTTTAAACTTTGTCATTTTACTTGCTATCTATATTGTGATGTACTATGTAATTTGATATGACAAGTGGGAGTTCACATGTGCCCATGTACTTGCACTTAAGACAAGTACTCCGTAATGTATTTTGAGTTGGGAGTTGACTAATGTAATGTGATTAGTTGGATGTGAATGTATTTAGCTTCACTTAGTTATTAAATTGCCATATGTGAAGAAGCCAATGTGGATGGGTGTTTACAGAGTTAACAGAATAATTACAAAAACAATCAGGTAAAAAGGAGTTCAATCATTTGCCCTGAACCATTCTAACCACATTCCATGAAATAAAACACAAAAAAATTCATCCTGTGAGCCTAAATTTTGGCAGAACCTCAAGTACAAAACTTCATCATCAACCATGAAATTTAGCAGAACCATCTGTCATGTACAATTCATTCATAATATCTTCGCAGAGTACTCACAGATGTAGCTCATTCACAACACTTTCACATATAATTGTGGGTGATGTTCTCAATTTGGCTGTAGTAACCTTCCTTCATCCTTCCTCCACCCCACCTCCGGATCACCCTCTCAAACAAGGCAACAACCCTCACTTTCCCCCCTCCCCTCCAATAACTAAACTTCCATAAAAGAATTATCTGACAGACCAAGAGAGCTTCATGCTTATATGTTAAGCAGAGTAGAGCAGGATCCTGCCCATCACAAACCAAAAGAAGATCTGCAAACAAACAACAAAGTAGAATCATACTTTCACAAGGTAATGGAAAACAAGACATGGGGTCGACACCATGTCCGCAATAGGTGATAGATGATGCCTCACCCCACCCCCATCAAGAAGACTTTCAAAGGAGTAATAAAAGAGGTTCTTGAGTAGGACTGTGGTACTAAAATCTACAACAATGCAGCAAATCATTTGCTGTAGCATGTTATGTCTACTTCAAAGGATTAAATCATTTGCTTTAATGATTTGATGGGTTGATGATTTGATTTTGATGATCCAAACACTATGATTCATATATGCTTCACTATACATGTGTCTCTCTAATTCTGGACAAGGTTAATGCATAAAGGTCATCATGCATAGCAGGTCGGTGCATACATGAAAATAGGTCATGCATGTTTAGAACATTGCATATAAGGTCGGTGTACTTCATGCTTCCAACATTAACCAAGGTCGATGCTAGTTTTGATTTTCATGAAACCAAGGTCGATGCTAGTTTTGATTTTCATGAAACTAAGGTCGATGCTAGTTAACTTCCAAGCAAACCAAGGTCGACGCTAGTTTTGCCAGCACTAACCAAGGTCGGTGCACCTTTTGCTGGTACAGTAACTAAGGTCGACGTTCTTTTTGGAAATGCATGCAAGGGTCTGTGCACATGCATTATGCACATATAGAGTCAAGTCTATACACATTGGGCCTAGTCTTCAGGTCGGTGTACATCTGATACCTTGAGCTACAAGGTCGGTGCACATCTGATACTTTGGACCTAGTCTTCATTCAAAGGAGGATGGATTGTTTCCAAGTGTGCATACATTTAGGGGGAGCCATATCTATGTTATGGAAAATTCATTTTCAACATACAAAGCAATTACCCACACACTTTGCTCAAAATGATGCATATGGCTCTGATTAATAAGGATTTCAGAAATTCTTTTCAACACTTTAAGGGAAACAAATTTCTACATGGAAATGAAGAGTAATCGTTAGGAAAAAGCTGTCTACCCCACAACAAATTAGTGGAATGTGGAACCGAGTAGCCGAGAATCCCCACTGAAATAAATGAGAAAACTTGCGTCGAAAAGTGAAGCTAAAATCCACAAGAATCAAAATTGTGATGAATCCTAGTAGCCGGAAAATCCCATTGAGACACATGAGGTGACTCGCGTCGAACGGTGATATCCAACAAAAAAAAGTGTTGTGCGAAGTTACCGATAGTCGAGGATCTAATTGGAATTGTAGAAAGGAAATAACCCTCTAGTGTTCTTTAGAAATTCTGTTAATATCCATATATTTTTGAAGTTCATTGCTCATTGCAACATATTTCACTCACGGGTACTATTGTGATGTTTGTGTATCTTGAATTTGTTCTTATCATGGTTTATGCAGTGCTTCTAGCATATGCATGCACTACCTTTTTTGATTATGCTTCATGTCTCACATTCTGATACGAATCAAATGCTCACTTGATATCCTTTCACCCAATTGAGGGGGAGCTATAGAGTACTACATGCTTGCTTGTTTTTCATGCTTGCTTACTTGTTTACTTGCCTGAATCATTTCATACACATCTTCACATCATTCATGTTCATAATAGGCTTAATAACCCCGTTGTCAGTCACTTTTTGTTGTTGACAAAAAGGGGGAGAATAGGTTGGTGTGCTCAAAAATTTCTAATTCTGATAAAAGAAAAATTGGCTCACTGATGTTTTTGAAACTGAATGAATTGCTTCTATTCAATCATTTGAAATTCACGCACACATCATTTTGTCATCATCAAAAAGGGGAAGATTGTCAGGTCCCCTAGTTGAATATAGAATTTGATTTTAATGATAACAAACAATGTGTGCTTGCTTGAAGAACTTGATTGATATCACATGGTTACATGTGTGAATGCTTTGCATGTATATGGTTTTTATGAAGAAATCATGATTGGTTTTTTATGAATGATGCTTTATACAAAAATTGTTCACTTGGTGAAAATGAGGTATTTGATGTTCACATATATTGCATAAATGCATGTCTAAGTGATGCGGGACGAGATCACGGACACGACAAGCTCGCGATCGTCCCTTAACGAGGGAAGCGTCGGACGTGCACGGTTGAGAAATCGGCAAGAGCTAGGGTGGTCAATTCACACTTTCATGCCCGGATCGGGTCACGGGACGGTAACGCTCTCTCTCGCAGCAGCGGTGATATAAATATAAAGCGAGCTACGATCCTAGAACATGCTCTCTAGCAGTGGCATAAACAAGTATATATGAAAATAAGCAAATGCCGAGTGTAGGGAGCGAGAACGATACCTCCACGCGCTCGGCGTGGGGAAGACGGACCCGGTCGAAACTCATACTCCCGGAACAATAATACATAATATTACAGCAATACACGTCGCTTCCCACTCCACGCAGGGAGATAAAGGGCTACACAATGGGGTCCGGGAGGACCGAATTCGGGTTGACGGGCGGGTTCTCGTGTTGATTCGGCAACACCCGAACTAGTGACGGTGGGACCCACGTGCTGTCCGGAGGGGCAGTGTGGGACCCGGTGGCACCGCTGTAGTGGGGGCACTTAGGGAAGCGCTCCCCGGGCTGGCGGCACGTTGGTTCGCCTGCCGGAGGCCGGGCGGCTCCGTTCGGCGCCGATCGGAATAACCGGCCACGGATCTGTAGCTTCTGGTTTTCAGCACGCGCTCCGGCGAGAATGGACGCTGTGATCAGCCCCGATGTCGGATCGACACGAAACTAGCGCCGTTGGAAAGCTCTCTTCAAATAATTCAACCTAGGCATAGAGATCTGGTCTGGATCTGCACAGATCTTGGCCTTAATAATTTTTTGAGTTGCTATTGTACAGTGACCGGATTCTCAGATCTGCAGAGAACTTGTCTGAGAACTGCCTTTGACCGATATGTGAACGTCCAAATCTGAAGTGGTGGTATTCAAAAAAGTTGTAGGAAATCAAGGTAGGAAAACGGACATAGTTTTTATAAAAGGTTTGGAGGTGTCTGTGATTTGTTATGATTTTTGAACTGGAAGGTGGTCGGATCTGGGAATTAGCTGAAAACACTGTAGCAGAGATAGAACACAAATTTTGAAAAATGAATAGAGGGCGGATCAAAAATCAAGAAAAATGGTGGATGTAGGGGATGATGGACAGAATGCCCAGTAAAATTGGGAGCCCCAACAAAAATAAAAAAGAAGGTCGGAGATGGGAAACTCAGAGCTACTGTCACTGTAAACAGAGACAGGACAGATCTAGGAGTGATTGAAGACCGAAATTGCAAAAATATCAAAAGAAGGATTTTCGACATGAATTTTTTTGTGGATGATGGGATGGAAGATAGGAACACACCATAAACATTACAAATCACGAGGAGGCCATGGCTGGTAGCAGAATTTTCGTGAAGACACCTCTGTCCAGCAGGACAGAAAATCGAAGGCGGATTCGCGGCGGCTCGAAGGCGGCACGAACGGCGACGGCGGCGGCACAAATGAAGATCAGAGGTTGAGAGGGGGAGATAGAAGATTGATACACTGTAGAACTAGAGGTTTGGGGAGAGGAAACCAGGGGGAGTGGAGGGGCTCAAGAGCCTTCTTGGCATTCAACAAAATTTTTGAATTTTCACTAATTTTCACATGAAAATACATGGTTTTATATGCTTCCAACCAAATCTAACCTCCACCCTTAGATCTAGGGAGGTGAGATGGATGGCCTGGATTACATGCCACAAACACAAAAAAATAAATATAATATACAAGGGGGGGCGGCCTATTGACGAAGAATGGCAAGGGGGGACAAGTTTGACATGGTAGGTAGCCTACCATGGAAATTCTTACCCCCATGTCTACCCATGTGGCATATGACTAGTCCAACCTTCTAGATGTCCACCTAGGATAGTTGACCAGCCCCACAAGGTGACATGGACCAATGGGAGAGGGCTGAGGGCCCCCTTGATGGTCCTACTGATAAATTACATAGAAACCCACACAATCCATGGGAATGACTCATTGGCTTATAAAGCATTACATTTGCGTACATACTTTCCCAAGGATATGAACACAAACTAAAAGGACATAAATGCAAAAGAAAATACAGAACATACCCAGGCATGAAGGCTGTACCGCTGGGGGGGCCAGTTTGAAGTGTGCCGTTGGGGGCTCAAACGGTGTGCCGCTGGAGGGCATAAAAATTGTGCCGTTGAAAGGGCACAGGGATGTTGTGCCGTTGAAGGGGCATTGGGACGTTGCACCGTTGAAAAGGCCTTCCAAGGGGTGTGCCGGTGGAGGGCACAGAGTGTGCCGTTGGAATGGTTGTTTGGTGTGCCGTTGGAGGGCATGAGTTAGGTGTGCCGATGAAGGGCACAAAGTGAGTGTGCCGCTGAGAGACGCCGGGAGTGTGCCGCTGAAGGCCTTACAGGTGATGTGCAGTTGAAAGGGCACATAGTGTGCCGTTTGAAAGGGGCATTTGCCTTTGCTTCAGGGACTTGTAGTTGTGTACTCTCTGGGATCTTTCTTCACCGTTAAGGACTCGAGGATGGGTCCATAGCAGTGCATAGGTTCAGGAGGGGTTTCCTGTGTTTTCTTTGTCATTTAATGAGCCCGTGCAAATGTGAGGATTTGTCGGGCGGTAATGTTCCCCCGGAGCCCTGGATGGCCAGTCTCCCCGGGTCTTCTTTCTTTGGTTTTGTCATTGATGCGGGGGCTCGGCGGGACATACGGGCGTACAACTTTATATGTCCACAAATGCCCCCCCCCCACCCACGGGCAGCGCGGGCGAAGGATGAGCCAGACGGTGCTCGCGGTTGTAACTATGGAATTAACATACTCTACTGGGCATACGTACGTAAAAAATGTGATGTAGACATTTTTATGTCTATTGTATATTTATTATATTGTTACCATTTATCATATATATATGCATATACGTATTTTTTCTTTCCTTTTTCCTTCTCTCTCTTTTTTTCCTTTTTCCCTCTTTTTTTCCTTCTCTCTTTTTCCTTCTCTTTTTTTCTCTTCTTCTTTTTATTATTCTCCTTTTTTTCTCTTCTTGTTTTTTTCTCTTCTTCATTCTCCCTTTTGTTTTTTTTTCTTTCGTTTCCTTCCCTTTTCTTTTCCTTTTCTCTCTTTTCTTTTGAAGCGGTTAAAAAAGGGGTGGGGGAGTTCGAAACTCCCCCCTTCTCCTTTTGAATTCCCCCCCTCTCTCTCTCCTTGTCTCTTCGACTCCCACCCCCTCTTTCTTCTCTGTCTTCCTCCGTCGGACGCCACCGCCGCTCACCGCCGCCGTCGGTGCTCGGGGTGAGGAGGCCACCGTCGGTGCCCGGGGTGAGGAGGCCACCGTGCTCTTCTCCCCTCCCTCTTCTTCTTTCTCTCTTCTTCCTTCTTCTCTTCCTCTTCTCTTCTTTTTCCGTTCTCCTCTTCCTTTTCTTCCTTTTCTTCTTCTCGTTCTTCTCTCGCTCGGGGGACGACGGAGCCCTAGGCTCCCCGTCTTCCTCTTCTCTTTCCTCATCTTCTCCTTCATCTCTTCTTCTTCTTCTCTCCTTCTTCCTCTTCGTCTCTTCTTCTTCTTCTCTTCGGCATGGAGTGGAGGCGGCCACGGCGCGTCAGAGTGCGCCGGTGGGATGATGGGCACGGGCGTGCCGGAGAAGGGATGGCACGGGTGTGCTGGTGAGTGAGGGCACGGGGTGTGTCGGTGGATGAAATGGCACGAGTGTGCCGGAGAGGGGCACATTGGGGTGTGCCGGTGACGGAGTCTTCGGGGCAGCTCGGTTGCCGAGCATGCCCGGTCCTGGTGGGATTATTTTCACCGGGCCGACAAGTCCACATTTAGAGTGCCGGCGTCTGGCCGAATTCCACGGGAGACGGCCGACTACATCAAATGGTGGAACGCCAGGACGGGTTTTTATCGGTTTTGCAGAACCAATTGTTGGGACGGCGCCGAGCGAAAGTTTTTGAGCAAGCAATCGGCACCCGCCTTAGAATTTGATCCGGGGCATCTGCTCCAACTGATGAACGGAAAAGAGAAGGAGGTGGTAGCATACATGGACGCCCGCAAGGAAGCCCGAGAGGCCAGACCGTCCCCGCAGCCGAATTTGCCAGCCGTAGTCAAGGTCGAGTTCAAGAAGAATCTGACCCATTTGTGCAAGATTGGGTCAGACCGGCTGGATCACATCAATTATCCCTTCCCGATCAAAGAAGAAGGCACACCCGCTCGCACTTGGTGCCCAGAGACGGACCCGACATGCCCCTACCGCACCTTCTTGAGGAGGGAAGAACGAAGGCCCGAAAATTACAAAGAAACTACATGGCTATATGTCCTCTTCCGGGCTCACGAGCTGAAAGTGGGCGACCCAACGGCTGTCATTCTGGACACGCACCTGAGCATCTCCTTCCATTATGCTGACGGACGGGGCATGGACCACTTCAGCCTCTATTGTCACCTGGCCTTCAAGCAGCACGCAGACCTGGCGCACCTCGCCGATCGTTGTGTGAAGATTGGAGACATCCTTTGGCTGGTGCGTGAGGCGGCTCGCCGGGACAAAGAATCGGCCCTGACCTACTGGCCGATAACCCTACGGCTGTACACCGGCCCTCATGGTATGATGCTTCTTTTTTGTCTTCCGTAGCTATAGCCCCTCATGATGTTGACTGCTAACTGATTCCTTTCTTTTCTTTCTTTTCTTTCATCAGACCATCCCGACAGCAACCAGTTGGCGCAGTACCAGAACCTCATCTGACTGGTACAGAAACCCGCCCACTTTGAGGCGGCGCCACCAGCCCCCACTACCACGCCTCTGCCAAAGCCGAGCAAGCGGCCCCGGGCGAAGTCACCCATTAAGAAAGCCATGGACGCTGCTAAGGAGGCCGAGCGGCAGAGGGCGAAGTGGAGAAACTCACGAGGCCCATTAAGAAGGAGGCCGAGCGGCGCCATCATTTTTGTTTCAGCTGTCATCGAGAGGCCCACATCCGTATCTATCCCAGGCGTAGGTGAAGCCGTAACTCACGAGGCCTTGGAGTCTACCGAAGAGATCTCCTTCGCCCCAACTCCCGCTGCCGAAGTTGAAGAAGGTATATCACTCTCCTTATTGGTCACTTCGATTAATTTTCTCCATTCCTTGAAGCCTTACGGACCCGAGTGAACCTGGATCCCGCTTTGCTTGGCAGGAGCTGATGTAGCAGTCCCTCAGCTGGAGGTGATCCCCGCGACATCCCGGTTCGAGCAGACATATAAGAAAAAGGGGTGGCGGTCAGGGAAGTCGCGGCTGCCCGTCCAGCGCGATGAAGTGCCGGCCCCGGATGCTGAGGCGGGGGCTCCCTTGACAATGAAAGAGGTGCCCACTAGCACTAAATCTTCGTCAGGTGAAAAGGTAGATTACGGCTACTCATCTGATGAAGTGCTTTCAACCGAGGGTGCACCCGGGGAGCCCAGCTTTCAAGTTCCTACCTAGAAAGCCCCGGTGCTACCTGTTTCTCTTAGCCTGGTGAAGCAGGCACCTGTAAGTGCGAACCTGTTTGTTCAGGTTTCTCTCTTGAGGCCGTTAACTAATGTCCTTAATATTGTTGTTCTTCGGCTTCCAATAGGAACAGGCCCCGTCAAAAGATACAGAAATTCTTGTCCGTTGGAATGGGAAGTGTGCCGCTGGAGGGTGTACCGGGCCAGGGTTGGAGGAGTGTACCGCTGAAAGGAGTAGGTGATAAGTGCTATATTTTACATCATAATTTACATCACATCCATCATCTTTGAGCATTATTTGAGTATATTTGTGCAACATGAGCATTAATTACATTCTCACACATTATTTGAGTCTTCGTGTATTTTATCATCTTTTTGAGCTTAAAAGACCATGTGAGAAATATTTAAATATTTACACAATTATTTTGGAATTAAATAGATTGATATTTTAATTTTCAGAAAACAGCGACCTAGATCAAGGCGCTATTTAAATAACGACAGCTTCTAGGGCACGTATTCAGTAAGAAGCGACAGCTCCAAGGGCGTCAATTCATTTGAAAAAAGAAAAAAAGAAAAAGATTTAGCGCCCAAGATGAAGTCGCTAATTATTGAAAGAACGCCCATATGAACAGTTGTCAATTCTTATTTTACAAAAAATGAGGAAAATAGCAAATAAGGAAATAAGGAAACAACGCCCGAATGAAGAGGCGCTACTTCAAGAAATGACGCCCCAATCTAGGTCGCTATTTCAAGTTGAACCAGAAGTGGCAACTGCAGTTTCCCGATCGAAGTCTCCTTCCAATTTTCAAGCTTATCCAAGCCATATTTAAAGAAAGGAGGACTCCAAGGATGGAAAGAAGTCTAAATGGATCAAGTTGCATTGTTGGAAACTGGTTTTTGGATGAAATTGGGAACCCACGATCGTGGAAGGGTTCTAAACCCTATAAATAGGATGTTGTGTTCGGCCATGGAGAGGGAGCTAGTTGAAGGTCCGCCGTAGGGATTAATTTTGAAGCTTTTCCTTTCATCTTTTACAGTTAAATTCTTCTTCAAAGTTTTTCATTTTTAAGTCTCCTACAAATTCTTCTTCTTCATCTTCTTCTAATTCTCCACCGTTTTTAATCTATTCTCAATTTTTTAAGCATCTATCTCTGTGTTTTTATTGTTCATCTGATTTTTATAAACTCTGTTCTTTTTCATTTTTCTCCCCCTTATAATCCTCATCTCTCTCTGTGTTCTTCACAAAAGTTGTGCAGTTTTGAAAGTTCTTCAACTTCTTCTTCTATCCTTTCTTCCAAATCTTCCTCGTTCTCAAGTTATTTATTATTTTCTAAAGTTCAGATTTTTAGGGCTTTCACTATTCATCCGCGCACCACCTCCTGTTCTTCCTAGTTTTTCACCATCTTTCACTCCTCTTTTTAATCTGTGTTCTTCATTAAAGTTCTTTGTTTTTCAAAGATCTACAACTTCTCTTTCTTCACCTTCTTCTAATTCGACCTGGTTTTAATGATATTCTCAGTTTTCTAATGTTCTATCCTGAGTTTTTCTGCACTATTCATCCGCGACCACTCTCTGTTCTATCACATTTTTCTCCATCTTCCTCTCATTTTCTGTCTGTGTGTTCTTCATCAATTTTCTTCCTCTCTTCGTCCTCTACAATTTTCTCTTCTTTCACATCATCTAATTCTCACTAGATTTTAATCTATTTCTCTTCTTCTAACCCTCTATTTTTAAAACTATTTTACTGTGTTTTATATTTTCTTGCTACCGTAGCCCATCCTTCTTCCTTCTATTCATTTCCACTCTCTACCTCCACCTTCCCATATTTCTTCACATATCCATATGGCAGATTTTCTCTCTTTGGTCCTCTTGGCGGCGTCTACTTTCATGGCGGGGTGATATACTCAAAGGCTCGGCAAGGAATTGACGGCGTTCTTCATCCTATTGGCTTACAATTTCTTTTCTCTTCTTTTATTTTGCAAGTTGTAATTTTAGTTTTCATATACATTGTACTTGCCACCTCTCATAGCAATAAAGTTGATCTTTGTGAAATTGTGTTTATCTTTCTATCTCTTCCAAATTCTTTTCTTAAACCCTCTCATATTCTTTAAATAGTTTTCATGCAATTTATCTTTCCTTAGATTAATCACACTCAAAAATTCGGTTTTCAAAGCATAAGGTGTTTTTCCAACTTGTTCTATAAAGATTATTCCTCCTCGTGGGATCGACTCCGCTTACCACTATATATTTGATTTTTTCAATCTTTTAAAGTGAGTGAGTGAATATTTTGAAATTATGGCACGACTTTCTTAACGACATTAGTCGGTGCGCATCAATTTTTGGCACCATTGTCGGGGATGAAATTAATTTTTATGTTGAGAAATTTTCTTGTGTTTGATTTGTATATAGTTTTCTTAATTTTTTTTATTTTTAATTTTGCAGGAAAAAAAATTAGAAAATCCAAAGAAATTCGGACCAGAAATTCCAAGAAATAAAATCTGTCACAAGAAGCGTCGCTAAATCCCAGATCTGTCACAGAAAGCAGAAATTCAGAAAAATCCAGAAAAATCAAGCATCGCTGAAAGGTCAGAAACGTAGGTAAATGTCATGTTTTGCTAATTTCTGAAAAAATCTGAAAAATTTTAAAAAATTTCAAAAATTTAAGAAATCCAGAAAACACCAAAAATATGCTTTTATATTTTATTTTGTAGTAGTTTGCATATTATTTGGTATTTTTAGTTTATAGCCTCTTTCATTCATATCTCTATTTGAAAATTAAAAAAAATCTAAAAAATTCTCTGAAAATAAAATAAAAATCAGAAAAAGAAAAAGAAATTTTCATCATGCTAGCATATCTCCATCTTATTTGCATTACTTTCATGCATGTGTGCATTTAGTTGATCTATTTGTTCATTCACAGTATTATTTGAAAAAGAAAAAAAATATTCTCATCTTTTTCCCCTTCTTAAGGGTATTAGGATTTTTACACCCTTCTTGGATTTGGAAGGACACTCCATTGAGCATTCCGTCTCTTTGGACTTGAAATTCTATTTCCAAGACCTCCATAAGTCCCCGCACCCTTGGATTTCCTCACAGACGCCGGACAGGTTGTACCACGAAGCACCTTGGAGTTAGAGTGCCCAAAGAAGGCTTTCCATAAAAAAAAAATCAGCATTCTTGCATTCATATAGTTAATCCTTACATTTGCATAGTCTAGTTAACCCATAACCCATTCATATAGGGATTCATTGCATTTTGAAAAAAAGAAATCATCATTACCTTTTGGGCCCTTTGCATTGCATGCAAGGTAGGAGATCCCTCCACCCTCATTTGATAGGACCCATTAGTGAAGTTAAAAGGTTAGTGCATTCTAAGTCCCAACCCCAACCTAACCTCATGGAGAATCAAAATCAAAACCAACAAGTGCAACAAGTCTCTAAGCAAATGAAGGATTATTTCATACCGAACCAATATCAACCATCCTTCTATGTTCAAGCACCTCAAAACCAGGCGGTTCGTTATGAAATCAAATCAAGTACCATTCAGATGTTGCCATCATTTTATGGTAACCCTAATGAAGATCCATACAAGCATCTAGATGAGTTCCTCCAGATCTGTTCAACTGTCAAAATTCAAAACTTCTCGGATGATGCCCTTAACTTACTTTCTTTCCATTCTCCCTTAAGGACAAAGATAAATATTGGTTGGGAGCCTTCGGTAGAACAATTGACACATGGGGAGAGATGCAAAAAGAGTTCTTGAAGAAATTCTACGCCATTGGTAGAACTAATACCATGAGAAGGGCCATCACTGGATTTACACAAAATTATGGAGAACAAATTCATGAGGCCTGGGACATGTTGAAAGATTTATTGAGAAAATGTCCCCATCATGGCCTATCTAGATGGCAAATCGTACAAGCATTTTATGAGGGATTAACGGAAAACTATAGACAAATGGTAGATGCCTCATGTGGGGGTGCTTTCATGAGTAAAAGTGAGGATGAAGCTTATGATTTATTTGAGATGTTAAGTAAAAATTCTATTAGTCATGCTTCACTTTCTTCCTATGAAAGGATGATTGGACCTGCTAAGAAGGGTGGGCTATATGAAGTCAAAAGTCAAGGAGAGTTGGAGAATAGGATGGATATTAATGCGCTTGCTCAAAAGTTGAATAAAGTGGACTTATTAGCGCAAAGGATGGAGAAGGTAGATTTGGTAGCACAAAAGCTAGATCAATTATTATCCATGAATAAACAAGAACCTTCTTTTCCTTCTATCCAACAAAATCAACCTTTCTCAGATTCTAACCTTCAAGAACTTTGTGCTTTATGTTCTATCCCAAATCATACTGTCATTGATTGTCCCACGGCGGCCCAACTTCCCCCATTTATCCAAGAACAAGTCTTTGCTGCTCAGGGAGTCTCTAAGCCTAATTATGATCCATATTCCAATACTTACAATCCAGACTGGAGAAATCACCCAAATTTTTCTTGAAAATCGCAACAAGGACCATCTACTCAAGTCAATCCCTCAATTCCTAAACAATCTTTTCAAGTTCCGAACCAGTCTCACCAACATCTTCAAATCCCTTTTCAATATAATCAACAACAACAACTTCCATTTCAGCAATCATCGTTCCATCATGCTCAGGCCCCATATCAACAAGTTTCATCATTCCAGGACCAATATAATCAATTTTCATCACATCGTTATCAACCTCAAGCCCCATTTCAAGATCCTTATCAACCGCCTCCTCAACCCCCTCAGCCTCATTTTGAGGATAAATTTGACCAACTTCAGCAACTTATTCTTTCTCAGCAACAATCAATTGCTAAGTTAGAAGGTCAAATAGGTCAGCTGGCGGCTAGTAATATGAGGAGAGATGTTGGACAGTTACCTAGTCAACCCATAGCTAATCCTCGCAATAAACAACCTCCGGGTTTTCAGCAAAGAGCTCCCATTTTTCCTCCTCAGCCCAATCAACCTCAGCCTCCCCCTCATGTCGTTCCTCAATTCGAGAATGCCAAAACTATCTCTACCCTTAGGAGTGGTAAGGTTCTCAATGATCCATATCAGGCTAAGGATGTGGGTGGTAGTTCGGGCCAAGATGCCCAAGAAGAGGAGAGTGATAATGAGAAAGAAGAGCCAATAATTGTTCAAGAGAAAAAGAAGCCGGATGGGGGGGAAGACAATGGACAAAGGAAAGGTCAAGGTTGATGAAGGTTTTCAAGGATATGTTCCTAAGGTCCCTTTTCCGGATGCATTAAAGTCAAAAGCTCAAAAGAAGCCAGTCCAACAAGAAGAGATGTTGGAATTGTTTAAACAAGTCAATATTAATATTCCACTCTTGGATGCTATTAAACATGTGCCGGCGTATGCCGAGTTTTTAAAAGAGCTTTGTACACCAAGAAGGGAGCCGAAGGCGGCAACACAGAAGATCCGTCTATCTGAAGACGTTAGTGCTGTTTTAATGAATTCCTTACCAAAGAAGTTGAAGGACCCTGGTGCTCCATTAATTTCATGTGATATAGGTGGGGTGACATTTGATAAAGCTTTGCTAGATCTTGGAGCTAATGTTAATTTGTTACCCACCTGCATTTATGAGTAATTTTATTTAGGGGAATTGAAGCCCACTTCTATTATCCTTCAACTGGCGGATCGGTCTGTTAAGACACCAAAGGGTTTGTTGGAGGATGTGATAGTGAAAATTCATGAATGCTATTTCCCAGTGGACTTTTTAATCTTAGATATGGCCTCATCCCAGGAGTTAAAGCATACACCAATCATTTTGGGACGCCCGTTTTTGGCTACGGCAAAGGCCAATATTAATTGTGCCACTGGGATGATGGATATTACCTTTGGAGGAGAGAATGTCTCATTGAATGTTTTTAAAGCTTCACAATACCCGGAGCATGAGGGAGAATGTAATGTCATTGATATTTTTGAGGAAATAATTAAAGAAAATGTGGATATGAATGAGAATGTGATTGAGGAGGGTAG
This sequence comes from Amorphophallus konjac, assembly GCA_022559845.1. Taxonomy (NCBI): domain Eukaryota; kingdom Viridiplantae; phylum Streptophyta; class Magnoliopsida; order Alismatales; family Araceae; genus Amorphophallus; species Amorphophallus konjac. The sequence goes on from CM040121.1 coordinate 605,455,802, forward strand.
TTTGCTTCATGATTCACCTCTTTCTTATTCTAGTGTGGAGCCTCTTCCTCCATTAAGATCTGAACCAGTTCTTCCATCTCTTGATCAACCGCCCGTTTTGGAACTTAAGCCTCTGTCGGATTCATTGAAATATGCTTATCTAGGCCCAGATCATACCTTGCATGTTATCATTGCTTCTAATCTTACCTCTACTCAGGAATCTCAACTTTTAGAAGTTCTTAAGGAGCATAGGAGGGTGATAGGATGGTCTGTGGCAGATTTGAAGGGTATAAGTCTGGATGTTTGCATGCATTATATTTACTTAGAGGACAATGCCAAGCCGAGCAGAGAGATGCAACGTCGGCTGAATCCAAATATGAAAGAGGTGGTGAAGAAGGAAGTTGTTAAGTGGTTAGACGCTAGGATAATTTATCTCATTTCTGATTGTAAATGGGTTAGCCCGACACAAGTGGTTCCTAAGAAGTCGGGGCTGACAGTGCTCACAAATGAAAACGGAGAAGAGGTGCCCATGCGATTACAAACGGGATGGAGGGTTTGTATTGATTATAGGAAATTAAATTTAGTAACAAAGAAAGATCATTTTCCACTCCCGTTTGTTGATCAAATTCTGGAGAGATTGGCTGGGCAACAATATTTTTTATTTCTTGGATGGTTATTCTGGATATAATCAAGTTTCTATCTATCCGGAGGATCAAGAAAAAACCACTTTTACGTGCCCCTATGGCACATTTGCTTTTAGAAGGATGCCTTTCGGGCTTTGCAATGCTCCCGCCATCCTTCAGCGGTGTATGATGTCGATATTTTCTGACATGGTGGGAGAGACTTTGGAAGTTTTCATGGATGCTTTTTCGGTGTTTGGTGATTCATTTGAGGGGTGCTTGGAAAATTTGACTCAGGTTTTGAAAAGGTGCATTGAATCTAATTTGGTGTTAAGTTGAGCGAAGAGCCACTTTATGGTAAGAGAAGGTATAGTTTTAGGCCATGTGATTTCGGAAAGGGGAATAGAGGTCGATAAAGTCAAAGTAGATTTGATTTGCAATCTTCCTCCCCCTACATTTGTCAAGCAAATCAGATCCTTTCTTGGCCATGCGGGTTTCTATCGCAAATTTATTCAAGGACTTCTCTACCATTGCTCGTCCCCTCACACAGTTACTTGCTAAAGATACTCCATTCCATTTCGATGATTCTTGTCTCAAAGCCTTTAATTATTTGAAAGTGGCTCTTACTCAAGCTCCGATTCTTCAATCCCCAGATTGGTCGCTTCCTTTCGAGATTATGTGTGATGCCTCGGACTATGCTGTTGGAGCTGTCTTGGTCAAAGGATAGATAAGAAGCCCATGGTAATCTACTGCACGAGTCGCACCCTCGCAGATGCTCAGTTGCATTACACCACCACGGAGAAGGAGCTGCTAGCTGTTGTGTTTGCCCTAGAAAAATTTCGATCATATCTTTTAGGTGCTAAGGTTATTGTTTACTCCGATCATTCTGCCTTAAAATACTTACTTTCCAAGAAGGATGCTAAGCCTCGTCTCATTAGATGGATTCTATTGTTACAAGAGTTTGATCTAGAAATTAGAGACAAGAATGGGTTAGCCAATGTGGTTGCTGATCATTTATCCAGGATAGTGTTACTAGAAGGTGCTCCAATGTTTGATTCTTTTCCCGATGAGCATATTCTTTCCCTCTCTCATTCTTCAACTCCTTGGTATGCTAACATTGTTAACTACCTGGCGGTAGGTCAGATCCCGGGAAGGTGGACTAGGCAGGAGAAGGATCACTTCTTTTCTAAGGTAAAACACTATTTCTGGGAGGACCCAGAGCTGTTTCATATGGGTCCCGATCAGATCATTAGAAGATATGTCCCTGAGGAAGAACAGCAATCAGTATTGAATTTTTGTAACGACCCGAGAATCTGATTACCGGGAAGGCCCGATAACCCGAGACTCGCACCGCCACCCACGGCCAAACACATGACCCACTCGGGGTTCATCTTCCAGGAAGGCTCACGACATGCGGGGGAACTCCACCGCGCACACATCGATACACGGTGACTCGATCGAGCGAGAACACGGAAACCCGAAACGCCTGGGGTCACCCTGACACACCAAGCCCACGGGTACGCTAATCGAGGTAAATGGAACCTCCGGACACCCAAAGACACGGTCACGGAGCTCCACGGGGTGTCCAGGACACACACGGCCCAAGAGGAACACCAGACGATTGGACAGATCGCGCTAGGGAACCCTAGCGCGACAAGGAAGAACGCGCTAGGACCCCCTAGCGCGACAGGGAAGATCGCGCTATGGCCTCCTTGCGCGACAAGACAGGTCGTGCTAGGGACCCCTAGCGCGACAAGGCAGATCGCGCTAGGACCCCATAGTGCGACCAGAACCGCCCTACTGTTCATCTTCTCCGATGAATGCGCCCCGTCGGGGCAGCGCGACCATCAAGAAGATGAACAGTAGGGCGGTTCTGGTAGCGCTATGGGGTCCTAGCGCGATCTGCCTTGTCGCGCTAGGGGTCCCTAGCGCGACCTGTCTTGTCGCGCTAGGAGGCCATAGCGCGATCTTCCCTGTCGCGCTAGGGGGTCCTAGCGCGATCTTCCTTGTCGCGCTAGGGTTCCCTAGCGCGATCTGTCATGTCGTCTGGTGTTCCTCTTGGGCCGTGTGTGTCTTGGACACCCCGTGGAGTTCCGTGACCGTGTCTTTGGGTGTCCGGAGGTTTCGTTTACCTCGATTAGCGTACCCGTGGGCTTGGTGGGTCCAGGTGACCCCAGGCGTTTCGGGTTTCCGTGTTCTCGCTCGATCGAGTCACCGTGTATCGATGTGTACGCGGTGGAGTTCCCCCGCATGTCGTGAGCCTTCCTGGAAGATGAACCCCGAGTGGGTCATGTGTTTGGCCGTGGGTGGCGGTGCGAGTCTCGGGTTATCGGGCCTTCCCGGTAATCGGATTCTCGGGTCGTTACAGCTGGTATCAGAGCGCGGTTGTGGGATTATACGAAAATCATGAGCAATTGCAGTGGTCCACTAGTCCACAGCAATGATGTACAGGTGATGCTGGCATTGGGCACCGCATGTTTGTTTTGACCTTGCCGTTTTTCGTGTTCTCTGTCTTTTGCTTCAGGAGCGTGCATGGCGCCGAGGAGGAGCTCTCGCTCTCAGCAGGGGCAGTCGGTTGGAGGTCAGGAGATCCAGCAGGGGGTCCAGGGGGACCAGGAGGAGCATAGCAGAGTGCCACCGGGAGCTACCGAGGCCGCGACTACTGCAAGGGTTCCGGGGGCCGAGGATTTCTTCCGTGGCATGTACCAGCTTATGTCTCAGCAGTTCGGCGGAGAGGCTGGTGAGGGCTCATCAGCTAGGGGCGGGCCAGGCCGAGCAGTGAGGGACTTTCTGCAGTTCTATCCACCTTACTTCAGCGGCCAGGCAGACCCTGATGCAGCTCGTGATTGGCTTGATGAGATGGAGCGGGTGTTCATTTCTGCAAGGAGTACTGCCGAGGATAGAGTGGTGTTGGCCTACAACCAGTTACAGGGTACGGCTCGGAGGTGGTGGTCTTCTGAGTAGAAGACGTCTTTTTAGCTTCGTCCACTTGAGCAGATCGAGTGGGATGACTTCGTTAGTGCTTTCGAGCGTACGTACTGTCCAAATATTGTGGCTACGCAGTGGATGCGGGAGTTTCTGGAGCTGGTGCAGGGCGACATGTCCGTGTTGCAGTACAGGGCCCGATTTGTCGAGCTGGGTCGGTATGCACCTCACATCATGGAGCATGAGAGAGTGAGGACCACGCAGTTTGTGCAGGGCTTGAGACTGGAGCTGAGGCACCATCTGATCGCGAATGGGGCCACTGATCTAGAGACAGCGTCTCGTGTTGCGGTTTCTTTGGAGATGGATATGCAGAGGACCCGAGGACCGATCAGCCAGGGACAGTCTTTGTCAGGTCGCAGCCATCAGTCGGTTACCCAGCAGCAGGGTTCCTTTCAGCATGCGTCGGGTGGTTCGGGAGTGCCGACACCGGCAGCATCGGTAGCAGTATCTGCGTCCTTCGGCTCGAAGGTCAAGAAGTTCTTGAAGAAGAGTTTTCGTAAGAAGCACAAGGATCAGGGGCAGGCTTCATCGGGTAGTGTACAACAGCCGATTCCTTTGCAGCGCCAGGGATCAGTGGGTGGATCACGAGGACCTTGTCTACGGTGTGGTGGGACCCACCCAGGCAGGCAGTGCACGACTCCGATCATCTGTTTTCGGTGTGACCAGCCAGGGCATATGGCGCGCGACTGTCCTCAGAGGCCGCCGCAGTAGCAGTTTCCTCAGCAGCAGCAGGTTCCCCAGCAGCAGAGGCAGCAGCAGGGACAGTATCCGCCGCTACCCAGGTCAGCTAGTGTGGGAGGCAGGCAGAGGGCTCGAGGCCTGATCACGCACATGACCAGGGCAGAGGCAGTGTCGTCGCAGCTAGTGGAAGGTACCGTTCAGATTTTGGGTTGTGCGGCTCGGGTTTTATTTGATTCTGGTGCTTCTAATTCATTTATTTCGGAGGATTTCGTGTTGAGCATCGAGGAGCCGGTGACCCAGTTGTCCTGTGATTTGGCAATGGAGTTACCTTCGGGCGACTTTATGATTACCCCGTATTGCTTCGATCAGGTTCCAGTTTGGATCGATGGGCGGAGTATGCCAGGCAGACTGTACGCGTTGTAGCTTCGGGATTATGACGTGATTCTAGGCATGGATTGGCTCGAAATTCATGGAGCGGTGGTGGATTGTGGGATGAAGAGAGTCTACTTCCAGCATCCGAGCAAGCGGACCTTCTATTTCCAAGGTATCCGTTCCACCTCTTCTCGATTCCTCATTTCTGCTATTCGAGCCCGTCGGTTGCTTGATTCTGGTTGTCAGGATTTTCTCGCATCCGTGGTTGTGTCTGACCGGATGGAACCGAATGTCGAGGACATTCCGGTGGTGTGCGAGTTTCCCGATGTTTTTCCCGAGGAGTTGCCTGGATTGCCTACCCAGCGGGAGATCGATTTTATGATCGAGGTTGTGCCTGGTACGGGACCTTTGGCGAAGGCTCGCTACCATATGGCCCTCACTGAGTTGAGGGAGTTGAGGGCGCAGTTGCAGGAGCTGTTGGCCAAGGGGTATGTTCGTCCTAGCTTTTCCCCTTGGGGTGCGCCCGTGTTGTTTGTGAAGAAGAAGGATGGTAGTCTGCGGTTGTGCATTGACTATCGACAGCTGAATGAAGTGACCATTAAGAACAAGTATCCGTTGCCGCGGATTGATGACTTGTTAGACCAGCTTCAGTCCGCGCGAGTGTTCTCGCGAATTGATTTTCGGTCAGGTTACTATCAGCTGAGAATTCGCGAGTCCGATGTGGAGAAGACTGCGTTCAGTACGAGGTACGGACATTATGAGTTTTTGGTGATGCCGTTCGGGCTCACCAATGCCCCAGCAGCCTTCATGGACTTGATGCAGAGGGTGTTTCATCCGTATTTGGACCAGTTCGTGGTCATCTTCGTGGACGACATCCTTGTTTATTCGCGGTCTGCTGAGGAGCACGCGTACCATTTGGGTGTGGTGCTGCAGACGTTGCGAGATCACCAGTTGTATGCGAAGCTCAGCAAGTGCGAGTTTTGGCTCAGCGAGGTGCACTTTCTGGGGCACGTGATTTCTGGTAATGGCATTTCCGTGGACCCCGCCAAGGTCGAGGTAGTAATGTAGTGGCCGAGGTCGGTGACGGAGATCCGGAGTTTCTTGGGGCTTGCGGGTTATTATCGCCGGTTTATCCAGGATTTTTCTCGCATTGCGACCCCGATGACTAGACTCACGCGGAAGGATGTGACTTTCGTCTGGTCTGAGGAGTGTGAGCAGAGCTTCAGAGAACTGAAGAGATTGCTCACCTCTGCTCCGGTGTTGGTTTTGCCTTCTGGATCGGGAGGTTTCGTGGTGTGTACAGATGCTTCCGGCGTTAGATTGGGAGCTGTGTTGATGCAGCATGGTAGAGTGGTGGCTTATGCATCTCGGCAGCTAAAGCCCCACGAGGAGAACTACCCTACCCATGACCTTGAGTTGGCGGTGGTGATCTTCGCGCTGAAGATCTGGAGGCATTATCTGTACGGCGAGAAGTTCGAGGTGTTCACTGACCATCAGAGTTTGAGGTATGTGTTCTCTCAGAGGGACCTGAACCTCAGGCAAAGGCGTTGGATGGATTTCATGAAGGATTATGACTTCACCCTGTCTTTTCAGCCAGGCAGGATGAATGTCGTCGTCGATGCCTTGAGTCGAAAGGTTGCGGTCAGTGCCTTGATGTTGAGGAAGTGGAGGCTCTGGGAACAAGTGCCCGAAGTATCTTTCAGGCTCAAGATTCCCCAGGAGCCAGGGTTGGCAGTGCTCGCGAGTCTGACTGTCACTCCTGCTATCCGTCGTCAGGTGACAGAGGCTCAGCATGCGGACCCTGAGTTACCTCGGATTCTGGCAATGGCTGATGTGGAGCTCGGCGAGGACGGTGCTACGAGATTTTACGGCAGGCTGTGTGTTCCAGCGGAGGAGCAGGTTCGTCGTGCAGTGTTGCGCGAGGCTCATGGGAGCAGGTACACCGTACACCTGGGTGCGACGAAGATGTATCGGAACTTGCGGAGGCAGTTTTGGTGGCCTGGCATGAAGAGAGATGTTGCCGAATTTGTGGCCAGGTGCCTGATCTGTCAGCAGGTGAAGGCGGAGCATCAGCGACCAGGAGGTACTCTCCAGCCCTTGGATGTTCCTGCGTGGAGGTGGGACCACGTGACCACGGATTTTGTGGTGGGGTTGCCGAGGACCCCGAGTGGGCAGGACAGTATTTGGTTGCTGGTGGATAGGCTGACGAAGGTGACTCGGTTGTTACCGGTCAAAGTCAGCTGGAGCGTGTCCAAGTTGGCTCGTTTGTATGTGGAGAGGATCGTGCCGTTGCATGGAGTCCCCATTTCGATCGTGTCAGATCGGGATCCGCACTTCACATCTGGATTCTGGAGGAGTTTCCAGCGAGCTCTTGGCACGGAGTTGGCATTTAGCTCGGTGTATCATCCTCAGTCAGATGGTCAGTCTGAGAGGACCATTCAGACTTTGGAGGGCATGCTGAGATCCTGCTGCCTGGAGTGGCAGGGGAGTTGGATTCATCACCTACCGTTGGTGGAGTTTGCCTATAACAATAGCTTCCATTCGAGCATCAGCATGGCTCCATATGAGGCATTGTACGGGCGTCCGTGTAGGACTCCGCTTGATTGGTTTGAGGTGGGTGAGCGTGTTTTGACGAGACCGGATTTGGTGCAGCAATGTGTAGATGTTGTGCACCTGGTTCGTCAGAACATGTTGGCGGCCCAGAGTCGGCAGAAGAGCTATGCTGACCGTAGGAGGCAGCCCCTCGAGTTCGCCGTGGGTGATCATGTGTTCTTGAGAGTTTCTCCGATGAAGGGGGTGATGCGTTTTGGATGGCATGGGAAGCTGAGCCCCCGCTATATTGGTCCTTTCGTGATTATAGAGCGCATCGGTGAGGTTGCTTACCGGTTGCAGTTACCCCCTGAGTTGGCGTCGGTGCATGACGTGTTCCACGTCTCGATGTTGCGGAGGTATATGCCCGACGACTCTCACGTGATCGAGGATTCTGTTTGGCCTGAGGTGACTCCAGAGCACTCTCTCTCAGAGTTTCCGATCCGCGTGGAAGATAGGGGAGAGCAGCGCCTGCGGAACAAGGTCATCCCCTTGGTAAAGGTGGTGTGGCAGCGGCACTCTGGTGGTGAGGCCTCTTGGGAACGTGAGGACGAGATGCGTCAGCAGTTCCCTTACCTGTTTGAGTGAGTCTTCCTCTTCTTTCCCCTTGGGTTGTTCTCAATTTCGAGGACGAAATTCCTTAAGGGGGGAGGGCTATAATATCCCGGACCTTTCGGATCCTTCTTCGCGGGTCCCGGATCTAGTTTTCAGAGTGTTTGGCTCCGCTGAGTCTGAAATTTCGCTTCGAACATTTTTCGTGCTCGGAGCGGCGCGATCCGGGGTCGTTTCGGAGGCCCGGAGGCGTTCCGCGGCTTTTCCGCGCGTGTTTTCCGATTTCCGGTGTGTGTTTCGGCTTTTCCTTCGGAAGCTCGCTATGGGTGAACCGGGCCGTTCACCTAGGCACGAGTGGTACCGTTGCGATCGGTGCGTTCCGAGGATTGCGGGGGTGTAATTTTCTATTTTTTGGTATTTTCTGGATTTTCTGGATTTTCTATAAATACCCCCTATTTTCTCTCTCTTCCCCCACCTTCTCTTTCTTCTTCTTCTTCTTCTTCTTCCTCCTTCCTCCCCACCGTGACCTCCCTCTCTCCCTCTCTTCCTCCCGTTCGAGGGCGGCTAGCTCCTCTCCGGCTGCTGATAGCGGCGGGGCGACGGCGCGGCGACGTGGGCGGCGGTGAGGCGATCGTGGGGACGTGCGGTGCTCGTGGGAAGCTTGAAGAACGAGGGTTTTCCAAAGCGATTTCTTGCGTTCGCGGACGTGCCGACGGAGCATTCGTTCCATTGAGGTAGGGTGACGTTCCTTAGCCTCTTGCCGTTCGTTTCCGTGATTTGTGGGCCGCGGGGAGGCCGAGAGAGGCTTGTTTGAGCGGGTTTGGGGTTTTCCATAATTTAGGGAGAGCTCGCCCGATCTATGGTTTTAGCCCGCTATTTCGTGTTTTGATGGCTTAGAAGCATGCTAAGGGTCCTTAGGGGTCATTCCCCTTGATTTCCCCCTCTCTGGTGGAGGTATGGGGGCGTGGTTGGAGTTTTTGGGAGTTTCCACCGTTTTCGGGCGCGGACTGAGAACGCGCTATGCTCCAGTAGCGCGTTCTTGATGGTCACGCTGCCTCGACGGGGCGCGTTCATCGGAGAAGATGAACAGTAGGGTGGTTCTGGTCGCGCTATGGGGTCCTAGCGCGATCTGCCTTGTCGCGCTAGGGGTCCCTAACGCGACCTGTCTTGTCGCGCTAGGAGGCCATAGCGCGATCTTCCCTGTCGCGCTAGGGGGTCCTAGCGCGTTCTTCCTTGTCGCGCTAGGGTTCCCTAGCACGATCTGTCCTGTCGTCTGGTGTTCCTCTTGGGCCGTCCGTGTGTGTCCTGGATATCCCGTGGAGTTCCGTGACCGTGTCTTTGGGTGTCCGGAGGTTCCGTTTACCTCGATTAGCGTACCCGTGGGCTTGGTAGGTCCGGGTGACCCCAGGCGTTTCGGGTTTCCGTGTTCTCGCTCGATCGAGTCACCGTGTATCGATGTGTGCACGGTGGAGTTCCCCCGCATGTCGTGAGCCTTCCTGGAAGATGAACCCCGAGTGGGTCATGTGTTTGGCCGTGGGCGGCGCGTCCGTTTCTTTCTCCGACCGTGGTCACCGTGCGATGGTGCTGGTACGTGGGACGGCCCCCGTACTTCGTCAGGTTCGGACGTTGTTTTCCGTTGTCTTGAGAGTCTACTCCTTCAGTGACCCTCCACTAGTCGTAGCCCACCAGTACGAGGTGCTGGTCTCACCTGGGAGTGGTGTACGGGCACTCACCTTGAGACGGTTTGTGGACCGGTTACCGTAGGCCCCTCGTCGGTAGCCAGAGTCCGGCTACGGGGGAAAACCGGTCAGAGGGCCAGACCTAGGACGCGTGGTCTGTGTGTGCACACGTGGTTGGGGGCGGTTGGACCCACGTCGACGGGCGTGACCCCAGCTAGTCACTTGTTTGTGGTTACTTGTGCGGTGTTTGCGCCTTTGGTAGGAGCTACCACGTCAGGCGGTTCACCAGCGGCGCGGTGTAAGACGTCAGGGGACGCTACCGGCTGTGCTTCTAGTGGGTGGTACTCCTGTCGAGTACGGAGTGTCAGACTGTCAGTCGGGCGTTTTCGACCTTCGGGTGTTGCCGGGTTGACCGTTGAGTTTGGTCTTCTCACCGTGACACGTTTGCCGGTTCACGTGCCGCAGGGCTTCGTTCGGTTGAGGACAGTGCTTCCCTTTCCGAGGTACTGTCTTACCGCTAGCGTAGTGGTTTCCCGTCTACGAGGTAGGGTTCGAGTGATCCCTACTGAGTCTTGTTCCGAGACTCATTCCCTGCGTGTTTTTCACCGTGTTTCAGGTGAGGCGCCACCTTCGGGGAGCGCGTCGGGAGTGCAGCGTGGTGCGGGTGCCCAGAGGTAGTGCCAGAGGTCAGAGCCGGGGTATGCCCCGTGTAGCTGTACTCTTCCTTCTTGTCTCTGTACTAGTTTAGGACTACTACTGTTGTTGTTATTTTTCTATTATGGACCATGTAAAATGTTAATTTATTTCCTGCTTAATACTATAACTGTTTAATTTCTGTAATTACTTGTGATACTTGTGTAGTTTCCACACCATCCTTCTAACCCTTCCGAGTCTTTGGACTCGTGGGTGGCGGTGCGAGTCTCGGGTTATCGGGCCTTCCCGGTAATCAGATTCTCGGGTCGTTACAATTTTTGTCATAATTTAGCTTGTGGGGGACACTTCTCTGGAAAAACGACAGTGGCTAAAGTATTGAAAAGTGGATTCTATTGGCCGACTTTATTTAAAGATGCTTATGAATTCTCCAAATCATGTTTGAGATGCCAAGCTGTGGGCAATAATTTGAAGAGAGATATGATGCCGCTGAATCCCATTCTGGTGGTTGAAATTTTTGATGTTTGGGGAATAGATTTTATGGGACCGTTTCCATCATCATTTGGTAATGAATATATCTTGGTGGCGGTCGATTATGTTTCCAAATGGATTGAAGCCATTGCTACTAGGACAAATGACCATAAGGTGGTTATGAAATTTGTGAAGAAGAATATCTTTTCTAGGTTTGGTTGTCCTAGGGCTCTGATTAGTGATGAGGGTTCTCATTTCACTCATTTTCAATTCCAAGCTTTGCTTCGTAAGTATGGTATCACTCACAAGCTTGCTACCCCTTATCATCCCCAAACTAGTGGTCAGGTTGAAGTTTCTAATAGGGAGATCAAAAATATTTTACATAAAACGGTTAGGTCGAATAGAAAAGACTAGTCTGAGAGACTAGATGATGCATGATGGGCCTATAGAACTGCATACAAAACTCCCATTGGCATGTGCCCTTGCCGTCCCATTTTTGGAAAAGCCTGCCACTTGCTAGTAGAATTAGAGCACCGAGCATATTGGGCCATAAAACATGTTAATTTTGATTTAACTCAACCTGGGTCCCAAAGAGCCTTTTAATTGAATGAAATGGAGGAACTAAGGAATGAAGCCTATGAAAATGCGAAGATTTACAAAGGTAAAACCAAAGCCTTTCATGATAAGCACATTCACAGAGAGAGTTTTCATGAAAATCAAAAGGTTTGGCTTTTTAATTCAAGGCTGTGTTTGTTCTCTGGTAAATTGAAATCCAGATGGGATGGGCCATTTGTTGTTGTTAAAGTATTCGACCATGGAGCTGTTAAACTTTTAAATCCTCAAAATGGTCACATTTTTACTGTCAATGGCCAAATGTTAAAACCTTACTTGGAGAATGAACAGTTAACTGCAAAAGAATCAATTGCTTTATGTGATTTGGAGTAATTATTTGTGAGCCTTCATGCGTCTGGCTGAAGACGGAAAACTTAGCGCTTCTGGGAGGCAACCCAAGATTTTTGTTATTTGATGCTTTTGTTTAAGTGTGTTTTAGTTGTTAGATTCAAGCCAAGGAGAGGAAATTGTTGCTAAAGGAGGTTCTGCCCTGCACACCAGGTTGTCTCTTTCATACTCATCAAACTTTACTGTTACATTGTTCTTTCATTTCAGCTTTACATGCCATTGAGGATAATGTCATTCAAGTTGGGGGGAGAGGACAAAAAATTTTTATTGCATATAGTACAATCTGGTAGGGATTTGCATGAATTCTTGCATATCATTTTTTGCAAATTTGCATGAAAGTGAAAAGATGAATCCCCAGTTGAGTTTTATGATCCATGCTTAAATTGGAAGTAATTCTAGATTATAAAAGACTAAAGAGAAGGATGATGGAAATTTTATTTCGATCTAGCCATAGAAAACTGATGTAAGAATCTCTTTAAAGTTCATGTGCACTTTAGAAAAATGAAATTCACATTGCACACTAATGAAACAAGTAGGACAAGCCTTCTGCTATTTTGGGTATGTTGTCTGATACTCTGCACTTCCTTAGAAGAAAGAGCTCTTTTTATAAAGCTTTCTTTCAAGGTATCTGTTAAATAGGTGCAAAAGCACTATGAAAAAAAAAGAGAAGAAAGAAAAGAACACCATGAAAAATACCTATATTCTCAGTAACCGAGTCTACTTCACCTAAGACGTGTTGAGGTTCGCGAAAAATGGAAAAAAGAACCTGGATCTGCGTAGTCGGGTCTGCTTCTCCTAAGGCAAGAGTCGAGGTTCATGTGAAATAGAGAAATGTAGTGCAGCATCATATGTGTAAAAATGAAAAGATCTCGAAGGGATAAACAATTAAGGCAGATAAAAAGCTAGTATGTTTAATGCTCTGATCTAAGAGGTGCAGGGTTGAAAGATACTTGCTTGGAATAGCAAATGGAGGATGCAATTGTCTATGTTATGGATTTGGTAGTTACACATGCACAAGTGCTATTGAACTTTACTTTGAATTATTGATCATATACCTAAATTTCCAATATAAGGCTAGTATGAGCATTAATGATTCTGGATTCCTAATCTTTGGTTGATTCTACGAAGGGAGAGCTGGATATAAGAGTATGATCTTTGTGAACTCTTGTTGGTCCTTAATTTTGATTTAATTACATTGCTAAGGGACTAGCAATGAATAAGTTGGGGGGTGTGATAAGTGTTATATTTTACATCATAATTTACATCGCATCCATCATCTTTGATCATTATTTGAGTATATTTGTGCAACATGAGCATTAATTACATTCTCACACCTTATTTGAGTCTTCATGTATTTTATCATCTTTTTGAGCTTAAAAGACCATGTGAGAAATATTTAAATATTTACACAATTATTTTAGAATTAAATAGATTGATATTTTAATTTTCAGAAAATAGCGACCTAGATCAAGGCGCTATTTAAATAATGACAGCTTCTAGGGCGCGTATTCAGTAAGAAGCAACAGCTCCAAGGGCGTCAATTCATTTGAAAAATGAAAAAAGAAAAAGAATTAGCGCCCAAAATGAAGTCACTAATTATTGAAAGAACGCCCGTATGAACCGTCGTCAATTCTTATTTTACAAAAAATGAGAAAAATAGCAAATAAGGAAATAAGGAAACAACGCCCGAATGAAGAGGCGCTACTTCAAGAAATGACGCCCCAGTGTAGGTCGCTATTTCAAGTTGAACCAGAAGTGACAACTGCAGTTTCCCGATCGAAGTCTCCTTCCAATTTTCAAGCTTATCCAAGCCATATTCAAAGAAAGGAGGATTTCAAGGATGGAAAGAAGTCTAAATGGATCAAGTTGCATTGTTGGAAACTGATTTTTGGATGAAATTGGGAACCCACGATCGTGGAAGGGTTCTAAACCCTATAAATAGGATGCTATGTTCGGCCATGGAGAGGGAGCTAGTTGAAGGTCCGCCGTAGGGATTGATTTTGAAGCTTTTCCTTTCATCTTTTACAGTTAAGTTCTTCTTCAAAGTTTATAGTTTTTAAGTCTCCTACAAATTCTTCTTCTTCATCTTCTTCTAATTCTCCACCGTTTTTAATCTATTCTCAATTTTTCAAGCATCTATCTCTACGTTTTTACTGTTCATCAGATTTTTATAAACTCTGTTCTTTTTCATTTTTCTCCCCCTTCTGATCCTCATCTCTCTCTGTGTTCTTCACAAAAGTTGTGCGGTTTTGAAAGTTCTTCAACTTCTTCTTCTAGCTCTTCTTCCAAATCTTCCTCGTTCTCAAGTTATTTATTGTTTTCTAAAGTTCATATTTTTAGGGCTTTCACTATTCATCCGCGCACCACCTCCTGTTCTTCCTAGTTTTTCACCCTCTTTCACTCCTCTTTTTAATCTGTGTTCTTCATCAAAGTTCTTCGTTGTTTAAGATCTACAACTTCTCTTTCTTCACCTTCTTCTAATTCAACCTGGTTTTAAAGATATTCTCAATTTTCTAATGTTCTGTCCTGAGTTTTTCTGTACTATTCATCCGCGATCACTCTCTGTTCTATCACGTTTTTCTCCATCTTCCTCTCATTTTTTGTCTTTGTGTTCTTCATAAATCTTCTTCCTCTCTTCGTCCTCTACAATTTTCTCTTCTTTCACATTGTCTAATTCTCTCTAGATTTTAATCTATTTCTCTTCTTCTAACCCTCTATTTTCAAAACTGTTTTACTGTGTTTTATATTCTCTTGCTACCGTAACCCATCCTTCTTCCTTCTATTCACTTCCACTCTCTACCTCCACCTTCCCATATTTCTTCACATATCCATATGGTGGATTTTCTCTCTTTGATTCTCTTGGCGGCGTCTACTTTCATGGCGGGGTGATACACTCAAAGGCTCGGTAAGGAGTTGACGGCGTTCTTCATCCTATTGGCTTACAATTTCTTTTCTCTTCTTTTATTTTGTAAGTTGTAATTTTAGTTTTCATATACATTGTACTTGCCACCTCTCATAGCAATAAAGTTGATCTTTGTGAAATTGTGTTTATCTTTCTATCTCTTCCAAATTTTTTTCTTAAACCCTCTCATATTCTTTAAATAGTTTTTATGCAATTTATCTTTCCTTAGATTAATCACACAAAAAAATTCAGTTTTCAAAGCATAAGACGTTTTTCCAACTTGTTCTATAAAGATTATTTCTCCTCGTGGGATCGACTCCGCTTACCATTATATATTTGATTTTTTCAATCTTTTAAAGTGAGTGAGTGTGAATATTTTGAAATTGTGGCACGGCTTTCTTAACGACACTAGTCGGTGCGCATCAGTAGGCTAGGGTGTACCGCTGGAAGGTCTTAGAGTATGCCGCTGAAGGGAGCTGAGTGTACCGCTGAAGGCAGGTGAAAGTGTGCCAGCCAGGGAGATGTGTTGAGAGTGCAAAGGGCTTGAGATGGGTCTGATGAGGGGTAAGCCAAAGAGGCAGGGAGTGTACCGCTGGGGGGGTGCACCGCTGGAAGGTTAGGGGAAGTGGGCAGTGTACCGCTGGGGCAAAGGGGTGAAGTCAATGCAGGCTGGGGTGAGAGTCTGGGTGAGCCTGGTACAAACTTAAATATGTCAATGCCACTAAAGTGTGTCGGGGAAGGCTTAATTGGGAGTGCACCGGGTAGGCGTGGGCCAAGGCTGTGCCGGAGAGAGGAAGGGGGGAATATTGTGCCGCTGAAGGAGGCACCAAAGGGTGTGCCGGCCAGGGGTTGGATGAAGGATCAAAGTGAACAAGGCAGAATCCAAAGGATGGAGCAGAGTTTGAGAGAAGGTCCTTTGTCCAAGCAATTCTGACGGAGAGTCCCAGATGGCCAAGCTTTCAGTTTTCTTGTCATGTGATTGAGTCCCAAGCATGTGTTCAGCAGTTCAATTCCCTGAGTCTTGTTTAGTCCAATTCTTTGAGCCTTGCATAGTTCCTCGATCTTGATTATAATGTTTTATTGTTGCTTGGTTTGTTTGTTTGTTGCTTCCTTTAATCTTTTAACTTGTTGTTATTTTTGACAAAAATTCGGCAGCATCTCCCCTTGACCCGGATGGTAAGGGAGTAAAAAGGAACATGCCCACAGGGAGTGACATGAACCAACAACTGAGGTGTGTGCCTAGGTAGCCACCTTTGGAGAAACTTCGGAATACTCGGAGAAAATGCCGAACGGGAAACCAGTAGACTGACACAAGCTATGACTGAACCGGAGAAGTGATAGCCAAGGTGTATCGGGCTGACAATCCAGGGGTGTATCGGGCAAACCATGGTCAGGGTCTGCCAGTGAGGGCATGGCCAGGGAATGTACCGGCCAAGGAGAGGTCAAGGGGAGTGTGCCGGCCAAGGGAGGCACCAAGGAGTGTGCCGGCTAGGAAGCCAAGGGAGTGTGCCGGCCAAGGCACACGGGGTGTGCCGCTGGGCAAGCAAAAGGGAAGAGTGTGCCGTGGGGCATACAAAAGGAAATGTGTCGTTAGAAGGCTTGAGTAGTAAGATGACTGGGGGGGCTTGTGGGTGTACGTATGCCACTGACTCTAAAGGAGGGGCAAAGGAGCATCCTGGCCAGTGGATGAATCCCAACTGTTGGGTAGGGGTAATAAGTGCTAACAAACTCATGGATAGAGGAAGTGGAGTAGTGCTTATGCTATGGAGAGCCATCGAAAAGGAGGGGAGCCAACCTTGAGCTGACAAACCAAGAACATTGCACGTTGAGCCAAACCAATTGAGGGCACGAGGGGCGATTGGGATAAAGCTAGAAGACCAGAGGAAGAATGCAAACTACAGACTAACGATGAGGAGAAGACAACAAGCGCAACAAAAGATAAAGCCCAAGGGCACTTTTTATTCATGAGAAGAACTCCAAAATGGCAAAGGCCATAACCCGAAGGTCAACTACAATACACTATAGAGCAGAAAACAGTGGGAAGAGAAGAGAAATTGAGAAAAGAAAAGAAAAGCGGAAAACGGCGTTGGGGGAGAGTTGGAACGAGGGAGGGTGCCTCCCTTCACCCCATTCCTTCTCTCCCCTCTACAGGTCGCTCACTCTCCCTTAATCTCTCCACTCTCTTCTACCTTCTTCTTTTCTTCTTCTCCTTCGGCTGCTGCTCTCTTCGTGTGGGTGGTATCGCTTCTCTTTTCTCGCATCCCCTTTTTTTCTCTCCGTGAGAAGCTTTTTATATGTGGGCCGTTGGAGGGGGCAGATGTCATGATGGCACTGCCATCCGAGGTTGACTTATGTCTCCTCCTCGTCAGGTGAGGATCTCACTCATCCAACCAGAGGGCGACACCGAGGTAGGTGCTAGTTGGCGTTGAAGTGGCCGAGCTGCGCGCCAAGGGGTCTGTCTAATGACCGTTGAGTCATCTGCCGGTCTATGCCGTTCGGGGGAGTTCATCGCTGTGCTGCTAGAAGGGGCAGGACGTTGTGCCATTGAAGGGGCATGAAGGCTGTACCGCTGGGGGGGGCAGTTTGAAGTGTGCCATTGGGGGCTCAGACGGTGTGCCGCTGGAGGGCACAAAAACTGTGCCGTTGAAAGGGCACAGGGCTGTTGTGCCGTTTAAGGGGCATTGGGACGTTGCGCCGTTGAAAGGGCCTTCCAAGGGGTGTGTCGGTGGAGGGTACAGAGTGTGCCGTTGGAATGGCTATTTGGTGTGCCGTTGGAGGGCACGAGTTGGGTGTGCCGGTGAAGGGCACAAAGTGAGTGTGCCGCTGAGGGACGTCGGGAGTGTGCCGCTGAAGGCCTTCTAGGTGATGTGCTGTTGAAAGGGCACATAGTGTGCCGTTTGAAAGGGGCATTTGCCTTTGCTTCAGGGACTTGCAGTTGTGTACTCTCTGGGATCTTTCTTCACCATTAAGGACTCGAGGATGGGTCCATAGTAGTGCATAGGTTCGGGAGGGGTTTCTTGTGTTCATTTAATGCACCCGTGCAAATGTGAGGATTTACCGGGCTGTAATGTTTCCCCGGAGCCCTGGATGGCCAGTCTCCCCGGGTCTTCTTTCTTTGGTTTTGCCATTAATACGGGGGCTCGGCGGGACATACGGGCATACAATTTTATACGTCCACAAGTGGCATTGCTATGGCCTCCTGTTGTAGTTGCTGCACCTCTCACCACATTGAAGACCTCGATCATCTATTCTTGACGAGTGATTTGGCCACGGCCTTGTGGAGCTGGGTTACCAATTTCCTAGACGTTGGTTTTGGCCCCCACTCCCATATTACGCAGCGTATATGGGACACCCTTTGTCACTTCCACCCAAATAATCCTTATGGTTTCACTGTCATTTATGCTATCATTCTCACTATCTGGGAGATCTGGAAGGCCAGATGCTCCATGCGCTTTCAGGGACATAGAGCCTCCACTGATAATATCCTCCGCTGTATTCAGGCCAGCATTAGCCTCGCCTTGGAGATAAAATCGTTCAAGCGACATTCCACCAGCCAGCAGCTCCATGTCCTTTCGAATCTTGGATTCACCTTCCGGCTGCCTCCTTCCATGGCCAACATGAGTAGATGGATCCCTCCCATCCAGGGGCTGGTCCTTAACGTCGATGGAGCTACCAAAGGGCGCTCTAGCCCCAGCGGCAGAGGAGGTTGCATCAGGGATTGCCATTGACTGTTCATCTTGGCCTTCATGCATTACTATGGTACTGGCTCGGCTCTGCTTGCTGAGACGCGAGCCATGTGTGATGGAATTAGGTTCACTGTTGAGCGCAGTCTTCAAATCTCTAAACTTCGTACAGACTCGGAGATTCTGGCCTCCTCCATATCGGCGGGGGTTGCACCATCTTAGGAGTGCTTGAGATGGTGGCGGGAGATCGCGTCTTCACTTGCGTATATGGGTATCCCTATCCTTCATGTCCACAGAGAAGCCAATACTGTGGCGGACATGCTGGCATCCCAGGCTTGCTTGCTCCGCGTTAACAGGGTTTTCAACTCCAACTCTCGGAGCTCCCCTCGGCATGGCGCGGCGCCCTCGCCACTGACAGGATAGGCTTAGTTTCCTTTTGCCGCCCTTAAGCAGAATGTTTTTTGTTCTTTTAGCCCCGTTCTAGGATTTTGTTTCAATGGGCACGCCCCTCTGACTGTGTATACCTGATATTTTTTAATAAAATGAGATTGGGCATTGGTGTTCATCTGGAGGAGTGAGCCCACTTCCCCCCCCCTGGGGGGGGGGGGGAGTGCACTCGACCGGATGAGGATACCTCTACCTCTTTTGCCTTAAAAAAAATAGACCTTAACTAGTGCTTACATGTTGTGCCCTAAATGATACTTTCTGAAATCTGCCAATTCTGATCTCAAGGCAAGTTTGGTTGAGATACTGAAATTAAGTATTGTTTTTAAACATCATGAACCGTTGGAATTCACAAATGCAATATGTTGTCAGAGCAATGACTATGGTTCACTGAGAAACCATGTCCCCTGTCCAAGAAGACAATTGGGACCGTGTCATGAGGTGCCTCTGTTAACTCTGCACTAGACTGCAAACCAAATTTTTCAGGCAGAGCAATAGCACAGTTGCTGAGAAACATGTCTCCTCATCAAAGAAATGAGGACAGATATGTCATGAGGTGACAATGCAATCTCTGTTCAAATTGAGGCATGACAGTCAGTCACACCAAGTACCTAGGGATACTGGCGTCTAAACAACGTGTATCCTCAAGATACAAAGCATGCATGGACTTAATTGCTCGTAACATTACTCTTGTGCTCAAAAGATCTCTGAAGAATCGTGCAAAAATTCCTAAGAATTCTATTTGAACTTCATGCTTGTTTACCCCCAATACTAGTTCATGTAACTCCTAAAGGAGCCATTGAAGCTGAATGAGTAAGGTGAAGGACGGTTATATAAAGGGTAAACATGTGGTTCTGGTTTATTTCTATTAAAACTTGCATGCATATCTTTTTGAATTCTCCTGTCCAATTCTGATATCATTAGCTTTGAACTATGCCAATTGAGGACTGCATAATGGTAGATTCTAGACATAAATATTCTATGTATTATGTCATTTGTATCAGAATGTGAAGTTTCTACCTTTGCTGAGTTTTATCCTTCCAAAAATCCCTGACAAACTCCAACCTGGCTCTGATAACTATTCTTTGCACCCTTTCCTATTTCTTCTTGATGTTGTCAAAGGGGGAGAAGTTTTTGAGTCATTGATTGCATCTGTCATTGTCTACTTCATTGCATCTCTCTTGAAAAGTGCTTATAATGACTCATAGTTGCCATCATCAAAAAGGGGGAGAATATTGGACATGTGTGTAACATGCTTAATTCTATTATTTTGATAATGTCTGACTATGACTCATTGATGGGTCTGACTTGCATTTTGTGAAGCTGAATGTGTAGTTTTACTCACTCTGAGTCAAAGATTAAGTCAAAGTCAACTGATCAAGAAAGATTCAGTCAAAGTCAACTGAGCAAGGGTCAAAGGTTAAGTCAAGTCATGAAAAAATTAGTGAAGCTGAAAAAGGCAGGTTGACAAATCTGACTGAGCATAGACACAAGGTCGGTGCACCTTTCGCTAGCACAAGCCAATGTCGGTGCACCTTTCGTTAGCACAAGACCAAGGTCGATGCACATCATGCCAGTGCAAGCAAAGGTCGATGCACGTTGCTGAAGGTCCGTGCACATGTGAAAGGCAAGGTCGGTGCACCTTTCGCCAGCACAAGACCAGGGTCGTGCACATCATGCCAGTGTAAGCAAAGGTCGGTGCACATAGCAGAAGGTCTGTGCACATGTGAACCAAGGTCAATGCACATCAGCGCTTCAACAACTAAGGTCGATGCACATCTCATATCATTGAACATTAAGGTCTGTGCACATGTGCAAGTGAAGGTCGGTGCATGTTTTGCCTTCAATGCTACAAAGTCTGTGCACATGTGAACTACAAGGTTTGTGCACATTGCTGAAAGTCTGTGCACATGTGAACCACAAGGTCTGTGCACATTGTTGAAAGTCTGTGCACATGCAGAGGTCTTGCACGGTCAAGGTCGGTGCACATATCATCAGGTCGGTGCACATATCAACTACATCGACGCAACAGTGCTTCTGAAGCCAATTTAAGCAGTTTTCTCTGAAATCAATTGGAAGAACCAGAGAGCAATATTATATACCGTAAATGACCAAATAAACAGAATTCGAGGTCTGAAAGATGCTCCCATGTTTGACTTTTGTTCTGCTCATCATTACCCTGCCAAAACACACTTTTGGCGGCAGCTATGTCAGTACCCATACTTGGGACATGACCTTGTCAGGACCACATTTCTGCTAACATTCAATGGTTTTGGTCCTAGAATAATACTATGTGCAGAAAGTCAACCAGAGCCAATAGGAAAGCAGATCGCAAGTTATCCTTCTATGAGGGTCTTTAAATGCTCAGATTTTGGAGATCAAGAATGGTCTTTGTCAAGCACTTTCTGTGGGCTGTCAAAAGAGATGGAGTCTAAAACACTTTTCCTTTTCCATGCTGGACCAATTAAAGGATAGATTTTTGGAGGAAAAATCTCTTCTTCTAGGCACGCATATCCATGCAAGGTGTTGTACCAAGTGGCTTGCATCTGAAGAATAAAAGGGATAGACAAGGTGGGAGCAAAAAAAGGAGAGGTTGCACAAGTCTGAATGCGCTGTCGAGATTGTGAGGGCACATCATTGGAGAATAGCAGAAGCAAGCGATAGTGTGAGCAAGTAGGTGAAGAAGAAGAATATCAATGGTTGAACTGAAGATATCTTCCTTCTGCTCGTTGCTTTGCAAAGATAAAGCCATAGTCAAGAAGCAGCAGACTTCCACGCAACAACTCAAGCTCTCCTCATCTCAGACAAAGGACTTTTGCATCTAGCATTGAGCATCACTCTTCCTATCTGAGTTTCCAGTTTTCTTCTCCTTAATTTGATCTTGTTTAAAGTAATCTTGAACCATCCCTACCGGTGTGTGTAGGAAGACAGACGAAGGTGCGTTCCGGTCTGTGGTAAACCGTCCCTGCCGGTTTGTGTGCAGAAAGACAGACATAGGGTGTTCTCTGGTCTGTGGTTTGGGGCGTGTCCCCAGTTGAGCTGTGTAACAGCTTGTTAGTGTTGCGGCACTAGGGAAGCCTCACTTGGTTTGAATGAGGGGTGAACGTTGGACTCGGATTTGAGTTTGAACCACCTTAAAATCCTTGATTTAAGTGGTTTGGTTGTGTGATTCCCGTGCGCTAGATGTTTGTTTAGGTCGTTGCTCATCCTTATCCTTGCATCGTGTGCTTTAGGCACTTGCTCATTCTCTAGCTTCTATTATTCTGCTGCAAAATATTTATATCTCGAAAAAGAGGTGCAGATCTATTCACCCCTCCCCTCTAGATCAGCCATTCCCACACAACACAAAACTGAGGGGTTGCCTTCTCCGATCGGCATAACTCTTTTACCGACTCTGCGCCGCCAACATCTTCTGTCGGACTAATTGCACCACCTCAGTACACTGCTGCAGAAAATCTGGTCCTGTCAGGACGTGCTCACCCACCTCGAACCAATCAAGCGGAGTTCGATAAGGTCGCCCGTACAACGCCTCATATGGAGCCATACCGATGCTCGAATGATAACTATTGTTATAGGCAAACTCTACCAATGATAAATGGTGGGTCCAACTCCCTTGCCACTTCAGGCAACACGACCTCAACATATCCTCCAAAGTCTGGATGGTTCTCTCAGATTGACCGTCCGATGAGGGTGGTAGGCCGAGCTAAACGCCAACTCCGTGTCTAGAGCTCTCTGAAAGCTCCTCCAAAATCCCAAAGTGAAGCGAGGATCACGATCGGACACAATGGAGATAGGAACTCCATGCAACGGAACGATCCGCTCCACATACAGCCGGGCTAGCTTATGCACACTCTAACTGACTTTGATCCGCATCAACTGAGCCATCATCGTCAGTCTATCCACCAGCAACCAAATACTATCATGTCCACTGGAAGTCCTCGGTAACCCAACCACGAAATCAGTGGTCACGTGGTCCCACTTCCACGCAGGAATCTCCAAGGGCTAAAGTGTACCACCCGGTCGCTGGTGCTCCGCCTTCACTTGCTGGCAAACCAAACACTTGGCCACAAACTCTGCAACATCTCACTTCATCCCAGGCCATCAGAACTGTCTCTTCAAATTCTGGTACATCTTCACCGATCCCGGATGCACGGCATACTGGCTCCCATGAGCCTCTCGTAATATCGCACGCCTCACCTGCACCTCGGCCGGGACGTACAGCCTACCTCTGAACCTCACAGCTCCACCCTCACCAAACTCCACCTCGGCCATCGACAAAATTCGAGGTAGCTCGGGGTCAGCACGCTGCTCCTCAGTCACCTGACGACGAATGGCTGGCGTGACAGTCTGGCTCCCAAGAACAGCCGAATCCTGATCCCGTGGGATCTTGAGCCTAAAAGTCATGGCCGGCACCTATTCCCATAACCTCCACTTCTGCAACAACATCTGACTGACCACCGCCTTCCTACTCAAGGCATCAACCACGACATTCATCTTGCCAGGCTGATATGACAGAGTGAAATCATAATCCTTCATGTACTCCATCCACCTCCTCTGCCTGAGGTTAAGATCTTTCTGGGTAAATACATACCTCAAACTTTGATGGTCAGTAAAAATCTTAAATTTCTCGCCGTATAGATAATGCCTCCAGATCTTTAGAGGGAAGATCACTGCCGTCAACTCAAGATCATGAGTGGGGTAGTTCTCCTCATGTGACTTCAATTGACGAGATGCATATGCCACGACTCTACCATACTGCATCAGCACGGCACTCAAACCTACCAATGAATTATCTCCATCTCACGATGAATTATCTCCTTGCTCGACAAAGAGACGCTCGGGTATAGTTCCACTTAGATTTTGGATGAGATAGCCAACAATTTGATTAAATAAATAAAAAATGACAAAAGGGTTCAATTTTTTAGAATAAGTCCCTACAAAAATTTTGATATTATAAATAAGTCCCTCTAATCTCACTATTTATTAATAAGCCATCGAATTCATATCCATTATATAAAAAAAAGCCCTTGTCGTCAATCTCCGTAAAAAAAATTGAGTTAACTCAACTATGGTTTAGTTTGACTCAAAAGAGGAAAAGACCCTAACATCCTTGGATGAGAGAGAGAGAGAGAGAGAAGGAGAGTGCCCCTTGTCTTCCTTCCCTCCCCGTCCACCCCCCTCATGGCGGTGTTGCAAAGTGGAAGCATCTTTGTGACCCTCCACTAAGACAATCTGGGCCTTTGGTGCGCCTTTCACCCCATGGGCCATGGACACCTCCTGCCACCATAGGTCCCCGTCGTCCGAGTGCATCCTTGGCCTCTTCTCCTCCCCGCAGGGAATCCTAACCGCCGCCAGTGGCGATGCTAGAGTGGAGCTCCACGAGGGCAAGGTGCTGTGGATAGGGGTCAACTTCTCCACACCCAACGCCCCGTAGTTGGCTGCCGTAGCGAGCCCCAAGGCTGATGCTATGTTCTCCCCTTTACCTTCCTCTTCCATGAACTTTCGCCCTCTTTTGCCACAGTAGCACCATTTTCCTCGTTCATCGGCTCTGCCTACTTCCTGTGAGCAGCCACCTCTACCGCTTATGATCCTACTGCCATCACATCGACTAACCCCATCTACCACCTGCCGCCCTCCACTACCCTCTCCCCCTTGCCCCCCCCCCCCCCCCACCGGCCCCTTCTTCTCCCATCTGCAAACAGGCCCCCCATATCTTACCATTGTTCACTGCACACGCACAGAGAAAGAGAGAAAGAGAGAAAGAGAGAAAGAGAGAGAGAGAGAGAGAGAGAGAGACGATGGGGCAGCTGAGATTTGAGGGGGGCATAGAGAGATGCAGGTAGAGAGAGGGGGGGGAGAACAAGATGGGGGATGGGGCCATTGGAGGGAGCGCCAGGGTCGGGGGGGAGGGAGAACGAGAGAGGGGGGATGAGGCCTCCGGAGAGGGTATGGGGAGCGATCCGGTCCTGTCGCTAGCACACCAGGCATCTCGGTCGTCACTGTCGTGTCTCTCCTTTGGTTGAATAGAGAGAGAGAGAGAGAGAGAGAGAGAGAGAGTAATATCCCGGACCTTTCGGATCCTTCTTCGTGGGTCCCGGATCTGATTTTCGGAGCGTCTGGCTCCGTTGTGTCTGAAATTTCGTTTCGGACATCTTTCGTGATCGGATCGGCGCGATCCGGAGTTGTTTCGGAGGCCTGGAGGCGTTCCGCGGCTTTTCCGCGTGTGTTTTCCGATTCCCGGTGTGTGTTTCGGCTTTTCCTTCGGAAGCTCGCTGCGGGCGAACCGGGCGGTTCCCCCAGGCACGAGTGGTACCGTTGCGATCGATGCGTTCCGAGGATTCCAGAAATATATTTTTCTATTTTTCGGTATTTTTCCAAAAATTCAGAATTTCTATATAGCCCTAATTCTTTTTCTTTTCTTTTCCCCTTTCTCTTTCTTCTTCTTCTTTCTCCTTCCTTCCCCAACCGTGACCGCACCCTCCTCTCTCCCTCTCTCCCATTCGGGCGCGGCGGACCCCTCTCCGGCTACGGACGGCGGCGGGGCGACGGCGCGGACGCGTGGGCGACGGTGAGGCGATCTCGTGGGCGTGCGGCGAGCGTGGGAAGCGTGGGGAGTTCGTGAAGCTTCGAGCATTCTTCGTGATTCGTGATCGATCCGGCGGAGCATTCGCTCCATTGAGGTAGGGTGACGTTCCTTAGCCTCAAGCCGATCTTTTTCGCGATTTATAGGCCGCGGGGAGGCCGAGAGGGGATCGTTTGAGCGTTTTTGGGTTTTTCCATGATTTGGGGAGAGCTCGCCCGATCTATGGATTCGATGCATGATTTCGTGTTTTGATGGCCTAGAATCATGCTAGGGGTCCCCAGGGATCTTCCCCTTTATTTTCCCCCTCTCCTTTGGAGGCATGGGGGCGTGGTTAGAATTTTTGGACGTTCTTACCGTTTTCGGCCGCGGACTGAGAACGCGCTATACTCCAGTAGCGCGTTCTTGGAGGTCGCGCTGCCCCGACCGAGCGCGTTCATCAGAGAAGATGAACAGTAGGGCGGTTCGTGTCGCGCTATGGGGTCCTAGCGCGATCATCCTTGTCGCGCTAGGGTTCCCTAGCGCGATGGTCCCTGTCGCGCTAGGGAGACCTAGCGCGATCTTCCCCGTTGCGCTAGGGTTCCCTAGCGCGTTCTTCCGTGTCGCGCTAGGTATCCCTAGCGCGATCTGGCTGTTATCGGGTGTTCCCCTTGGGCCGTGTGTGCGTCCCGGGCACCCCGTGGAGTTCCGTGACCGTGTCTTTGGTGTCCGGAGGTTCCGTTTGCCTTGGTCATGAGTTTGGCCATGGGCGGTGCGTCCGTTTTTCTCCGACCGTGGCCCCATTGACAGAGCTAGTGCGTGGGGTGATTCCCACACGTTGTCGGACTCGGACGTCGTTTTCCGTTGACTCGAGAGTCTACTCCTTCAGTGACCCTCCACTAGTCGTAGCCCACCAGTACGAGGTGCTGGTCTCACCTGGGAGTGGTGTACGGGCACCCACCTTTCGAGACGGTTTGTGGACCGGTTCCCGTAGGCCCCTCGTCTTAGCCAGAGTCCGGCTGCGGGGGAAAACCGGTCAGAGGGCCAGACCTAGGACGCGTGGTCTGTGTGTGCACACGTGGTTGGGGGCGGTTGGACCCACGTCGACGGGCGTGACCCCAGCTAGTCACTTGTTTGTGGTTACTTGTACGGTGTTTGCGCCTCGGGTAGGACCTACCACGTCAGGCGGTTCACCTGCGGTGCGGTGTAAGACGTCAGGGGACGCTACCGGCTGTGCTTCTAGTGGGTGGTACTCCTGTCGAGTACGGAGTGTCAGACTGTCAGTAGTGTGTTTCCGACCTTCGGGTTTGGCGGTTCGACCGTTGAGTTTCGGTCTTCTCGTACCGTGGCACGTGTGTCGGTTTGCGGGTCGTAGGGTCTAGTTCTGTAGAGTACAGGGCTTTCCTTTCCGAGGTACTTTCCTACCGCTAGAGTAGTGGTTTCTCGTTTTACGAGATAGGGTTCGAGTGATCCCTACTGAGTCTTGTTCCGAGACTCATTCCCTGCGTGTTTTCACCGTGTTTCAGGTGAGACGCCACCTTCGGGGAGCGCGTCAGGAGCGCAGCGTGGTGCGGGTGCCCAGAGGTAGTGCCAGAGGTCAGAGCCGGGGTATGCCCCATGTAGCTGTACTTTTCTTTCTTGTCACTGTACTAGTCGTGGACTACTGTTGCTGTTGTTGTTATTTTATTGTGGACCATGTAAATTGTTAATTTATTTCCTGCTTAATATTATAACTGTTTAATTTCTGCAATTATCTGTGATGCTTGCGTAGTTTCCACACCATCCTTTTAACCCTTCCGAGTCTTCGGGCTCGTGGGTGGCGGTACGAGTCTCGGGTTATCGGGCCTTCCCGGTAATCGGATTCTCGGGTCGTTACAGCTGGTATCAGAGCGCGGTTGTGGAATTACATGAGAATCATAAGTAATTGTAGTGGTCCACTAGTCCACAACGATGATGTACATGTGACGCTGGCATTGGGCACCGCGTGTTTTATTCTGACATTGCCGTTTCCGTGTTTTATGTCTTGTGCTTCAGGAGCGAGGATGGCGCCGAGGAGGAGTTCTCGCTCTCAGCAGGGGCAGTCGGCTGGAGGTCAGGAGATTCAGCAGGGGGTCCAGAGGGACCAGGAGGAGCATAGCAGAGTTCCGGGAGCTACCGAGGCCGCAGATGCTGCGAGAGCTCCGGGGGCAGAGGATTTCTTCCGTGGCATGTACCATCTTATGTCTCAGCAGTTCGGCGGAGAGGCCGGTGAGGGCTCGTCAGTCAGGGGTGGGCCAGGCCGAGCAGTGAGGGACTTCATGCAGTTCCATCCACCTTACTTTAGCGGCCAGGCAGACCCTGATGCGGCTCGTGATTGGCTCGATGAGATGGAGCGGGTGTTCAGTTCTGTGAAGAGTACTGCCGAGAACAGAGTTGTTTTGGCCTACAACCAGTTGCAGGGTACGGCTCGGAGGTGGTGGTCTGCCGAGTGGAAGACGTCCTTTCAGCTTCGTCCACTTGAGCAGGTCGAGTGGGGTGACTTTGTCAGTGCTTTCGAGCGTACGTACTATCCAGATGTCGTTGCTACGCAGCGGATGCGGGAGTTTCTGGAGCTGGTGCAGGGTGACATGTCCGTGTTGCAGTACAGGGCCCGATTTGTCGAGCTGGGTCGGTACGCACCTCATATCATGGAGCATGAGAGGGTGAGGACGACGCAGTTTGTGCAGGGCTTGAGGCTGGAGCTGAGGCACCATTTGATCGCGAATGGGGCCATTGATCTAGAGACGGCGTCTCGTGTTGCGATTTCCCTGGAGATGGATATGCAGAGGACTCGAGGACCGATCAGCCAGGGGCAGTCTGTGTCAGGTCGCAGCCAGCAGTCGGCTACTCAGCAGCAGGGTTTCTTCCAGCATGCGTCGGGTGGTTCAGGAGTACCGGCATCGGCAGCTTCGGTGACAGGATCTGCGTCCTTTGGCTCGAAGGTCAAGAAGTTCTTGAAGAAGAATTTCCGTAAGAAGTACAAGGATCAGGGGCAGGCTTCATCGGGCAGTGTACAGCAGCCGTTTCCTTTGCAGCGTCAGGGATCGGTGGGTGGATCGCGAGGACCTTGTCCACGGTGTGGTGGGACCCACCCAGGCAGGCAGTGCACGGCGCCGATCATCTGTTTTCGGTGTGACCAGCCAGGGCATATGGCGCGTGACTGTCCTCAGAGGCCGCCGCAGCAGCAGGTTCCCCAGCAGCAGCAGCAGCAGCAGCAGCAGCAGCAACAGGGACAGTATCCGCCGCTACCCAGGTCAGCCAGCGTGGGAGGCAGGCAGAGAGCTCGAGGCCAGATCACGCACTTGACCAGGGCAGAGGCAGTGGCGTCGTAGCTCGTGGAAGGTACCGTTCAGATTTTGGGTTGTGCGGCTCGGGTTTTATTTGATTTTGGCGCGTCTCATTCGTTTATTTCGGAGGATTTCGCGTCGAGCGTCGAGGAGCCGGTGACCCAGTTGTCCTGTGATTTGGCAGTGGAGTTGCCTTCGGGTGATTTTATGGTCACTCCGTATTGCTTCGACCAGGTTCCGGTGTGGATCGATGGGCGGAGTATGCCAGGCAGGTTGTATGCGTTGCAGCTTCGGGATTACGACGTGATTCTAGGCATGGATTGGCTCGAGACTCATGGAGCGGTGGTGGATTGTGGAATGAAGAGAGTCTACTTCCAGCATCCGAGCAAGAGTCCAAGGTATCCGTTCCACCTCTTCTCGATTTCTTATCTCTGCTATTCGAGCCCGTCGATTGCTTGATTCTGGTTGTCAGGGTTTTCTCGCGTCAGTGGTTGGGTCTGACCGGATGGAGCCGGATGTCGAGGACATTGCGATGGTGTGCGAGTTTCCCGATGTTTTTCCTGAGGAGTTGCCTGGATTACCTCCCCAGCGGGAGATCGATTTCGTGATCGAGGTTGTACCTGGTACGGGACCTTTGGCGAAGGCTCCCTACCGTGTGGCCCCCGCTGAGCTGAGGGAGTTGAGGGCGCAGTTGCAAGAGCTGTTGGCCAAGGGGTACATTCGTCCGAGCTTTTCCCCTTGGGGTGCGCCTGTGTTGTTCGTGAAGAAGAAGGACGGTAGTCTGCGGCTATGCATTGACTATCGGCAGCTGAATGAAGTGACCATTAATGTAGTGTCCCGGATCTTTCGGATCCTTCGTTATGGGTCCCGGATCTGGTTTGTCGGGGTGTCTGACCCTGTTGTGTCCGAAATTTTATTTTGGGCATCTTTCGTGTTCGGATCGACGCGATCCGGAGTCGTTTCGGAGGCCCGGAGTGTGTCCGCGGCTTTTCCGTACGTGTTTTCCGATTTCCGTGTACGGGTTTCGGCGAATCCATCGGAACCCTGTAGCGGGTGAACCGAGTCGTTCACCAGCCCGCGAGTGGTACCGTTGCGATCAGCGCGTCGAGACGGTCGTGGAGGTGTACTTTTCTATTTTTCAGGTTTTTTCTGATTTTCCGGATTTTCTTTATATATCAATTCTTTTCCTTTTCCTTTTACCTTTTTCTTTTCTTCTTCTTCCTCCTTCTTTCAACCGTGAGAGCTCCCCCTCCCCCGCGGCCGA
Organism: Amorphophallus konjac; assembly: GCA_022559845.1. Taxonomy (NCBI): domain Eukaryota; kingdom Viridiplantae; phylum Streptophyta; class Magnoliopsida; order Alismatales; family Araceae; genus Amorphophallus; species Amorphophallus konjac. The sequence goes on from CM040121.1 coordinate 605,485,498, forward strand.
TCTTCTTCCCCCCGGGCGACCGAGACGCGGCCCCTCTCACTCCTGCAACGGCGTGGCAGCGGCGACGGTGGCGAGGCGGTCCCGGTGGCGTGCTTTTCGCGGCGAGAGGCGGGGCGTTCGTGGGAGTAAAAGCTTCATCCTTGATTTCGGCGGTGATTCGGTGGATTTCGCGCTTCCTTGAGGTAGGGGGACGAATCCTTACCCTCTTTCTAGCATTCCCCGTGATTTCTAGGCCGTGGAGAGGCCGAGAGGGGCTAGATTCATGCCGGGAGGGTTATTTCCATGTTTGGGGTTTGAGCGCCGGATCCGTCGATTCGTGAGGTTTTTGATCAATTTGGGGGTCCTAGATACATGCTAGGGTGTTGTGGGGTGATTCCCCATTATTTTCCCTTCACCAGGAGTGGTGAATGGGCGTGGATCTACGTTTTTGGGCGTGTTTCGCGAAACCGGGCTCGGCCCGTTGTCGCGCTATAGTCCAGTGGCGCGTTCTTGATGAACGCGATGTGTCGTCCGAGCGTGTTCGTCGGAGAAGACGAACAGTAAGGCGGTGGGGAACGCGCCTGGTTCGGGTAGCGCGATGTCCAGATCGCGCTACCCAAAACTAGCGCGTTCAGGTGTGAACGCGCTGGCTTTGGGCAGCGCGACATGGGAGATTGCCCTAGCCAAAGCTAGCGCGTTCTTCGGTGTCACGCTAGGGATACCTAGCGCGACCATCCCCTCCCCCGAACCGTGTTTTGCGGGTAGCGTGACCTCCGGTTGGGTGAGTTGCGGACCCGGTTGTGGCGTGTGGCCCTAGGGATGCCGTGGGCACCCAGTGAGAGCCACAGGGGCGCCCGGGGTTCCCCGGAGAGTCAGTTACCTCGGTAGGGGTGCCGCGTGACTTGAGGGACGGTTGGACCTCATGCGTGTCCCCGGCACCTATGCCTATCGTATGATCATCGTGAGTCTGTGCTAGTGTTTGGTCGGTGGTTTCCGTGGATTAGTCCTTACTTCCAGTGACCTGTCCACTAGTCGTAGCTTTCTGCGCACGCGTGTGCGGACCCACCTGGGAGTGGTGGAGAGCGAGACCCAGTGTGACGCGGTTTTTAGGCTGGTTACCGTAGGGCCCCTTGCCTTTGCCACCAGAGTCCGGTGGGGGGGAAAACCAGCTAGAGGACCCGACCTAGAGCAGATGGTCTGTGTGTGCACACGTAGTTGGGGGCTTAGGGCACGCACTGACGAGTGCGACCCCAGCTAGTCCTTGTTGTGGTACTTGTTGCGTGTCTGAGTCTCACGCCCGGGGCGTTGTAGCTAGACACTTGTGACGCGGTGTAAGACATCAGGGGATGCATCCGGTCGTTCTTCTTGTGGATGGTGCTCCTGTTCACTGGCAGGCGTGGACTCATGTTTTGTTGGACCGAGGTTCCGTACTACGGTACCGTTAGAGTAGATGACTTTTCCGTTTATTTACTTTAGCTTGTCGGTTCTACCGTACTCTCGGTTGGTAGGGTTGTCTTCTTCTTCCTCGTTTTCCGCGCGAGGTGGGGATTCGCGGGATCCCTACTGGGCCAATGAGATGAGGCTCACCCCTGCTCTTCAGGTGAGGCGGGGTCGACGGGAGGCATGGCCGAGTTTCAGCGTGGGTCTTCCAGTCAGGGTTAGTTGCCAGTCCGCCAGAGCCGGGGGATGCCCCGCGTAGTTGTACTCCGGGGGATGCCCCGTGTTGTTGTACGCCGGGGGATGCCCCGTGTAGTTGTACTTTTTCCTGTTGACTGTACTTTCTTTGGACATGAGACACTGTGGACCTTGTAGCAGTTTGATTTATTTATTATTATGTGCATTTCCTTTGATTATTGTGCTATCTCTGTGGACGTTGCAGCTTCTCTTATACCCCACACCACTCCTTTCCACCCTTCCGAGTCTTCGGGCTCGTGGGTTGGCGGGCCGAGATTCGAGACGCGCCGGTTCCTTTCCGGTACTCGGATCCTCGGGTCGTCACAGCTGGTATCAGAGCGAGGTTGTGGAGGTATATCGGAACTTGGAACGAATTGCAGTGGTCCATAAGGTCCATGAATGTCCTGTACAGTCGGCGACTGGCTTAGGGTCATGTTTTTTATTGATTTCTGGTGCTTTTCTTGATGCCAGGTGTTATGGCGCCACGGAGGAGGACTCGTGCCCAGCAGGGAGAGTCTAGTGGTGGTCCGGAGGAGCAGAGCAGGGCTTCAATTTCTGAGGGTGTATCTAGAGATGCGAGAGCTCCAGGGATGGACGATTTCTTCCGAGGCATGTTTGAGTATGTGTTTCAGCAGCGGCAGGGAGGTCAGCAGCAGGGAGGTCATCAGCAGCAGGGTGGCAAAGCTGGTGAGGATCAGGCTCGAGGTGGTCGCGGTCGTGTGCTGAAGGAGTTTTTGCTGTATCAGCCTCCTTCTTTTGGTGGGCAGTCAGATCCTGAGGTGGCCAGAGAGTGGCTGGATGATGTGCAGCGGATTTTCAGTGCGATGGAGTGTTCCGAGGAGGAGCAGGTGGCGCTGGCCACTCATCGTCTTCAGGGATCGGCCCGTACTTGGTGGACATCGGAGTGGGGTTCAGTGTTCCGATCTCGTCCTCTTCGGCAGATCGTGTGGTAGGAGTTCGTCACGGCTTTCGAGCGTGCCTTCTGTCCGTCTTTTGTCAGGTCGCAGAGGTTGCGAGAGTTCATGGAGCTGACTCAAGGTGACATGACGGTGATGGAGTACCGTGCCAGGTTTATCGAGTTGGGCCGTTATGCTCCTCATATCGTGGCGGACGAGGAGGTGAAGACCGATCAGTTTGTTAGTGGTCTGAGGCTAGAGTTGAGGCATCATCTTCTTGCGTCGGGTTTGACCAGTTTGGATGCGGCATGTAAGGCAGCAGCGGCGCTGGAGAGAGATTTGCAGAAGGTTCAAGGGCAGAGCAGTGCTAGTCAGGTGCAGGCAGATTTCAGCCAGCCGACAGGGATGCAGCAGCAGAGTACCGCCCAGCTCTCGGCAGGTGGATCAGTGGCGACACAGACTGCGGCTCCGGTGCCAGGTTCATCCTTCAAGCCGAAGCTTAAGAAGTTGCTTAAGGAAGCTGGTTTTAGCAAGAGGCGTCAGGATCGTAAGGAGTCGGGGCAGGAGTCGTTGGGCAGTGTTCAGCAGCCGGCGGCTTTTCAGCGTCAGGGTTCGATGACTGGTTCGCGGGATGGCTGTCCCAGGTGCGGTGGTTCTCATCCAGGCAGACCGTGTTCGGCGCCCGTGGTTTGCTTCAGGTGCGACCAGCCAGGGCACATGGCACGTGACTGTCCGCAGAGACCGCGCCAGCCGCACGAGTTTCAACAGCAGCAGCAGTTTCGGCCCCAGCAGTCGTCAGCACAGCCGCAGCAGGGACAGTTCCCTCAGTTGGCACGGTCAGCTACTATGGGTGGGCAGAGATCCCGAGGCAGAGTGACTCATCTGACCAGGGCGGAAGCTGAGGCATCACATTTGGTGGAAGGTACTCTTTCGATTTTGGGTTGTGCGGCTCGTGTTTTGTTCGATTCAGGTGCTTCTCATTCGTTCATCTCGGAGGTTTTCGCTCAGAGCGTGGAGGACCCGGTGACCGAGGTGTCCTGTGACTTGGCGGTAGAGTTGCCTACCGGTGACTTCATGATCACCCCGTACTGCTTTGAGAAGGTACCTGTGTGGGTGGAAGGGCGGAACTTGCCGGTTAGACTCTACGCGTTACCGCTTCAGGACTTCGATGTGATTTTGGGCATGGATTGGCTCGAGGCCCATCATGCCTTGGTGGATTGTGGCTCGAAGAAGGTCTACTTCCGACAGCCCCGTGGACCCACCTTCTATTTTCAAGGTATTCGGTCTTCCTCTCCCCGCTTGCTTATTTCGGCTTTCCGTGCACATCGTTTGCTTGATGCAGGTTGCCAGGGTTTTCTCGCATCCGTGATTTTGGTCGAGCGACAGGGCCCTGAGGTAGAGGACATCCTGTCGTGTGCGAGTTTCCTGATGTTTTCCCCGAGGAGCTACCAGGGATGCCACCGCAGCGAGAGATTGATTTCGTGATTGAGGTGGTGCCGGGTACGGCGCCTATGTCGAAGGCCCCTTATCGGATGGCGCCTGCTGAGTTGCGAGAGCTGAAGGCGCAGTTGCAGGAGTTGCTGGCCAAGGGGTATATTCGTCCTAGTTATTCCCCGTGGGGTGCGCCGGTATTGTTTGTGAAGAACAAGGATGGTAGTTTGAGGCTGTGCATCGACTACCGTCAGTTAAACCAGGTGACTGTCAAGAACAGGTATCCGTTGCCACGGATTGATGACTTGTTCGATCAGCTTCAGTCGGCCCAGGTGTTTTCGAGGATCGATTTGAGATCGGGTTATTACCAGCTGCGGATCCGAGAGTCAGACGTGGAGAAGACGGCGTTCCGATCGAGGTATGGGCATTATGAGTTCTTGGTGATGCCGTTCGGGCTCACCAATGCCCCCGCAGCATTCATGGACTTGATGCATAGGGTGTTTCGTCCGTACTTGGACCAGTTTGTGGTCGTGTTCGTGGACGATATCCTTGTGTATTCGCGGTCTGCTGAGGAGCATGTGCATCACTTGAGGGTGGTGTTGCAGGCCCTGCGCAGTCACCAATTGTATGCGAAGCTCAGCAAGTGCGAGTTCTGGCTTCGTGAGGTGCACTTTTTGGGGCACGTGATTTCTGGTGAGGGTGTTTCCGTGGACCCGGCCAAGGTCGAGGCGGTGGTGCAGTGGCCGAGGCCAAGTTCTGTCACGGAGATTCGGAGTTTCTTGGGGCTTGCAGGTTATTATCGGCAGTTTATTCAGGATTTCTCTCGTATTGCGGCCCCGATGACCAGGCTTACGCGGAAAGAGGTGCAGTTCATCTGGACGGAGGAGTGTGAGCGGAGCTTCATGGAGCTTAAGAGATTGCTTACCACTGCTCCGGTTTTGGTGTTACCGTCCGGCTCGGGTGGTTTTGTGGTATGTACAGATGCTTCCGGGGTAGGTCTCGGTGCTGTGTTGATGCAGCATGGGAGAGTTGTGGCGTATGCGTCGCGGCAGTTGAAGCCACATGAGGCGAACTACCCTACTCATGATCTTGAGTTGGCAGCGGTGATCTTCGCTCTGAAGATTTGGAGGCATTATTTGTACGGCGAGCGGTTTGAGCTCTTCACTGATCACCAGAGTTTGAGGTATGTGTTCACGCAGAAGGACCTTAACCTCAGGCAGAGAAGATGGATGGAGTACATGAAGGATTATGACGTTACTCTATCTTATCAGCCTGGCAGAATGAATGTCGTGACTGATGCTCTGAGTAGAAGAGTGACGATCAGTCAGATGTTGTTGAGGAAGTGGAAGCTTTGGGAGAAGGTCCCGGCCATGACTTTTAGGCTCAAGGTCCCGCAGGACCAGGGTTCGGCTGTCCTTGCGAGTCTGACTGTCGCGCCCGCGGTGCGTCGACAGGTGACTGAGGCCCAGCGAGCAGACCCCGAGCTACCCCGTATTTTGTCGATGGCCGAGGTGGAGTTTGGCGACGATGGAGCTGTGAGGTTCAGAGGTAGATTGTATGTGCCAGCCGAGGGGCAGGTACGGCGTACGGTTTTGCGTGAGGCTCATGGGAGTCGGTATGCCGTGCACCCCGGATCGGCTAAGATGTACCAGAACCTGAAGAGACAGTTTTGGTGGCCTGGCATGAAGAGAGAGGTGGCGGAATTTGTGGCCAGGTGTTTAACCTGTCAGCAGGTGAAGGCTGAGCACCAGCGACCAGGAGGCACACTTCAGCCCTTGGATGTTCCTGCTTGGAAGTGGGACCATGTGACCACTGATTTTGTGGTTGGACTACCGAGGACGTCCAGTGGGGAGGATAGTATCTGGTTGCTAGTGGATAGACTGACGAAGACGGCGCGATTGCTGCCGGTCAAGGTCAGTTGGAGTGTGCAGCGTTTGGCTCGATTGTATGTGGAGCGGATTGTCCCGTTGCATGGAGTTCCTATCTCTATCGTGTCCGATCGTGACCCCCGTTTCACTTCGGGATTCTGGAGGAGCTTCCAGAAGGCTCTAGGCACCGAGTTGGCATTCAGCTCGGCCTATCATCCTCAGTCGGACGGTCAGTCTGAGCGGACCATTCAGACTTTGGAGGACATGATGCGAGCGTGTTGCTTGGAGTGGCAGGGGAGTTGGACCCACCACCTGCCATTAGTGGAGTTTGCCTACAACAACAGCTATCATTCGAGCATTGGTATGGCTCCCTATGAGGCGTTGTATGGACGACCTTGTCGGACTCCGCTTGATTGGTTCGAGGTGGGCGGGCATGCTTTGACCGGGCCAGAGTTGGTGCAGCAGTGTGTTGAGGTGGTGCATCTCGTTCGGCAGAAGATGTTGACAGCTCAGAGCCGGCAGAAGAGTTATGCCGATCGGAGGAGGCGACCCCTCAGCTTTGCTGTGGGAGATCGAGTTTTCTTAAGAGTGTCTCCCATGAAGGGCGTGATGCGCTTAGGTAGACGTGGGAAGCTAAGTCCCCGCTACATTGGTCCCTTTCTCATCATTGAGCGCGTTGGGGAAGTTGCTTATCGGTTGCAGTTACCTTCGGAGCTTTCCACGGTGCATGATGTGTTCCACGTGTCGATGCTTTGGAAGTATATGCCCGATGACTCTCATGTTCTCGAGGATGCCGTTTGGCCTGATGTGACCCCAGATCTGTCCCTTCCGGAGTTTTCTGTTCGCATTGAGGATCGGCGAGAGCAGCGCCTGCGGAACAAGGTTATTCCTCTGGTTAAGGTGGTCTGGCAGCGTCATTCTGGCGGCGAGGCATCTTGGGAGCGCGAGGATGAGATGCGGGAGTTGTATCCTTATTTGTTTGTGTGAGTCTTTCCCCCGTCCTTGTGCCTTGTCCTTGAATTTCGAGGATGAAATTCGTTTAAGGGGGGAGGGCTGTAGTGTCCCGGATCTTTCGGATCCTTCGTTATGGGTCCCGGATCTGGTTTGTCGGGGTGTCTGACCCTGTTGTGTCCGAAATTTCATTTCGGGCATCTTTCGTGTTCGGATCGGCGCGATCCGGAGTCGTTTCGGAGGCCCGGAGTGTGTCCGCGGCTTTTCCGTACGTGTTTTCCGATTTCCGCGTACGGGTTTCGGCGAATCCTTCGGAACCCTGTAGCGGGTGAACCGAGTCGTTCACCAGCCCGCGAGTGGTACCGTTGCGATCAGCGCGTCGAGACGGTCGTGGAGGTGTACTTTTCTATTTTTCGGGTTTTTTCTGATTTTCCGGATTTTCTTTATATATCAATTCTTTTCCTTTTCCTTTTACCTTTTTCTTTTCTTCTTCTTCCTCCTTCTTTCAACCGTGAGAGCTCCCCCTCCCCCGCGGCCGATCTTCTTCCCCCCGGGCGACCGAGACGCGGCCCCTCTCACTCCGGCAACGGCGTGGCAGTGGCGACGGCGGCGAGGCGGTCCCGGTGGCGTGCTTTTCGCGGCGAGAGGCGGGGCGTTCGTGGGAGTAAAAGCTTCATCCTTGATTTCGGTGGTGATTCGGTGGATTTCGCGCTTCCTTGAGGTAGGGGGACGAATCCTTACCCTCTTTCTAGCATTCCCCGTGATTTCTAGGCCGTGGAGAGGCCGAGAGGGGCTAGATTCATGCCGGGAGGGTTATTTCCATGTTTGGGGTTTGAGCGGCGGATCCGTCGATTCGTGAGGTTTTTGATCGATTTGGGGGTCCTAGATGCATGCTAGGGTGTTGTGGGGTGATTCCCCATTGTTTTCCCTTCACCAGGAGTGGTGAATGGGCGTCGATCTACGTTTTTGGGCGTGTTTCGCGAAACTGGGCTCGGCCCGTTGTCGCGCTATAGTCCAGTGGCGCGTTCTTGATGAACGCGTTGTGTCGTCCGAGCGTGTCCGTCGGAGAAGACGAACAGTAAGGCGGTGGGGAACGCGCCTGGTTCGGGTAGCGCGATGTCCAGATCGCGCTACCCAAAACTAGCGCGTTCAGGTGTGAACGCGCTGGCTTTGGGCAGCGCGACATGGGAGATCGCGCTAGCCAAAGCTAGCGCGTTCTTCGGTGTCGCGCTAGGGATACCTAGCGCGACCATCCCCTCCCCCGAACCGTGTTTTGCGGGTAGCGTGACCTCCGGTTGGGTGAGTTGCGGACCCGGTTGTGGCGTGTGGCCCTAGGGATGCCGTGGGCACCCAGTGAGAGCCACAGGGGCGCCCGGGGTTCCCCGGAGAGTCAGTTACCTCGGTAGGGGTGCCGCGTGACTTGAGGGACGGTTGGACCTCATGCGTGTCCCCGGCACCTATGCCTATCGTATGATCATCGTGAGTCTGTGCTAGTGTTTGGTCGGTGGTTTCCGTGGATTAGTCCTTACTTCCAGTGACCTGTCCACTAGTCGTAGCTTTCTGCGCACGCGTGTGCGGACCCACCTGGGAGTGGTGGAGAGCGAGACCCAGTGTGACGCGGTTTTTAGGCTGGTTACCGTAGGGCCCCTTGCCTTTGCCACCAGAGTCCGGTGGGAGAGAAAACCAGCTAGAGGACCCGACCTAGAGCAGATGGTCTGTGTGTGCACACGTAGTTGGGGGCTTAGGGCATGCACTGACGAGTGCGACCCCAACTAGTCCTTGTTGTGGTACTTGTTGCGTGTCTGAGTCTCACGCCCGGGGCGTTGTAGCTAGACACTTGTGACGCGGTGTAAGACGTCAGGGGACGCATCCGGTCGTTCTTCTTGTGGATGGTGCTCATGTTCACTGGCAGGCGTGGACTCGTGTTTTGTTGGACCGAGGTTCCGTACTACGGTACCGTTAGAGTAGACGACTTTTCCGTTTATTTACTTTAGCTTGTCGGTTCTACCGTAATCTCGGTTGGTAGGGTTGTCTTCTTCTTCCTCATTTTCCGCGCGAGGTGGGGATTCACGGGATCCCTATTGGGCCAATGAGATGAGGCTCACCCCTGCTCTTCAGGTGAGGCGGGGTCGACGGGAGGCGCGGCCGAGTTTCAGCGTGGGTCTTCCAGCCAGGGTTAGTTGCCAGTCCTCCAGAGCCAGGGGATGCCCCGCGTAGTTGTACTCCGGGGGATGCCCCGTGTTGTTGTACGTCGGGGAATGCCCCGTGTAGTTGTACTTTTTCCTGTTGACTGTACTTTCTTTGGACATGAGACACTGTGGACCTTGTAGCAGTTTGATTTATTTATTATTATGTGCATTTCCTTTGATTGTTGTGCTATCTCTGTGGACGTTGCAGCTTCTCTTATACCCCACACCACTCCTTTCCACCCTTCCGAGTCTTCGGGCTCGTGGGTTGGCGGGCCGAGATTCGAGACGCGCCGGTTCCTTTCCGGTACTCGGATCCTCGGGTCGTCATAATTAAGAACAAGTATCCGTTGCCATGGATTAATGATTTGTTCGACCAGCTGCAGTCTGCGCGAGTGTTCTCGCGGATTGATTTGCAGTCCGGTTACTATCAGCTGAGAATTCGCGAGTCCGATGTGGGGAAGACTGCGTTCAGTACGAGGTATGGGCATTATGAGTTTCTGGTGATGCCGTTCGGGCTCACCAATGCCCCAGCAGCCTTCATGGACTTGATGCAGAGGGTGTTCCATCCGTATTTGGACCAGTTTGTGGTCATCTTTGTGGATGACATCCTTGTTTATTCGCGGTCTGCTGAGGAGCATGCGTACCATTTGGGTGTGGTGCTGCAGACGTTGCGAGATCACCAGTTGTATGCGAAGCTCAGCAAGTGCTAGTTTTGGCTCAGCGAGGTGCACTTTCTGGGACACGTGATTTCTGGTGATGGCATTTCCGTGGACCCCGCCAAGGTCGAGGCAGTAATGCAGTGGCCGAGGCCGAGGTCGGTGACGGAGATCCGGAGTTTCTTGGGGCTTGCGGGTTATTATCGTCGGTTTATCCAGGATTTTTCCCGCATTGCGACCCCGATGACGAGGCTCACGCGGAAGGATGTGCCTTTCGTTTGGTCCGAGGAGTGTTAGCAGAGCTTCAAGTAACTGAAGAGATTGCTCACCTCGGCTCCGGTGTTGGTTTTACCTTCTGGATCGAGAGGTTTTGTGGTGTGTACAGATGCTTCCGGCATTGGACTGGGTGCTGTTTTGATGCAGCATGGTAGAGTGGTGGCTTATGCATCTCGGCAGCTAAAGCCCCATGAGGAGAACTACCCTACCCATGACCTTGAATTGGCAGCAGTGATCTTCGCGCTGAAGATCTGGAGGCATTATCTGTACGGCGAGAAGTTCGAGGTGTTCACTGACCATCAGAGTTTGAGGTATGTGTTATCGCAGAGAGATCTGAACCTCAGACAAAGGCGTTGGATAGAGTTTATGAAGGACTATGACTTCACCCTATCTTATCAGCCGGGCAGGATGAATGTCGTCGCCGATGCCTTGAGTCGGAAGGTGGCGGTCAGTACCTTGATGCTGAGGAAGTGGAGGCTCTGGGAACAGGTGCCCGAAGTATCCTTCAGGCTCAAGATTCCCCAGGAGCGAGGGTTGGCAGTGCTTGCGAGTCTGACTGTCACTCCTGCTATCCGTCGTCAGGTGACAGAGGCTCAGTATGCGGACCCTGAGTTGCCCCGGATTCTTGCGATGGCTGACGTAGAGCTCGGCGAGGACGGTGCTGCGAGGCTTCGTGGCAGGTTGTACGTCCCAGCGGAGGAGCAGGTTCGTCGTGCGGTGCTGCGCGAGGCTCATGGGAGCAGGTACACTGTACACCCGGGTGCGACGAAGATGTATCGAAACTTGCGGAGGCAGTTCTGGTGGCCTGGCATGAAGAGAGATGTCGCCGAATTTGTGGCCAGGTGCCTGATCTGTCAGTAGGTTAAGGCGGAACATCAGCGACCAGGAGGTACTCTCCAGCCTTTGGATGTTCCTGCTTGGAAGTGGGACCATGTGACCACGGATTTTGTGGTGGGGTTGCCAAGGACCCCGAGTGGACAGGACAGTATTTGGTTGCTGGTGGATCGGCTGACGAAGGTGACACGGTTGCTACCGGTCAAGGTCAGCTGGAGCGTGCCCAAGTTGGCTCGTCTTTATGTAGAGCGGATCGTGCCGTTGCATGGGGTTCCCATTTCGATCGTGTCGGATCGGGATCCGCGCTTCACTTCTGGATTCTGGAGGAGTTTCCAGCGAGCTCTTGGCACGGAGTTGGCGTTTAGCTCGGCGTATCATCCACAGTCAGATGGTCAGTCTGAGAGGACCATTCAGACCTTGGAGGACATGCTGAGATCCTGCTGCCTGGAGTGACAGGGGAGTTGGATTCATCACCTACCATTGGTAGAGTTTGCCTATAACAACAGCTATCATTCGAGCATCGGCATGGCTCCCTATGAGGCTCTGTATGGGCGTCCTTGTCGGACTCCGCTTGATTGGTTTGAGGTGGGTGAGCGTGTTTTGACGGGACCGGAGTTGGTGCAGCAATGTGTGGATGTTGTGCACCTGGTTCGTCAGAACATGTTGGCGGCCCAGAGTCGGCAGAAGAGCTATGCTGACCGTAGGAGGCAGCCCTAGGGCTGTCAATGGGCCGGGCCGGCCCGATAGGCCCGCGGGCTTGGCCCGATTTCGGGCCGGGCCGCAAGATCATTTTCGGCCCGCGGACTTTTAGTCGGGCCTAAAAGCCCGGCCCGACTTGACCCGCGGGCCGGGCTCGGGCTTTGAGTTCGGCCCGTGGGCCGACCCGGCCCGTTCTTTTTTTTTATTCCCACATCAAAATTTAAAAATTATTTAGTTAAAACTATGTTATTTTACTTAATGATAAATTTTAAAACTCTCTTTTTACACAAATTATATAATTAATATCAAAATTTTGATTAATTTAGTGAGATTATATGTTTTATATTATTATTTTTATTATTTTTATTATTTTATTTAAGTTGTCGGGCCGGGCCGACCCTTAGTCGGGCTTTGAAATTTTTACATAATGTCCGGCCCGACCCGGCCCGGCCCGACATAAGTCGGGCCCGGGCCGGGCTCGGGCCTTAATGTTGAGAAGTCGGGCCCGGGCCGGGCCGACCTAAGCCCGACTCGCGCCCGGCCCATTGACAGCCCTAGGCAACCCCTCGAGTTCGCCGTGGGCGATCATGTGTTCTTGAGAGTTTCTCCGATGAAGGGGGTGATGCATTTTGGACGGCGTGGGAAGCTGAGTCCCCGCTATATTGGTCCTTTCGCGATTGTGGAACGCATCGGTGAGGTTGCTTACCGGTTGCAGTTACCTCCTGAGTTGGCGTCGGTGCATGACGTGTTTCACGTCTCGATGTTGCGGAAGTATATGCCCGATGACTCTCATGTGCTCGAGTTTTCTGTTTGGCCCGAGGTGACTCCAGATCTTTCTCTCCCAGAGTTTCCGATCCGCGTGGAGGATAGGCGAGAGCAGCGCCTGCGGAACAAGGTCATTCCCTTGGTAAAGGTCGTGTGGCAACGACACTCTGGTGGTGAGGCTTCGTGGGAACGTGAGGACGAGATGCGTCAACAGTTCTCGTATATGTTTGAGTGAGTCTTCCTCTTCTTTCCCCTTGGGTTGTTCTCAATTTCGAGGACGAAATTCCTTAAGGGGGGAGGGCTGTAATATCCCGGACCTTTCGGATCCTTCTTCGTGGGTCCCAGATCTGGTTTTCGGAGCGTCCGGCTCCGTTGTGTCCAAAATTTCGTTTCGGACATCTTTCGTGATCGGATCGGCGCGATCCGGAGTTGTTTCGGAGGCCCGGAGGCGTTCCACGGCTTTTCCGTATGTGTTTTCCGATTCCCGGTGTGTGTTTCGGCTTTTCCTTCGGAAGCTCGCTGCGGGCGAACCGGGCGGTTCCCCCAGGCACGAGTGGTACCGTTGCGATCGGTGCGTTCCGAGGATTCCAGAAATATATTTTTCTATTTTTTGATATTTTTCCGAAAATTCGGATTTTCTATATAGCCCTAATTCTTTTTCTTTTCTTTTCCCCTTTCTCTTTCTTATTCTTCTTTCTCCTTCCTTCCCCAACCGTGACCGCACCCTCCTCTCTCCCTCTCTCCCATTCGGGGGCGGCGGACCCCTCTCCGGCTACGGACGGCGGCGAGGCGACGGCGCGGACGCGTGGGCGACGGTGAGGCGATCTCGTGGGCGTGCGGCGAGCGTGGGAAGCGTGGGGAGTTCGTGAAGCTTCGAGCATTCTTCGTGATTCGTGATCGATCCGGCGGAGCATTCGCTCCATTGAGGTAGGGTGACGTTCCTTAGCCTCATGCCGATCTTTTCCGTGATTTATAGGCCGCGGGGAGGCCGAGAGGGGATCGTTTGAGCATTTTTGGGTTTTTCCATGATTTGGGGAGAGCTCGCCCGATCTATGGATTCGATGCATGATTTCGTGTTTTGATGGCCTAGAATCATGCTAGGGGTCCCCAGGGGTCTTCCCCTTTGTTTTCCCCCTCTCCTTTGGAGGCATGGGGGCGTGGTTAGAATTTTTGGGCGTTCTTACCGTTTTCGGCCGCGGACTGAGAACGCGCTATACTCCAGTAGCGCGTTCTTGGAGGTCGCGCTGCCCCGACCGAGCGCGTTCATCGGAGAAGATGAACAGTAGGGCGGTTCGTGTCGCGCTATGGGGTCCTAGCGCGATCATCCTTGTCGCGCTAGGGTTCCCTAGCACGATGGTCCCTGTCGCGCTAGGGAGACCTAGCGCGATCTTCCCCGTTGCGCTAGGGTTCCCTAGCGCGTTCTTCCGTGTCGCGCTAGGTATCCCTAGCGCGATCTGGCTGTTATCGGGTGTTCCCCTTGGGCCGTGTGTGCGTCCCGGGCACCCCGTGGAGTTCCGTGACCGTGTCTTTGGTGTCCGGAGGTTCCGTTTGCCTTGGTCATGAGTTTGGCCGTGGGCGGTGCGTCCGTTTTTCTCCGACCGTGGCCTCGTTGACGGAGCTAGTGCGTGGGGTGATTCCCACACGTTGTCGGACTCGGACGTCGTTTTCCGTTGACTCGAGAGTCTACTCCTTCAGTGACCCTCCACTAGTCGTAGCCCACCAGTACGAGGTGCTGGTCTCACCTGGGAGTGGTGCACGGGCACCCACCTTTCGAGACGGTTTGTGGACCGGTTCTCGTAGGCCCCTCGTCTTAGCCAGAGTCCGGCTGCGGGGGAAAACCGGTCAGAGGGCCAGACCTAGGACACGTGGTCTGTGTGTGCACACGTGGTTGGGAGCGGTTGGACCCACGTCGACGGGCGTGACCCCAGCTAGTCACTTGTTTGTGGTTACTTGTACGGTGTTTGCGCCTCGGGTAGGACCTACCACGTCAGGCGGTTCACCTGCGGTGCGGTGTAAGACGTCAGGGGACGCTACCGGCTGTGCTTCTAGTGGGTGGTACTCCTGTCGAGTACGGAGTGTCAGACTGTCAGTCGTGTGTTTCCGACCTTCGGGTTTGGCGGTTCGACCGTTGAGTTTCGGTCTTCTCGTACCGTGGCACGTGTGTCGGTTTGCGGGCCGTAGGGTGTAGTTCTGTAGAGTACAGGAATTTCCTTTCCGAGGTACTTTCCTACCGCTAGAGTAGTGGTTTCTCGTTTTACGAGGTAGGGTTCGAGTGATCCCTACTGAGTCTTGTTCCGAGACTCATTCCCTGCGTGTTTTCACCGTGTTTCAGGTGAGACGCCACCTTCGGGGAGCGCGTCAGGAGCGCAGCGTGGTGCGGGTGCCCAGAGGTAGTGCCAGAGGTCAGAGCCGGGGTATGCCGCGTGTAGCTGTACTTTTCTTTCTTGTCACTGTACTAGTCGTGGACTACTGTTGCTGTTGTTGTTATTTTATTGTGGACCATGTAAATTGTTAATTTATTTCCTGCTTAATATTATAACTGTTTAATTTCTGCAATTATCTGTGATGATTGCGTAGTTTCCACACCATCCTTTTAACCCTTCCGAGTCTTCGGGCTCGTGGGTGGCGGTACGAGTCTCGGGTTATCGGGCCTTCCCGGTAATCGGATTCTCGGGTCGTTACAGAGAGAGGACATAAAGATAAAATTGAGAAATAAAAAATTAACGATTAGGTGAAGGAATAATCTTCATAATATTATATTTTTTAGACTATGGTTAACTGTAAGCATTTTTTTACCAAAATTTAGAATATATTAGAGACTAATAAATAAATAGTTGTATTGGGAGGGTTGGTGTCTAATAAAGTATAGATTGTAGGGTCCAAAGATAAATAACTAAATTTTTTCTTACCACATTGGATGGCATGTTCAGTGTGGTTTAACTCATTCTCTTTCCTAACTAATGTTTATGCAAGCGTTATACTGCACTTCAATCAGACGTAATTCACTATGTTGTGAGTAATATTTTAAAATTCGACTCAAATTTAGACTCGGTTAGGTTAGTAGATCACGGGTCAATGATTTAACCGTTCGGGTTAACCCGTGACCCATAATACTAGAACAGTAAATATCAATATTATTTGTCGTCATAGAATTTTAATATACCTTAAGTTAGAAATATGAAAGATACACTTTAACATATATTATAAAAATAAAAATAAATTCACTAAATAACCACTAAGATAATCTAAAAAGGAACAAAAAATATATTAATTAAATACTACATTTGGCAATTTATCAACTATAATTAGTATCTCATAAAATAAAATTTTCATGGTGTGTGAAGTTAAATTTATTCTTCATCTAAATTTTCATATGTCAATGGGCCTTCATCTTATTCTTGTCTTCATCTCCCTCTATGAGTATTCTCGGGTCTTCATCTTCTTCCTTTTGTTGTTATGCAGACCACACGTACTCACGTTAGGGAATAAGTTAGAATTAGACAGACTAGAAGTTAGAAGGTTAGAGCCCAAATCTTTTCAACTTCCAAAAGTTATGTTAATCCTTTGTTAATACCGTTAAATGGTAATGTCAAAAGATTAAATTAAAATTAAAACTTAAACTAATGATAAAAAATTAAAAATAGAAAATATGTCTTTGATATACCTGGGTCACACTAGTTTTACCGGGTTGAGCCGAGTTAGTCGGGTTTGAACGGGTTTTAAGTCTTGGACGGTCTAAACATTACTTTAATTTGATTTTGAGATCGGGTGGCAGATTGACCGATTAGACCGGCCGAGTCAGACAGAGTTTTAAAACACTGGTTGTGAGATTTTTTTATGACTCGAGAGATATTATCGTCGAAGAGAAGATGGACTTTTATCTTTTAAAGAGATAGATTTACTGTTTTCTCAACGATTGACGTGGGATTAATCTTGAACCTCAACTCATTTTAAGTCTCTACATATTTCTCGTGAGAGGGACAACGTACACTTTTGGTTGGGATTCTCACGTATGGTACTAGTGTTGTGAGATTTTTTATGATTTTTAGGAGATATTGTCCTCGTAGCAGAGATGTGATTTTATCCTTTAAACGTATAATTATTTGAAGACCGATCTTTTAAACGTACAATTATTTTCTCCAGAATTGATGTGGGATAGACACTACATTTGTATTATTACATTATGTTATAAAGCTTGGTGCTCCAGTAAATTAATTAGATTTTAGCATTGAGATGACAGCTTTCTTGGTCATCTGCTAATAACAATCACCAAGTTTAGAGTAGTGATTGTTACAGCCCTAGGCTAATTACACTCTCGGGTATACATCAAGATTTTTTTTAAAAAAAAAAATTATGACATGAGGTCTAGTCTCATTAATTTATGTGCAAGTCACTCTCCCATCCAAAGCTCTGAACTCTCCCCCCCCCCCCCTTAAAAAAACAAATAAATAATATGAACAGTAAAAAGTATTATTCACATGTTTTTTTTAGTTTTCTAAACGATTCGATGTCAAGATTAACGTGTACGACAGATTAGAGAGAGATGAATCTCACCTCTTAAAAATTTTTTAAAAATAAAAATAAAAATCAACCTATAAGAAATGTTTACTTAAGCTCTTCTTTTAGCGAGAAAGCATAAAATATTATTTTACTTTCACAGGGTAATGTTAAGGGCCAATTTATTTTTCAAGTAGGATGACGTATTCGAGGGAGAGAGTTCGAATATGTCATCCGAACCTGTTAGAGGGGCATGTGTGTGAGGAGAAAAGGTAAACTCTCACTTTTTCTCTCTCATTTGGCAGTTATTCCGTATCTAGTATCCGGTAAACAAACTAGTCCTAAGACCCTCTTTGATTGGAGAATAAGGTGGGATATCCCATCCTTATTCATCCTAATTGATTTCATTACACGTGTAAAGTATTTCGATAAAAAGATGAGTTAAGAGTCAAAAAGATGAGTTAAGCGTATTCTAACAAAAAGTGAAATAAATTAACCCGGATATAATTAAAATAATATTATTTATTTTTTGATACACCCTAACCCTAGTTATGATATCCCACTTAACTTATTAGTCAATCAAAAAGGCCTAAGAGAATAACTATTGATGGTAGAGGCACTCATGGATTATCTTGTTGCATTTGGGTTTATAAAATCGAATACAACTATTTTCAACGAGCAGCGTTGCATACAATGGAGTGATTGCTCACAAGTGCAAGTGCTAGCTGGATGTCTTTCTGTCACATGAAGCAAAATACAAAGAGTTCAAGGTGGAATGTTGCGTCCATCAAAATGTAGGGGAGTGGAGTCAAAAGCCAACCGCCCCAACCCCCCCCCCCCCCCGTCCCTCTTCCCTCTCTATACTCAAATCATTACGAATTGACAACACTATCTTTGCCTCCTGTAGCCCCAGTGCGGACGTGATCCACTTTGAAATATTCTACACATAGACTCTCTAATCACTCTAATATCATATTCCCCATCCAAGCCGAGGTCTGGACTTTGGAGGGTTCCTTCGTGTACCCTCGAGACTAAAGAAAGAGAGAAACGTGGAAGAGGGAAGACTTATTTAATTAACTGGTTTGGCAATTCAATGAAATTATAACTTTTTCATAATCTTTTAAGCCGTGTTTAGACATTCAACTAGTCATGAATTATGATCCCGTAATTCTCATCTTCTCAAAACTCCATCAAATATATAAGTATCACATCATATTATTCAAAAATTATAATCTATGTGTTTAGAGAAAGATAAGGTGAAAAGACACCACTTTTCATAATCTTTTAAAATCTCATTTTTATTAAATTATTCTCTCTCTAAAGGATTATGAAAAAAGTCGTAATCATATTTGGTGCCCAAATGCAATCTTAGAGTGAGAATAATCTAAGGAAGTGAGATTTTGAGAGATTATGAAAATTGAGAATTTTTCATCCTATTTCTCTCTAAAAATTTTAATTATAATTTTTAAATAATTTAATATGACATTTAAATATTTGATAAAATTTTAAGAAGATAAAAATTACGAGATCATAATCCATAGCCCATTTAATTATTAAACTTAGCCTTAAAAAATGTCCCCATTAATGTTCTCTGCTCCTCACTTCGGAACCACCTATTGCACTGTTCTACAGTATCCTAACACAGAAACTTGTGGGGAGAGTTTCTAGATATGGATGATTATCTCCCTCACCCATTTTTCTTATGGGCCTCCACAGATGTTGTTAAGGTCAATTAAACGTGCATCTCATTGCTGATTAGAAGCAAATTAGTGATTGAAATGGATCATCTATTGGCCATGAGGGCCATCAAGACCCACTTCAACCATGAAAAAGATGACCTTACTGATATCGACACCAACAATTTTGTTCGAGCCTCACCAATTTGAAGCTGGTAGAATGATGTAACATACCCTTTATTTATTTATGAGATATTTGATACGTTGTAAATATTTGAGTTTTATAATGAATTTAGTTAATATAGATTTTCACTCTAATATTACTATAAGTTATGAAAGAAAACTCAGACTGAGTAATTCAATAAGGGGAGGGTGAATTAGATTATTAAATTAAATCATGATTTAAAATTAAATCTAACAAATCAAAAAATTATTCCACGAAGATTTGAGGAGGACTAGAGATAATGCGTCAATCACACAAAGATAACTCAGTAATTTTATAGTGTTTGGATAACATCGTGTCGACCTACGTCTACTACCCAAGAACACTTTGAGATTTTTAATAAAAATCGTTAGATATAAGGGTATTAGAGCCCCACTACAAATCACTTGACATCAAGATGAAAGATCACTTCTCAACCCATTAGACACAAGAGCGCTAGTTCATCTCAGCACGCTAGACACAAGGGCGTTAACTCACCTCAAAATTACTAGACATAAAGTCACTAGCTCATCTTGAAACTATAATATGACAAAATAGATTATCCTCCCAAATTATAAAGATTTAAAGACCTGACTAATGTTTTTTGAATATTACAATAAATATATCAAAAAATAGAATTCTAGAGAGCAAATTTGAAAATTGATGAATTAGATGTCACTCTCTTTTGATTATCACGAATAAGTCATAAATTTGTTGTTCTTACAAAAAAAAATCATACGTTGAAGCTCTTCTTAACTTTCACGTTTTTTGCTATAGCTGCGTACACATATTTTGTTTCAACCGCTTCTCCTCAATGCGATCAAACCCTTTTTTTTTTTGCTAGGCCGCTCCCTTATTTTACCACATGATCTCCTTTGGCTTTGTTTTTGAAAAAAAATTAAAATTAAGAAAACAAACTCCATAAAATATTCACCTAGTCACCTCCTACAAAAGAGACCTCTATAAAATTAAGAAATTATGTTTTAGAAACAAAATCATGATTTGCAAGTTTTGATGTTTGACGCGATTTTCATCCGACTTCGAGCATCACATGCAATTTCCAGAGACACTTGAAATTCTTAAAAATCGTAATTTAGAGATTACAATCAACGACTCTAAAATATAATTAACAATCAAATTAGATCAAAAAATGAATTAATTTTATAATCATGAAAATACAATTAGAATAAACTTGGCATGTTACAATAAAAAAACTAAAATCAACAATAAAAAAAACACGACAACGTGTAATACGTTCATCCCTAGCAATCATCTAACTGGAATCCTGACGAGCCACCATCCTCAGCCTTCCTTTTTTTTCCGTGGTGTACTTACAGCAGGGGGCGGACTCGCCTGGTCCTTCCACCCCTTGTTATCCTCTTCCAGCTTCCATAAATGGTGACACCGGAAGGTTGGTGGGGACATTTACCCAAACACATCCAATGCATGCATTACTTTATGACTTCGCCATCATTATTATAAGACACCTTTTGCGATGGCACCCCAGTGACATTTTGCAACTGCCGTCCGAAACCCTTCTTGCAAATGCATCTCCCACGAATTTCCTCATTTGCTTGTAGCGTCAAGCGTCGCGTAGTGTCATGTATTGAGCATGCATGTAATCTCTCTTGAGTTTCCTCATTTGCTCGTGGTGTCCAGCGTCCACTAGTGTCATGTACCGAACATGAACATGCACATAATTGCATTTACAGGAAGGCTTTTTATTCAAGTTTGATTTCAAGGGTAGAGATGTGCCCACCACAGGGCGGGCGGGATTTCCTGCATACGACTTCCGGCCCGTCCATGCGTGTACACTGTACAGTGCCTCCGGTAGGCGCCAGGAGACGTGATCTGGGGATAGTCATTCCTTGGCATTACCCAGAGTTCCACACAGAAGGTCATGCCCGAAGGTGGTGAATGGAGCAGTTTTATTACCCCAAGATTTCTTTCTGATACAGACAAAAAGACGGCAATTAATTAACAAGTTACCAGGTGTGAGCATAGGGAAAAAGCCAAGACAACAGCTGGGCAGGAGGACCCAATACAAACGAATGGGGGAGGAGGAGGGGCCCCCCAACCACACCACAAGAGGGGAGTGGCCAAAATCCCCCACCACCCTACAGTGGTGTGCCCACCACAGTGCACTGATAACACAAAGGTCAATGTGGGGGAATGGAAAAACTATTGGAACCACTGAAGCTAAAAAATACTCGAAACAAGCACGAGCAAATGCACATTTCTGCCCACCCATGCACACCCAGAAAGCAGGTAGCAACAACGATGGGTTTGTCTGCCTCCTCCATGTGCCGTGTGACACTGCAGAAGCCTAATCTGCTCTGCTTCAAGGCATTGCTCTTTACTTGCTATGCACAGCAAGAAGCTTAACATTTTCTATTTCCCCCTGCCGCTCTGATCTCATCGAACAAAGGGGCAGCCTCAAAGTTGGCAAGCTGCGGCGCCCATCGCCATGGAGTCCTCCCTCCTGCATGGTACAGGAACTACTACCCTGCTCTCGTTAACCTCAAGGCATCATCGAAAGGGCACCATGCAGAACAGATGGGATCATGTCCCTCACAGGCATCACAGTAGAAGCGATAAGATGGCGATGAAATGATAAGATATTAACCCATGTGAAGAAGGGATATATAAGAAGCAGTTTGCATGTACACTAACACGCAATAGACATGCAATACATGTGATTGTAAACATCATCATTTATTGAATCCCTGGGGGAAGTTGTCCTGCATTGGGGGATGGGGTGACTGTGATTCCATAGGAAGCAGATACTTATTACATATGATCTTCTGTTTTATAATACATGGCAGACATGAAAGAGAGCCCTCGCTTCTAGTTGAATGGAAGCCTGCAAAGAAGAAAAGCCAGGAGGGGAGACACATTCATGTCAGTAACTAAACAAACTTGGCAGCTGTCAAAATTCATGATGAGTTTGAAGGAAATGGACAGACACCTGAGGGTCTACACAAATAGGTGATGTTGATTTGGGGCATGATGGCTCTAATGGGAAGAGATAGTAGCCCGTAGAGGCATGCATGCAGCCCCACCACTATGCGTTGTGTTCGGTGGTTGGGAAAGCGAAGAAAAAAAAAGAATAAAAAGACCTGTCCATTTTTGTAACTCAAAAATCCACAGGGAAACAAAACAGAATAGTTAACAAAGTTTTAGCCCCAAAGTTTTTTGCCTCCATAATTTGAAATCTTCATCACCCACCTGGAAGGCAGGTGGCTTGCAGAAAAGGAGCTCTTTAATTTTCTTTTATATTTTTCTCTTGAATACATAATGTTTTCTTGTTCCATTTCAACAGTCCTCACATTCTCTTACTTTCTCTGCAACCATACTACCATGATAGACTAGACCAGTCCCCAGAGCCAAACATGACAACAGGAACATAAATCATATCATCGTATAAATTCTAGAGCTACAAGACGCTGGTTCAACTGTGATGTCCTTGTCAAGGATTAACATCGACTCATGGGAAATTATGAAGGAATGGGTGGTTCTATCTCCTTAAGATGCATGCAGGCACAAGAACTTTCCCCAGTTTCTACAAGAGTACAGACTGACCCTACAGAATTTGTGTTGTATGCATGATTGCCATTTATGAAGGCAGGGTCCCAAGTTGGTTTCTCTTCTCTTCGAGATGGCAAGTTGATTAGGGAATTTGTGTTGTACCAGGGAAATTTGGCTGCATGTCAACAACCATCCCCAGTGGGCCCTCAACCCATACACGTTAAAAGGCCTTAACCTTTATATATACATGAAGTGGGCCTTTAGCCCACAACCCCTCCTACGTAAGAAAGGGTGGCATAAGGATATATTTGCATATACATATATTAGAAAGGTTGTTCCATAAGCCCAACCTTTATCATGTTCGAAGAGATGCATGGAGTGTAGGGTTTTTGATCGAAGACGGCTGTGGATATAACAAGGGTTGGATTAACGTGGAAAGGTTTAAACCTATTGGGATTCACCGTAGGAAACTCAATTCCCATTAGAAGTCAGAGTCCTAAATCCCTATAAATAAGACCACCGCGATCGAAATGTTCATCGACGTCACCCTGCTGCTCTTCCTCCTTCTGCATCCGTAAACGGAAGGAAGGCCTTCATCCCTCTTCTTCCTTCCTCTTCGCGTGGACGATCGCAAGCTACTGCTGCGGCGATTTTTTGTTGATATCGCCGTGAGTTTGCTGCTGTAGTTGCTGGCCTGCTGCTGCACATTTTTCTTTCTCTTCTTTCACGTTTCGTCGTCCCGATCAAGCCTAAGAGGTAGGTTTTCTCCTAATCTCGGACTAAAACCTTGCTAAACACGTGAAGCCATCTTCTATGATCATGCATGTTCCTTTCTTGTTAATCTCTACACGTATTTTAGTATATTTTTACGTTTTCTGCATGCCGAGGAATTAGCGACCAAGCAGTGGCCGCTATTTCATGAATCTTCGACAGTGACTAAGGCGCCAAATCAAACTACGTCTAGTACCATGTCGTTCATTATTTGAGATAATTAATAATTGCAGCATGTTTAAAATTGAATATCTATGGAACCATGCAATTAAAAATCATGATATGCATATTTCTGAATTCCTGTATTTTTCTCTACAATATCATGTCTTTAGTTTTCCAAAAATCCTTTTAGATAGAAAGTGACATTGTTCATCCCCCAAATGAACAGTAACGAATGAAATAAACCCATGTTGAGTCTGTGAACGTATCCAGTGGATGCGTTGTAGTGTGCAACACTGAAAGAAATTTGCGACCAGAACCCTGTCGCCTATTTAATCTTGCGCTCGTGAACAAAGGCGCTATTTCATGAAATATATTTATAATGAAATGTGCATTGTTTCTGTAGATAAAATAATTAACGCCCTATTAAAGAGGCACAATTTCCTGAATGTGCACACCTTTAGAAAGGCGATATTTTCGTGAAAATATGTTATATATGAATAGAAAAATAAAAGAATTTGCGCCTTGTTTTAAGACGCAGATTACTGAAAAAATTAGATATAATTGCTGGAAAATCATGAATGGACGTCCAGCCAATGGGCGCCAATTGGAATTGACGACCACTACTAGGACGCGATTTTCTGTGAGTCTTTCTTCGCGTGTTTTCGATCCTAGACCGCTGGATCTTTGGCACCACTGTCTCACGTCCGAGACTCGGTCCCTGTTTTACTTTCTACCGCTTACACCTCAACTCTCGGTGATAATTGGACCCTTCGCGATATATTCCTTCCTTCGGACTGGTACTTTCTTCATTGAGATCTCTGTAAGACGCCGCTAGCCTTAGATTCCCTCAAGACAGCCGAGCTAGTTGTACCCTAAAAATCTTGGAACCATTGATTGTCACGTCACTCTGAAGAAACGTGATGTCCTAGCCCTCATAGAGCGTTGTTCATGGCCTCTTTGAGAAGTCTATCTCTGTCTAGAATTAGCGACCAAACAGTGGACGCTAATTGAATTAGCGACCGTTTGAATGGTCGTTATTTCTCGTGCCTGTACTGTTCCCATAATTATCGGCCCTCCATGTGGGCGTCAATTCTGGAAACGCCAATTACCCAGTTTCACAGATTGTCATGTTTTTACGAGAGACTTGTCGCTATGTCATACTTGTCCAAAATTCTGTCCTTGAACTCCTTATTCCATGAATCTACCTTAAAGTTCCTACAATGGCTTATTCCTTTGGAATGCTATTGGCTAGAAACTATAGTGGATGTCTATATATTTTACATGCATGACTCAATGCCTGACATTAATGGGGCCCGGTCTGATCCTGAGAGGAGCGCCCAAAAGTACTTGTGTCTATGGGAGCTATATTGACACGGTGTGGCATTGCACCGGAGTGCATGACTAGCCTGATTAATCGACGACATTCCACTCTATCTCTCTATTATGTGATTGATATTACATGACATGACTTGCATGGCCCGGATTGGGCAAAGTACTTAAAATGAATTAATAGCCAATATCTTGATACTTGACTTGACAATTTCATGCTTGATATCTAGGTAAACTTGGTCTATCATCAACATTTGCTAGTATATTTTGCTAGTTCACTCTCTCTTTACTTTCATAATTGATTATACATTCAAAGATCTCTTGCTATCTTGCATACATGAGTTTGCCACATGATAAGTCACTAATTTACTTTAAGCAAGTCAATATTAGAGATATAATTCCTACTGAGCGTTCGCTCACCTAGTATTTTCCCATATTTTTCAGGTAACTCCGATGACGAAGATCATTCGGATGGGAATGGACACGAGTGAAGGGAGTAGAGCCGTTCCGATCGTTCAAGCTACTACGTAGTCGTGTCTTTTTCATCTTTCTTGAGTCTACTATTGTAATTTTCTTTTATTGAGTCTAGAATGTCAATTAGTACTCTTTTCCTTTGAAGGATTATGTAATGGAGTTATTTGATGGTATTAATGGAATAAAGGACTCGGTTATTGTCTCTATTTTTGCGCACTCTGTCTACTTGTCGAATTTCCTTATGCTCTGATTGACATGATCGATAACTCGTCACGCGTACGGGGTTCCTTCCGCGCTCGGAGCATGACAGTTTTTGTGGTATCAGAGCCTAGGTTATTCAAGTTACCTAGGAACCCAAGTCCAAGGATAGGTTATTTCTAACACCCGGTGAGATGGGTAGAGCCATGGGTTAAGTCCTATGTTGACGTCTAACCCTATAGTTAAAATACGAAACTAATTAGACTTAAATTCTCTTGTAAGACCACGGCCGCCAAGAGAGCACAATGGCGCGATATGCAACGCACCGTTCAAGGCCTTACACAAGCGCTGCAACAAGTGGCGCAAGGGGGGATGAATCGTGGAGCGGGCGATCTCCACCGTAGTTTTCGCAATATGAACCCGCCAAAGTTCATTAGCTCATCCAACCCCGACGATGCCGAGAACTGGATGAAGGAGATAGAACGCATATTCCATGTCATGCAATACACGGATGAGGAGAAACTGTTGTTAGCAACTTTCCAACTCGAGAGGGATGGCCGATTTTGGTGGGAATCTGTAGAAGCTACACTGCCTCATGATCATATCACATGGGTCCAGGCTTGACGACGCTGGGTTCCAGAACTAGAAGCCCGTCTTGAATATTGATGGTGTTGGGACCCAGGATTGGATGTCGGTCTTGGGCGTTGTCGAAATTGGAACCCGGGGCTGGAGGCCCGCCTCGGGTGCTGAAGAAACTGGGACATGGGGCTGAATGCCCGTCTCTGGTGTCGATAAAGCTTGGACCCGGGGCTGAACGCCCGTCTTGGGTGTGGCTGAAACTGGGACCTGGGGCTGAACGCCCGGTCTTAGGTGTTGGTGGAACTGGATCCCAGGGCAGAACACCCGTCTTGGGTATTGATGGAACTGGATCCCGAGGCTGAACGCCCGCCTTGGGTGCTGTTGGAGCCGGATCCCAGAGTTGGACGGCCCCCTTTCTTTTCTGGTATTGCTGGAACTGGAACCCGGGGCTGAACGCCCGTCTTGGGTGCTGGGGATGTGGGAATATAGGGACCCAGGGTGGAGCGCCCATCTTGGGTGTTGATGTAGCTGAGACCCAGGGCGGAAAGCCCGTCTTGGGTGTTGCTGTAGTTGGGACCCAAAGCGGAAAGCCCGTCTTGGGTGTTGACGTAGTTGGGACCCAGGGCGGAAAGCCCGTCTTGGGTGTTGATGTATCTGGGACCCAGGGCTAGAGGCCCATCTCGGGTGTTACTGGAGCTGGTCCCCGGGGCTAGACGCCCGTCTTGGGTGTTGCTGGAACTGAGACCCAGGGCTAGACACCTGTTTTGGGTGTTGCTGGAGCTAAGACCCAGGGCTAGATGCCCGTTTTGGGTGTTGCTGGAACTGAGACCCAGGGCTAGACGCCCGTCTTAGTGTTGCTGGAACTGAGACCCAGGGCTAGACGCCCGTCTTGGGTGTTACTGGAGCTGAGACCCAGGGCTAGACGCCCGTCTTGGGTGTTACTGGAGCTGAGACCCAGGGCTAGACGCCCGTCTTGGGTGTTGAGGTGGCCTTGTCCCGAAGAGGAAACCCTTTGCTGGGAGTTGGCATTACTGGATCGTTGGGGTAAAGATCCCGTCGTAGAGCTGGGAGGCCAGGGGCCCAATACGGAGAGTCCGCATCGGGGACCGACCTTGATGAGACCCGGGGTCATCTACCCGAGCCAGATGCTGGGGAGCCTCGAACTCGGGGTTGAAAGCCCGTATTGAGTGCCGGGTCGTCGGAGACTCGGCTTAGAAGGCCCGTATAGAATACTGGGAGGCCTTGACCCCGGCGTGGGAAACCCGTGCTGGGGGTAGGCTTGGCTGGGACTCGGAGCTAAGAGCCCGAGTGAGGTGCTGAGAAGCCGGAGACCCGTGGTAGAAAGCCCGTGTAGGGTGCTGGCGGAGCTGGGGACCCAGGGGTCAATGACCGCATGGGTCTCTGTTGCTGGAGGAGCAGAGGGGCCAACTGCCTGTATGGGTAGTCGCCGGACTGGGCTGCTTGTCGGCCACGGCAATGGCGCCCGAGGATCAGGGCGAGCCGAAAGTCGAAGCAGCGTTGCCGAACACGATTGGTGTTGCCAACCGTAGGTGCCCGGCGTGGATGGCGATGACGATTGGACCGTAGGTCACCATCACCACCGGTTTGTTGTTGTTGTCGCTGGTGCAGGTTGGTCGCTCGATGACGACCGGTCGCATGTTGCATCTGGACGGGGGCCCTCCTCTTCCTCTCCGATAAGAAAAGGAGAGGGCATTGCGGCGCACACTTGGCGGGTGTGACTCTTCTTCGGCAGAAAGAAGAAAGGTAGGAGACGTCCCACCGGGCGTGCCATGTTTGTTTGTGACTGCTGGGGAGTCACTTGTCGCTTTGTCCTCGCGGCGGGGGTGTAGACTCGCCTTTTACGGAAGGTCGAGATAGGTTTGTTGTATATCTATCTCAGTGTTTTTGATGATAACAAAACCAAGGACCTTTGGTGGCTCCCTTGTTTGGAATCCTTGACCCAAGTGTTTTTCACATGTTTTCAAGGCCGGATTTTTTCATGCTTTTGCTTAAGGTTTTAGCCTTCCGAATGGGCTTTCTAAGATCTCAAATGAACTTGACATTTCCCATAAACATGCATCCAATTCATGTCTCAATCTTATGGATATGGTTCTCTGGGCTAAACTCTTATTTTTCAGGTTTTTGATAGTCCGGTCGAACTCCAGCATGACCCCGGTCGACCTGAAATAACAGAATGCAATTCTCTACAGTCTGTCACAGTGGCGGTCGACCGCCCCTCAAATCCCGGTCGACCGGATTTCCCAGGGACCGGCCACCTGCAGGTTTCTCAGTGGCGGTCGACCGCCAACCCCTACAGGTCGACCGCCAGCCCCGAGCTGCCAACAATTGTTGACTTTTTATCCTTTCGAGATAAGCCACTCTCATGGGAATTGTTTAATCCCTAAGCTACCAAACTCTCCAGATATTGTGGATCTGGTCTGGGGGAGGCCTTGGACCATTCAAGAACCTATATAACTTATACAAGAGGGTTTGGAAAACCCTAATGCTCAAGGAAGATCAAAGGGAGGCTGCCAAGAGGAAGAGAAGGGATTTGGCACTGTAGACGTGAACAGTGCTCCGAGAGAAGTTCTTCATCCTTCTTCATCAAGTCAAGTGAAGATCAGCCCAAGGATTCAAGCTGCATCCAAAGCATCCAACCATCTATTAAGGGGGAGCAAATCAAGATTCTTCTATTGTGTTCTAAATTCTTTTTGCCTTCTTAAGCTTCATATGCGGATCTTGTAGTTGTTAAAATATTTCGGTGCGTGTGGATCTTCCTAGATCCGTGTGTGTGTGTTTGTGTGTGTCCTCCGGTGTAGCTGTGTGTGTATTAAGGTGTTCTTACACCTTCGCGGGAACTCCTCTTCCCAGTGTGTAAGTGTTGTGTGTGGTTGATCTTGTAACTTTTTACAAGATAGTGTGTGGATCCTCACAGTCCGTGAGGGGTGGACGTAGGTTGCCGTTGTGGCATCCGAACCACCTAAAAATCGTTGTCGCCGTGTGGTTTGTTCCTTTTCTTCTATCCCCATTCTGTGCAAATTGCATGTGTGATTTCCAGTTCAATTTTATTCTCGTTTATCCTGAATAATCCGTTTATCACCTTTTAGATCTTGCCTTGTCTTTTGGTTTCTGTTAACCTTGTCTCTCATATAGCATTCTATCACATATTTTATACAAAAAGAAAAAAATCTTCATTAATTTTTTAACACCCAATTCACCCCCCCTCTTGGGTGCCATTTAAACTCGGGACTTCAAGGTTGACTGGGCACGCGGGGATTCCGGGGGTATTGAGAAGAAGGCAGAGAGAACGATGGGAACGCATTGGAAGGTATGGCGTATGGTTCATCATTCTGGGAGACTGGGACATGGATGGCTAGTGGAATGCGGGCGTGCCAGTGGATTTCTCGACAATCACCTATGGAACCAAGGATTGACCGAGGAAGCATCGCCAGGACGCGGCACGTGGCTCGAGAGGTCGGGCGACACGTGGATAGAAGGGGTTCCATGGGTGCGAGTGCGCAGGCGATTATGGGGATTCGTGTACTGGACGTCTTTTCCCACTGGCCGCAAGCAACCGGTGTATATTTTACATTGGATTGAATCTGAATACCTTTGTTTCTTCTGCCAAAGAGAGAGTCAGGGACCTTGGTAGCCGCGACGTCGGGAGGGCTTAGTCAGTGCAACAGCGACAGGGCAATAGCAACACAACAGGGATTACTGGGGACAGAGAGACTGGTTCCAGCGAGGAGGGGAATCCGCTCCTTGGCTGGATTACATGACTTATATGCCATGAAAGGCATTTATATGGGGGCATGAGAGCCCGATTACAATTGCTTGCAAGCCACAGGACAATTCCGTCATTCATGACGGTCCCCGGGTCATTGCGTTATTGTGGGAGTATTTCCGCATTTGTACGTAGTGTCCGTCAGAGGACCTGTGACTGAGCAGGATGGCGCCCAAGGGGCGTCACAATGTATTCCCGACATGAGACAGTGTTGAGGTCGGGGCTGTAGGGGTGCCGTAGGCACCATTGTGCTTGGGAAGTTGAGTGGTTGGGTGCCGCGGGCCCTGGTGTGACTGGCGTAGCTGACAGTCGGGTGCCGGGGGCACCGTTGTGACTGGAGTTGTTGACAGTCGGGTGCCGAGGGCACCGTTGTGACTGAAGTAGCTGGGTAGTCGGGTGCCGGCGGCACCGTTGTGACTGGGGCAACTGGCAGTCGGGTGCCGGGGGCACCGTTGTGACTGGAGTTGTTGGCAGTCGGGTGCCGGGGGCACCGTTGTGACTGAAGTAGCTGGGTAGTCGGGTGCCGGCGGCACCGTTGTGACTGGGGCAGCTGACAGTCGGGTGCCGGGGGCACCGTTGTGACTGGAGTTGGTGACAGTCAGGTGCTGGGGGAACCGTTGTGACTGAAGGAGGCGGGCGCCGTGAAGAGGCTGAGACCCGGGTACAGGTGCATGTGTTCAACTGGTTTCATGTTATATGAGAGCCACGTGGGCTTTACAAATGGGCCAAGGAGGCCAAAGTACAACTGGCGCAAGCCGCGGGACAATTCCGACATGTGGCCGGTCCCCGGGTCAATGCGGGATAAAGCGGATATCCGCGTGTTTTATAGAGGCTCCCCGTGAGGAGATCGAGACAAGCCCCACTGTTTAGGTGGCAGGGGCGGTCGTGGGCTGGCGCCTGACGCAGGTTGGACGCGGCTCGAGGTGAGCGGTCGGGTCCGGACCTTGGAAGGCGAATGTCGTCATGCTGGGGAGTCGAGGCCGGCCCCGAGAATATTACCCTCGGGCCAGGGTCCGGCTAACTCGAGTCATCCGTCAGAGCGGTCGGCGGCTAGCTCGAGGCGAGTGGTAGGCACGTGGTTCCGTGACGGAAGTAGGTGCGGCATCATGGCGTGTGCGTGGCCACCGTGGGTTGTCATACGTGGGCGGACCCGAGATACGGGTGTATTCGCCGTCGTCATAGTGCCTTTCGTGCGACGGGCATGGACTTGTATGAGATGGCTAGATGCCGCGTGGGGGAAGTATGTATGACATACCCTCGGCGTGTATAAGCCGATCGACAAGCCAACCACGCACGCACTTAGTTCCTCGCGTCCCCGACCCTTGCCGAAGGCCTCGAGAGTCCGAGGGCGCGGTAGTTAGGTCGGAGGGTGTTGCATTGCATCCTTCCATTCCATGTTCCATTGCCTTGCATTCCCTTTGAGCCCCTTGGGGGATTTTATAGGGGAAGATGAAGGGTCATGGGGGTTTAGGCGGACTAGGTTAGGGGGAAAAGCTGGTCCGGGTAAACCCTGGGAGAGTGTTACGGAGTGGGGGAGGGAGGGTTTAGGCGGACCAGCCCAAGGGGCTGGTCTGGTCTGGTCCGCCTAAACCCCTCACGGAGGGGTTTTTTTTGTTTAAAAAAATTCTTTTTTTTTGTTTTGGATGGGGTTTAGGCGGACCAGCCTGGGGGTCCAGGCTGGTCCGCCTAAACCCCCTGGGGGGGTTTGGGCGGACTGGCTTGGGCACCTTTTTTAATTAAAAAGCTTTTTTTTTTGGTTTAATGGGGGTTTAGGCGGACCAGCCTTGGGGGTGAGGCTGGTCCGCCTCACCCCCAAGGCTGGTCCGCCTAAACCCCTCCCCGGAGGGGTTTACGCGGGTTTGACCGAGGGTTTACCGTGGGTTTGACCGCGGGTTTGACCGGGGTTGACTGAGGGTTAGACTAGGGTTTGACCCGTCATAAATAGAAATTTTCTTCCGGGGGCTCCGCCCCCGGAAACCCCCGCAAGGGGCGCTGCCCCCTTGACCCTCGCGACCTGACCGCACAGGTCGATCCGCGTGCGAGGGCGCACGATGGTGGTGCATGACGCGATGGGCTGCTGGGGAGTCCCGAGTCGGGCTCGGACTTGTTGTAGAGTGGCTGGAGCATACGCGCCCACCAGGTGCTCGGGGAAGTTCCCGACACGCGTGTGCGGGCCGTATACGGGTGCTGTGAGCTCCTGAAGCTTGCGGTTGGCCTTCACGGGTCTTCCTTTGACTTCAGAGAGCTGGAGGGAGGCGACTCGAGGGTAGACCCCGGCCTCATTGCTGGGTGCCACATGACGTGGCTTGTAGTCAGGGTGCCCCCGGGTCGACTCGGGTAGCTGTGTTGAACGCGGGAAAACCCGCAAACTGAGTGATCGGGGGTGGGCCCGATCGATTGCTGATGTCGCCACGGGTCGCGGCTAGCTGGTTAGGACCCTTGGTTGGGCCCTCTGACTGGGACGTCGACATGATGATGCCGTTTGTCTGGTGGTCGAGGTGACCTTCGCTCCTTGGCGAAGAGCCGTATGATGCGGCAAGCTGTTTTGAGTCCCGGGTTAACCCGGTTGTTGAGGCGCCGGTGGTGTGACACTGTATGTAGGGTGTCCGGGGGTGATCCCCGAATCTTTTCAGAGTGCCGTAAGGTACGGCATGTTGTCCCGAATCCCGATACTAACCCGGTTGTTGGAAAACTGGATGGCATAGTGCCGTTTCTTCGGGGCCGATCCCCGATTGTTATGTTGCGCCGCTTGACCCGGCGAAGTGTCTCGATTTTCGAGCTCAACTTGACTGGTAGAGCAGCTTTGGCGATATGTCATTTTGCTCTATTTAGGGAGTATTTCCCTATGCTTAATCCTTGATTAATTCGAGGAAAAAAGCCGGTGCCAACAAATGCCCCCCACGGGGCGTGCGTCGGAGGCGAAGACGACGGCGTGCGGCCCGTGCACCTTTCAAGCTTGATTTCTCCCGGCCCTATTGGCGTGTGGGAGTTACTTGTTCTGGGGGTTAACCTTCCTGTTGTGGTCCTTCATGCGACGGTGGTACCTTTGCAGAAGACCGTTGAGTCCGAGAGGTTGTAGAGCTGGATTTCAGAGAGATCTGAGTGGCTGGTGGGCAATTTGCCGAAGCCACTGAGGGCATGGAGCTGATGAAGATGGCATGTATTGGATACATGCGTGGTGCTTGAAGTTGTAGCCCGCTATTCGCGACTTGGGAATTCTGTTTCCGTTTGTCTCGCATGTTGGGCTTGTGGCAGAGGTGTGCAGGGCCCGCGTCGCGGGAGTAATCTGGTCTGGACGCCGAACTCTCCATACAAGTGGTCACTTCGGCGGTTGATGATATGACTGGGCTGGATGCCAATGCCGATGGCGTAAGAAGGCCGGGGGAGCCCGACATAACAATGCTTCTGGCTTTGTTGTCTATGTCCGGGGCCTGCCTTGCGCAGCGGGTTTTATGGATTTTCATAGGAGAGGCGGCTCGGTGGAAAGGACCCTCCCCCGTTAGACATCTGAGACAGGGGGAGGCCAGGACTGTTGAGCCCATCCCGCCCCGTAGGGTGGCTGGCGAGTAGTGGGAGACCCCTTGTGGCTCCCCTTTCATCATCTGAGGTTGCATCGGCGGGGGCCATGTCTTGCCCCCAGAGGTGGACTTGTATACTGAGATTTGTATTTTCTCATGTTTTCCACCTTGTCTAAGTCAAGGAGTGCTATGAGCATTTTTCACTCCCTGGCCTGTTCCCCTTTGGTCGTGACTGTAGCCGACGATGCTGTGTAAGGGGGTTCGAGACTTCCCTATCTTGGGAATTGGAGGGCCACCTATCCCTCAGCCCCTGGGATTGCTGGCTGGCGACAAGATGACCGCCGCTCTGACCGGGGCTTTGTGGCGAAGCCTGTGGTCGGTCGTTAGCAGCCTACCACTGCTGTGGTGGTTGATTCTTCTTGTAGGATGCTGGCATCGTCCGTTGACTGCCCATGGGGGCGCATTTGCCAAGCTTGGCGCCCACCATCCTATGGGACGGGCTGGTCACACTTCTGAAGCATTGTAGCTGGAGTTGTGTTGTACGACACTTGGAAATCGTCAAGTTATGATGCTGGAGGCCACTTTGTCATGGCTGGATGTGACTGGGATTATAGCTGGTGGGTCAGGGGTTACAGGGGAACTGGGATTATAATAGGGCTTTGAAGTTGAGAGATTCCAGCTCCTTCCAGGGCCGCCATTGCACGGTCAAAGTGGCAGGGACCGGTTGGTTGGCTGGTGGTGTCAGGGAATCCGGAGAGGCCAGAGTAACAGGGGGATGGATGACGTTAACTGAGAAGTGGCCAGCTGCGAAGCAGCCACGGGGACCACACCCAAGGAGTAGGGTGATCCGACGATTAGGGTGAAGCTGCCGTTTCCTCTGGGCCGATCCCCGATTGTTATGTTGCGCCGCTTGACCCGGCGAAGTGTCTCGATTTTCAAGCTCAACTTGACTGGTAGAGCAGCTTTGGTGATATGTCGTTTTGCTCTATTTAGGGAGTATTTCCCTATACTTAATTCTTGATTAATTCGAGAAAATAAGCCGGTGTCAACACCTTTCTCTATCACTACCACACCTTCTAAGGAGGTGTGTAAGCATTGTGACAAGGCCGGCCATAGGGCCGAGGAGTGCTGGAGGCGATTGGGACCATGTCTCCGATGCGGGAGCCGTGATCACCGGATTCCCGATTGCCCCCTACTCAATGATCAAGCCGGAGACGAGAAGCGCCCGGTCAAAAAGCAAGCCCGTCTCCAAGCTCTTCAAGAGACAGAAAATAGTGAAGGTGGACTCGTGGAAGGTACATTAAAAATTTGTTCCAAGACTGTTCATGTCTTATTTGATACCGGTGCGACTCATTCTTTTGTTTCTAAGAG
Source organism: Amorphophallus konjac (assembly GCA_022559845.1). Taxonomy (NCBI): domain Eukaryota; kingdom Viridiplantae; phylum Streptophyta; class Magnoliopsida; order Alismatales; family Araceae; genus Amorphophallus; species Amorphophallus konjac. The sequence goes on from CM040121.1 coordinate 605,519,805, forward strand.
ATTTGCTGCTTCGTTTTCTGTGGAACCTGTATGGTTAGATTTAGTTATTTCTACTCCTCTTGGAAGCGAATCCGAGATTACACACCATTACCCGAATAGCGAAGTTATGGTTAAAGGGCAAAATCTACCTGCCGATTTGATATACCTAGATATGAAAGGGTATGATGTCATACTAGGTGTCGATTGGCTATCCACACACATGGCAGTTATAGATTGCCGAAAGGGCAAGTTAACTTTCGAGGATTTCCCGGAATTGGTCTACACTAGTCCTCGGAGTCGAAACAAGTCACCTCTTATCTCGACTCTCCGAGCTAGTAAGCTCTTAAGAAAATGGTGTGTGGTTTTCATAGCATTTGTGACTGCCACAGAAGTTAAGGAGTCTAAGCTAGAGGACATGCGCGTAGCCAGGGAGTTTCCCGATGTATTCCCTTAAGATTTGCCCGGTTTACCCCCGGAAAGAGAAGTGGCCTTCACCATCGATCTTGTCCCTGTCTCTAAGGCACCTTATAGAATGTCCCCCGCCGAGCTAAAAGAATTGAAGGAACAATTGACGAAATTATTGAAGAAGGGTTTTATTAGACCAAGTACTTCCTCGTGGGGAGCGCCTGTGTTATTTGTCAAGAAGAAAGATGGATTGATGAGACTCTACATCGATTATCGACAGCTGAACCACCTTACTATCAAGAACAAGTATCCACTGCCGAGGATCGATGAATTATTTGATCAAATATCTGGAGCTAAATATTTTTTGAAGATTGATCTTAGATCGGGATACCACCAATTAAGGATCAAGGATCAGGATATTCACAAAACAGCATTTCGGAGCAGGTATGGACATTATGAATTTACGGTTATGCCTTTTGGACTAACAAATGCCCCTGCAGCCTATATGCAGTTAATGAACAATATATTCAGGCCACATCTAGATCAATTTGTTGTGGTCTTTATTGATGATATATTGATCTATTCAAAGTCCGAGGAAGATCATAAAGAGCATTTGAGGACCGCATTGCAAATATTAAGGAAGAATCAACTTTATGTCAAACTTAGTAAATGTGATTTCTGGCTCGAGGAGGTATCTTTTTTAGGGCATGTGATTTCGAAGAATGGAATTTCAGTTGATCCATCAAAAGCCGAGACTGTGAAGAATTGGGAAAGACCTACCAATGCTATTGAGATCCGTAGCTTCTTGGGTCTAGCTGGTTACTACCGGCGATTTATAAAGGACTTCTCTAGGATTGTTGTTCCTCTTACTAGACTGGCACGCAAGGAGATTCCTTATGAGTGGAACGAAGATTGTGAGAGAAGTTTTCAAGCCTTGAAGGATCATTTGACGACTGCCCCAGTCTTAGCATTACCAGCTGAAGTAGAGAAATTCGAGGTATATACCGATGCATCTGGTATTGACCTCGGATGTGTATTAATGCAACAAGGGAGAGTCAATGCTTACTCTTCCCAGCAACTAAAGAAGCATGAGGAGAACTACCCGGTGCACAACCTAGAGTTGGCCGCGGTAGTATTTGCTTTGAAAATCTAGAGGCACTATCTCTACGGAAAGCAATTCACCGTGTACTCCGATCACAAGAGCCTCAAATACTTATTCTCACAAAAAGAATTGAATATGAGACAACGACGTTGGCTAGAGTATCTCAAGAACTTCGACTTCACTATACAATATCATCCAGGAAAGGGTAATTTCGTAGTTGATGCCCTTAGTCGAAAGCCGAGAGCATTATTGGCCAACTGTATGATCCAAGAGTGGAAAATGTTAGAGCAATTCTCCAAACTTGATATAAGCATGGACAAGGGGAGAGGGTGTATTACTCTATCACACATAAGGATACGACCGGATTTACTCTCTGAAATCAAAGGGCTACAAGATGAAGACCCAGTGCTAGTGGAGATCAAGGGCAAGCTAGAAGAGTAACCTGATTTCAGGCTAGCATCAGATGGAAGATTATTGTTCCGAGGAAGGACATGTGTGCCGGACTGTCCCGAGATGAAAACGAAGATCTTAGAAGAAGCTCATCGATCAAGGTACACAATTCATCCTGGAGCTACCAAGATGTACCAGGACTTGAAACGGACTTTTTGGTGGCCCAATATGAAAAGAGAGGTAGCAGAATTTGTGTCTCGCTGTCTCACATGCCAACAAGTCAAGGCGGAACACCAAAAGTCCGCCAGTAAGTTACATCCTCTAGACATTCCCAAGTGGAAGTGGGAAGATATTGGGATAGACTTCATCATGGGTTTGCCTAAGTCTAAGGGCGGACATCATGGAATATGGGTTATCATAGATCGATTGACCAAGTCGGCACACTTCTTGCCTATAAAGAGCCGATGGTCAGTCGATGTTTTAGCTGTCTTATATGTCAAAGAAGTCGTGAGACTGCATGGAGTTCCTGTTTCAATCATGTCTGACCGAGACCCGCGCTTCACTTCTCACTTTTGGAAGGGTCTACAACACTCCTTGGGGACAAAACTAAATTTCAGCACTGCTTTTCGTCCTCGAATAGATGGTCAGACCGAGAGAACCAATCAAGTCGTGGAAGACATGCTACGAGCCTGTGTTATTGATTTTGGTGGAAGTTGACATGGTCACTTGCCCTTGGTCGAATTTTCTTATAATAATAGTTATCAGGCGAGCATTCAAATGGCACCCTTCGAGGCATTGTACGGAAGGATTTGTCGCTCACCAATATGCTGGGACGAAGTTGGAGAAGAGAAACTTATAGGTCCGGATATGGTAAGGGATACGACTGAGAAGGTGCAACTTATTAGAGAAAGACTCAAGATGGCTCAGTCTAGACAAAAGACTTATGCCGATACTAGAAGAAGAGACCTGGAGTTCCAAGTCGGAGACCACGTCTTTCTCAAAGTTTCCCCAAGACGAGGTATCCGAAGGTTCGGTGTTAAGGGCAAACTTACACCAAGATATATTCGTCACTTCGAAGTGCTAGAAAGAGTTGGCGAGGTAGCTTATCGGATCGCCTTGTCATCGCAATTATCCGAAGTTCACAATGTGTTTCACATCTCTATGCTTAAGAAGTATGTTCACGATCCATTCCACGTCATAGATCATGACAACCTGGTGATACAAAAGGACCTCACCTATAAACAAAAGCCACTGAGGATCCTTGATCGCGAGATTCGTGTGCTAAGGAATAAGACTACTCCCATGGTAAAGATACAGTGGAGCAAGTGCTTAGAGCAAGAAGTCACAGGGGAGACAGAAGAATCTATGAAGAGAAGATTCCCTGACTTGTTTCAAAATTGTAAGTACTCTGCACCCTCCATGTCTATATGAAATTGAATTTGGGGACCAAATTCTTTTAAGTGGGGGAGAGTGTAGTACCCCAGATAAAAATATAGGGAATAAAACTTCCTAAATAAATTAAAACTTAATAAATTCTCTAAATAATCAAACAAGGGGGCCAATTGAAAATAAAATACCTAATAACCAACCCACAACCATCCCCAGTGGGCCCTCAACCCATACATGTTAAAAGGCCTTAACCTTTATATATACATGAAGTGGGCCTTTAGCCCACAACCCCTCCTACATAAGAAAGGGTGGCATAAGGATATATGTGCATATACATATATTAGACAGATTGTTCCATAAGCCCAACCTTTATCACGTTCGAAGAAATGCATGGAGTGTAGGGTTTTTGATCGAAGACGGCTGTGGATATAGCAAATGTTGGATTAACGTGGAAAGGTTTAAACCTATTAGGATTCACTGTAGGAAACTCAATTCCCATTAGAAGCCAGAGTCCTAAATCCCTATAAATAAGACCCCTGCGATCCACAGAAGCATCCTTGCTGCTGTTCATCGACGTCAACCTGATGCTCTTCCTCCTTCTGCATCCATGAACGGAAGGAAGGCCTTCATCCCTCTTCTTCCTTCCTCTTCGCGTGGACGATCACAAGCTACAGTTGCGGCGATTTGCTGTTGATATTGACGTGAGTTTGCTGCTGCATATTTTTCTTTCTTCTTTCACGTTCCGTCGTCCCGATCAAGCCTAAGAGGTAGGTTTTCTCCTAATCTCGGACTAAAACCTTGCTAAACACGTGAAGCCATCTTCTATGATCATGCATGTTTCTTTCTTGTTAATCTCTACACGTATTTTAGCATATTTTTATGTTTTCTGCATGCCGAGGAATTAGCGACCAAGCAGTGGCCGCTATTTCATGAATCTGTGACAGTGACTAAGGCGCCAAATCAAACTGCGTCCAGTACCATGTCGTTAATTATTTGAGATAATTAATGATTGCAGCATGTTTACAATTGAATATCTATGGAACCATGCAATTAAAAATCATGATATGCATATTTTTGGATTCCCTGTATTTTTCTCTTTAATGTCATGTCTTTAGTTTTCCAAAAATCCTTTTAGATAGAAAGTGACACTGTTCATCCCCCAAATGAACAGTAACGAATGAAATAAACCCATGTTGAGTCTGTGAACGAATCCAGTGGATGCGTTGCAGTGTGCAACACTAAAAGAAATTTGCGACCAGAACCATGTCGCTTATTTAATCCTGTGCCCGTGTACAAAAACGCTATTTCATGGAATATATTTATAATGAAATATGCACTATTTTTGTAGATAAAATAATTAACGTCCTATTAAAGAGACGCAATTTCATGAATGTGCGCCCCTTCAGAAAGACATTGTTTTCCTGAAAATATGTTATATATGAATAGAAAAATAAAAGAATTTGCGCCTTGTTTTAAGATGCAGATTACTGAAAAAATTAGATATAATTGCCGAAAAATCATGAATGGACATCCAGCCAGTGGGCGCCACTTGGAATTGACGACCACTGCTAGGACGCGGTTTTCTGTGAGTGTTTCTTTGCGTGTTTTCGATCCTAGACCGCTAGATCCTTGGCACCACTGTCTCACGTCCGAGACTCGGTCCCTGTTTTACTTTCTACCGCTTACACCTCAACTCTCGGTGATAATTGGACCCTCCGCGGGATATTCCTTCCTTCGGACTGGTACTTTCTTCATTGAGATCTCCGTAAGACGCCGCTAGCCTTGGATTCCCTCAAGACAGCCGAGCTGGTTGTACCCTAAAAACCCTGGAACCATTGATTATCACCTCACTCTGAAGAAACGTGATGTCCTAGCCCTCATAGAGCGTTGTTCATGGCCTCTTTGAGAAGTCTGTCTCTGTCTAGAATTAGCGACCACACAGTGGACGCTAATTGAATTAGCGACCGTTTGAATGGTCGTTATTTCTTCGTGCCTGTACTATTCCCATAATTATCGGCCCTCCATGTGGGCGTCAATTCTGGAATTGGTGACAGTCTGAGTGGACGCCAATTACCCAGTTTCACGGATTGTCATGTTTTTACGAGAGACTTATCGCTATGTCATACTTGTCCAAAGTTCTGCCCTTGAATTTCTTATTACATGAATCTACCTTTAAGTTCCTACAATGGCTTATTCCTTTGGAATTCTATTTGCTAGAAACTATAGTGGATGTCTAGATATTTTACATGACTCAATGCCTGGCATTAATGGGGCCCGGTCTGGTCCTGGGAGGATCACCCGAAAGTACTTCTACCCATGGGAGCTATATTGACCACGGTGTGACATTGCACCGGAGTGCATGACTAGCTTGATTAATCGACGACATTCCACTCTCTCTCTCTATTATGTGCTTGATATTACATGACATGACTTGCGTGACCCGGATTGGGCAAAGTACTTGAATGAATTAATAGCCAATATCTTGGTACTTGACTTGACAATTTCATGCTTGATATCTTGGTAAACTTTACTTGGTCTATCACCAACATTTGCTAGTATATTTTGCTAGTTCACTCTCTCTTTACTTTCATGATTGATTCTACATTCAAAGATCTCTTGCTATCTTGCATACATGAGCATGCCACATGATATGAGTGTTAGAGTGTGGAGCCCGAACTCGCCTTCGTGCGTCCTCGCACGCAAGCACATGCTGTCTCTGAGGAGCATCTACTGTCTCAGGAGAGCATCCTTGGTGTCAGGGGAGAATGCAGCCCGGGTTCAAGTGGGGAAGCATATGTAGTCTCTGGAGGGCATCCACTGCCTCTGGAGAGCATCCCTGGTGTCAGGGGAGAATGCATTTCGGGTTCAAGGCAATTCGATGTCAACCCTTTGGGGGTGCATATGCAGTCTCTGGGGACCATACACGGCCTCAGGAGAGCATCCTTGGTGACATGCGAACATGCATGACTAAGGTTCAGAGCAATGTATATGTTAACCCAGGAAGAGCATTTCTGTTTAACAAGGGCATTGTTGTCTTTTGTACCCTGACTAATGACGCCCTAATCTCCTTATATAATAGGGTGAACTCTCTCTTTGTACTTGATCGGCAAGTGATTATTCTAGTGGAATCCTGCTGCGGCCGTGGACGTAGGAAGGCACATTGCCTCCGAACCACGTAAAAAATCTCTGAGTTCATGTGTGATTGTCATTCTTCTACCTCTTTCTCCATTTCTCTGTTCTGATCTTGATTAGTGGATCGTGAGCAAGAGAAAGGGTCGCGTCATTTTTTTCTAACAACTGGTATCAGAGCCACGTTCGAGGAGAACAGTGGGAGCAATGGCGTCGGATGAAGGAAAAGTGAGGATCGACAAGTTCGATGGCAAGGACTTCGATTTCTGGAAGATGCAAATGGAAGACTACTTGTATCAGAAGAAGCAGCATGAGCCGCTTCTTGGGACAATGCCGACAGGGATGAAGAAAGAAGATTGGGATCTACTAGACAGACAAGCACTCGGAGTTGTTCGCTTGACGTTGGCCAGAAACGTCGCTTTCAACATCGTGAACGAGAAGACCACGGCAGGATTGATGAAGGCGCTATCAAATATGTATGAAAAACCCTTGGCCTCAAACAAGGTATATTTGATGCGTCGTTTGTTTAATTTGAAGATGGCCGAAGGTGCTTCTGTTGTAGATCACATCAACGAATTCAACGTGATTACAACTCAGTTGAGTTTTGTAGAAATAAATTTTGATGATGAGATTCAGGCCTTGATTCTTTTATCCTCCCTACCTGAAAGTCGGGGTGCTACTGTAACGGCTGTAAGTAGCTCTTCCGGTTTAAGCAAATTGAAGATCAATGAGGTTCGGGACTTGATTCTAAGCGAAGATATTCGTAGAAGGGAATCAGGTGAAGTCTCAGGTTCTGCTTTGAATACAGAGAGCAGGGGAAGAACAAAACAGCGAGGTCAAAATAGGAGCAGATCCAAGTCCAAGAAGAGAGGTCAATCAAAGTATAGTGGTGCTGGGTGCTAGAATTGTGGTAAAAAAGGGCATCTAAAGAAAGATTGCAATGTTCCAAAGAAGAAAAATCACAATGAAGAGTCCGCCAATGTAACTACAGCAGAGCAAGTTCAAGATGCCTTAATTCTTTGTGTTAAAGAGTCATGGATTCTTGACTCAGGTGCGTCGTTTCACTCTACCTCATGCAGTGAATATATGGATAATTATAATGTTGAAAATTTTGGAAAGGTTTATCTTGCAGATGATGAGCCTTTAGATATTGTGGGGAAGGGTGATGTCAATGTAAGGACCACAAATGACACTTCATGGAAGTTAAAGAATGTAAGGCATGTACCTGGCTTGAAGAGGAACTTGATATCTGTTTGACAGCTTGATGATGAAGGTTATGTCACAACCTTTGTATTGCTAAGGGGGCTATGGTGATAGTACGAGGCAACAAGATGGGTACTCTATGCATGACTAACAACAAAGATACAGTGGCAGTGGCAAATTCAAAAGTTGAATCCAAGATTTGGCACTGCAGACTTGGTCACATGAGTGAGAAAGGGATGAAGATACTGCTGTCAAAAGGTAAGTTATCTGGCTTAAAATCTGTGAAAGTTGGTCTTTGTGAATATTACATTTTTGGGAAGCAAAAGAAGGTTGCATTCTCAAAGATAATAAGAACTTTGAAGACACAGAAGCTAGAGCTTGTGCATACAGCTGTATGGGGTCCTTCACCAGTACCATCTCTTGGAGGCTCACTCTACTATGTCACTTTCATTGATGACTCTACTCGCAAGGTATGGGTTTATTTTTTGAAAAGAAAATCTGATGTATTTGTTACTTTCAAAAATTGGAAAACCCTTGTTGAGAATGAGACAGGTTTGAAGGTGAAGTGTCTGAGATCAGACAATGGTGGAGAGTATGACAACAAAGAATTCAAGGACTTTTGTGTAGCTAGTGGTATCAGGATGGAAAGAACTGTTCCAAGAACGCCACAACAGAATGGAGTTGTCGAGCGCATGAATAGAACCTTGAATGAACGGGCTAGGAGCATGAGGATACATGCCAGACTACCTAAAACATTTTGGGCAGATGCAATTAACACAGCAGTATTTTTGATAAACCGAGGACCATCTGTCCCTTTGGATGGTGAAATTCCGGAGGAGGCCTGGACAGAGAAAGAGGTAAATCTTTCACATTTGAGAGTCTTTGGTTGTGTTTCATATGTGCATGTAGATTCTGATGACAGGGATAAGCTAGACGCTAAGTCTATAAAGTGTTTTTTCATTGGATATGGTTCTGATGAGTTTGGATATCGATTTTGGGATGATGAAAATCGAAAAATTCTCAGAGGAAAAAATGTTATATTCAATGAAAATATTTTGTATAAAGACAAGGCTGTTGTAGAATCTGACAGTGCAGGAAAATAAAATGAGAATGGTGGACAGGTTAAGTTAGAAGAAATTTCAGAAGATGATGTGGATGTCAAGATACAAGATCTACCTGAAACAGAAGCACAACCTAGTACACCGGTACAACTGAGAAGATCTGTAAGAATACCTAGGCCCACACAGAGGTATTCTCCATCTTTGCATTACTTACTGTTGACTGACGGAGGTGGACCCGAGTGTTATGATGAAGCAATGCAGGTTACAGATTCTGGTAAGTGGGAGTTAGACATAAAAGATGAGATGAACTCATTGCAAAAGAACCAGACTTGGGAGCTAACTCAACTCCCTAAGAACAAGAAGGCATTGCACAACAAGTGGGTTTACAGAGTCAAAGATGAACCTGATGGCAATAAGAGGTACAAAGCAAGGTTGGTAGTGAAGGGCTTCCAGCAAAAGGAAGGTATTGACTACACTGAGATCTTTTCTCCAGTTGTGAAACTAACCACTATTAGGTTGGTGTTGAGCATTGTTGCTGCTGAGGACTTACATTTAGAGCAACTAGATGTGAAGACAGCTTTTCTCCGTGGTGACTTGGAGGAAGACATCTACATGTTGCAACCAGAAGGTTTTTCAATCCCAGGCAAAGAAAACCTTGTGTGCAAGCTCAAGAAAAGCTTGTATGGTTTAAAACAAGCCCCTAGACAATGGTACAAGAAATTTGATGGATTCATATGTAACAATAGTTTCAATAGATGCAACATGGACCATTGTTGTTATCTTAAGAAGTTTGATAATTGTGATATCATATTGTTGTTGTACGTGGATGATATGCTTATTGCAGGATCAAGCATGACAGAGATTAACAATCTGAAAATACAATTATCAAAGGAATTTGCTACGAAGGACTTAGGAGCAACAAAGCAAATCCTTGGGATGAGAATTGTGAGGGATAGAACAGCTGGCACTGTGAAGCTATCTCAAGAAAGTTACATCCAGAAGGTGTTGGGCAGATTCAACATGCAGGATGCAAAACCTGTCAACACCCCTCTAGCAAGTCACTTTAAGCTGTCTAAAGAGCTGTCACCAAAGTCTGCTGAAGAGCGTGAGTCCATGAAGAAAATTCCTTATGCATCAGTTGTAGGAAGTCTGATGTATGCCATGATTTGTACCAGGTCGGACATAGCACATGCAGTGAGAGTTGTGAGCAGACATATGACAGATCCGGGCAAGCAACACTGGGAGGCAGTGAAGTGGATTCTGAGATACTTAAAAGGCACCTCAGGTAAGTCACTTTGTTTCAGTAAAAATGATGTTATCCTATAAGGCTTTGTTGATTCAGATCTTGGTGGTGATTTGGACACCAGAAGAAGCACCACTGGCTATGTTTACACCTTGGGTGGCACTGCAGTGAGTTGGGTTTCAAAACTTCAGAAGGTTGTTGCTCTCTCAACCACAGAAGCAGAGTATGTTGTTATCTCTGAAGCTAGCAAAGAGATGGTATGGCTAAAAAAATTTCTAAAGGAGTTGGACAAGAAACAAAGCAATAGTGTGTTGTTTTGTGACAGTCAAAGTGCAATTCACCTTGCCAAGAATCCTGTCTTTCATGCAAGGACAAAGCACATACAACTGAAGTATCACTTCATTCGTGGTTTGCTTGAAGATGGTGTTTTATTGCTCGAGAAGATACTTGGGGCAGAGAATCCAGTAGATATGTTGACCAAGGTGGTGACCACAGAGAAACTGAGGCTGTGCAAAGCCTCACTTGGCCTCCATGGATGATTGATGGAGGGATACCGCAGCAAGTATTTCCATTGTTACATTAAGGAGGATCAACACATTGAGATGTTTGTCTTTTTTTTGGAGTTCAGACTCCAAGTGGGAGATTGTTAGAGTGTGGAGCCCGAACTCGCCTTCGTGCGCCCTCGCACCCTCGCACATGCTGTCTCTGGAGAGCATCCACTGCCTCAGGAGAGCATCCTTGGTGTCAGGGGAGAATGCAGTCTAGGTTCAAGTGGGGAAGCATATGTAGTCTCTGGAGGGCATCCACTGCCTCTGGAGAGCATCCCTGGTGTCAGGGGAGAATGCATTCCGGGTTCAAGATAATTCGATGTCAACCCTTTGGGAGAGCATATGCAGTCTATGGGGACCATACACGGCCTCAGGAGAGCATCCTTGGTGACAGGCGAGCATGCATGACCAAGGTTCAGAGCAATGTATATGTTAACCCCAGAAGAGCATTTCTGTTTAACATGGGCATTGTTGTCTTTTGTACCCTGACTAATGACGCCCTAATCTCCTTATATAATAGGGTGAACTCTCTTTGTACTTGATCGGCAAGTGATTATTCTAGTGGAATCTTGCTGCGGCCGTGGACGTAGGAAGACACATTATCTCCGAACCACGTAAAAAATCTGTGTTCGTATGTGATTGTCATTCTTCTACCTTTTTCTTCATTTCTCTATTCTGATCTTGATTAGTAGATCGTGAGCAAGAGAAAGGGTCGCGTCATTTTTTCCTAACAATAAGTCACTAATTTACTTTAAGCAAGTCTGGATTAGAGATATAATTCCTACTGAGCGTTCGGTCACCTAATGTTTTCTCATATTTTTCAGGTAGCTCTGATGACAAAGATCATTCGGATGGGAATAGACACGAGTGAAGAGAGTAGAGCCGTTCCGATCGTTGAAGCTACTACCTAATCATGTCTTTTTCATCTTTCTTGAGTCTATTATTGTAATTTTCTTTTATTGAGTCTAGAATGTCAATTAGTACTCTTTTCCTTTGAAGGATTATGTAACGGAGTTATTTGATGGTATTAATGGAATAAAGGACTCGATTGTTGTCTCTATTTTTACGCACTCTGTCTACTTGTCGAATTTACTTATGCTCTGATTGACGTGATCGATATAAACTCGTCACGCGTACCGGGTTCCTTCCGCGCTCGGGACGTGACACAGAAGCCACTCCTGCACATTCAATTTGAGCAAGTCAAAAACATCTACAAGGTTCCATTGAGTCCCCTCGTATGTTCTCGGCCATCTCTAACTGGATCCTTGGGCAGAAAGAGAAAAATAGTCAGTCTTTATATGGGCTTCCTTAACCTCATTGCCATAGGTGTTGTTTGTTTCGATGTATTTTTCTCGTTTTAGAATAGTTTTAAAACCAGTGTATTTTTTCTGATTTTAAAATCAGGAGTGTTTTGTTTATATAACCATAAAATAAAGGGATTTTTACGTGAAAGTCATTGTTAGAGGTGAATTTGTAAAAAAATCATTCCTAGAAATACATTAATAGACATATCACTGGGTTAATTCAAATAGTGCATAAATGCCATTTAAGTATGATTTTTTGTAAATTTTTGACAAAAAGAAGTGATATGCTTGCAAATAAATATGGCATTTTTGCACAATTCAGATTTACACATTGATATGCCTGTTAATACATTTGCGGGAATAGTTTTTTTTTTTTTGAAAATTCTCGTTTGACAATGGTTTTCATGTAAAAAACTCAAAAATAAAATAAGGTTTTTTGTTGGGTTGGCCTGATTTCAATCATTTTTTCTCCAATTTTGATTTGTGGTAGGTATGGACAGTAAACCAAAACAAGAACATCTTCATGTCAAATGGGGTGACGTGATCCCATTTTACAATTGTTTTACGGTGAAACAAACAAATGAAACATGTTGTAAAATAAAATAATTACAAAGTTTTACAGTGTTTTACGATGAAACAAACAAGCCCATAGTAAACGAGTGTTTCCCAAATTTTTTTCTCTTCCATGAGCTAGGTTGGGTTCATGATAAACTGTTCCATCAAGGTGAGGTTTTTTCCTCCTGTGTCACCACTTTCAATCCATCAATGGTCTTTCTTACCACCTTTCATATCTCATGAGAAGAATCTAAGGTTACATACTCTGTTTATATAGTTATATGGCCTTCCAAACACATGATGAAATCAGACCCTCCTAAAATTTTCTTTCCCGTCCCATTACATCTTCTCTGATAGAAACTCTATCGTTTCTTGTTACTGCAAGCAAACGTTTGACACCATAATCTCTGCATAAAATCCTAGGCTCCACTGGTTTCTTCATGTACCTGGAACAGGATCAAAGTACACTTGAGGAAATAATACAGAAATCAAACATGCATTTCATGTGCTCTCTGTGGCTTCAATTGATGCTTAGAGATAGCCCAATTTCCCAAAAGTTACATCACCCTTCAATCATTTGTTTTCCTATTTCCACCTTACTTTGCTGCTAACCAGATACCTAAACGATCCACAAAGGTGCACATGCTAAGAGCCAATTTTCCCATGAAGTCGGAACTGAAAAAAAAACAAGTACCAATTCCACAATGTCTTCTCTGCATGAATCCTCCTACCTCTAATGTTCTGTTTTATCTTCTTGCATATTGTCAAAGAAACTTCTTGACTTAGCTTACTAAGTCCTACATGAGCCAGTGAGGCTTGCCTATCACTGGTAGTTGCCCATTTGGAATATTAAATATTTGAATTGACTCAGGGTTGATTTGGCCTTTACTAGATTCCTACTTGTGCAAGCAGGGTCAAGTCACTTGCTGCGTTGTGAGAAAACATGGCACACAAGTCTCTCGCCTTGAGCCCTGAGGCTTATTATTCTTGTAGATCATGTGCATCTTCTCTTTGGTTTAACTTTTACCACACTAGGAAGAGTTTTTGCAGCTAACCGTTGTGATCTCCTTCTCTGGCCTTTCAACGAGCCTTGCAGTTCATCCCTTAATTCTTTTCTCCATGATGGGAAAACTTTCCTCTAGGGCTGTCAATGGGCCAAGCCGGGCCCAGCCTGGCTTTGGCTCCATTAAGGCCTGCATTATATTATTTAAGCCCAGCCTGGCCTGGCCTGGCCTGCATTCAGCCATGGCCTAGACAGGCCCGCATTGTGAAACTCATTTTTTTTTATAGTTTATATTTGTGGGGCTGTCAATGGGCCTAGCCAACCGAGCCTAACTAAGGCCCATTTAAGGCCTGTGATATAATATGCCAAAGCCCAATTGAGGCCTGAGTTATAACATACTAAGGCCTGATTAAAGCCTGCAGTATAATAATGATGTAGGGTTATCAATGGGCCAGGGCCGGCCATAGGCTAACATGTTGAGCCCACGGGCCAGAAGCAGGATGAATCATTAGGCCTCCTGCTGGCCCATGGGCTCAAAATGTTGACCTGTGGCCGGCCTGGCCTGAAAGCCCATGAGCCAGTCTGGCTGATTGACAACCATACTTCGAGGCACTGCTTTTCACATTTTTTAGGTCAACCATGGTGGGACTAACTTATGATGCTTTTGACATGTCTCCATACAGGGTGTGGAGCTTAAATCCACAGTGATGCATTTTTTCCCATCAAAATGTGCAAATTGTAAAGGCTATCATAATCTATGCTTACTTTTGATGTTTTGAAATATAGTACCTGATCTTGCGAGTATCTCTCATCAAGGGATATCCTGCAAGACTACCATTATAACAGTATTCATATTTTTGTTCATGCTTCTGGTTCCAACAGGAACCCGGTATAGCTCCAACACCTCATATAGGTTATCACTTCCCTTTGTGGAGTACACAATAGGTCAAGAAGTACCATGAGTCTGAATTTTCAAGGGTATTGGCGATATCAATAACCATTTACTTTCTTTTCTTAGTACTTTATTTGTATTTGTATGATTTGAGACATTTTATAAATTGTACCAAAACATACATACCCTGTCTAAAATTATCAAGGATGATTGCCCTATTATTGAGAGCATTTGCACCTTAACTTGGCAGTACATAAAAAAGTTCAAGAAAATAGATTCTTCAAATCACTTTCTACCAACCAATAACAGACATGAATGCTATAAAACTGGGTGAGAAAAGTTCCGGAAACAATTTCTAGTTATGGATTTATTGGTATGAGGATACCCTAGTCTGAGTGAAGTATCAGAGCTGTAGTCAAATTCCTGAGGCTCTCCTGAATTTGAGGCACTAGTGACTGTCTCAGAAGACATCCTATCTTCATGCAAAATGGTCCCAGACTCAGCAGCTAACAACTGTTTCCTGCCCTTTGTCATTTCCAAAATCTGCATCCATCCAAGAATACGTGAGGTCTCTGCATAATGAGTGGATGCAAGAAAGGGAAAGGGGGAAAATGAATGAAGCCTTTCACCTGTTGCCTCAGCCGCGTGTTCTCTTCCATTAGTTTAACCCCCTGTACATGTAAGTACACAATCAGTAGGGAGGGAGCAAATGAGTCTTTTGTTGTTAGGTATATTTGTAGATGCAGTCTTTATTTCTCTTCATCTTTGCATGGTTCATATATTAGTCATCAAACATTCAAGGATTACTTTGCATATACAATAATAGGTATTTGCAACAGATGGTTGCATTCTATACTTTTTTTCACTGCCCAAAACTGTGACAAACCATTTGCTACACTAAAATAATGCTGATCCTCCAACTAAAGAAATCAAACTTTACAAAGCCTTCTATCTTTTTTATCTCTTCAGTGATAGATGTTTTCCCTTGGCCATGCAAAACATCATAAGGAAGTGTATAAACCTAATTCAATGAATCTCTGATTGTTACCTCTCTCGTCAACAGAAGATGTTTCCCAGCTATGAAACTCTAACAGGAAACTTCTCTGCACATCTCTTAACTCTGACATTTTCACTTATTTCCACACCAGCAGCAAAAGGTAAGAATTAGAATGTAAAGCCCGGGAAACATGTCTTTAATGTGGTTTTGTGTCAACATCTTTAAGTTTTGATATCAATATTGCAGACGAGGTGGACACTTAAGCTTCTTTCAGTCACAAAGACAGCTGGAAAACACCGATTTTCAACATCTATAAATTGCTAGATTTTTTTGGGACAATAGCCTAAGTATATACTATTTGGTTCCATAATATTATGTTATCAACAAATGAACATGAAATATGCAGCTAGTTGAAAATCACATACTCATGAAGAAAGGGCAATGTATGCTAGTCGAGTAAAAGTTGTTAACAAGTAGAAAAATAAAGAAGAATCTCCGTTCCTTCATCCTCATATGATCAGCCATTTGTCTCAAAGAAGCCCAAAACAAATGATTCTTAATTCAGATCATATGTCAATCTGTCAGGCCATTGAATCTACATAGATATTATTGCAGTTAAATGCTTTTGTTAGGGACCAAAGGTGCTTCACTTCCAACCTTTTGTTGCAGCCCATTAATCTCGTCCATGATTTGCTGACCCTGAAAATTAGTAGATAAGTTATCAGTGCAGTGTTTCTTGATGAAGACTTACTCTTTTAAATTGGTTGAAGAATCACACGGGCACGACACACACTTTTTGTTGTATCACACGGCGTATGCCTGTTTCAAGTGTTTTCTGTAAATGCTGCAGCTCTTCCAGTGTTAATCCTTGGATATCCTCTCCTCTCAGTTTCCTGAAGTTAGAAGCAGATCAGCTACAATAGTTAATGCAGACAAATCCTGCACTTGTCTCAACATTTAGTAGACAAACATATACCTAAGCTGTTGGCGTGTTTCATCAACTTCTTTGCTTAGTCTTGCATGGTTGCTATTCTCTAGCTATAAGAGGGCAGCATTTCTCATCAGTTTAGTGGTTTGGCATACTTGTCACAGAAATTAGCAATCAAAGAGTATGCTTCAGGTGAACAAGAAAAGACACTGAACTCAGGATCTCTAGACAAAATTATAGAATCAATCAGCTGGACAAACAGTGAAAATACCTCCATAGTGCACAACTTTCCAACATCACACAGTATAGCAGGAAAAAAATGTCCTTTTGGTGAGTACCAGGGAAAATTGTTTTGGTATCATGTTTAGTCCACAAAAGTTTATTTGTAAAATTAGAAGTAAAGACTAACACAAAGCCTGCAGAGGTAGCATTAACAATTTCATGATGACAAACTCATGCTACGGATAGATAACAAAAAATAAAAATATTTAGATCTAAGGTATTCCTTAGGTGATGGTAAATGTGCAATGAATTCTGTAAGGTAAAAATCAAACTAAAACTTAAATGTGTTTGCTATAACACTCCCTAACATCATAATGTACACTTAGCAAAGTAGACTTAGATTCAGTCATCCAGCATCATGCATCGTTTCTCTCCTCGCATGTACCCATCTCGGTATTCAGCAAATCCCTCCTCCACCACACCCCCCAGGCCAATCCCAAAATGCCTCCCTTTGGTATTATGGTATATCACATGCACATTTCCCCTTTGGAAAGCCAGTCTTGTACAGTGGCGAAAGCCTCTAGGTACTTCAATGTTTCAGCGTGGAATATGATTCAAAAGGCTGTCAAACAAAAAGCCAAAGGTATTTCTACAGCACGTTTCTGTCCTTTGTTTCGAAGTCTAGAGCTTTCCATGTTTTCCTCCTGATCATCCTTTTCCTTGACCAAGTGCCATCAACGGGGATCTTCTTTTTCCATGAGAAACATCGTCCATCCTCACATGAGAAACATTCAACCCTTTGCGTTTTCTCCACTTCTGGATAGAGTATTGAATTAATTTTCATCTTGTTTCTGCTCTAGCATGTACTATGGTTCACTTCATTACGTAGGGCTTGGTTATCAAAATAAGGAAAAAGTTGCAGTATGTGTATTTCATTTTGCAACATTTCTATATTTCTGTTCAGATCACCCTTTCACAAGGAACACCCTACAAAAGGCTTCAATTGGGTGCCTATTCGCAATTTAAAAAAAAAACTATTTCTGGGAAATTCATGAGTTCTGAATGGTTAATTCTATCGGTATTCCAAGATGCTAAACCAAATCATTATCGAAAAGCATTCATCATGAAACATTAACTAGTAAACATGATGAAGATGTGGAGCATTGCCATTTCCAAACTACACAGTCACCAACTGCAACTGTACTTTGGTGATCAGTGGGAAATGTAACAGCTTACTTGGAGTTCAAGAGATGGCTGGCTA
Source organism: Amorphophallus konjac (assembly GCA_022559845.1). NCBI lineage: Eukaryota > Viridiplantae > Streptophyta > Magnoliopsida > Alismatales > Araceae > Amorphophallus > Amorphophallus konjac. The sequence goes on from CM040121.1 coordinate 605,537,416, forward strand.
GGCCTCTGTATACACTTTGTATGCATATTATACCTTTCAATGAGCTCCTTCATACTTCAAAAAATGCAAAACAATATCAGCGTTAGTTGCATTAATCAAAGTTACTCTTATGATCACAAGATATATAACTCTACTGCAACATTAAGAATAACCATGACCCTATTCCATCAACATGAGAATGTCTAAAAGATGATTCTAAGTAACAAAAGGTTCCACAAAATTTTATCCCTAGCTAGCAGGATGATGTCACTAGCAGGGTGATGTCAATCCTTCCATGTAAAATTAGGCACGCTGGACATGCATATCAATTATATAAAACACGATAGATAGAGATGACAGGATAGATCTACCTCTGATTCTAACCAGTCAGGATTTGGTAGACGATGATGGTGATCATGTCTAGGCATGCCTCTTCACATGTTCGTGAAACTTTGCACATGGACTCTTTCACTGTTCAACTGGTTGGACCCCACATTCTGTTTTAAGGTTCAAAGTAGTACTTATGCAAGGGTATTAATTTGGGCACATCCTACATAGTGTCAGATGTTTGAAATAGAACACCACGATCAAATGCAGGAAGGATATACATACAAATATATCAAAAGCATGGTTCTGCACAAATCAGGTCCCTTTTGGTTTGCGTACTCTTGAAACTAGAATTTTGGAAGACACCACTGGGATCAACATATTTGCTCATATACCTTCCACATAGAGGTCTCTTGCCCATATACTTTCCTATCAAATTACCCAACGTACAATTAAGATGACCATAAGCTGGTTTTACAGTGCTTGTAGTATAAAAAATCACATATTTTATCCCACTTTCTTTACTCTAATCCCACCACAATCGTCTCGAGTGGGATTGTCAACTGTTGGATATGGGTGGAAGCAAACTGAATGTAAAGTTCCTTGAGAGGTCCATTAATTGTTACAGATAGTGTTAATTGGGTTGATTCTAGATCCTGCTACATATTAGATCCAAACCTGAACTTTGTTTATCCAGTTTTCAGGTATACCTAGAGCCAGAATTTGGTTCGGTTCAGATTTGATAGTCTCCAAATGTGTCTTTCCTTTTCCTTAGGGTCCTGATTTGACAACCAGACAAGTGAATAGAATAGGAATTTAACCAAGCATAGGTATCAAAAACTGCTTGACAACCAAAATATTTGGTTGTCAGATTAGAGTACCTGGTCAAGGAAGGTGAGAGGGATAACTGGGTGTTTTTTTTCTGGGTCTCCCCTCAAATAGGAGTAGGGGTTGCATATTCCATATTAATGTTCAAAATTTTCTTTCATTTCAATCCTTTTTTGCCATATGGGAGATATTCGTAAGTTACAATGTAACTTGCATGTGGGCAAATATTCTTCCCCTTTTACCCAACTGCAAAACAAAGTCTCGCCCAGCTATTTATTGTTGGCAAAACTGACATTTTAAAGCTCATTCTTTGATGTTGGTTGTTCTGAATCAATGACTATGCAAGTTATGCCCAGCATTGACTTGGTATCCAATGTGATGAAGATCTGCTATTGTTTTTCCTTTAACCTGGTTGAGAGAAGCCATGACGCCCTTATTATCAGCAAGAGTGTGGCACTATTAGAAGAAAATTGTGCTTCCCACAGGAGGGATAGAGCGGTGGACAGATAAGACAGGTAGAAAACATCTAGTTATTATTGTTCCATAAAATGTACACTAGTGCAGTGGCTTAGGTATTTTCGAATCTAACACATCACCAACGTTGAAGACAAAAAGGGCAGTATTTCTGAAACTTTTTATGCAGATTCAGAAGACGGAAAGTATATAAGGGAGGAGTTAGCTATGGACGGGTGAGTCTTTGATGTAGAAGTGTTAAATACTAAATGTGCACATCTCTCTAGAAATATATGTCAAACTTCTTTTGTGCTTGATGCTACAAAATCTATTTTGTTTACAACACATATCAAGCTTTATAGGTAAACGGCATGAAAGAAATAAGTTAATCAAAAGCTGTGTACAATCATCAACATAGAATGTGGAGAACAAAACCGTTTTAGAAGGAAGCCATTTAGCCACTACCATCGTCGTAGGGGCAGATGTCAATGAAAGAGCAGAATCACTTAGAATTTTTGAACATACTATTAGATTACACAAAGTCTATAATTGTAGATTCAAAAACTAAAATCCTAACGAAATTCCCACAATATATTGTTTTACATAACCAATTTGAATGTTATTAATATGATCTTTAAATAATGGGCATTGTACCTTGTAAACTGTTTAATTTTAAATCAGTATTATGTGGAAATGTGGTAATAAAAGTAAAAAACATATTTTGGTAAGATTTCAAATGAAGTTAGAAACTTGGACCTTCCCACACAAAATTCAATAGAAAATTCAGGAGTTGTTCCAAGTGGATCCTTCTATTCCATGGCATACTTGAGCTTTGACTTCTGGGATCTGTTACCTTGTTGGCATCAGTTCTCTCGTATGGTGAGAGATTGGTGTTGTGCAAAAATTGGTGCTGAATAGCCTCCCCATCTACCACTTGTCCATTTTCCAGATCCCAAAGACAGTTGCAAGAAAGATTGATTCCATTCGAGCTAGGTTCTTCTGGCATGGTAGTGGAGAAAGGAGTAGGGGGTGGCATGACATAGCTTGGGGAAGGATCTGTAAGAAGGAGATAGGAGGTCAAGACATCAGAAGCATGAGAAACTTCAATCAGGCTTTGCTTTGTAAATGGTTGTGGAAGATGGCTATGTTGACACCCGAAATTCGCCGTCAAGAGCGTCAAGCCTCGCCAAACCAAACAAGGGCAATGGAAGAGGAAAAGAAAAGTGTGTCGACACACTCATATTAGTATGTCAACTCAGCAACACAACTTATAAGGCCATTCGAGCCGAAAAGACCCCTGATCAACGGCTGGGTCGACGCAACCCGCCGAGTGCGTCGACGCACGTATGAAGACACAAGCTGCCTTCCTAAGGCGATCAACAGGGTGCGTCGACGCACACATGAAGACGCACAAGGAGTGAATCGGCGGCAGAAGAAAAAGGGGAGAAAGAAAAAATAAGAAAAGAAAAGAAATGAGGGGGGGGTGATCGGTGCCACTCTCATCCGGCGCCACCCCCATCCGACGGGGAAAGATAAGAGGAAAAAGAAGTGAACTGGCGGCAAAAAGAAAAGAAGAAAAGGAAGGGGTGGGAGTGAGTCGGCGCCACCCCCATCCGGCGGCACTTTGGAGCCCCATCCGACAGCAGAAGAAAAAGGGAAAAGGGAAAAGAGAAAAGAAATGAGAGAGGGGGGAGTGATCCGGCGGCAAGGCAACCCACCTGGCGGCACTTTACTCCCCCCTTGAACCGGCGGGGCTCCATGCGCCCTCATCCGGCGGCAAGGCAACAACCCATCCGGCGCCCCCCATCCGGCGGCAGGTGAAGCACAAAAAAAGGGAAGGAAAAGAAAGAGAGACGGGCTGAAGCACCCATCCGGCGGCCTCCATCGGCGGGTCGCATTTAATGCTGACCCGACGGACCTTCGAACGCCCCCCGTTTGGCAGGCTACCTGCCTCCTTATCCGACGGGCTCTCACCGGTAGGCCGCAAAGAAGGCTTGTCAAGTCGCCTTAGGCACCTATAAACGGCAAGCTTTTGAGAATCGCTACGGAGCTGTGAGTCCCTACCAACGACATCAACGTCTCATCGGCCAGCGCCGGCCAATCCGTGAAGGACAGGCCCGCCAGCCTCTGCTCCCCCCCCCCCCCCCCACGCACAGGTCTCCAGAGCATCGAGCATGGAGGAGGATAAGAGAAAGAAGAAGAGGGAGAAATTGGAGGGGAATTTGGACGAGTCCACATCCGTCCCTATAAAAAGGGACGTAAGGTCCGGAAAAAAAAATGACGAGAAGAGCAGAGAAGAGGGCATGCAGAGCGAAGAAGAAGAGCAAAAAAAAAAAAGGGTGAGCTGAGAGCCCGTTGGCACCTGCGTCTACAGAGTGAAGAAAAAGAAGAAAAATAGTGAGGGGAAAAGAGAGGTATGGCTTGGGGGGAAGAGGAGCTAATGCTCCCCCCCCCCCCCCGGCCCCCGTTGTATTTTTTTTTCTTTTTCTTTGCTTGTCTGTCTCTTTCCTTCCTCTGCCACTATGTATGCGCTCCCATGTTATCTGTCTGACAGAGAATAAAAGTTTCAGAACAGTTGTGTTCATGGTGTATGTTTCATTCTTTTTTGCTTGTGTTAACCGCTTCCCTATACTTTCTTTGTCCTCTACCGTGTGTTCCCGAGCGCAGTGAGCTCCATCAACAGGTCTCTCTTGTCTTTGTGTCCACCGCATAGTTACATGGTGTTCTCAGCAGGCACACGGGTGAGACTCTTTAGAAAGAGGTTCAGAGTTTGCTCTACGCCATGGGCATGACCCTGAATCCACCTCCCTGGGACACATCTCTCCCTGGGTTCGCTGACCTGGTGATCATTAAGCCTGAACTCTCTTTCTCTGTACTCTATCAGTGTGAAGTGAGGAATGGCTAAGGCTGGTCCCCTCCTAGCCCCAGTTTTCCTCCAAACCTTCTCAAAGGTTCAGGGGACTAATCCGGCGCACTGCGCACCGCCGGATCCCCCCTCTTTTGGCCGCCGTATCATGCGAGGCCGCCCATTGTAGGGTTTAGGCTGTCATCTTCTGGCATGCCTGTTGTTTATGGAGTTCGTCTCAGCCTGCTGTGGACGAACCTCCTCTACTCCCCCCAAAATCTCCAGATCTAGGGGAGATGCTGTCAAATTTTTATCAGATGCCTAGACTAACTGTGAGAACGGTAATAGAAGATGAAGGCAAGAAGGAAATAAGCAAGACAGAGACGAAAGATTTCTGCTGGAACAACCCAGAAGAACCTTGAAGGACCACTAAAAAAATACATGAAGAGAAGTAACATCATGACTGCCGCCAACAGATAATCAAAGACAAATGAAGCACAAAAAAAAGAAAAAAAGAAGAAGAAACGAAGTGAAATCTTCTAGAAAAAACAATGAAATTTAAAAAAAATCAGAAAATGAGCGGGGCAAATGTATACATATATATATATATATGTACATGCATGAACGGTTTTTCCCTGAGCTACTCTAGGCTGAAGGTCTACTGTAACATGGGTCGACCCCTAGGGTCGACCCCTTTCTAGGCAAGTTCTGTTCCTGCCTTCTGGCGGATGTCTAGGGGACAGTCCCCAAGCGCCATCCCTTCTGACTCTAGTTGCTGTCCAAGGGTAGCGCACTTCGTGAATAAGTTAAGAAAATTTGCATGCATGAATAAGTTCAAAAAACCCATATGTCTGGGCGAGTTCAGTAGGCTCATGTGCATGAATAGGTTCGGAAGACTCATATGCATGAACAAGTTCAGAAACTTATGTGTATGCTAGGGCTGCACGAGGACTGGTGCGGACACACGCCGCAATACGCATTGGTGGCCGAGGATACGCCGGGACCCGCATAGCTCATGGAGGACAGGGACACCAAGTCAAGCAACTTATCTTCATTTTATGCCTTTAAGCCTTGTTGGGCCCTATTTAGAACATATGGACACTTATTGGGTTGTACTATTGTAATAAGGCTAATGGGCCTATGGTCTTGTAATGGGCTAGAATAGTGGTCTAGAGTTATTGAGCTTTTAAATGAGCCAAGCCCATGGGCTAGTGTGAAAGGGGCTTGGTGGCTTGTAGGCTTCTAGAAGGGGGAGCCCCCTTTCTTGGTCCAAGGTAGGCAACCTACCAAACTTGGACTTCCTTCCTTTAAAAATTCCAAGGAAGGAAGCTTCCTTGTCCCCCCCTTGCTCCCTCCCCTCTCTCCCACGAGATTCCCAACCCCTCCCCTTGCCATTCTCTATTTAAGGGTGTGTATAGTGTCATTTGTAAAATTAATGAAGAATTATTGAATGAATTTTGAGAAAAATTGCCCAAGAGGCCATTTCCCCCCCCCCCCTTCCTCTCTCCTATCTCCCCTTGCAGCTGTGAGAGCTCAGATCTCTGAGGTGTGATACCTCCCAATCCATCCCCTTTTGAGTGTGAAACTCATCTCCATCGCCGCCGCCGCCGTCGCGCCGCCGTCGCCACTTCTTCGGTGTTCTGTCCACTCTGGACAGAGGCCTAGTCCGCGATTTTTAGCTCTCAATCAGAAGCTCAGATCGTGTTGAAATTTGAAGGGTGAGTTCTTCACGTCAACCTCAGCCTCCACAAAAAAATTCAGGTTATTTATCCCTCGTTTACCATTTTCCCCAATCTGTTCTTTCCACCTCTAGTAACCTGCCCCTGTGCGGATCCACCAACCAGCAAGTCACCACTTCGGCCTTTTCACCCACTTTTCCTTTTTTGAATGAGTTGAACATTTAATTGGGAATTCTGTCCACCGAAACCCTCTTCCACAATTTTTCTTAGGATTTTTGGAGTTCGTTTACCATTTTTAAAAACCACTGTCTTTTCCCAAATCTGTTCTGTCCTGTGCAGTCCAGATCCGACCACTTCCACCATAAAATCCCTTTCCCCACCCAAATCACCTCCAAATTTTACAAAAAAATTATCCACGTGTTCCTCACATCCCCACCTACCTGTCATAAAAATTTCAGATCCAAATTCCCCCGTTTGATCTTCAGTCAAACCGAGTTCTCAGGAAAATCCATTTCTGTCCTGACTGTTCTAGATCTGTGAACAAGCCAATTATAAATTTTACCACGAAAATTTCAGAGCCAGCAAAATTACTGTAACAATAGGTGTTTGAAGATCTCTGAGTCAGCTTCGCAACGGCGCTAGTTTCGCGTCGATCCGACGTCCGTGTTGATCGCAACAATTTTTCTCGCCGAGTCGTGCAGTACTGACAGTAGCAGAATCAGTTCGGGACAGCAAGTTGCCGCCCGAGTAGCCGTGTACTGGAACCGACGGAGCTGTCCAACACGCTGCCCGTCAACCCAAGATCAGTCCTCCCGGGCCCCACTTGTAGCCCGTTACCTCCCTGCGTGGAGTGGGCATAGAAGTTCACTTCTGTAATTATTGACTTGTTTGTACCGGGAGTTACTGTCTTGGCCGGAATTGTCTTCCCCACGTCCGGTAGCGTGGATGTAAACTCGTCACTCTCTTATTGCACTTGCTGATTTCGTATTTATTTGTATATGCCGCTGCGAGCGATAGGTTACTAGCTCGTTCAAATTTAAATCACCGCTGCGAGAGAGAGAGAGTGAAACCCGTCCCGTGACTCAATCCGTGTACACACAGAAGAGCCGACTACCCGACACATTGCCGGTTCCTCAACCACGCGCAATCCCGCGTTTCCCTCGCTTAGGAACGAGTTGCGAACTAGAGTCCCAGGTTCGCGTCCCGTCCCGCATCAAGGACCCTTCTTGGAATCTTATGGATAAGGGCTAAATTCCCCTGCACTCATTTCAAAACCCAGAGCATCATGCATATCCATATAGGTTTGCATGTCAGGTCTTGCATTCATCTTCAACACCATTAAACCCTTGCATGTCGTGTAAATAATTTACGAAGATCACGCATTAATGTATTTCATGCCACTGCATGTCATGTACAAGAGCGGGCAGCAGGAATTTGCTGATGGGCACTGCACTGGGTCGACTCCACAGGCCCGGAGTCGACTTAGTTGCGGGTTCGGCCGACCGCTTTGTAGTCTCGGTCGACCGACTCCCTGGGTGAGTCGACGCACCCTCAAGGCTGCGTCGACCCACCTATATGGCCAACTAGTTCCCAAAGCCAGCAGACCTTCTTTCTCCTCCCATACACATATATATATGCATGTACATGCCCTGCACTTATGTAAAAAAAAGGGGGAAGAAGCAAAGAAAAGAAAGAAAGAAAGAAATGAGATAGAGTGTACATTAAAGACGGAAATTTAACACCCTGAATCTGCTATGATGAGTCCATAGTACAAACAAAAATAAATGAGTGAAAGGAGATTAAGGTAAGGGCATTTCATTCACTTGTCAGAGTTTGAGTCGACCCAACCAAATCCCTGAGTCGACGCAATGAGCCCCTGGGTCGCGCACCCAAGTGCAACGGGTCGACTCCCCAAGTCCCTACGTCGACTCCCCTTTGCCCAGTTGGCTTACTCGTGTCCGCCTAGCTTATGCAAACCCCCCTCTCGTGGGTATTAAAAGAAGGAAATGATCATCCCCAGCCAAATAATGATAATAATAAGAAAAAGGAAGAAAAAAATCAAGTGGCCAGTCTTAACCTTTAACTCCTTTCAGCAAATTAAGTATGGGGTGGCCCGAACTGGCGGCTAGGAAGATGATCCGGTGCGAAGGGTGCCTTCGCGCCAGATCACCTTCGCCCCCCCCCCCCCGCCGGATCATTTCACCCACCTTCTTCTTCACCTCTGCGCCGATACAACCTTTACCCCTTCCCCTTTTTGATTAAAAGGAAAATAAAAATAAAAAAATAGGCCACAAATAACAACACAATAAAAACAAAAAAAATAGCATAAAAGAAGAGAATCTATGGCAGTCCCACGCATGCTCCTCATCTCCTAGACCTCGTATTAAGGGAACATAAATGACGCCTCTGCAAACTAGGCTTGAATCGCAAGGGAGCCACCCCCGTCGTGACCATGGCCTAACTTTGCCCCGGGCTAATAGCCTACTAAATCTAACTCATTTTCACTAGAGTCTAACCCCAATCCTTAATTGTTTATATATCAAACTTGCCGTGCACTCGGCAGACATTTGCCCGGGTTTTATCTCCATCTTTGTCATGCTTTCAATTCGGACTTCTGTCCGGACATGAAATGGTGAATGAGCAACCAACATGGTTTGAATGTTTACACCCTAACACGAGACATTTTAACACGGTCCAAGATTTTCGTCATCTCATTTCATTAATGCTAATTTTAGGCCATAGAGCCTCTCTTCCTGACGACTAATCAAGGGTTTTCTCCCTATCAAGGAGATGTAATTAACTCCGTGACCTTTATAGCACGGCGGGTTTTAGTCCCGACACGACACTCACTATAGTCTGATTAGTCAGACGGTGCGCACCAGCGGCTCCAGGTCACCTTGGTCTTTGGAGCTCAAATAAATTGTCACTTTGTGACTGGCACGCCCACGCACTAAATAAACAAATAAATAAATAGACCGAAATTAAAGTGCATCCACAGGCTACTACAGATAATGAGTTGTGCTTATAAGTCATCGGACAGAAGTACGATCAGATGAGGAGCGAATGGGAGCTCACCCCAGCCTCCCAGCACAATACCCCACCTATTTGGAGGGGCAACCTATGGTGTTTAGACACCTTCTTGGTAAGCACTAGGGTCCGCCTGGGAAATGGACAGAGATGTTTTTTCTAGAGAGAGAAATGGTGTGGTGATTATACCCTACAAGAATCTTTCCCACGGCTTTATGCAATTGCTACTATTCTGACTGCACCAATAGCTCAGGTGTTTGACCCACAGCTTTCAAAAGGGACGTGGTTCCCTTCCTTTAGAAGGAACTAAGGATGGATGAGATGGAAGAGTAGGACCTGCTGTCTTTGCTCATTAATTATGCCCACAACCACGAAACATTGATGCTTGGTGGTGGCGAAGGGACAACGAAGGGGGATTTTCAATCACCTTAGCGTATAACTTAATTTCTACTAGAGAAGAAAGGCATGGTTTGGCACCCCACATATGGACACCTAGAAGTCCACTTAAAGTAAAGCTACTTAAGCCGGCTACCCACTTGTGATAGTGTTGGCACCGGCTTATTTTCTTGAATTAATCAAGGATTAAGCATAGGGAAATACTCCCTAAATAGAGCAAAACGACACATCGCCAAAGCTACTCTACCAGTCGAGTTGAGCTCGGAAATCAAGACACTTCGTCGGGTCAAGCGGCGCAACATAACAACCGGGGATCACTCCCGGGCAAACGGCAATATGCCAGCCAGTTTCCCGACAACCAGGTCAGTTTCGAGATTCGGACAACCTGCCGTACCTTACGGCACTCTGAAGAGATTCGGGGATCACCCCCGAACACCCTACATACGGTATTATACCGCCGACGCTTCAACAACCGGGTTAACTCGGGACTCAGAACAGCCTGCCGCATCAGGCAACTCTTCGCCGAGGAGCGAGGGTCACCCCGACCACCAGATAAACGGCATCATCATGTCGACGCCCCAGTCACCGGGCCCAACCAAGGGTCCTAACCAGCTAGCCACGACCCGTGGTAACATCAGCAATCGATCGGTCCCACCCCCGATCACTCAGTTTGCGGGTTTACCCGTGTTCAACACAGCTACCCGAGCCAACCCGGGGGCGCCCTGACTACAAGCCACGCCATGTGGCACCCAGCAACGAGGCCGAGATCTACCCTCGAGTTGCCTCCCTCCAGCCCTCTGAAGTCAAAGGAAGACCCATTTGGGCCAACCACAAGCCTCAGGAGCTCATAGCAACCTTATACGGCCCACACACGCGTGTCAAGAATTTCCCCGTGCACCTGGTGGCCGCGTACGCTCCAGCCACTCTACAACGAGCCGGAGCACAACTTGGGACTCCCCAGCAGCCCATCGCGTCATGCACCACTCGGAAGAAAATTTCTTTTTATAACAGGGGCATTGATGTCCTTCGATACTCTGACCCAGTCAAACCCTCCAGTCAAACCCGCGTAAACCCCTCCGGGGAGGGGTTTAGGCAGACCAGCCTGACCCCTCAGGCTGGTCCGCCTAAACCCCCATAAAATAAAATAAAAAAACCTTTTTTAATCAAAAAAAGCCCCAGTCCGCCCAAACCCAAGGGTTTAGGCGGACCAGCCCAGCCCCTTGGGTTGGTCCGCCTAAACCCTCCCCAAATAAAAAAAATATTTTTTGATGAAAAAAAACCCCTCCGTGAGGGGTTTAGGCAGACCAGACCAACCCCTTGGGCTGGTCTGCCTAAACCCTTCTCCCCACTCCGAAAACCAAAAAAAAAAATGTTTTTGAAGGGTTTAGGCGGACCAGCTTTCACCCTCAACCTGGTCCGCCTAAAACCCCCATGACCCTTCACCTTCTACTATAAAAGCCCCCCTTTGGGAGCCCAAGGGCCATGAATGAAGCACCAAATGAATCAAGCACCTAAGGAGCTCAGCCCCGGACTACAAAGGCGCGCTAAGGAGATTTGTGCGTGTGTTTGCTAGGCTTACGCCGAGGGCATGTCGCATGATCGTCCCTCATACGACGTCTAGCCCAAACACTCACCTCCGGCCCCCTGTTGTGATGAACGTATGTCGTCTCGATAATCGTGCACGACCCCAGATCTTGCTTGGTGAAAGCACTCTGCCTGGGTCCTGTCCCGATATTCGTGCACGACCCTGATGTCGCCTGATGAAAGCACTATGCCCGAGCCCTGTCTCGATAGTCATGTGCCCCCAGACGTTGTTTGACAGGGACACCCTGCTCGGCCCTGCCTCGACATTCGTGCATGACCTAGATGCCGCTTCATGAGAGCGCCCTGTCTGGTTCCCCCGCCTCGATGATCGTGCGCCGCCTTGGCGTCATCTCGATAAGGGTGCCCTCAGTGCTGTAATCCGGACAATGGGCATACTTTACAAGTCCTGGCGCAAGATGAAGTGTCAGGCCACTGCCAATCACATCGGGGCCTCCGACACCCGACCATTCAACAACCCCAGTCACAACGGTGTCCCCGGCACCCGACCATTCAACAACCCCAGTCACCACGGTACCCCCGGCACCCGACTGCCAGTCACATCGGGCCCCCGACACCCGACCATTCAACAACCCCAGTCACAACGGTGCCCCCGGCACCCGACTGCCAGCTACTCCAGCCACATCGGGGCCCGCGGCACCCGACCACTCAACAACTCCAGTCACACCGGGCCCCGAGCATGACCATCGAGGTCTCCCGACGTCCGCCTCCTTCAGTCACAACGGTGCCTCCGGCACCCGACTGCCAGTCACATCGGGCCCTGAGCACGACCATCGAGGTCTCCCGGCGCCCGCCTCCTCCAGTCACATCGGGGCCCCCGGCGCCCGACAGCTCAACAACTCAGTCACAACGGTGCCCCAGGCACCCGACTGCCAGCCAATCCAGTCACATCGGGGCCCCCGGCGCCCGATAGCTCAACAACTCAGTCACAACGGTGCCCCCGACACCCGAACAGTCAACAACTCAGTCACAACGGTGCCCTCGGCACTCGACTGCTAGCTACTCAAGTCACGCCGGGACCCGCAACACCCGATGGCCAACTCCAGTCCCACCAGTGCCCACGGCGCCCGATAATTTTGGGCTCAACGGCTTTTGGTCGCTCCAGTCATGGCGATGCTCACGCCGTCCAACCACTCCAGTCACAACGGCACCCGGCTGCTCCAATCACAAGTGGTGCCTGCGTCATCCGGTCGCCTCGGCCTTGGTGACGTCCAACCGCTCCAACACAACGATGCCTACGGCACCCCTACTACCCCGACCGTAACATTGTCTCATGCCGGGAATACATTATAACGCCCCTCGAGCGGCATCCTGCTGAGTCACAGGTCCTCTGACGGACACTATGTACGGATACAGAACTACCCATACAATAACGCAATGACCCGGGGACCGTCACAAATGACGGAATTGTCCCGCGGCTTGCAAGCACTTGTAATCGGGCTCTCACGCCCCCATATAAACGCCCTTCACGGCATCTAAGTCATGTAATCCAGTTAAGGAGCGGATCCCCCTCCTCGCTTGGACCAGTCTTTCTGCCCCCAATTATCCCTATTGTGTTGCTGTTGCCCTGTCACTGTTGCATGGACTAAGCCCTCCCGATGTCGCGGCGTCCAGGGTCCCTGACTCTCTCTTCGACAGTATAAACAAAGGTGTTCGAGCTCCGCCCGATGTAAAATAAACACCGATTACTTGCGGTCAGTGGGGAAAGACGTCCAGTACACGACTCCCTACAATCGCCTGCACACTCGCACCCGTGGAACCCTCCCGTCTCTCCACGTGTCTCCCGTCTCCCGAGCTCACGTGCCGCGTCCTGGCGACGCATCCCCAGTTAAACATTTGGTTCCACAGGTGATCGTCGAGCAATCGACTGACACGCCCGCATTCCACCCAGCCATCCCTGTCCCAGTCTTCCAGAACGAATAATCATACGCTATCCCTTCCAGTGCATTCCCATCGTTCTCTCTGCCTTCATTTCAATACCCATGGAATCCCCGCGTGCCCAGTCAACCTATCTCGACCTTCCGTAAAAGGCGAGTGCACTTCCCCGCCACGAGGACAAAACAACAAGTAACTCCCCGCGGTCGCAAACGGATAGATTAGCCTCTTTTATGATAGGGATTCCTACGGTGTGTGTCCTCTATGGGGAAGAGGAGGAAACAATGCACCATCTCTTTACAGAATGCACTTTCTCGAAGGAGGTAAGGATTGAGGTGTTGAGAAGATTCCCCGGGGCTTCTACCTTGCAGAGTAATGTGCATTCCATTGTTCGACATTGGTATAGGGGTTGGCTTCTTAAGGGCGATAGGCACTTCTGGCGGCTCATTCTTCATGCCACACTTTGGGCCTTATGGGGAGAAAGGAATCGGAGGATCCTTAGGAGAGAAGCAGCAACATTTGATAGCATCGTTTCCTTCATTTTGGAAAGAGTGAGGGAGTGGGCCTTGAACCTTTGCAAAGTGGGCTTGCACAACTCTTCCTTTTTTGCTTTGCTGGGGGCTTAGCATCGGCTTGATATAGCAACTTTTTGGATAGGGATCTTTTGGGCCACACAGTTTTACACTTGTATATCCCTTCTTTTTACCTTAATACAATACAGTGGCACCAACCACTTCAAAAAAAAATACCCTCAATCAATCCATCAAGGAAGAGGAATGACTTTCTCAAGCTGTTTTGTAGTCTAACGTTCCTTAAATTTAATAAAATAATAATAAAAAGCTATCTTACGCTTTCTTGTACTTGGTGTCCTTCCAAGTTCTATCTACACATTGTCTCTTTGTTTTATTTTTTTTAATATTCTATGTAAAAAAAATAGTGTTCATTCTCATTGTCACAACTTATATTTTACCATTGTTCCATTACCAGATATACTTTGGGGTACTTGACCATCACAACTCCAACTGTGAGGCAAAACTACTCTACATAATGCCACTATGAACATTCTTGTAACTCTTTTTTCATACTTTATGGGGCATTTCGTTTCTATATTGGTGATTCTAATAGTAGCAATCTTGATATTGGTATTGATACTAGGTGTTTAGTTATGTTCTATCAAGTTTAGTATTTGAGGAGGGTGAAATCAACCCGGCCCAAATGCGGCCCACTAATGTCAGGCCCGCATCTTGCCAAGGTCCGCCGGGTGCAAAGCAAGCTGCCCAACAGATAGCGGCCCATACCAGGCAGCCCAATAAAGAGGAATGGAAGATTCGCCATCCCACAAGAGGCATCGACTCGGACATCTCGAGCGCCGGATGACTCTCCGATGACCGAACGTTACTCCCGCCATTGTCAGCCTCTACTCCAGTAAAGGTGAGCACGCACCTAGAGCGCCATGAGACTCGCCTAAAGGCCGCACTGTCGGAATAAACAGGCGCACAACAGGAAACTCTCAAGGAGCGTGAGGAGACGTTACCCCACGACTCACTCCTTTCTCTGTTAAGGATAAGCCTCCACCGCTAGGACAACCGGTATAAATACACCTCCGATCAGATGACAAGAACACAGAGAGACATAGACACGTATATGGACACGCACATACAGACACAGAGGGAGAGATATACAGAGACCCCTACTCACTCACACGTAGAGAAACGCTCAGACCCACTGGAGAGGAGGGAGATACCAGAAGGAGCTGACTTCCGAGGACTCGCCGTGTACAACGAGCACATCCAAAGATCCATCTCCAACCCCTAGGCTTGGCTACTCCTCTCTCTCACCATCTCTATTTCTTGTTGCTCTTCACCTCGCTACGGTCCTTACTTAAGCATCGGAGAGTTGTCCCATGAGATAACATTCAAAGCTCCTTCTGACGCCTTCTTTCTAGTGTTTGCAGGCTTCCACGGGTGGCTAGACGTTCTTCCCCAATCAAACAAACCGTAAAAGTGTGGTACGAGGTTCGGGAGATCATTTTTTCACCTCTACACTTTTTGGCGCCGTCTGTGGGAAGGGATACAAGAAGCCATGGCATCCCGTGGAAGCTACCGCAACACCAGCAATCGTGGTCGAGGATCCCACCAGGCCCCGAGCTCTCGACGGGTATCCCAGGAGGCATCCTCATCCACGCAGCCACAGCGTGCCGTTGCTGCGGACGAGCTTGCAGAGGTGCGCCGCTAGCTCCAGGCCCTGACAGACCTCAGTCAAGGCCTCCTTAACCGGCCGACGGGGTAGGACCGTGCCCCAACTGAGCCACCCCAGAAAGGAGGGGCTCCTACCGTAGTAGAGTCCCGCTGGATATGAGAGCCCTCCCGCGCTTCAACTGCTCAAGCTTGGCGTCTGCGCAGCTTGCAAGCACCAAGGCCTCGCAGCCCGCTCTACTTCAACCCGTAGATGGCTCAGCGGCTGTGACGCGATGAAGAAGTAGAACGCGAGATAGAAAGCAAAGTTCAGTACCTGGATGACGCTCTACACGCTGCGAGGACTCGGGGGCTGATCGACACCGACGCCGACTTCCATGCCCCCTTCTTCAAGGACATCATGGAGGCCCCCATTCCTCCAAAGTTCCAACTGCCGTCATTTATCCCATACGACGACACCACCGACCTGGCCGACCACATGCATAGCTTCGAGTCGAACCTGGTGTTCCAACGGGCCTCGGACGCCGTGAAATGTTTGGCGTCCGTCACCACCCTCCGGGAAAACGCTCGCACTTGGTTCGAGTCTCTGCCGACCGGGACCATCACCTCCTTCCAACAGATGAAGAAACTGTTCAAGGAGAACTTCATGGGCTGCCGAAAGGAAGCCAAGTCGGAGGTAAGCCTGCTCGCCATCAAGTAGGGGCGCGAGGAGACCCTCTGGGACTACGTGTCTCGCTTCCAGGTAGAAGCTATCCGCATCCCTCGCCTGGACGTCAACATCGCCACCACCGCCCTAACACAAGGGACTCGGGACTCCATCCTCTAACACTCGCTCGGGGTAGAAGCCTCGACGACCATGATGGACCTCCTCGCCCTAGCTCAGAAGCACGCCAGTTGCGAGGAGAACACTGTGGCACTGGGCCGCAGGACCGGGACTGGTCAACCCGATCAGAAGAGACCCGCCGACTCCCCGCGGGAGGGGCGGAGCAAACGAGAGCGCGCGACCAAGAACACCATGACTGCCCCGAGACTAGAGAGAGGGGCCAGTATCGACATTACACGCCCCTGACGGCTCCGCCCGAGCAGATCCTCATGGAGATCCGAGAGGAGCCCTACCTCCGATGGCCTCCGAAGATGAAATCCGACCCAAGGACTAGGAGCAAGAGAAGGTACTGCCGCTTTCACCGTGACCACAGCCGCGACACAGCCGACTGCATCTAGCTCAAGGATGCGATCGAGGACCTCATTCGGTGAGGGCTCCTCGATAAGTTCGTCGCCAAGGCCGCGGAAAAGTGACAACATAAGCAGACCCCTCCGCCCATCGACAGACCTAATGGAAAAGAGATCATGATGATTTCTGGAGGATCGGCATCAGGCGGAAATAGCTCCAGGAGAGGTCGTAGGTACGCATCAGGAGTGAACTCTGTGGATCAAGGCGACGAGAGCCACCGTAACACCACTGCTCGGGACCGCCTCAAGGATCCGATCATATTTTCAGATGATGACCTTGAGGGCGTGACCACTCCCCACTCCAACACTCTTGTGGTCTCCACGACCATCAACCAATATACTATACGACGGATCCTCGTTGATAATGGAAGTGGCATCGATGTAATTTCTTACGACTGCCTTGTGCTCATGGGTGTGGATCTGTCACGAATAACACCATTGCACACACCCCTATATGGTTTTTTTGACACAACTGTTCTCCCTGAGGGACGTATATCATTATCGATCACGTTTGGGGTTGCCCCCAGAGATGTGACATTCCTGGCGGACTTCACGGTCGTGCGCGGGATAACCGGATACAATGCCATAATAGGTAGGGGTGTCCTCGGCACCTTGAGGGGCGTCCCCTCGTCCTACCATTAGAAGTTAAAGTTCCCTAGGGGAGGTCTGGGGAGACCAGGGAGAGTCACGGAGGTGCTACCTGATCCCCACCAAGGAAAGGCGAGCCGTAGAGGCTCCCCCCAAGAAGACGATGAGGACAGAGGACCCTGGGCCCAGCGGCAGCACTCCGGCCGAAGACCCTTACCTCATTCAAGTGGGAGAAGGTCCGAGCAGAACACTATGTATCGAGGCGATGTTGTCCGAGCAAGAGAAGGAAGACTACAGGAACTTCATGATCAAAAATTAGGATGTGTTCGCCTGGTCTGAGGACAAACTCCTAGGGATCCCACCGGAGGTCATAACCCACAACCTGAGGCTAGATCCGAGTTGCCGCCCGGTTCAACAACGCAGGAGGCATTGTAACCCTGAGCGGCAGATGATCATAAAGGCACAAGTGGGCGAGAAGCGACGCTCGGGACTCCTACGGCCTACCCAATACTCGGACTGGGTTGCCAATGTGGTCTTAATCCCTAAGAGCGACGAGAATTGGCGTATGTGCGTAGACTACACAGACCTCAACAAAGTCACCCCAAATGATAGCTTCCCTAGGCTACGAATCGACCAATTGGTCGACGCTACGGCCGGGCACGGGATGCTGAGCTTCCTGGATACGTGCTCTGGGTACCACCAGATCAGCATGCACGAGCCTGACCAGGATAAAACCACTTTCATCACCGACCACGGGCTTTACTGTTATACGCGTATGCCCTTTGGGTTGAAAAATACTGGGGCTACATATCAGCGCCTCGTCAACCACATGTTTGATGCTCAGATCGGCCGCAACATGGAAGTCTACATCGACGACATGCTCGTCAAAAACCTCCAAGCGACCGAGCACTTAGAGGACCTGGCAGAAACGTTTGAAACACTCCGAAAGTATAACATGAAACTCAACCCAAGCAAGTGCCCTTTCGGAGTCAAGTCAGGTAAGTTCTTCTGTTTCCTTGTGACCCACGGCGGAATTGAGGCAAACTCCGACCAAATCCGAGCAGTACTGGAGATGAAGCGCCCAAAGTGGGTAAGGGATGTACAATGCCTCACCGGTTGTGTGGCCACCCTTACCCGGTTCCTGTTTAGGGGCGCGGAGAGGTGCCTACCCTTCTTCCGGCTCATCAAGCAAGCAAATAAGTCCCTCGAGAAGAGGGGGGGAGTCAACTGGGATCAAGAGTGCGAGCAAGCTTTTGAAGAGCTCAAGCGATATCTGTCCACGCCTCTTGTGCTCTCCAAGCCCCGAAACAGGGAACAGTTACTCCTATACTTGTCCGTAACACTGAGCACTCTGAGCGTCGTGCTCACCCGGGAGAACAAAGTTATGAAGCCGGTGTACTACGTGAGCCGAGCACTCCAGGGCCCGGAGTTCCGGTACTCGCGAATGGAGAAGTTCGCGCTAGCCCCAGTCACCGCCGCACAAAAGCTGCGACCATACTTTCTCTCTCATCCTATCCCTGTCCTCACTGGCTAGCTCCTACGCCAAATCCTCCAAAACCCAGATGCATCGGGGAGGCTCATTAAGTGGGCCATCGAGCTAGGGGAGTTCGACATCAAGTTTTACCCGAGGACGGTGATCAAGGCTCAAGCACTGGCGGATTTCGTCGCTGAATGCATGCTTCTGGATGAAGAACTACCCGAGCAATCCTCTGGACCGGCGTAGGAACTTTACGTGGATAGTTTGTCCTGTGCCACTGGCAGTGGAGCAGGTCTAGTCCTCTTATCCCCGAAAGGGGTGGAGTTACAATACGCCATGCGGTTCAACTTCTCAGCCACCAACAACGTGGCAGAATACGAAGCTTTGCTCTCTTGTCTCCGCATGGCAAAGCACCTCGGGACTACCAACCTACGGGTCTATAGTGACTCCCTGCTCATCGCCAGCCAGGTCTAGGGAGAGTTCGAAGCCCGGGAGCCAGCAATGGTGAAGTACCTCGAGAAGGCGAAAGAAGATACATCATCATTCTCCCATTTCGAGATGGTGCATATCCCAAGAGAAGAGAACGTCTAAGCAGACGCTCTCTCTCACCTAGCATCCTCTACAACTGTCTCTAATTCAAGGGCTGTCCTGGTGGAAGAATTATTGGCGCCGAGCATCGAAGATCCAAATCCCCAGGTGAACGACATAGACTATGAGCCGTCATGGATGGATCCGATCCTTGATTTCCTCCTACGGCAACATCTTCCCAACGACCGCGCCGACGCTCGCCGCATGCGAGCACGAGCAGAACATTTCACGGTCATCAGTGGCCGGCTATTCAGGCGATCACTCTCGGCTCCTCTATTGAAGTGCTTATTCCCCACCGAGGCCAAACATGCGATTCAAGAAGTCCACAAAGGTCTCTGTGGAAGCCATATCGGTGGGCGAGCACTCGCGAGGAGCCTCATCCGACAACGATACTGGTGGCCGACGCTGCAGCAAGACTGCCTCAACTATGTTGGAAGTTGCCCCCAATGTTAGAAGTTTGCGAACTTACATCACCAGCCGGCCACGTAGTTGCATGCCCTAATGGAGCCTCACCCATTTGCTCAGTGGGGGGTAAATATACTGGGCCCCTTCCCAGAAGCCCAGGGAAGAAAGAAGTTCTTCATTGCCGCCATCGATTACATCACCAAATGGGTCGAGGCAGAACCGTTGGAGAAGATCACAAATGAAGCAACTTGGAAGTTCATTTTGCGGAGTATAATATGTCGTTTTGGAATCCTGCGCATTCTCACAACCGACAATGGCAGACAATTCGCGAGCACTATTTTCCAGGAGAAGTGCTCGGAGCTGGGGACATGGAATCATTACACTTCGGTGAGCCATCCCCAGGCAAATGGTTTAGTGGAAAATGCCAGTCATACGCTCCTTCATGGCATCAAGACCCGCCTGGAGTAGGCCGGCGAGTCTTAGGTAGATTCCATTCCAAGCGTCCTATGGGCGCATCGGACTACAGCCCAGACCGCCATAAGAGAAATACCTTGCCACTTAGCGTATGGGGCGGAAGCAGTCGTCCCAGTTGACATATCTAACCCATCATTAAGGGTTAGCCAGTTCGAAGAGGCCAGAAATAATTAGTGTAATGACCCAGAATCCAATCTGACGGTCAGTCAGAGAGGACCATTCAGACGTTGGAGGATATGTTGAGGTCATGCTGCCTGGAATGACAAGGTTCCTGGAGTCACCATCTACCATTGGTGGAGTTCGCATACAAGAACAGCTACCACTCGAGTATTGACATGGCACCCTATGAGGCGTTATATGGGCATCTGTGTCGGACTCCACTTGATTGGTTTGAGGTCGACGAGCGGATCATGACAGGACCGGAGCTTGTGCAGCAGTGCGTTGAAGTGGTCTGGCTCATCCGACAGAGATTGTTGGCGACGCATAGTAGGCAGAAGAGTTATGCAGACCACCGGAGGAGACCTCTTTGTTTTGAAGTAGGTATCAGGTGTTTTTGAGAGTCCCCCATGAAAGGGGTAATGCAGTTCGACAAGCGCGGGAAATTGAGTCCCCGCTATATTGGACCGTTCCCGATTGTGGAACACATCGGTGAGGTGGCGTATAGGTTACAGTTGCCCCCGGGGTTAGATGTTGTGCATGATGTGTTCCATATTTCTATGCTGAGGAAGTACATACCAGATGATTCCCATGTCTTAGAGGATGTTGTGTGGCCCGAGGTTACGACTAATGTGTCTCTTCCTGAGTATCCCAACCGTGTGGAGGATCGGCGTGAGCAACAGTTGAGGAACAAGGTTATCCCGTTGGTCAAGGTCGTCTGGCAGGGTCACTCCGGTGACGAGGCGACCTGGGAGCGAGAGGACGAGATGCAGCGGCAGTTTCCCTACCTTTTCAAGTAAGTTTTCTTCTTTCCCCATGCTCTAGCTTTAAATTTCGAGGACGAAATTTCTACAAGGTGGGGGGATTGTAATACCCCTGGATTTCGATTTCCGTAATTTATATGCTTCGGATCTATTTTAATGGGTAAATTAAAACCTTAGTCAGATTCGTCTTTGGCAGAGAAATTAATTTTAAATCGTCCGAAATTGAATTATGATCGGATTGAGACTTTTTCGGAATTTTATACGAATAATTGGATTTGATAGAAACCTCTGGGCGTATATACATTTTTGGTTTTAGGCGAATTAGGGAGCAATCCCTAATTCTCTATTTCTCTCCTCTCCAGTGAGCTCCCCACCCCATCCGACCGTTGCAATCCCCTCTCCCCCGTCCGAGCGCACGTGGCTTCCTCCCTCCCCGGCTGCAGACGGCGAGCCAAGGTGTTGGCGTGGTGGCGACGGCGGCGGCGTGGTGACCGTGACGGTGGTGGTTCGTGGCGAACTCGTGGGCGCCCGTGGCTTCGTGCGTAGGAACGAGATCGGCGTCGATCTCGGAGGATCCTCGCGTCTCTGAGGTAAGGGGATAGATCCTTACCTCCCTTCCAGCTTTCCCCATGATTTCTAGGCCGTGGAGAGGTCGAGAGGGGTGTATTTCATCCCGGGAGGGTTAAATGCATGTTTAGGATTTGAGCGCTGGATCTAGCGATTCTCCAAGGTTTTGATGGCTTGGAGGCCTTCTTTTTATGCTAGAGGGGTAGGGGGTTGAGTTCCCCTTGCTTTCCCCATCACCTGGGGGTGATTGGGGCGTGGAACGGGTTTTCCTGCGGAGTTCGCCGTTTTCGGCCTCGGAAGGAGGTGGTGGTCGTACCAGAGACCGCCTCCTTCCCCGGAAGGCTTGGGGTGGTCAGCAGGGGACCGCCATTTGACTGGGAGTCAGTTCCAGGTAGCGGCCTTGCGACTGACCACCACCTGATGGTAGCGGTCAGGACAAGACCGCCACCTAGCGGGGCCGACGCAAGTCGGTTCCAGGTAGCGGCCTTGCGACTGACCACCACCTGATGGTAGCGGTCAGGACAAGACCGCCACCTAGCGGGGCCGACGCAAGTCGGTTCCAGGTAGCGGCCTTGCGACTGACCGCCACCTGGTGGTAGCGGTCAGGCCAAGACTGCCACCTGGCGCGGTCGACGTGCCCTCGGTGGGCGCATCGACGCACTTTTCGTGGGGCCCAGAGTTGCGTCCATCCCCAGACCGCATCCTTCAGATGACGGTCTGGAGATGACCATCTTCTGCCAGGCGGGTAGCGGTCCGGTGGAGAGCGCTACCTGATGGTAGCGGTCCATACTGGACCGCCACCTGAGGTGACGGTCTGGGGAAGACGGCCACCTGATTTTCGCGTTGACCAAGTTTCAGGTGCGTGATTCTAGCCCTCGGTGAGTCGGTATCGGTGTGGGGGTCATCCCCACACCTCGCCGGTGTTTCGGACGGCGATTTCCGTTGGTTATTGAGTCCATACCCCCTGTAACCGTCCCACTAGACGTAGCTGACCTGGGCACATTTGTGCCGACCCACCGGGGAGTGGTGGAGGCTTGGACCGAGTAGAGGTTTGTAGGCCAGTTACCTGAGGGCCCCTTGCCTTTGCAGCCTGAGTCCCGCCGGGGGGATAACCGGCTAGAGGACCCGACCTAGAGCAGTTGGTCTGTGTGTGTACACGTAGTCGGGCACGGTGGACACGTGCTGAGGAGCACGACTCCAACTAGTCCTTGTTTGGTGGTACAATGTACCGTGTCTCAGTTTCCGCCTGAGGGCGTGTAGGGAGACACTTGAGGCTGCGGTGGAAGTCGTCGGAGGACGCTTCCAGTCTCGTGGTTAGTGGGTTAGTACTCCTGTAACTTGGGTGGGTCCGGCTCGGGTTCCTTTCGTTGTGGTTTGCTGCCTTGATGGCTCGGTCTGTTCCGTCCCACGTGGACGAGGTTTGGTTTAGCAGCAAGTGTTGTGGTCCCTCGCAGAGTTCCTTTACCGGTAGTTCCTTGCCTTTCCTGTTATTTATTTATTGCTCTTACGTTTGGTTATCGCACTGTTGCTTCCGTCGTGTGAGGTGGGGATCTGCGGGACCCCTACTGAGCCTATGAGACGAGGCTCACCCCCTTTGTTTTCAGGTGAGGCGAGGTTTGCGTGTGGTGCTTCCGAGGTTGTTCGAGATGCCGGTGGTCAGGGTTAGACGCCAGTTTGCCAGAGCCGGGATATGTCCCGTGTACTTGTACCTTTTCTTTCTATTGACTGTAATTACTTTGGACTTATAGTTCTGGACTGTATAACTCTATTAAATCATGTGATAGTTTAGTTCCTTATTAATTAAATTATGCATTGTATTTCTACGTTTATTTTAGCTTCTCGTACACTCCCACACCAACCCTTAACCCTTCCGAGCCTCCCGGCCTGTGGGTGGCGGTTCAGGATTCGAGGTATCGGGTCCTTTTCGGAACTCAGATTCTGGGTCGTTACAGTTGGTATCAAAGGGCCATGGCGGCATGAGTGCCGTTGCGATAGCCAGCCATCCAACCCTGTACAAAGTCGCTGTCCACGTCAACTTGCTCGTTAGGCGCGGCTGGGGGAGGACCTGACTTGGCTGGGGTGCTATCTGCAGGATCGACATCTTTGGGGGGCGAAGGTCCGGGGGAACCTCAGTCGTCGGCTTCACTGGAGGAGGGTCAGCCCCCACCGCGACGACGGCAGGTGGGCTGGGGCCCTTGGAAGGTTCCCCTCCCACCGTGGAACCAGGGGTCGACTGAAACATGGTCGCAACAAAGGCTAGTTCGACGAAAACATGAAACGCACGGTGTCTTAGAGCAGTCCCCTAACCCTACTATTTATAGGGGAGGTCTTCTCCCCTTCGAAGAAGTAGTATTGGGCCACCCCCTACTTACGGCGGATGGTTTCCTCCATGGAACTCACACATTATGGGAAAGTGTGGACCCGTTAATGGCAACAGAATCGAGAAGAAACCAAGCAGACGTCGAGGAAGGGAATCCATTAAGCAACCGGCACACAAGAGCGAAAGTAACATAAGGGAAATTATTATTGATAAGGGGGGAGTACAAGTGGTTAATCGTCCTCTTTGGGACTAAACCGATCAGGCTGGAGGCTAGTCACCCCCTTGATACAGTAAAAACGGTCCACCTTCATCAGGGCGTCGTGCCGGCCCTGAAGGAATCCCCGCTTGTACTCTAGGGAGACCCCCCCGCTGCTCCCTTCGTCCGCCGATAGGTCTGGAGCCGGCAGTGCCACCTTGCGGAAGCAGGGACGTTTGGAGGGAAGCTCCTCCGGCGAAGACTCTGGCGCCTTGGACGACATCACTCCAAAAGATGCTTCAATCAGAGAGGAGCGCGTTGGGTGCTCTTAGGATTTCTCACTGGACTCTTATTTATAGGAAGCAGATGAAGCTCCCAGAAAAGGCCAGGGGCCTTCACCCCTTCCCGATCCCATGGGAAACGAAGCGACAAAATCTCGAGAATCGTGCCCTCAAGTATCTCACACTTCCCGAAGAGGCTTCGGTCGTCGGTTTGTATCCCAGGGAAGACTTAAGCGGAGGAAAGCAAACGCAAGACTCCGTGGAAAGTAAGGAGGCTCCAAGCAACCAAGACTTACGAAGAAAAGGTAAACATATTTCAATAAAAAGCAAAAAGGCGTACAAAAGAGGGGCAACGTCTGCTCAGACGTGCCCAAGTGGCAAAAAGAAAAAGGGAAAGACGAGGTGACGTAAACACAAGCGAGCATGAGTATACGTCGGGCACTGGGTCTCAGGCACGTCGACAGGCACCGTTCCCGGGGGGGAAGGGTCGTCAGTCAGGTCGACCAGCTCCCGGTCCGCAGGGTGCTCGCCCCCGGCGCCCTGCTCCGCCATGTTCGGCTCCTCCTCGCCCAACTCCTCCTCATTCTGGTCAATCGCGAGCTCGAACAGCATAGTTGGAGATTGTAGGGCCGGCACTGGGACGCCCATGTCGTCGGTTGTAGCCTGAAGAGCAGCCACCCATCCCTCCTTGAAGCCAAGGTCCTTCGCCGGGCCGTAGACCTCGACAGTGGCCGCATTCAGCTCGGCCTCATACTCGAGGACTCCCGAAAGCGCTCCACGGCCTCCTCACCAGCCGCGGCCACCGCCGCCTTGGCCTTCTCCTCGGCCTCAGTCACTGAGGCCCCAGCTCTAATGCCCGAGCCTTGGCCGCCTCTGCTCGCCTGGTCGCCTCGTGCAGGAAACCCTCGAGCGTCCAAATATGGACCCGGAAGGAGTCCCGGTCGCGCTCAGCCTCCGCCAATGTGCAACCTTGAGAATCCAGAACCTCCCAAAGCCCGACGTGTTCGGTCCTCAGCTTCTGGAGTTGAGCCTTCAACGTCGATCGCTCGATGAGGCTATCAGTCAACTATTGGGCAGTCTCCCGGAAGTGATACACCCACAAGCTAGAGGCCATGGACCACCCGGTAGGTGACCAAAGGTAGTGAACGAGGATGATTGAGACCGACGCCCGAAATGCTCGGGACACCGGCACTGTTGGTCTCTTCCTCGACAGAAGACTCATGATTAACACAAAGGATCCTTCTACGAGGCATCATGGACTACGGAAGCAAACAAAGATAGAAGAATCATCACCAGGGCGAAGGACAGACGACGAGGAAGTGCCAGACACCCACGTCGGAGACGAAAGAGGCAAGTGACGCTTCCCCGAGTGTTCTTACATCGATACTTATAAGCGTCCGAAGATGGAACGATTGCTTCGAGGCGACACGAGGGAAGAAGGCGCCTATCACAGCCAAGGCTGGCAGCAGAACCCAGGCGGCCGTTCACGCCCACTTTTCCATATGAAAAACGGCCGCACCATGATGACAGTGACGTCGCATAACATCTCGACAAGAGTTGCCTTGTGCGCCAAGAAGCTCGGTAGGTGGCGAGGCCCACCTACCCAGATGATACGAGGAGATCCTCCAAGAAACTTCCCCTTGTCGGGCCCACTAGGACTTCCTCTCAGATCCCGAATGTGCTCGACGTCCGAAAGTGGGGGGCTAGTGAGGAGGGTGAAATCAACCTGGCCCACTAACGTCAGGCCCACGTCGGCCCAAGGCCCGCCGGGTGCAAAGCAGGCTACCCAACAGATAGCGGCCAACACCAAGCGGCCCAATAAAGAGGAACGAAAGATTCGCCAGCCCACAAGGGGCATCGACTCGGGCATCTCGGGCGCCGGATGACTGAACATTACTCCTGAACGTTACTCCCGCCATTGTCGGCCTCTACTCCAATAAGGGCGAGCATGCGCCTAGAGCGCCATGAGACTCGCCTGAAGGCCGCACTGCCGGGATAAACCGGCGCACAATGAGAAACTCCCCACGATCGCGAGGAGACGTTACCCCACGACTCACGCCTTTCCCTGTTAAGGGATGAGCCTCCACCACCAGGACAACCGGTATAAATAGACCTCCGATCAGATGACAATGACATAGAGAGACACACAGAGACACGTATACGGACACACATATACAGACACAGAGGGAGAGATATACAGAGACCCCTACTCACTCACACGCAGAGAAACGCTCAGACCTACCGGAGAGGAGGGAGATACCAGAAGGAGTTGACTTTCGAGCACTCACCGTGTACATCGAGCACATCCAAAGATCCATCTCCAACCCCCAAGCTTGGCTACTCTTCTCTCATGCTCTCTCTCACCGTCTCCATTTCCTGCTGCTCTTCACCTCGCTACGGTCCTTAAGTATCAGAGGGTTGTCCCCTAGGGTAACACCTAGGGCTCCTTCTGACGCCTTCTTTCTGGTGTTTGCGGGCTTCCACGGGTGGTTAGACATTCTTTCTCAATCAAACAAATCGTAAAAGTGTGGTACGGGATTCGGGAGATCATTTTCCCACCTTTATAGTATTCATACATTAGTGAAATCTATTGTCATAACAAATTTAATACACGTGTGAATCTTGCATTATAAATGTTATAGTTTAACATGCACGAGTCTTAAAACTCTCTCTCCATTCCTTTCCAAGCCCCTAACTCGCTCGTTTCTATTTGATTGTTGTCTTCCACATTCTTCTAAAATCACTTTCAATATTAATGTTGTAAAATTCAAAATTATTAGCATCAAAATTAATAGTATATTAAATAAAAAATTCCAACCAAATGGAGCATTCTGTTTCGTATTGACAGAAGTATTATTTGTTTTCATTACACTTTTCCAATCTTTTCCATTATACGCACATCATTGATATATTTAACATTGTAACTCAAGTTGGATTGCATGGATTGAGATGATTCCCAATCCGACACATCAAGGGAAGATAACAACCCAACTTGGCTTAAGTACTTCAATTTATACTCTATTGTCTCCGTTAATGTACAACATACCTTCTATATTTAGTTGTCTCTATGTAGGGTATGTACTTATTAGTCAGCGGGTTGGCCTTGCCCTGCTTTGGGCTATTGTATTCGTATGTATGACGAGCAATATAATGGAGACATCATGCTCTTCTTCTTCTCCAGATTTATCATGGTATCAGAGTTGTGATACCCTAGCCACCATCTTCCTCTTCCCATCCTTCTCCTCTCGCACACAGTCGTTCTTCCCATGTGTGCCCTCACGTTGTCGTGCCTTGCCTCTCGATGCCGGCCCGACCTTGCCACCCGCGCCATCCTACTCCCGTGCCTGCATGCCACCGCACTGCTGCTCTTCCCCCTCTACGGCTAGGTACCCCCGCCGCCGCAACCCTGTGACTGGCGCCCCTCCTCTTGGAATCTTGCCCTCCTTGGAAGCATCTGATCGCGCGGCCGTCCATCCTTGCCTCCTTAATGCCCGTCGTCAATGTCCTAGGCACTGTTTCCTTCTTGGTGATGGCCTCTGTCAATCTATCCAACATTCCGAAGATGGATATTCTGCTTACTAATGCTGATAACTATGTCGCTTGGGTGGCTACAGTTCGGTCCAATCTTTGCATTGCTAAGCTTTGGGGTTACATCGACAGATTCATTAAACCGCCGGATGATATCCCCAATAAACCGGTTGTCCCTACTGCTACTGATGCTACTGTCACTATGCCCCTTGTTGCTTCTTCACTCAGTCTACAGGCTTGGAAGGACGTCGACGAACTGGCCATGGGATACATATTTCATTCGGCCGATCCTTCCATTCGTCTAGACTTGCTTGAGCTCACCACCTCTCGTGCGCAGTGGTTGAACCTTGCCAAATACTATGTTCAATCCAATGGCGCTCGTAAGTATCAACTTTGTAGCGAGGTTGGTGGTTTCCATCAGGAGGCACTATCGATGCAAGAGTTTCACTCGGCTTCAACGCATCTAGTCTGCATTATATGCTATTCAAGTTCTCGGACATGTTTCTACTTGTTCCTGTAGTCTCCAACAGAATCATCAATACCTGTAGCATTTTTCGATGCGTCTCTGTCTCGAGTTTGAAGTTCTTTGCAGATATCTTCTACATCGCTCTCCTTTGCCAACTCTGGATGATGCTCTTACTAAGCTTATTGCCAAGGAAGCTCGCCTTCATGCTCTGGAGTGCTCTTTTGTCTCCCCTAAGATCGGTCTTGTGGCTATCTCACGTCCCTCTCGCTCATGTCCTCCGGCGGCCTCTAGGCATCCTCCTCTTCTAGACACACCGATAGATCCCCCTCCTTGTGCCTTGGATCCTCCACATTTCGGTGGCTCTAGTGGTATGTCAGCACCTCTCTATTGGCACTATTGTCGTATTTGTAGACATACTATGGACACCTGCAGGAAGCTTCAACAGTGACGGGAGCGGCCAGCTTGCCCTATCATTGTTATCACGGAGTCTGCACTCTTTACATCGGCATCCGTTGCCTCGCCTGGAACTCCTCCTGACCTGACTCAGCTTGTCACTATACACCAATAGATTAAACCACTTCTTCAAAATACTGGTTTTCTCTCTTAACCTTCCACTATGTCTATTGCTATAGGGAATGCTTCTACCTGGATTTTGGACTCTAGGGCTTCTCATCACATGACCCCCAATGACTCTCTTCTTGTTGATTGTTGCATGTTCCCCCCAACCTATAGATTCACATTGCTAATGGTACTCCTATCCATGTTTCTTAGTGCGGGTCTGTTGCACCCGTAATTTTCTCGAAATACTTCGAGGATTTCATTCCGAAACAACCGACGAAAAAGATACGGTGTAGCGTCGACATCGTCGGAACGCGGAGTACCTCCGCAATTTAGGGTCCGTCGGCCCGACCGTACAACCACAATCGGCGTCGCAACAATGGAATTTAAGAGGAAAAATATGCGTACGAACCCGTCAAAATAAGTCGAGCAAGTGTATCACACGGCGCAGACGGGCACGAAGATTCCTCCCCACGTGGCGACGCACAACCCAACAACAAACAAGACGGTCCTCCACTCCCACTCAAGTCTTCACCGACGAACGGCTGCCACGCGGCGAAGAACGGACCTCCACGGGCTATGAACCCTCTACCACGGCTTCTCCTTTACCCAGGTTGACAAAAATGGAGGAAAACAGCGCGAAGATGGGTCAAAAGGCCTGCACAAGGGTCAAATGACCCCTCCAGACCGACAGCTCAGGAGGAGGAGGCCCGCGGGGATCGCGCACCCGAGCGGGGTCAAATGACCCCGCCGGTCGCGCCACCGGCGGGGTCAAACGACCCCGCCGGGTTGCACCCACCCGCGGGGTCAAATGACCGCTGGGTGGTGCCGCCCGCGGGGTCATTTGACCCCGCTGGGTCCTCCCACCCCGCAGGGTCATCCGACCCCTCCGGTCCCCGTGTTTCAACAAAAAAAGAAAAAAGAAGAAAAAGAGGGAGAGAGGTCAAAAAATCATTTTGCCATCCCACCTTGACAGAAAAAAGGGTTTTTGCACCCCACCCTGTCAGAACCGGGGCAATTTTCCTCATTTGACTCCTCTGGTAGCCAGAGGGGTCATTTGACCCCTCTAGGTTATTCTCCCGTGCGCCAAAACCAAAAAAGGGGAAAAGGAGGAGAGGGGTCAAAATAGCTTTTTGCCACCCCACCTTGACAGAAATAGGGGTTTTTGCACCCCACCTTGACAAAATTGAGATATTTCTCCACGGTTTTGTCAACCTGGGTTCTCCCGCCTTCTATAAATAGACCCCCAAGGGTCCAAGTAGAGAATGAGCAACCTACGCACGAGAAGAGCACCGCCAGCGCAAGGAGTTGTTCTATTTGTTTGGCCTGTGAGGGGTAAGTCCCCGGGCCTTGTAGTTATGCCTCTACGGGGTATGTTTGTAATTCCGCCCCTCAGTGGGCCATGTTTGTAATTATGGCCCTCAACGGGCCATGTTTTGTAAATCTTTACGTCCCGGGATGGCTAAGTTATGTGGTTCTGTCCCTACAACGACGGAATTACAAAAATGTCCTCCCCAGGACCGTAAGAGACAAAAGTCCTGTAATTTTCAGTTATACCCTGCAACTTCTTGTAATTGGGACTACGTCCCTGTCTCTCGCGTTAGTGCGGATCCTTATACAGTCGACAATTCACCGACAATCCATGTACCCAGTTGGGGCTATAAATGTACTCAGTGCACTCTGCAACTTTCTTCGGGAAAATTATAAAAAAAACCCCGACTTCTAAAAAATGCATATATACCCCTCCTTCGGCCAAATTGACAGATGTGTGCCTTCTATGAAGCCCCTTGTCACTCCTTCGGTCCGGAAGTGTTGTCAGCTCAGCCTGACACCTGAGTGCCACCTCAAACCTAGGTCTGCCTAGGGTGTGGTAAAATTACCGAACTACCCTTTTGAACCAGAAATGGCCTCAGAGCCCTTAAAACCCTCCAGAAAGAGTCTCAGCACCTTGGGAAGTCAGGAACCCGGTCCTACTTTCGTTCCAGCCCAGAAATTTCAAAAATACCCATGGTCTGGAAAAATTACCAAAGTACCCCTAGGTTGGTAAAATTATCAAAATATCCCCAGGGTCCAGAAAACCTCCTTCTATTTCAAAAATGCCTATGGCTTCCCCCAAATCATCTTCATGTTCCCAAACCCTAGGGTTTTACCCAAACATGGTCTCGGTTAAAACCCTAGCCTAATATATGTTGTTGGTCAGTGGTGAGTGAGTGGATACTGTGGACCCTCCAAGAGAGTTTGCCCTCAACATCAGAATCCTTATAGAAGATTTTGGAATTTCTTTGACAGTTAAACAAAGGTGTCCAGACGTTAGGCCGATGTAAATCAACACTGACTCCGGTCAGTGGGGAAAGGTCCAGCACTCGAACCCAAATCGTCTGATATTATGCGCACACACGGAATAACCCTCTCTATGCGGAGGAATGTCTCTTTTCAAAAAGAACATTTATTGTCTATTTTTTCTACGTGAAAATATTCCGTGTCTCACAGACTGGCACGCCCGGTGGGACCTCTCCCGCCTTTCTTCTTTCTGTCAAAGAAAATCCCTAAATCCTTTTTCAAGGTTCTGATTCCCCACCTCTTCCTCTTATAGGACAAGAAGAGGAGGGTATAACTTGCTACTCATTTGAGAGCTTGTCACGCGCTTGCGCCCTTCTGTGTTCGTGCTACGCACCACCACCACCACCAACAACAACATCAACGATGGTCGCCGTTACTTACGGCCCCGAGATCGTCGCCAACCACGCCAGGTTGGGATACCTGGCGACCCCGCTTATTTTCGGCGACTTCCCAGCGGTCGTCGGCTGGCCCTTTTTCTTGGGCGTTGTGCCCGTGGTTGAGGTCAGCTCAACCACAGCTGTGACAACAGCCGCTAAGGGAGTCAGGCCCTCTACTGCAGCAACTGGCCGGGTCCGCCCGGTCAAGAAGGCAACCGTCGGGGGCGTTAGACCCTCGGCCCCAGCAATTGACCGGGTTCGCCCAGTCAACAAGACGACTCTCGGGGGTGTTGGCTCCTCGACCCCAGCCACTGGCCGGGTTAGTCCGGTTAACAAGGCTGGCATTGAGGGCGTCAGGCCCTCGGCCTCGTCAACTGGTCGGGTTCGCTCGGCTAAGAAGACGATTACTGAGGGTGTCAGACCCTCCACTCTATCAACCGGCCGGGTTAGCCCGGTCAACATGACCGCCATTGGGGGTGCCAGACCCTCAATCTCAACAACTGGCCGGGTTCACTCCGTCAACGATACAACTAGCGGGGGCGTCAGGCCCTCGGCCCCATCTACTGGTCGAGTTCACTCGGCCAAGAAAATGACTACCAACTTCATCAACTAACCGGGTTCACTTGGTCAACAAGACAACTGTCGGGAGTGTCAGGCCCTCGGCACCAGCAACTGGCCGGGTCAGTCCGGTCAACAAGGCCGCCATTGGGGGAGTCAGGCCCTCAGCTTCATCAATCGGCCAGGCTCGTCCGATTAACAAGAATACCATTGGGGGTGTCAGACCCTCTACTGCAGCATCCGACCGGGTTCATCCGCTCAACTCTTCAATTGTCAAGGGTGTCAAGCCCTTCATCCCTACAATCAGTCGAGCCAACGCAACTGCCATGTCAACGGCCGAAGGTGTCAGACCTTCTGCCCCAGCTATTGGCCTAGTCTTCTCGGTCAACCAAGTCACTGCTGGCGTCGCCCCTGCTCAACGGGGGCAACGCCATCGCCGTCACGGCACCAGATCCACGGTGGCCGCCCTCAGAGGTACTGCCCCTGCTCAACGGGGGCAGCGCCGTCGCCCTAACGACGCCATGCCTACGGTAGGCGTCACCAACGCAGTTCCTGCTCAACGGGGACAACGTCGTAGCCGCAAGGGTACAAAGTCTGCAGCGGCGGCATCTCGTTCCGCCAAAACTGTAATTGTCGGGGACCTGCATCCGACTCGATGAAGGCGAGCCGATCTTGCCACGGGACACCCACGTCCCGACTGTCTCTAGCTCCAATCGCTTCGAGCTCCTTCGGCAAGTCCGAGAGGACGGAGCTAAAATGAAGCAGCCCGCTGTATCGGCGGCAACTCAGGGCCTAGTTCAACGGGCCAAGCCTCGAGCTCCCCGGTCTAAGACAGGGACAACCCAGTGGAGGAGCGCCACCTCCAGTTAAAGAAAATTTGGGTCACAAAAGAGGAGGCCCGAATCATAAGGCGTGCAAGGGCAGAGGAGCCCTTCCGCATGTTAGATCTACGACATGTGCGGAGCCCGACCAGCACGGAGGCCTCAACATCTCCGAGGTCTACAACTCAGCCTCTACAAGGGAAAAGGCGCCGAGGAGCCGGAAAGAAGGTGCGGCCGACCTCCCCGTGGCCAGTTCCACGCACACCGAGGAGGATCGCTCTCCTCAAGCCTCTACATCCCGAGTGTCTGTCTTTGACAGACTTGGGAGGCCGCCCAAGCCGGATCAACAACCACCTAGGAAGAAACGGGTGGTCCAGGTGACCGATGACACTGTCAAAGTGTTCACCTGTTACGCCACTTCCGGCGACAAACAGCCCGAGGACACCTCGGGAGAGCTCAACCAACCTCTCTAATATTTGAGAAGGTCAAGGTCGGTCTCCCGGATTCTAGTGCAGACGCAGCAGGCGCCGGCTGCTGGGACATCTCAGCCCGAGCCGGCACGGCAAGAAGAGCGTCAGGAGGATGTCCATAGCATCGACGAGGATAGCAACCCTGCACATGAAGATCTTGGGAGAGAGACTCAAACTCTCACACTGGAAGAGCTTCGGCGTGAAAATCAAGAGTTGAAAAACCTCTTGCAGTCATTACTGCGTGAAAAGGAGGTTCATGCTCCGCCTCCGGCGGTACCTACTGGGACGGAACCACAACATCCTCCCGTTCCAGCCGCGGCCAACGCCTCCGTCACTGCGACGAAAGTACCGTTGGCGGTGGAGTTTGAAGTCCCACAGCATGAAGCCAATGCGCGGTCATCTACTACTCCTGCTATAGAGAGCCTCATGGCGCAGAAGCAGATGATCGAGCGTATTGTGGAGGCGAAGTTTGCTCAGCATGGGGAGGGGGTGGCCACCGTTGATTTGTACAGCGTGCCATATACTCTCCACCATCAATTCAAAAAGCTTCCACCAGATTGCCTAAAGGCCCCGAAACTCCAGAAGTTCAACGGGCAAGGCTCCCCACATGAACACCTGGCCTACTACATGACAGCCATGGGTGAATTGGCGCTGGAAGAGGCATATTTGCTGCGGTACTTTGCCACGTCATTGACTGGCACCGCCTTCCAGTGGTACTCCAGACTTAAGCCCAACTCTGTAGCTAATTGGACTGATATGCAAAAGAAGTTCGTCGACCGCTTCCAAATGGTCGAACGCAAAATCTTCCTGGCAGAGCTTTGTGCCCTCCGGTAGAAGAAAGGTGAAACTGCACTGGACTTCATCAAGCGATGGAGGGATGTCAGCATGCGCTGCGATAATCCTCCGACGCCCGAAGATGCGATCACCATCTGCCGCAGGGGCTTGTCGGCAGAAGTCAGTGAAAAGCTTCTGGGCTCAAACATCAGAAGCTTCGACCAGTTGAACACGGTAGTGGCAGAGATTGAGATGTTCTTCGCGGATCACCCTGCACAAGCCTCTACAAAGGGCAAGTCCTCCAAAGATCGTCTGACTAGCGGCAAGGAGGTGAATGTTGTAGACTTCTCCCCGACCAATGGAGAAAAGGGAGAAGGAAAAAATAAAGGCAATGGTAAGAAGCCTGATGCCAAGGCAAGTGCGTCTCGGTTGGCGGAGAACATGAAGACGCCTTATTCCTTCAGGAAAGAACACACTAAAATGCTCTTTGATCTATGCATGAAAGAGCAGCTCATTACCGTGCCGGATCCGCGGAAGCCCGCGGAGGTGGATAAAACGGATGATCCTACCTATTGTGTGTATCACCGAAGGTTGGGTCACACCATCAGGGATTGCTATGTTTTCAAAAATATAGTAGAAGAGCTCATCCAAAAGGGCCTGGTAAATATGTTGGGCCATGCAGTTGACCCACCACAGCCGCATCCTTGGAGCCGATCAAACCGGTCGGCTAATGTGGTTCATATGGTGGCGATGGCTTCAAGCTCCAATGCCTCTGAAGCCGGGCCCTCGAATCAGCAGCCCAATGACGATCCCAGTGCTGCTCCTCCTTCACTCCCAAAATGCTTGGCATTGCGGAGAACTATTTGGAAAATCCGGGGAGAAATCCGGCAGTTGCAGCTAGAACAGAGGCGTCTGCTGCAGTTCCTAGAGAGCATAGATCAGCAGTTGTCCACCTTCCCCTTTGGCCCATTTGCCAGGGGATTAGCTCCAACCCATATACGGGAGGCGGGTGTACCACCCACTCACTGTGCTCCGCTCAGGGGTTGGCTCTCTAAAGAATCCTCAGATTCATCTGAAGAGGAGGAGGACTCACCAGAAGGCGAGGAGGCTCCGCTTCAAGTTGAGCTGCCAGAGAAGCTATACTCTTTCCCTTGGAAGAAAACTCCAAACATCTTCTTCGCATGTCAGCGAGCGGGCTTGATCAGCCCATCACCTATGGAGCAGACACCAGGTGCTGCATTTCGTCAGGGCTATTGCCCATACCATGAGGTGATAGGCCATATCACTCACAATTGCGAACCGTTCAAGGAGCTCGCTGAGGGCTTAACCAGGCAAGGGAAGGTCAACATGGGTGAATTCCTGGTCGACCCACCTCAGCCGCATGTGCAGGAGAGTCTTCACCTCTCCGTCAATGTCATACATGCCTCAGCAGCTTTTCAATTCCCGGAGCCACAGGAGGAGGGAGTCAGTGCCCAGGGAGTCAGTTCCCAGCCACCACAATCCACACTGTGGTACCCAGGGTGGCGACCCTCTCATCAGTGTTCTTTCCCTAAGGAGGACACTGAGAAGATCTTTGACAAGCTCCTAGAAGATGGTCGGGGTGTTGACACATGATCCACCGTCTTACTACAATGAGACGGCCAAGAGTCACCCCCGCTACTGCAAGTACCATGCCAGGGTGTCTCATCCCACCCGACACTGCCCGGAAGTCCAAGACTGCATTGAAGTCGTCATTCAGAGAGGGGAGATCGATGCTCAAGGGAACTCTATGGCAATGCGGTGTCTTAAAGAGGCTGTCGAGAAGACTCTCCAGCAAACTTGGCAAGAGGCTGAGATTTTCTCTAAATTAGCCCGACCGAGTGAACCTGCGGAGGGCGGTAAACCTCAACAAGACCCCAAAGGCAAGGCTATATGCGAGGGGCCTAAGGCCCGGAGCCCAGAAAGCCAAGCCGAAGGGGAAGGTTCCAAGCCTCTGTCCAGGCCAGGTCAACCCGGCATCGTCATAAGAGGAAACCCTCCGCCAGATGGCAAAGGCAAGGCCAAGGTGAGGGAGCCTCAGACCAAAGCTCCTGCCCAAGCTCCTGTCGAGCCAATGAGGTCGCCAATCGTAGAAAGGCCACAGCAGCTCAAGCAAACCAAACTGCCAGTCGAAGCAAAGTCGGTGGAACTACAAAGCCCCCAAGGGCCCCACTATGGACTGGCAGAGTTCCAGGAGTTGCCTTGCAATGCCCTGGATCCTTGGTAGGTCTTGCTGGATCTTCATTGGATCTTTTGGATTGGTTTCGGTGAGTTTCGGTTCGCTTTTGTGGCTTCTGAGTTGAGCTTTACGAGCCGTGTGAGTTTTTCTCTCGTACTAGTTACGGAACCCTATGATGAGTTTATTGGTCAGTTCATCGACTCGCGGATGCTACAGCGACGATGTACACTTCGAGCCGGTCGTTTCGACTATTTTTGCGTATTTTTCGGAGATAGGGCCAGAAATCGGATTTTTCAAAAATTAGGAAAATCCCTAATTTCTTTTCCTTTTTCTTTCCTTTTCCTCTCTCCTCCTTCTCATTCGCCGCCGTCGTCTCTCTCTCCCGTTTCCTCTCCTCTTGTGGCTTCTCGGCTCCGGCTGTAGACGGGGTACCTAGAGGCACGTGTTGGGGATGCTGTGGAGTTGATTGGGTGCGCGACGGAGCGAGGATCGGAATGGTTTTGGCGCGATCCCGAACGGTGGATTCAAAGCCGGTGTTCGAGCTCGCGGCGTGGTTTTCGGCGCGGTTTAGTCCCTTCGGGGCACGGTTTCTTCGGTGGAGGTAGGGTGATGGTTCCTCACTTCCTCCTGCTCGTTTTCCCTGCCCTTGCACTTCGTTTGGCGCGGAAACGGCCGAGTTTGGGCTTGTTTAGCCTAAACCGTGATTTTAGGGTTTTGTAGGGTTCGCCAGAGAACGGCAACCATTTGTAGCTCGGTTAGTGTTGAACTGATCGTTGGGATGTTAGGATCCCATCCATGCTAGTTTCGTGTTGATCTGTGGTCATTCGAGGCCGGTAGGAGTCCGGGAACCTCGGTGGCTCGTTTAGGGTCGATTCGTTGGAATCGCCCCGATCTCTCGTTTTAATGCTTGCATGTGGGCTTTTTAGCCTTCTAATGTTATTTTTCATCGTCGAGGGTTGTTTCCCCTGCGCTTCGGCGTGAATGGGGCGTGGAATGGGCCGATTTGGCCAACCCTCCGTTTTCCCGCCGTAGCTGGTGTGGCGATCGTTCCAGGGACCGTCACATGCCCTGACGGCCCCACGACTGACCGTTACAGCGTCTGGGTTGATTTGAGTTCTTCGGGGTTTTGAGAGTGTGACGGCCCAGGGGTGGCGCGTCACATCTCTCTGGCGCGTCCCGTGAGACGCGTTACGTCTATTTTGTCGTTTTATGTTTGGGTTAAGTCGGCTCCTCTGACGCGCTTGCCCCTGTGCGTCAGGTGAGTGTAACGTGCCTGCCCCAGGCCGTTACATTCTGGTTGACTGACGTTGACCTTTTGAGGCGGTTCCCCTGGCGCGCCTGCCCTAGCGCGTTAGGTGTGCGTAACGCGCCTACCCCAGGCCGTTACGTTCTGTTTGACCGTGTTTGACCGAGTGAGTCGGTTCGCCTAACGGCTGTGTCCCCGTGCGTTTGGTGTGTGTAACGCGCCTGCCCGAGGCCGTTACACTTCGTTTTGGCCGAGTTTGGGTGGCTGTGCCTGTTGATTCTAACGGTCATGCCCCTGTGCGTTAGGCCCGTGTAACGCGTCCGTGATGGACCGTTACATGCTGTTTTGGCTGAGTTAGGGGTGGTTGCGTCGTTGTCTCTAACGGCCTCGTCCCCGTGCGTTAGGCGGT
Organism: Amorphophallus konjac; assembly: GCA_022559845.1. NCBI lineage: Eukaryota > Viridiplantae > Streptophyta > Magnoliopsida > Alismatales > Araceae > Amorphophallus > Amorphophallus konjac. The sequence goes on from CM040121.1 coordinate 605,575,412, forward strand.
TGTAACGCGTCCGGTCGGGACCGTTACATGCCTCTCAGCCAGTTGTTGTTCTGGGTTTTGTTGGCCCTGACGCGCTTGTCCTAGCGCGTTAGGTGGCTGTAACGCGCCTGGTCTAGCGCGTTACATGCCCCGAGTGTGTTTTGAGTTTGAGGGTTGTTGGCCCTGACGGCCCCGGTCGGGCGCATCAGGTCGACGTAACGCGCCCGGTGCTGGCCGTTACGTGCCTTTGTGTTTCTGGAGTTGGTTAGGGTGGTGTGTGTGACGGCATGTTCCCCGACCGTCACATTGGGTGTAACGGCCTAGGCTTAGACCGTCAGGTTCATGTAGCGGTCTAAGGGTGGTGCGTTACATGCCTTATGCTCCGATTTCCGTGATTCCGGTTTCTGCTTGTCTTGGCTTGGCCTTGTGGTCTGCCCATTGTCCCGTGGATGTCTCCTGACGTCCTATGAGGGCTAGGACTACGTTGTAAGGTAGCCAGGAGTCTTCTTGCTTGTGGTAGGATTCTCTATCCTACTCTTGTGTGTGTCTTTGGTTGGGTTCCGGTCAACCCGGGGTGACCCAGCGGTTGACGGGCGACCTTGCGTGTGGGTGTCTTGGCGGTTTTGTCCAGCCCGAGACACTGGTTCTGGATGCCTCGAGGTATCGTCTTACCTCGGTTTGCATATCCAGGCGTGTCTGAGGGTCTTTAGTGTTCCCTCAGGTCTCCGTGAGTTGTTTTCTGCGGAGTGTCATTTTCACTGGCTTAGGATTAGACCGATTGGCGGCCTGTTCCGCTGTCTGTGACGATCTTGCCTTTGAGTCGTTCGACTCGGGATCGTTACGTGGTAGGTCTAGTTGCCTGGTCCTGAGTCGGTTGGCAGTGGTTGTACTGCCAGTGGTGCTTCGTAGTACGTGTGACAGGGCTTCCGTAGACTGTCTGTACTCTAGCACTTGTGTTTTGGAGTCCGTGCCTTGTGAACCTCCACTAGTCGTAGCCTGTGGCGTAGGCTTTTTTTTAGTACGTCACCCACTGGGAGTGGTGGACGGGCAGTTTCCCGTTACACGGTTTTTAAGCTAGTTCCGTGGGCCCCGGCCAACGATAGCGTCCTACCGAGGGGAATACTAGCTAGAGGCCTGGCCTAGGTAGTGGTCAGTGTGTGCACACGTGGTCAGGGACTGAGGACTTGCGTCGACGGGCGTGACCCTGACTAGTCACTCGCAGCGTGGTACTGCGGTCTTGTGTCCGTGAGGTGCCGTTTTTCCTTGGAACGTCGTTGTTCCTTGGACCTGGTTCTTGGTGTGTCTAGTCTCCCCCGTGCTGCACACGGTCTGGTAGACGTGACACTTGTGGCGCAGTGTAAGACGTCAGTGGACGCATCTGGCTGTTCTTCTAGTGTGAGGGTACTCCTATCACTTGACCGGCGACTCTCGCGTTTCTCAGAGCCGGTGTTCTCCTTTCCGTGTCGGCTAGTCTTGGCCTTGCCCAAGATTTGCTTCCCTGGCTATGTGGTCTGTTCTTGGCTGTGTCCAAGATGAGCCTGGGGTTGCGTACACGATGTTCCAATCGTGTAGGCCGTTGTGGTTGTTTTATCCGTCCTTGCAGGTCTTCGTTTTGGACCTGGTGTCGGGTCGACAGATCGGTAACTTCTGACTTTGCTGGGTCAGAGTCGCCCTTCTGTTGTTGCTTGGAGTAGTTTGGGGTGCCGAGGTTAGTTCGGCCGCCGCTTGTCTGGCGCGGGTTCTTCCCCTTCCGTACTTGTTCTCTACTCCTACTTCCCGTCTGTTCCTTTACTACTGCTTGTAGCGTAGTTTTACAGCTTTGTAGTGTAGTTCCTGCTTTACTACACCTGCTGTTTTGTTGTTTTTTTTGTTGTTGTTCCGTGTTACTGCGTGTTTTTCAGTGGGGATCCGCGTGACCCCTACTGAGCCAGTGACACGTGGCTCACCCCTGCTTTTCAGGTGAGGTGGCATTGTTCGTTTGCTTCCGCGTGGTTCCTGGTGTTTGTGCTCGTTGCGTGCCGTTGCTACCAGATGGTACCTGCGTCGGGTCTTCCCCGACTTCTTGGTACGTCTTTCCTTTCTGTCGACTGTACTGTGCTAGACTTGTTATCTTTAGCTTTGGACTGACTCTAGGATATAATTGTTAATTTGAACAGTTAATTAAAAAGTAATTTTATTTCTGCAACTTTAGCAAACCTATCTAATGAAATTTAATTGCTTACTGTACTATCTCTGTGGCTTCAATGTACTCTACACGTGCCTTTTTCCCTTCGGAGCTTTCCCGCTCTTGGGAGGCCTCGCGGGTTCCATGCGGTATCACGCGTATCCGGTAGTCCTACCGGGTATGCCGGGTATCCGGAATCCGGGTCGCTACATGCCTCCTGAAATAATTGCTCAGGGAATCAATGCCACCTTCCAGGTGCAACCGGAAGAGGCTAGCTGGACTAAGGTCACTTCCAAAAAGAGCCGTGGCACTAAAGCTCCTAAGGAGCCAGTCCGGAGCAAAAAGCGGAATTCTGGGGGCAAACAAGTCCCACCTCCAAAGCAAACTCCTCTCTCTTCTCAAGAGGCGACACGCCAAAAGAAACAAAAGAAGAATCGCAGGAAGAATTTAAAGAGGTGGTTGAAGAAGCAAGCTGAGCAAGCAGCTGCTATGGAGGCCCCTAAAGAGCCAACTCCTCTACAAAGATTGCAAAAGCTCATAGATGAGCTGGAGGAATACACTCTCCCTCGCCCCACCAGGGTTGTAACTCTAGACGAATATATTCCCGGACCCCTAAAGAGCCAACTCCTCTACAAAGATTGCAAAAGCTCATAGATGAGCTGGAGGAATACACTCCCCCTCGCCCCACCAGGGTTGTAACTCTAGACGAATATATTCCCGGGCCCCTAAAGAGCCAACTCCTCTACAAAGATTGCAAAAGCTCATAGATAAGCTGGAGGAATACACCCCCCCTCGCCCCACCAGGGTTGTAACTCTAGACGAATATATTCTCTGGGACAAGCTTGGGCGCAAGGCCCGCCTCCTTCAGTGGCTACGGGATATGGCTCACCGTCTCGAAGAAGGTGAAGACTTCCCAATCCCGGAGGAGCTCTCCTTATTCTACAAAGAGGAGGAGCTCACCGTCGAGATGCTCGAGGAAATGCTACAAGAGCTCTCCTACAATATGGTGGCGATCCCGCCGCCTGATAGTATTTACTCTCCCGCGGCTGATAGCACTGGAGGCAAGGCTCCTATGGCAACATATCAGCGTCGCTCAGCAAGAAATGGCCGAGGACGTGGCCGGGGACGTGGCCGGGATGAGGACGTGGACGTGAAGATCCCTTAACTCTCGACCGGGTCATAATATTCAGAGGGGAGAAGTTGGGTTCTGTCCCAGAAACCCAAGTTCGGGGATCCCTTTCATCCTCAGCCCCTCAGAGGGTTCAGGCCCCATCTCAAAGGCTAAGCCGGGTGACGTTCCTTTTACCATCACCTCCTCTGATGAAGAAGAGGAGCCAGCCAAGTCGCCAATGCGCGAGAAGGCGTCAGAGCAGGCCGGCCCCTCCAATAGGGACGAGCCCGCGAACCCGGCTGGTCCTTCTAATGAAGGCCAGCATGATGAGCCTTTGCCACCTCCGGAGGAATCCTTGGCACCACTGTTCCAAGAAGATGCGGAAGGCCAGAATACGGAGGAGCGCCCTTCTAAGCGGGAGAAGCCTCACCAGGCACCGAAGACCCTGGTGGAGATCATCCCGCCATTTGACAAGACCCGTGCTCGGGCGGACCGCAAGATCATTCATCACATGAAGCAGTTTCCTACAAATGTCACCATTTGGGAAGTTATCGCCTGGAGCAAGGATCTCAGAGAGGCTCTTGTCAAGATACTTCAAGACCCAGAGGCCTATGAAGCCCATGTTGTAGAGTTGCAGGCTCAGGCATATGAGACACTCACAGCCAACATCTCCTTCACGGACAAAGACATGTTGCTGTCCTCTCCGTGCCACAATCGCCCCTTATATATGAGGGAGACGATCAATGGGCATGACGTGAGTCGCATCTTGGTTGACGCCGGAGCGGCCGTTAACATCATGCCCTTGAAGACCTTCAAGTCTTTATACTTGGCACCTTATTTACAAAAGGTGACTGCAGTCAAAATCTCGGGATTCAATCAAGGTTCCGAGGAGGCGCTTGGTCGGGTTGAAGTCAAACTGGCCTTGGGCGATTTTGTCACCCAAGCGACATTCTATATTATCAACTCCGACACATCTTACAAGGTGCTGCTTGGAAGACCCTGGCTCCATGAAAACTGGGTTGTTCCTTCAACTCTGCACCAGTGCATTAAATATGCCAAGGGAAGGGAGCAACATATGGTCTTTGCAGATCAGTCTCCCTTCCATCCTAACGAGTTCCATCTAGCCGATGCTTCGCTATATTTTGGGAAGCCCACTTTAACAATTCCCAAGCCTTTAAAAGACAAGGTGAAGCAAAAGGCGGGCCATGAAGTTGAGGAAGGGCAGCTCTTCACTGTGAACCAAGACATAGAAAAGCTGCATAGGCTGATCGAGCCTCAATGCCGCCTCCAAGCCAACTCAACCAGAAAGGCGAAGTGTTGACTTTGAAGCCAACCCCATCAGCCAGGTCATTGACCGAAGCATCTCCTTGCCTCCTAAGTGCCTTCAACTCTCGTCCCAACAAGAAGAGTATGAGGTGGAACAGTTGAAGACCTTCACAGTCTCCTATCAACGGAGAAGGAGACGCAACAAGGGCAAGGGGGACAAGCCGATCATCTTTTACAAAGGTGATTTAGTCCCACCGTGCCCTCCTGAAGATGACTTTGGCTGGGATACTCCCGCCGATGTGGCACCAGAGCCAGTTTAGGAGATGGATGATATGCCTAAATACATCAAGGAAATGTGTAAAAAGTAGCACATCCCGCAAGCTCTGGACCCCGCCCGAGCGGCATACTTCCATCAGTTATGGAACCCTCCACAGGTCCGTGGACAGCCTCCCTTCTCCCGCAAAGATACGCGGGGACTTGACTATGACCAGGAGACGGACTTCGAGGTCTATTATGCAGTCAATGCTATAAGACTGCTACCTCCTCATCACGGGCAAGCTGAAGTTGAGCCCAACATTAATGACTCTGTAAGGGAGTCCGGTGATGTGTCTACGACACCATCACCTTCATCGGGAGTCGACAATGACCACCCCTCAGAGGGAAGAGCAGCCCAGCCTGCTAACCATCAGCAAGGCGAAACAAGTCCTTCGACTTCAGGCCATGAGCAAGAGTGCTTCGAAGCATTTGAAGTCCATGAAGCAAACACTGATGATGAGGGAGACTTTGTCGACCTCCAACCAGCTTCACCAGAGTTTGAAGACGGTGGTCAGGCAACTGTGGACGAGTTTATTGAGATCAATCTTGGAAGCAAGGGAGATCACCGTCCCACCTGCATAAGTGCTCTCCTCAGCGAGGAAGAAAGGCAGTCGTATCGGCAGCTTTTAGAAGAGTTCAGGGATTGTTTCGCCTGGACGTACAAAGAAATGCCCGAGCTTGACCCTTCGATAGTTGAACACTAGCTGGCAATACTTTCAACAGTCAAGCCAGTCAAGCAAGCTCAAAGGCGTATGCGCCACGAGCTAGAGCTGAAGGTCAATGCTGAGGTTGACAAGATGCTAGGCGTGGACTTCATAGAGCCTTGCATGTACCCCGTGTGGCTCGCCAACATCGTCCCTGTCAAGAAGAAGAATGGCCAAGTTCGAGTTTGCATCGACTTCAGGGATTTGAACAAAGCATGCCCGAAGGATGATTTTCCTGTCCCGATCACTGAGACAATGGTTGACATGACCACCGATCACGAAGCCTTGTCTTTTATGGACGGGTCGTCAGGCTATAATCAAATCCGCATGGCCATCAAAGACAAAGACCACACGGCTTTCCGGTCTCCTAAGGGGATCTTCAACTACAAAAGGATGTCATTTGGCCTGAAGAATGTCGGCGCAACCTATCAAAGGGCAATGACCAAGATCTTCGACGAGATGCTACATGACCTTGTCGAATGCTATGTCGATGATCTGGTCGTCAAGACGAAGAAGCGGGAGGATCACTTAGCTGACCTGCGTCGAGTCTTTGAAAGGCTTCGACAATTTCAACTCAAGATGAACCCAATGAAGTGCGCCTTCGGCATCTCCAGCGACAAGTTCCTTGGCTTCATCGTCAGGTATCGAGGCATAGAAATTGATCCTGACAAAATCAAGGCCATAAGAGGACTGCCTCCGCCTAAGAACTTGACAGAGCTCAGATATCTTCAAGGAAGACTCGCCTATATTAGGCGGTTCATTTCTAATCTCTCAGGAAGATGCTTGTCTTTCGGAAAATTGATGAAGAAAGGAGCATCCTTCATATGGGACGAAGACTGCCAGAAAGCCTTCGAGCAAATCAAGGAGTATTTATTGACTCCTCCTATCTTAGGGGCACCTGTCAGAGGGAAGCCCCTTATCTTATATATTGCTGCCATGGATGCCTCTTTGGGGGCTCTCCTAGCCCAGATTAATGAAGAGGGCAAGGAGTAGCCGCTGTACTACCTCAGCCGAAAATTGATCGGGCCTGAGCACCGGTACGCTCCTATGGAAAAGGTGTGCCTAGCTCTGGTGTTCGCTGTCAAGAAGCTGAGACACTACCTTCTAGCTCATCGGGTGGAGCTCATCTCAAAATGTGACCCACTTAAATTTCTGCTCAGCCAGCCTGTCCTCTCTGGTAGGCTCGGTAAATGGGCACTTATCCTAATGGAGTTTGACATCACCTTCGTTTCACGCAAAGCGATCAAGGGACAAGGAATGGTGGAGTTCTTAGCAGCGCACCCCGTGCCAGAAGATTCGCCACTCAACTTTGAGTTGCCCGATGAAGAGGTGCTAGTGCCTTCTCAAGAAACTGGGGAACATTCTGAAAAAGTCCCACTTCAGATGGAGCCGGGTGTCCTCACCCTTGACCTCCCACATTGGGAGTTGTATTTTGATGGTGCCTCTCGGACAATCAAAAGAGCCGGCGGCCTCACAGACTATGTCTCGGGCGCGGGGGTAGTCTTTGTATCTCCACAAGGCCATGGATTGCAGTATAGGCCGAAACCGATACATTTCGGCCGAAACGTATCGGTTTCGGCCTATACCGAAACCAAAACGGGCCTTGTTACTGTAGCAAGTCCGATACCAAAGAAAATGATTTTTTTTAATGGTTTCGGACCGAAACCGACCGAAACAGTCCGGTTTCGGCCGAAACCGGACCTGCTCAATATATTTTTTGCCTTTTCTGACTGTTTTGAACCAGTTTCGGCCGAAACCGAAACCGATACCGATACGTATCGGTTTCGGTACCGGCCGAAACCGGTACCGAAACCGATACTACCATCCTTGCACAAGGCGGCATCCTCCACAACTCTTGAGCTCTCATGAAGTCCTTGACTAATAATGAGGCAGAGTATGAAGCGCTGATCATTGGGCTTCAACTGGCACTAGAGATGGACATCAAGTGCATCAAAGTCTACGGGGATTCTCAGCTCGTCATCCGGCAGGTCCTGGGCGTCTATGACGTACGAAAAAAGGAGCTTATTCCCTACCATGCAGCCGTCATGAGGCTCAAGAAAAAATTCTACCTATTTGAAATAGGCCATGTCCCCAGAGGCAGTAACTCCCAGGCTGATGCTCTTGCAAAGTTGGCAGCAGCCTTAAAACTCTCGCCTGAGGAAGAATTAAATATCACTGTCAAACATCGAAGGCTCATACCAGACGTGCTCGATGAAGAATCCGGCCTCACAGTCTACGAGGTCAACAACAATCAAGAGGAGAATGCTCCTGAAGAAGAAGATTGGCGTGAGCCGATCGTAAAGATAAAGAACGGCTGGCTCCCTCCTGATCGGGCTCAGAGGGTGCAACTGCTACGCAGGGCGACATCCTACCAGCTGATTGATGGTCTGCTCTTCAGGCTCGTCCATGAAAAGGACCCATCGGTCCTCTTACGCTGCCTTTCATCCAAGGAAGCAAAGACCATCATGCACGAAGTCCATTCCGGATTGTGCGGAGCGCATGAAGTAGGTGCCAAGATGAAGAATAGCATCAAGCTCAAAGGGTTCTATTGGCCCACCATATACGAAGATTGCAATCAGTATGCTCGTACATGCCACCAATGCCAAGCATTCGGGCCAGTGCCTCGGAGGCCGCCCAACCCGCTCCATCCAACAGCGCCTACTTGGCCATTCGCGGAGTGGGGCATGGACATTGTGGGACCATTCCCATCATCATCTCAAGGTCACAAGTTCATACTGGCCGCCACGGATTACTTCTCCAGATGAGCCGAAGCCGTCCCCCTACGGGAAGTTACAGGAGAGATAGTTGCCCGCTTTGTGAGGCACTACATTATATATAGATTCGGCACCCCCAGCCGGATTATATCCGATAATGGGACGCCATTCAAGAACAAGACTGTTTATGCTTTGGCGGCCAAATTCCATATTGACTGGAGGACGTCATCCATCTACAACCCCCAAGCCAATGGGTTGGCCGAGGCCTTCAATAAGACCCTTTGCAAGCAGCTGTCCAAGATAGTAGGCGGCCGCAAACGAGATTGGGGCGAGAAGGTCCACGAAGCCCTATGGGCCTATCGTACTATTTACAAAACCCCTACGGGATGTTCCTCATTCTCTTTGGTCTACGGAGCCGAGGCGGTGGTCCCTGTGGAGATCGAGCTGGCATCTTACCGCGTTGCTGTGTACGCCGGATTGCCAGGCCAAGACCAGTCCGAGATAGAAAGGAGGCTTAAAGAGTTGTCCAATCTTGAAGGTGAAAGACTCAAAGCCTATAAGCACTTACAAGTGTATCAAGCCCGCATGACACGTGCCTATGATAAGCTGGTCAAGCAAAGGGCGTTCAAGAAAGGTGACCTTGTCATGGTCAAAGAAAAGGAGGTGCTCGCGGAAAGATCCAGCGGCACAGTCCAGCCTAACTGGCGAGGACTTTATGTCATCCAGAAAGTCTACGAAGGAGGGGCCTATACGGTCCTTGACCACAAGGGGGACAATCTCTTCCCTCCTCTCAACGGAAATCATATGAAGCTCTACCATGCACCACCGCAAGAGCTTCCACAGCAGTCCTCACTGGACAGTACCTCTCCTCAGTGAAGGTTCAAAAAAAATTAGGGTTAAAAATATTGATACCCCGGAAGACTCAGTCGGCCTTCAACGGTTGGCTGAGGGTAACAAGGCCATAGACCCGGTCGAAGTGAAAACCCGAAAGGGTGCTTCGGGCAAAAATGGGCAACCCCTCGGTGTGAAAACCCGAAAGGGCGCACCAGAAAAAGCTAAAGGGGGCCAGCCTCGGTGAAAACCCAAAAGAGCGGTGAGGTTAGTAATGTGAAAAAAAAATCATTTTTCACCATGCTTTACGGGTGGCTCTAAGTCAATCACTCCACCCCATCATGACCAATACATCATATTGATGCCATAGCTACGCCTTACATGTCATCCTATGACACCTAGTCCCACCGACGTTCTGACATTGTCATACTCTGTCCCATCGGGCTCCGCCTATGCATGTCCCTTTCGGGCTGCCGACCCATTCCGCCTATCGGCTTCCGGGTTTAGCTCATGTGTCTCTTCCGAGCAGTTAAATCCACTTACTGTTTTGTCCCACCGGGTTTGGCCTCAGTATGCTCTCTTGGGCTGCCAACCCATCATGCCTTTCGGCTCATTTTTACCTTTCCTGGGTTTGGCCTCAGTATGCCCTCTCAGGCTGCCAACTCATCATGTCTTTCGACTCATTTTACCTTCTTGGGTTTGGTCTCAGTATGCCCTCTCAGGCTACCAACCCATCATGCCTTTCGGCTCATTTTACTTTCCCAGGTTTGGCCTCAGTATGCTCTCTTGGGCTGCCAACTCATCATGCCTTTCGGCACTTTTTACCTTCTTGGGTTTGGTCTCAGTATGCCCTCTCGGGCTGCCAATCCATCACGTCTTTCAGCACATTTTACCTTCCTGGGATTTGGCCTCAGTACGCCCTCTCGGGCTACCAACCCATCATGCCTTTTGGCTCATTTTACTTTCCCGGGCTTGGCCTCAATATGCTCTCTCAGACTACCAACTCATCATGCCTTCCGGCACTTTTTACCTTCTTGGGTTTGGTCTCAGTACGCCCTCTCGGGCTGCCAACCTACCTCGCCTTTCGGCTCATTTTACTTTCTTGGGATTGGCATCAGCATGCCCTCTCGGGCCGTCACCCCATCATGCCTTCTGGCACATGTCCCACCGGGTCTGGCCTTAGCATGCCCTCTCGGGCTACCAACCCATCTCGCCTATCAGTTTTCGGGTTTGACTCTTACGTCCCATTAGGGCTGTCAAACATATCTTTGTCTCATCAGGTCTGGCCTCAGCATGCCCTCTCGGGTTGCCAACCCATCTCACCTATCAACTTTCGGGTTTGACTCTCACGTCCCATTAGGGCGGTCAAATCCGTTATTTCCTTCTTCTGGGTCTGACCTCTGCATGCCCCTTCGGGCTGTCAACCCATCCTACCTTTTGGCCTCCAGACTTGACTCATATATCCCACCGGGATCGCCAAGTCTAGTCCTTTGTCCCCAGGGGCTTGGCCTCTGCATCCCCTTGTCGGGTTGACAACCCTATTTGCCTATCGGCTCACGGATTTGATTCATACGCCCCCCCGGGCTGTCAAATCCCCTCATTTCATCCTCTCGGGTCTGGCCTACGCATGCCCCTTTTGGGCTGCCAACCCATCTAGCCTATCGGCCTCCAGGTTTAACCCGCATGTCCCTTTCGGACTGTTAAACCTACTCCTTTGCTGTCCCAACCGGGCTTGGCGCATGCACACCCCTTTTGGGTTGCCAACTCGTTCAACCTTCGGCTTTTGGATTTGGCTAATTGCGTCCCACTAGGGCAATCGAATCCACCCATTTGTCCCACCGAGGCGGCATACACGTCCTTATGGGAGTGCCACTTTCTCCTTGTCTTCGGGCATTATAGGTTAAAAAAAAAAAGAAAAAATGGGGTTAAAAATATTGATGCCCCAGCGGACATGGTTGTTTCTGTTAGAAGAGCAATCAAGGGCAAAAAGGCTTTAACCCGGCTAAGGTGAAAATCCGAAAGGGCGCCTTAGGTAAAAATGGGTACCCCTCAGTGTGAAAACCCGCAAGGGCGCACTGGAAAAAGTTAAAGGGGGCCAGTCCTGGCGAAAACCCGAAAGGGCGGTAGGGCTGGTAAAGTGAAAAAAAGAAAAGAAAAGAAAAGAAAAGGCTTATCAAGCATCAGACTCGCTCCTCCTCAGCTCAGCAAGGCGAGTCTCACTCTAAAGAGCTTCCTCCTGGAGCCCCTCAAACCTACAGCGAAGAGTCTACATCGACACGCGCAAGACTGCGCTCCTCCTTGGTCTCCTGGACCTCTTGCAAGAGTTCCTCCACTCTTCGAGAGGCCATCTGCTCACGCTCATAGGCGGCCTCGACCAGGGCGCCCACCTCAGCCTGGGCCACCCGAAGTCTGCAAAGCTGCCGCTCCTCCGACTGAATCATCAGCTGAGTCCTCCGCCTCCGCTCCTAAATAGCGCGAAAGCGGGCGAACTCCTCCCATAAAGACGCAAGCTCAGTCATCCAGGCATCCTGAGGGAGACCAAATGCATGTATCTGGCAATGCTACACTAAGTTGAGGACCATTCGGCCACTCTATCCCAAGGGCCAGGAAACTCTAAAGCAGCTTTGAAGCCTCACTAGCTGAAGCTAAAACAAAGAAAGGAGTTGCCTCAGCCCGTGTACGGCCGACATCTACCTAGACCAACGTGCCCTAAGGGCTGGTCTACATCAACCTTGGCTATCACAAGTCAGCAATTAGCCACCTTCAACATTCGGCGACATACCTCAGCGGTCAGTCGACACATCAACATGTTCGGCTACACCTCAGATGTTAGCCGGCACATCTTTGGCGACACCTTAGCAGTTAGCCAGCTTTAACTTGTGGCTACACACCTCAGCGGTTAGCCGACACGTCTTCAGTGGCATCTTAGTGGTCAGCCAGCACCACGACTTTTGGCCAACGCGCCCCCAAGGGTCGGCCAATGTTGATTTCCAGCTATCACAGCTCAATAGTCAATCAACGACGACTCAGATGGATGTGTTGACTACAGGTATAGATGGGTTGGATACATGCTTGGATGTGTTGACCTCAGCGGTAGATCGGATGGAAGGGTTGAGTCCGCGAGTGGGTGGCCTAGGCCTGCCCGAGCCTTACATCCCGGTGTCATCCCAAGGACCCCTTCTCCACGAGGAGGACAATCCTTCACCACCCGAGAGTGCTCCATTGTCACCCTCACCTTCCGATCTTATTTCGGAGCCCTCCCATTTGGAGCCACCAAAGCCCGAGCCACCCGTGTTTCTAACGGGTACACTATACATAGTCGAGCCACTTCTTAGTTGGCTCAAGGATGGCTTGGTCCCACGTCCTTATCCTTCTATGGACCCCACCTTACAATTAGTGCCCGTCAACTCCTTCCACACTACATTTCGGTCTAGTCACCATGTTGATACATTGGATGACCTTATTTTGGGTTTAGGTTGGCAATGGAAGTTGACGCATATATTGGCCCGAGGCTTCGACCAACCCGCTAGTCGTAGCTTCACCCATCCGGCCATAGGGTCCATTACCTCCGCGTGTACCGTGGGTTGTGTCACCACGGAGATTCTTCTATTCCTCCCGATGCCGGCCGAGTCCGACTTCATTTCCTTTTGCCCAAGGGAGGAATCCTATTTTCTAAACATGACCGCCGTCCCACCGATCACAATGTATGACGGTGATTATGAATTCTTAACTTGGGACCGAGTCATGGGGGAACCCACTTCATGAGGTCATACCTTCTTTGACCCTTTTGACCCCTTCACTAGTGAACCTCCCGAGCTATCATATTTACTCCACTTCTTCCAAGGAGTTCACTATTCCACCCCTACCCCTCGGTCTAGTTGGCAAGCCGTACCTACGTCTAGGGGTAATGACGAGGGAAGTTTTGGATCTCATAGCCATTCCCCACCTAAATCCCATAGGTCGCCAATGCATGAGTGGTACATCTTAGGGTATCTAGGAGTCCTCCATTCCGTCAACCATCGAGTACATCTAGTTTATGCATGGCACATATTCGGGTGTCCTAGTCCGCCGTCACACACGTACGGGTCGGACTAACATTAGGTTTGTTTAGGGTCTGTGTGAGTCTTTGTTTCGTCCGGTTTGTTTGTCGAAGTGCATTGTGTGTCTGTGCGTACGTTGAGTCGAGTCGACTTTGTACGCTCGCGTTGTTAGTCCCTTTCGAGTATGAGACTTGTCGGACTATTGGGATCGGTTCTACTCCACATATCGGATCTAGTCACATAAGGGACAAGCGGTGATTCTTAGTGAGTCTTCGAGCCGCCTTCCCTCCTTTGAGAGTGACCCCACCCCGGAGTGTCCACCTCTAGCCTCATTTCCCAGCAGCGTGTGCATATCGAATCTATACGGGATGAGCAGGTGTCGCTTACTTGGAGTGGAGCGTACTCCGCACTTCCATGTTCGGTGACGGATCCGCCGGAGCTATCCGAGCAGCCGTACCCCTTACTCGACGGGGTCAAGTTCTTCCCACCCGGGGAGAGTTGATGGGAATCAACGCCGAGCACTGACTTTTTATTTTGCATTTGAGTCCTTTTATTTGCTTTTATATCCTTGGGAAAGTATATGTGCAATTGTAAGGCTTTATAAGCCAATGTGTCATTCCCTTGGATTGTTTGGGTTTTTGTGCAAAATGTCAGTAGGTCCAGCAAGGGGGCCCTCACTCCTTCCCCATTGGTCCACATAAGCCATATGGGTCCATGTGGGCTGGTCAAAGTCCTAGGTGGCATCTAGAAGGTCAATTGGACACATGGGAGACAAGTGGTTGCAAATGTCAAAGGGAGGCCACCTACCTTACCTACCTAGTCAAAGGAGTGCCCCCTCCATATGTAATTTATTTATTTTGGGTTTTTGACCACATGGGGGAAGAAAATGGCCTCTTTCCCACGAAATTCTCAGCCCCCCACCCCTTGCCATTCTCTATATAAACCTATGTATAGTGTCATTAGAGAATAAATGAAGAGAAAAAAAATTGTGAAATTTGGTTGGAACCAAAGAAGGGTGTGCCCTCCTCCTCTCTCCCTCCCCCTCTTGCAGATAGATTTCTGCTAAATCTTGGGTGTGATGCCCTTCTATCTTCTACTTAGTCTCTCTGAATTCTATTTCTACCGCCGCCGCAGCCGCCATCGCACCGCCGTCGCGCCGCCGCCACCGTCATCGGAGTTTTGTCTCCATCAGGACAGAACCTCTCCTCCGAAATTGTATCTCTGGTTCGTGTTGTCTGATTGAGCCCTAATTTTGAGGGTTTGTTCTGTCCATCTCCTCGAACCTCCAGTTAAAATTTCGTGTCATTTGGAGTCCATTTGATATTTTCCCCGTATTTTTGTTTGTCCTCTCAGTAATCTGCCATTTTGCAGATCTAAGGGACAGAGTCTCCTTGTTGCAATTTCCCCACCCACTTAGAAAATTTTAAAAAATCCACAAAATTTCCCTAGTGTTCCCCACATATACCCCTTCCACCATAATTTTTGTTGAGTCAACAAAAATCATTTAGCCCTCGGTCAAAGGTATGTTTCAGGCAGGTTCATCTCTGCCCTGTGTGTCTGTCAGTCCGGGTCAGAAAAGAAAGGTAGTTTGCAGTCGTTTTTAATTTTAATCCGTTCTGTAGATGGAGCCACCAAAAATATATGTTGTAGATCTCTGCGTCCTCTATCCATCGGTACCTCTTGTGCATCAATCCGACATCGGATCTGGTCGTAGGAATTCTTTTCGTGAAGGTGTGCAGAGCATATCCGAATTCAGCCAACACAACTCAGTCCGGGAGAAAATTCAGAAATAAATATCAAAGTCAACTTCAGGAGCCGCCCCTTCAGGGAGTCGATCAGGGCCATCCCGCCACCGTCCAAGCCAAGCGACGCCTTCAGAAGATCCTAGAAAGGTAGCGTTCCTTTGAAATCTATACCTTGCTGCCCACCGAGTCAGCAACCGAGTTGGCGCAGCACCGAGTTGCAATAGTGCCGAGTCGGACCAGCAGGGCGAGTTCGCCCCAAAAGCGCCTCCAGATTGCTGCCCGTCAACCAAGGGTCGGTCCTCCCGGGCCCCACTTGTAGCCCTTTACCTCCCTGCGTGGAGTGGGCAATGGAATTACTGCTGTAATTAAATTTTTTAACTGTTGTTATCGGGAGTTACCGTAACTGGCCGGGAACGTCTTCCCCACGCCCGGAGCGTGGAGGCACACTCGCTCCCCACTCTTTATCGTATTTGCTTATCTTGTATAGCTTTGAATGCCGCTGTGAGTGTAGGTTTCTAACTTGTTATTCTATTATCACCGCTGCGAGAGAGCGAGATTGAGTGTACCGCCCCGTGACTCGATCAGAGTTAACGCAGAAAGGCCAATACCTGAGACTCATCGCCGGTTTCTCAACCGCGCACGGTCCACGTCTTCCCTCGCATAGGGACGATCGCGAGCTAGAGTCCCAGGTCGCGTGTCCATCCCGCATCAATTTTCTTTAACCAAAATAAACTCCCGCTCCGCACTTGTCTCATCTGAGTCTTCGCGTGCCAAGTCTTCAAGCAGCTACTCCACTTGCCGCAATAGGAAAGCTCCCAAGCTAATCTCTCAAAGCCTTCTTGGAAAGCTCCCTTAGTTACTTCAAGGGGAGAAGTTGCAAGCAAAGCTCCCAATGGCTTCCCCCAAATGCCCTTCCCCTTTGGGCAAGGGTGGCTATTAATAGGGGTTTGGCCAAGGGAAATGGGTGCCTTTTAAATCTCCCTCGGGTATTGGTAGGGGCAAAGCCCCCCTTTAGAAACTCCTCCTGATATTGAGGGTAAAAACTCCCATAGGCTTTGATAGGGGCAAAGCTCCCTTTTAGAAATCCATCCGGGCATGGAGGGTAAAAAAGACCTCTTTTTCTATTTTTCTTTTAGTTCCCTCGGGCATGGGAGAATTAAAAGGGCACTCCTTTTAGTTCTCCCGAGCATCTGACATGGGCAGCATTTTCTCCCCCGAGCACCTGACATGGGAGAGAGAGTGTGGTGAGAGAAGATGCATTGTATACGCATCCCCCCCGGGCATTGCGGCATGGCCTCCTCAAGGCATTGGCGCAGGCAAATGCAGGAGAGGTGGGAGCACGGCGATGCCTCTTCCCACAACCCCCCGGGGCATCACCACAAGCGGAGAAGAAGGGTGGCGACACCCATCCAACTACCATCGTTGGCGCAAGAACGGGATGCGGGAGCTTCAGGTATCTCGCAGAGAGGGAAGACGGCCAGCCAGTGGAGCAGAGAGTGAGAGAGTGTTGAGGAGGCGGGCTCACCGCGGCGGGAAGAGAGCAGAGAACCGCCACCCCCCTTTCTAGTTCACCTAAGGGAGGGCCGATTTCCCTGCCGGTGGTTGCGCACGAAGGGGACAGAAAAGACGACGAGCTTACCCTCCTCCTGCCAAAGTTGCATTTGCAGGGCAAAGGAGCTTCCCCCGCCGCTAGCGTTCTCTACGATACGGCCCCCTCGACATCTGCAGCGACGAAGGAAGCCTCCACCTTCCTCCATCGATTTACGTACGCAGAGGACAGAGAAAGAGCGAGAAGGGGGGATCTGCCCTCCCCGCCGACTGCAACAGTGGTGGAGGCGACGATTGGCGTCGGTGATGGAAATTTCTGTAGCAGAGAGGAGGAGGAAATGGGCATGGGTTTTGCGAGAAGGTGGCTTGAGGAAGAAGACAATCCGACGCAATGCGCCTGGTCCTTTTCTTTTTTTTTTTGGGGGGGGGGGAGGGTACAACATTTGGCAACACATCTTCACTAAGCTCAGGCGTGCCAAACTGGTTTAGGGCCCAATGGATGTATTCATTAGATGGTGGCAAGCGTCGTGAAGCAACAACTTTGACAACCAAGTGTGGTGGTTGATCTTGCATACTATCTTTTGGATCATCTGGAGGGAGAGGAATGGATGAAACATCAAAAGAAAAGTGCATGATCGTGTAAAATGTCTAGAATTGATTTTCCTTTTTGTGGAAACTTGGGGGGACATTTTTTGTAGGGCATACAAAGTTAACTCTCTTATTTTTCCCTTGCTTTAAGGGCTGGGAATCCTTGCCTTTTTTTGTATAGGGGAGTTTTTGGGAGGACTCCCTCCTTACTTTGTACATTCAACATTTTACTTTTATATTTGATGTGGTACCATCCATTTTCAAGAAAAATTATCTAAGTTTTTTTATTAAGCTTATTTATGTGGATGCATATTTAAGGATATGCTGTAGCAAATACATTTAGACATAGGTGTTGGTAAGCACAAATTAACAAGGTATGTGATATCCAGAAGGATAAATAGATGGAGTATTAAAGTTGATGTAGCATAGACATTCAGCCGTACATTTTGATCAACACACACAAGGGATGTGATATCCAGAAGGATGAGTAGGTGGAATTTCAAATTTTTCTTCAGGGGGCTACAGGCTTCCCTCTCATCATTTGAGATGGGAAATATTTATAAGGTCTCAACATATCTATAAAGTTATCTAGAGGGTATGCTATGTACAATAGACATAAGTAAAGGTTTACTCTAAGTAAAGTTATTGGATTATGTGCAAACTCAAGACACACGATCTGTAAGATGAATGTTAAATTGTTAACCAATATCCCTCCGCCTTCTTGCATTGTTTGAGTTCGTTTTTGTCCTTTGGGATTAATATTGTTTAGCACTAATGTTCCACACTAGTGTCTTTCACTTCCAACGTGGCAGTAGCACCTTCAACATGCAATAACATAGTGGACAGTGATGATCTGGTTCCTTCAACACACACCTTCCCACAAACTAAGGAATAAAACTTTGCAGCAGGTTACTAGGAGAGGTCAGTGTAAGCCTTCTGCATTGGAGTTCGATCAATGGTTGAGAAGAAACCCTCAGGGTCCAATGAGATTGATTATTTTCATTTTTCAGGACATGAAATACAAAAGATTGATGATGACACCAACAACTAGGGGAATAGGAGAGGAATTCATCATGAGATAGGACGCAACTTGAAGAAGACAGAGCTTGAAACTTCGTCTGAACTTTTCTTTGGGAGGGGGGGAGGCAAAGTCCTTTCTTCCCCTGGACCCTCTTACTACTATTTGGTAACAACTTATTAGATTCTTTTAATGTAAAGAATGTTTGTTAAGACCATTAAGGCGAATCAAAAGAATAACCTCAGAGCTTCCTCTATGAATATATATATGCAAGAAGATGTAGAGTTCAAAGAGGAAATCAAACAGTAGGAAACAATTCTCTTAGTAGAGGTAAAGCTGAACAGCTCTAGAAACAAGCAGAGAGTTTTGGAATATTGGTACATTGACAAAATGTTCATGATGTTAAATTTCCTCATACTTTGGTTACCTTTAGCATACTTGGATACTAACACACATTTGATTATCATGTTTACTATTCTCTAACTCACGCTAGTCTTCTTTTGTTACTAAGCGATGATAGAGATATGGACAAAACAAGGCAGCCCGCATGCAATACGGAAGCTACCCTTGGTGCACCTGCTTCCCATGTGTTTCCAGTCTCCTTTACAAGCAATTGCAAGTAGACCTACTAAGAGAAATTGGAGATGCGTCCTCTTCCGTGAATAGAACTTCAGCCTGCTTAATATTCCATGTACTAGCACAACAAATTAAAGATACCATCCTCTAGTAGATACTGGTGGCATTTATAAACTTGTTTCCAGTAACGATGTTATCTTTGATGCAGCTATATTTTTGAATTCTACACCTACATGTCAGGCTTCAATATTTGGGTTCTATATTTCATCAGAGTTTCAAATTTACTACCTATACGGAGATTGATAGATTTATCATTGCACTCGAATTAAGTTGGCAAATCAAACCCATTTAATGGGTTCTCCTCCATTCTGTTTGGTATGGACTCCAAATCGATATCTCTGGTACTGTATATTGATACAAATGCTTTTGGTGGCCAGGAATCGTCTATGTGGGTCGGTGTTCATCTATTTGGCTGCTCATCCGGATCAATTTGTCTTTTACCCTATGTTCCCTCCGGGGAGCTTTTGGAAGAGAAAATCGTGCCGACCATACTTGGCACTATTGAATGATGATGGGCATCAAATAGTAGGGCGTCTAGATGACAACAGATGGAAGACACCAAAGCGGAAGTCGATCGGTGACAATGGAGTCTGGGGATGAAAGAAAAGGAGTTTAGGTCCAAATGAACGCGGCAGAAGGGGGACATTAATGAAGGCAGAGAAGTTGGTCTTGGTTGAAACTAACAGAGATTCAAGGTAAAGAAGAGTAAAAACTGACATATATAAAAATATCCGTTATATCTTCCAGATCACCGTCAATTTCTAGAGTTGTTTCTTGGCGTGGGTGTTCTCCGTGGCGCTTTGATCAAGTCATGTATTCACACTCGGAACGCAGAAGAGGAAACCTGCCGGGCTTGCCAAGCTATACATACAGGTGAAAGGAGGATGCTTGGTTATAACCCAGGCGCTCTTCTCGTCTTCTTATATATATAATCCATGTGTCTGCTTGGCTTTTATCCTGTCCTTCGCCTTCCCACCCCACGCTCTTCATGTCATGTATTGTGATCGCGGAGCTAAGCTATGTAAACCGAGGTGGAGATCTCGTCTATCGGTGTTCGTACTGTCCTTGGATCAACAGAAGTAGCATGTAGAATAAACAGAGAAAACGACGAGGCCGAGAAAGATAGAGAATGGAGGAAGACAGACAAAGAACGAGGACGATCGCTACGTATTAACTCCAGGGGACAGATCGATAGTAAAGGTTGCTTCGTAGATGGATACATACACACATGGGTAGAGAGAGAGAAAGAGAGCCAGGTAACAAGGTTATGCCTAAAGATTAGGGGAGGGGAGAGAGAGGGAGAGCCTGGTAACAAGGTTATGCCTAAGATTAGAGGGGGAGAGAGATGTGGCGGAAACGTACGGTTGCACCTTGTATATAGAGAGAGGGATAGAGAGCGAGAGAGAGAGACTGAAGCTGGGAACGTAACAACGCATGTTGACAGATCTAAGGAGAGCGAGGTGTCGAAAGGAGGGGAGAGAGCGGGCACCTGGTGCTGGAGTACTCGAAGAGCTTGCCGGTGGAGGAGAAGACGACGAGCCCCACCTGGGCGTCGCACAGTATGGAGAGCTCTTGCGCCTTCTTGAACAGCCCCCGCCGCCGCTTCGAGAAGGTCACCTGCCTCGCCGTCACGTTGTCGATCTTCCTTATCTGGATCTTCTCCCTCGCCATTAATCCTCCCTTCACCTCTCCTCTCCTCCTCCTCCTCCTCCTCCAACCTGCCGATCGCGTCCGTACAGATGAAGAAAAAGCTCCTTGTCAGAATCAGTGAGGAGATCCCGAAACGAAAGAAGAGGAGTTGAGATTAATGGACATCAACGAAAACCAGGCAGCTACGAGTAAGAACGTTGTAAACAGAAGGCACGGAGGGGGGGTAGTGTCAGCTTTCCGACACAGAAATGGGCGCAAACTTGCCAAATCCGGGCAGATACTCTGACAAGGAGGAATACCCGGCACTCAGAAGATCACAACTGAGATTGAGAGAGAGAGAGAGAGAGAGAGAGAGAGAGAGAGCCCACCCTGCGGCGATCAATCCACCCCACTCACTGTAGGATCTAGAGGAGGCCGGGCAGATTAGAGGGGTCTTGGTTGGGTGATGAGGAAGCAGCTCCTTTTTCTTATTTCCTTATTTGTGTTTCTTTTACCTCTTTTGGAGGACTTCTGTGCAGCTAGATGGGAGTGGTATCCGGATTCCTTCCTGCTACAAGTACAGCCAACGAGGGAGAAGCGAGGGGAGGCCCCCGTCTTCGGGCTGGTTTAGGGAAAGCGGCAGACGGAGACAAAAGCGAATGCTCTTTTCTGGGCAAACATGTGGGATACCGCCCTCCCCTCCCCTGCCCCATGCTGCTCTCTCTTCTCTCTCTCTCTCTCTCTCTCTCTCTCTCGTTCCCTCGTCTTTGTTTAGAATTTAGATGACGAGACTCCCCACCAACGACGTAGGGAAATGTCCTGAAAAAGATTTTAAAAAAATAAGGTACTGCGACGGTCTCACGCGGGTTCCTCTTGTGGACCCAAACCCAGTCCCACGTCCGGCGACGGGCGCCTACGTCCACTTGTTGGACGTACGTTTGCTTTCAGCGAGATAACTCTCTGGTAGACCGGAACTTTATAATAAAGTCATTTTGGCATTCATAACCCGGTTAAAACGAAAATTATCGAAAATATATTCTAAATATATAATTTGCGTATACGCTCTTTCACCTTCTTTCAAAATCGAATAAAAAATCCCGGGCAATCAATACGGTATAGTATCCTTATTCTTTCGCTTTTTTAATTGAAAATTTATTGAGGCGACAGATGTAGAAATGCGATACCTTGAAACGAGCACTATGTTTCTGATATTTGTTTGACGTAGGACGAGAAAGTCGCTCAACAGAAAAATCTGCGAGCATAACAATCATGTCACAAGAAGTCCTGAGAAAAAATTCTAAGTGATAACCCTCTCGTATTTAAGTCAAACGAATTGTGGAAAAAGAGAAAGTACTCGAAAACATAGATATAGTACTCGAATTGAGCGGGTGAGAGATTGAAAGGAAATTGAGAGTATTCGAAAGATTTGACATAACAAGGGAGACGTTGAGGGTCCAAGTATGAGACTTCAGAGTGTAAAGATATGTCGTCATGACGGGAAGACAAGTAGGTCGAAGGTTTTGTGGAGCGTGAGAGCCGTGAGAAGCATCCCTACATGGTTGTCTGGTCAAGATCCTTCTTATAAAATCTTCCTCCAGTTCATCTCATTCTCTTCGTCTTCTGACTTAGTAGAATTATGTTTGTCATGTTCGTGAGATTGTGAGTTACCTGTCTGTTCGCCTTATAGAAAATGAGGGGATATAAGTGTTAACCTGACGCCTATCACTTTTTGAGATAACTTCCGTCATTATTATAGTAACGACTATCTAATCGTATCTCACGTGATCCGTGAGGACTAGTACGTGAGCGGGACATGAGTCTGGACCTTGGACCAGCCATTAGTTAGTCTTTGATAGACGACATCTTGAACTGTGAGCCGTGCTTTGGTGGGCCTTGTTTGGCCCCGGCAAGTTTGTTCCCTTCTCATATACTATCTTAAAACTCAATTGACAATAGCTCGAAATCTTCAATGCCCAAAATCCTCACAAATGCACCCTAGTCTGATTATTCAAAAGTTAGATTACCGAGTCTAGAGAGAGATAAAGAGAAGATAGAATAATTTTATAATCTCTAAAACTCCATCTCCACTAATTATTTCTCTCTAAAAAATTATGAAAAAAATAATCACATTATATTGTCAAACGTCCCCTTAATCGTCAGATAGTTTATTCTAACCTTTTGTTAGAACTAATTATTTCAAAAAAAGCCTTTAGTTAACGTTAGGATATCCTATTCACCTTGGTAAATTATTTTATTACTAATTTATCCAGATAAATAATCTTATTCTACAGTTATTAACATATTAAAAGGGCCCTTTGTAAATAAAATATGCAACAGTAACATGAGGGAAGAAAGAGACGGAGGTAGAATATTCTGGGAGCGTCACGACGAAAGTTTAAAGATGAGGGACATTACTGATCGTATGGTCACGAAATGGCATCCCTGTGGGCCGGGCGTGTGAGCCAAGGTCCAGCGACTCCTCCCCTTCCCCGACGGAGGGGGAAAAGGTTGTCGATCGAGGAACGTTCACACACTTGACCTGTGAATTTGCTAACGTTCCGTACAGGCGGAGTGGGGTTCTCGCCCATACATGAGCGACCGGCCTCCGTCTTCGTGCGCATCGAGAAGATACGCGCACGTGAGAGATAGACGCTCGTGACGGCCCCCCTCCTGTCGTCTCCGTGGGCTGTTTTTCCGTTACTATGTCATTGGTAGGGTGATAATTATTCGATTCAACATGAAAATTAAATTGAATCGATAGATTTAATTTGATTTGATTTAGATTAAAATTTAAAAAATTTTAATTTGAGTTTAAACCGATCGAACAGTAGTACAAATTTTGGTTTGATTTGATTTTAAAATTTAGAAAATTGAATCGAACCGAATAATTCTAATTTAAAGATATTTTTATCAAATTAATATAATTATATATGTAACTATAAATCATAATTCAAAAGGTTAAATCCCCATCATTTTGATAGGGTTTATGACTCTATGAAATAAGTTTCAAATCAATTTTCGTTTTACTGTAATTGAAGTTCTTAATTCGTTATGTGAAAATATTATGGAATTTGTTCTTACAAGTTACAAGTTTTTATTTTTTTTAAATATTTACTTTATTTGATAAAAATTATTTTATCTTATCTTTATCTCTTGTTTGAATCTAATCTAATTTTTAAAATGGGAGATGAATATAGTTCAAATCAAACCAAACCGAAACAAAGTAATTTAGTTTGATTTGGTTTGATTTAGTTTCAAAGTAATTTAGTTTGGTTTGATTCGGATTGAAGTCTTAATTCGATTCAGTTTGATTTAAAAAAAATTCTTCAAATTAAATCAAATCAAACCGTGCTCACCCTTAATCACCGGTGTGCATGTTCTCCGTGAATGAGTTTGATAACAGAATAAAAGTAGAATAATTACTCAACTCTAATCAAATTTTAGTATATGTTATTTCAGTTATTTATTTTTAATTAAGTTTGATATTAAGATTAAGTTATCAGTTAACATTAAAAGTTTTATTTTAATACTAATTATTCATTTTTCACATAGAATACATTAACTTAAAATAAAGACAAATTATTAAAAATATAAAAATAATTTATTTTAACTCATGTCCAATAATATATCTTGTTATCAAAATCGTATTTTATTCGTCGTGAAACGGAGCTGACGTCAGGATACGCATGTAACCAGTGGTGTAACCAGTGGAGACGAACGAAAGGTAAAGATAATGATTGAGTGTCTTCTAACGCACCCACGCGCGCGCGGGCGCACACACAGACACATGACACGTGCACACACTTCCCCACCTCTCGTTAGAAGAACTGGAATCTTTGGCTTGTCACAAAGTGAGACAAACATCGCTCTCGTCACACTGTTTCATGCGTTCCTCCCCGCTCGGAGTGGAGATGGGATCTCCGCGCCCCCACCCCCACCATATTTGGGAGGGATTACGATGGCCCATTGTTTGGTTGACGTTTGTGACGTCAGCTTGGCCTGTCAATGGTGCCCACTCGATGTGAGATGCACTCAGTTAGCTTAACGAAGGAGTGATGTTAGTTGGCCTCACAAGTTTTACCCGAAGTAAAATGCTTACTTTAAACTCATGGGTTATTACACAACGAGAGTGTGTATTATGTTTTATTTTCTATTTCATTAAATTTTAATTAGTATAATATTCAAATCACTCTAATTTACGATACAAGTCACATCTATGTAAGATGATTTTTAAAAATTAAAAAAAATTAGATATAATGAATAGTTATATTATACTTATTTTTAATTAATTTTTAATTTTTAATTTTTTAAGTGAAATTAGATTGTGACTTATACCATAAGTTAGAGTGATTTAAATCTCACGTCATAAAATTTTAAAAATATATAAAAAATTAAATATAATATATATCGGAGATGTGTAATAACTCCGGACTTGAACTAAACATTAGTCTTACATTAAAGTTTGACTCCAAATCCTCGGGATACCCATCTTTTAATTTACATCATGGATTCATGGTAGAGGTTGCAAAAAGTGTCCAAGTTTTCGTTGATACCTGCAGAAAGATAAAAAGTTTCAGCGATAGGTTGACGTTGAATGGTTTTTTAGATTATCGTAGAGGATGATGCCTCATTTAACATGTTCCTTCGCCAATGAAAACTTAATTACAATTCCCTCAATGGTAGCGAATTAAACTTAGCTCAGATTAGATTAAGTGGTGTCATTTAGCCCACTTTTATTTCAGTTTGCTTTGTTTATAAGTGAGTTAACCATGGTTAAGTCAACAGATTAATCTGGTAAATAGAGATGTGATTTGATAAAAAAAGGGAGTTAATTTTGAAGTTTTGTATCAAAAAATACAAAAATAATCCTACAATCTCTATGAAAGTGAATGTGTGTATGAGAGAGAGAGAACGGAGAGAGTGGAGGCATAGCCGACGGGTGAGGGGAAGGGGGAGATCGGGAGGAAAGGGAGTGGTGCCGGCCGGTGAGGGGGAGGGGCAGCGAGAGAGGGGGAGGGGGCTTGAGAGGGGGAGATCGGGAGGGAAGGGGGTGACACCGGGGAGATCGAGACGGAGGGGGATGGGGCATGGGAGGGGGAGGGGACGGGGACGGCGCCACCGCATGAGGGGGAGATCGGGAGGGGGGAGGGGGTGGCACCAGTGGGTGAGGGGGAGGGGGACAAAAATGGGAGGATAAACCTTATCCTAATCCGCCCATGTTAAAGTAAATTAAGTTAATTTTTGATTAAAATCGACTTAATCTTGTGCTAAGTCCAAAACAAAGCAGTGCAAAATGAATTAACGTAGTTACCATTTAGGGTATGCTAGGTTGGGAGTAAACTATATTCAGATGTAAAATCTATTTCGGGGAATAGAATTTATAAGCAAATCAGGAACATAATTCATCATTCGATACTCACGAAAATAATTTTTTTAAAAATGTTTTCATTCGTTTGTTTTCCAGTAAAATCATTTTTCTCCCACCTCCACCCTCGCCCTCTACCACGCTCTGCTGCGGGACCTTGTCGTTAACGCTTCGATGGTCCTCTGTGGCTACAACCTAGGTGCAGTGGATCATGAGCAACGTCCTCAGTATCCTCAAGCTCTCCAGGGCGTCAATGAGGTTGCGGATTGCCTCCTTGGGCCTCTCCGACTGGCAAAGGAACACCTCGTCGTCCTCATTAAAACAAATTGCCAAGTACTTTGCGCTCCTCTCTTCATCGACTCCAAGTTCTCACAGTGTGGGTTACTTCCGACTCCTCGACCCATTGATGGTGTCCCCCATCTCTTCCTTCACCATGCATGTTCACCTCAAGCTAGCGACTTGTTCTGTAGCTTGGAATAACCAGCTTCTACTGATTTATGGGAAACTTGGTTTGTGCTTAACTCTCCTGCGCCCACTCCTTCCTCAACCAAGACATCGCCGCTTCGTCATCTTCTTACACTCATGGCTCCCCTTCTGGTGCACCGGCATTGTCCTCCCCTCCCTTGTCTCCTTCGGTAGCTCCATTAACCAGGGCAACAAGCTAATCATGCTTGGCCCAGGGAGTCTCCACCACAACAACTTCTCAATGTGTGTGACAATCCCCACCATCGTGGCTTCATTTGGTAATGCACCTCGGGACGTTCGACTATGAATAATCCACACACCATACAGGGCTCTGACACGAGAGGGATTTCTCGTCACGAGAAATCTTCATAAGCTCACTCCCACCAGCTTTGAATGATTCGGGAGATGGATGCATTTTTGTCCATAGTTTTACATATCGATCTAGTACGTTTGCGAACTACGTGTACCAAATTGTACCATAGAGAATCCGAAATGTGCAAGGTGTGGGACGCAACCGGTACATTGGTGTTGGCGCTAAAAAAAAAGAAATGGAAGAAAAAAATGAAAATGGGCCAAGCCCAACACAAAAGGAAGAAAAGGGTCGCAAGGGGGACAGGTGCGCAAATAAGAGGAAAGGAGGGGAGAAAGGTAAAAGAAAAGGGATTTTTTAAAAAAGAGAAAAATAGAAGGAAAATCATCGCATGAGTCTGTGCCCCTCATCTCGATGATTTCCACTATTCCCGTGCTTCTCCCCACGGCCGTTGACTCTCACCTCCCTCACGTGCCTCTCCCGCGAGCATTGATGGCGCCACGCACGCTCGAACGACCACGCTCCTGCATGGCCAGCGGCGCGAACGATAGCTCGATCGGAGGGTGAGGCCGGCCACGCACGCCTCCCCCTACTCCGCCGTTCAACAACCACCTCAATCCGCGCAGGGGATGGCCCCCCCACCTGCTCTCGCATCCGTGCGAAGAAACACAGGACGCATCAGTAGCAGCAGGTCAAAAAAAAAAACAAGAGAAGCAGAGATGATTTCCCTCCGAATAGTACCCCCTGCATCCCTATATATGCAGGCCAGAATGAAGCAAGGTTTTTTTTCCAGGGGCACTTTTCAGTTGGCGAGAGGCTCCTCGGCTGAAGAGGTGGAGCTCCGGTGTGCTGCAAAGAAGAGAGGGTGTGAGTGAGCGCCTGTTTGTAAACTCCGGGCTAGTGGAGGATTGGATGGTGAGGGAGAGAAGGCCTGAAGAAGATCTGAGCGAGGGTGGGCCTTTACCCTCTGTCCTCCCTTTCCTTTGTTGCTCAATGAAGCCCCCTTCCGATGTAGTCTTGCTGGTTTTGCATGAATAAAAAGCCCTGGGCCTCAGTCCGGATTTTGTCTCTCACCCATATCTCTGTGCTCTTTTCTTTTAGCTCTGTATGTTTCCTTTTTCTGTTCTTCCCGTAGGTAGGATGAACCCCCTTCTCTTAATTTTCAGCAAGCCACCCATCCGACGATTTTGTTTTTATCACGATGGCCACCGGCCCGGAGCTCACTCCAATCCATGAGTATGGCCCCGGGTTGCCAACCATCGGAAGCTCAATATACGTCTTCTTCGCTTCGTCAAGAGCGTGATTTTCTTTTCAAAATCCCATTTTGGAGTTTGGACCGACTCTATGGCCAAGATTTCAACGGGGTGAGGTATATGGGATTTAATCCCGAATAATCGATTGTTTTCCACCGATTCCGACTTCGGGTTCTTGATCGCTCATGGACCCCCGGGGCCTCGTTACTTCTTAATGTGGACCTCAGGTGGTTTCCCTCTGAGGAGTGAACATCAATGGCCGTACACGGCGATAGCTCAAAGTCCACATCTCGGCGATGAGTTTGTGGCGACTGGGTCGACGGGGTCCTCTTCTGGTGCACCGGCATTGTCCTCCCTTCCCCTGTCTCCCTCGGTAGCGCTAGTGACCAGGGCAACAAGCTAATCATGCTTGGCCAAGGGAGAGTCTCCACCACAACATCTTCTCAATGTGTGTGACAATCCCCACCATCGTGGCTTCATTTGGTAATGCACCTTGGGATGTTCGACTGCGAATAATCCACACACCATACAGGGCTCTGACATAGGAGGGATTTCTCGTCACGAGAAATCTTCATAAGCTCACTCCCACCAGCTTTGAAGAATTCAGGAGATGGATGCATTTTTGAACATAGTTTTACGTAACGATCTAGTACGTTGCGAACTACGTGTACCAAATTATACCAGAGAGAATCCAAAATGTGCAAGGTGTGGGACGCAACCGGTACATTGGGCAGCGTACAGAACCATGCATCCCACTCCGTACCAGATCGGTTCAGGACGGGACCCTCACTGGTATGTGTGGGGTGACCGATTCGACATTAAAAGCCCGGGCAGGGCGGGGGTGAACACATCGGTGGAGGGGGGGTGTCTTCAATCTTCCGACATTCATGCAGCCAGACGTCGGTCAAGGTGACTAGGTGGGGGGGTAACTTCTGGCGAGGTCCGGTAATCTTCGGCGAGAGGTACTTTCACATTTTTTTTCCCTACTTTGACTCTTACTTTGAAGATTGGGGTGGGAGGCGGCTCCAGCAGCTGATCAGGCCTCTCCCAGACCAAATCCGACATTATTGAGGTGAATTAGCCACCTAGTGGGCAAACTCGGCCAGTCGACAGCAGAGAGCTACCAGATCTACGCACGAGGCTGCTTATCTGGCCTCCGCCAGGTGAGATCTAACGGTGTTGAGGCCGAAGGGAGAGGGCTGCTATCACCCGTGCACAGATCCAACTACACTTTGCTAGACTGATGGCGGAGTGCTGCCCGATCAATGCACGGTCCGGTCTCCCCCCGACCAGATCCGACGGCGGTGAGGCGGATGAAGCCACCTTGTACACAGATTTGATTGTGTTCCTACTGGATGACGGTGGAGCACTGCCGGATCCGTGCATGGGGCGACTGATGCAGCCACCCCCAATTAGATCCGGCGGTAGTAAGGCGGGCAGGGCCACCCTATGCACTAATCTAGTCGCCCCGTGCACAGATCTGGCTACTCTATGGTTAGACGATGGTGGAGCGCTACCAGATCTATGCATTGTGATGCCTGCTTTGGCCTCCCCCTAGCCAGATTTGGCAGCCATGAGGCGGATGGGGCCGCCCCGTGGGCACATTTGGCTACGTTCCAGTGGGTCGAAAGTGGAGCTCGTGCACGTGGTAGTTGATCCGACCTCCCCCCGACTAAATTCGGCAGTGGTGAGGCAGATGGGGCTGCCTCATGTGCAGATCTGGTTGCACTCCGATAGGCCGACGGCGGAGCACAACCAAATTTGTGCACGAGGAGGTTGCTCTGGCCTACCCCAGCCAGATCCGCCAACAATGAGGCAGATAGGGCCACCCCATGCACAGATCTGGCTGCACTGTAGTCAGTCGATGGTGGAATGTTGTTAGATCTGAATCGAGACTAGAGAGGCATTAGTCCACCCCTATGTGGCTGGATTCGAGGGTGAGGATGTAGATGTGACCCTTCGCCTGTGCAGATCCGACGAGACTTTAACTTTGGCCAGCTGGAGCTTGTCACATCAACATAGAGGGACGCTTGATCTATTTTCCTCGCCGCCAGATGTGCAGAACAATGGTGTATTGAGGGTTAGACTTATAAAATTTATTCGATGTTCATGTTCTAAAAATTATTTACCATTTAGATACACTAAAATTTTGTTCATTGGTTGACTAATTTTGTTCGTTCTGACTTGTTTGTTGTTTCTTGATTACAACTTTTAGGTTTTCAGTGTTCAGTGGACCTTTGGTCAGTTGATTAGAAGGGGTGCGAGTGTGTTGGATCTTCACATAGTATTTTGATATTAATTACTTATTAATTTTAGGCATAAAATTTCTTAATTCATAAATGTATGTTACACATTTTTTAGTATATTACATGGATATCATTATACTTTTCTTAAACATCTCTTACTATTATGTTGGATATTGTGTAATAGATGGCTCCCAAAGAACGACTTAATGACATACGATGGTAGCATGAAGTTATATTGGAGGGCAAACATAGCTACTGGCATTGCATCTACTACAAGAAAGAACACAAGGGAGGAGGTGTCTCCCGGTTGAAAAAGTATTTGGCAGGAAGGGCAGGTGCAAGATATTATAAGGCTGCTGGTTGTACACATGTGCATAGAGAAGTAAAACTTACAATGACTAGGCACATGTTAAAGAAAAGAGTTAAGATGCAACAGAAGGAAAAACTAAGAAAAAAGGAGGAAGAGGCGATCGGTGGAAGAGAAGTTGGCAGTGACGAGGAAGAATGCACTGGACAACGATGAAGATGAGCAATCATATACTCGTCAGCCTAATGTGTATGTCACGGTTAATGATTCATATGATGCACAGTACCGTGAGGCAGTACGCTTGAGCAGAGAAGAGCCAAGATATCCACAGTTTCTAGCAGTAGCTGTGCAACAGGCAGTGGGGTAGAAAGATGATGCATATGTGTAGATTGTTGGAGACGAGTTAGTGTCGGTAGGTGACGAGGAAGTGAACTTGGATGAAGACCTCATTGTTGGGGGGGAAGAGACATCATATGTGTATGATGATGCAACATATGAGCGATTGATATTGTCACGCCCCGTACTCTATACCGTAGATGTATTGTCCGCTTTGGCCTACCGGCCTCACGGTTTTGTCCCTTTCTAATAGTGATCGGCTCCAGAATGGGGGACTTCCCGGGCATGTCACCCATCCAAGTACTACTCCCCATTAAGCACGCTTAACTTCGGAGTTCTTTTCAAAAACTGAGCCGATACTTCAAAAAGCGCCTCGGCAATATAGAGTACAACTTAGCTATATTTGAGGGTGTTACAATCTACATCACTTATATAGGCGACGTCCTCGTCGCTGGGCACATATGGCACGCAATCAAACCCCCAGGTAGGTCGGATTCTAGAGGTGGTCCCTACATGCTCAAGAGGTGACTCCCACTATGTAGCACTTTGTCCCATTACGGGTTCAAGAGGTGGCTCCCATAGCGTAGCACTTTGTCTTAAATGGCACTTAGTTCCTACACTTCCGGCTGGGGTATAGCTCTGATACCATTCTCTGTAACGCCCCCCACTCGTAGACCCGATCCAGTCGTAAAGACTCACGTCAGATTTCGATTGGAACGTCACAGTGGGACATCCCAAACAGTTCATTATGGTTGAGACATTCACATAAATATTGAGATATCATTGTAGCGGAAATGAAATTACTCAATCAGTCAGCTTACAGTCAAAAGACTTCGTCCACGTAGGTCGAAATAAAGATGAATAATTCAACAAGTTATTTATTACATAATCAAATTTCACACACATTTTTTTAACATAACTACCTATGATAATGACTCGCAGTAAATCCAAACCACAGTCAGAACACCACGAGATCACTCCTCACTTTCTTCTACCGTTTCTCCCGAAAATGTTTAACGGGGTGAGTCTACGAATAGACCCAGTAAGAGACTAAGCAGAATCCCCAGTCATAACATATATAAACATATCCAAAGTGATTTACAGTATTTCATTTTATAAATCATTCTTAGGCATAATTTCAATTAGATAACACATGAGATTAATACATTTAACCCAATTTCTATTTTTACGATCATAAGTCACGTTACTAACATTTTACAAATAAACATGTACATTAAAATTTTATTCTATCAATGACAAAGTAATATGATAATTCATCATTTACAAATATAAACATTTACAGTGTAATAACATAAAAATGCAATAACAATTCAGTTGGTAGTAATACTAATTTCACTTACAGACATCAATAATTATTGATATTTTCAGAATTTAGCACACTCAACTTAAGAACCATTCTGTGAAATTCTAAGATTTTTGTGAACATCATCTCTAATTTCTATAATTTCTACATAATTATTTATTCCTTTTATCATGTATAAAAATTCATTAACAACAATATCGTAATGTAAGAATAATGAAAATTTTCTACACATGGGTCTTACAGTAAGATGCATTCTTAAAATTTGTGGTGATTTTATATCACCCCATTAACCCTGTTGTATAATTAAACCTCTTTAGAATAATATTAAAATATTTTTAAATGTAAAGATAATTTGAATCAGACATAAAAATTTTTACAGAGAGTTTAGAATATCAAATCTCATGATTCTGGAAACTTTCTCAATTTATCAAACACCGTTGCTAATTATAATATATTAATAACCTAATTTACCCTTAATCACATGCCTTAATATTAATGATTTAATACTAATCCGACTGAGATATGATTACACATAATGAAACAATGATCTATGGACTTAACTATCTATAGAAATGTCAATTACACACCTTAAACTATCTTAATTATGCTAATCTATGCTAATCAATGAGATTAACCACTAAATCCCTTACATTAATGATGTATTAACAACTCCCTAATCAGTCTTCCAACCTTCTCTTTCTGCTCCTCACGTACTCAGCTCCCAAGATGAACAAATGAAGGCCCCTTGGGACTATTTATAGGGGTCTTGGCATAATCAATCTTAACCATTCATTTAATCAAGGGTGAAGATTCAATAATTAATTTAATATTATTTAATTAAACTATGACCTTCAAACCTTCACCAACTCACTTAACCCACTCTTTTGACTATCTAACATTTTTTTCTTTTTTTTATATATGGCATGCGAAGATTTGAATACATGAAGTTAAGGGATTAAACTAATGAAGTTTAACAAATAAAAAAAACTATATAATGACTGCCACAATGCGCGGCAGTCAAAGGGCGGGGGGCAGGTCAGCGCCCGCCCGCGCGCGCAACGCGTGGGCACCCCCCCTGTCGATTTTTTTAATTCTATTTTTTTTACTTTTTTGACCCTCATTTTTTATCATCTTAAACCTTTTATTTATTTCTTTTTCATTTTAAACCCTTTCAAATTTTTATAAAACGATTAACCTCCTATGAATTTTGGTTTAAACTTTATTTATTATTATTTTTTTCTTTCCTCACTTTCTTTTAATTTTTTTATATGACTAAAATAAATATAATAAAATAAGTAGTTTAAACATTTAGGCATACATAAATTTTGTTTAACAATCAAATATAATGCTATAAAATCGTAGGGCATTACACCATCTCCCCCTTAAAGAAAACTTCGTCCTCGAAGTTAGGGGTTAGATCACATACCTGTGGACTGTCGAATGGAGATCCACTCAAAAGGGAACGAGAAACGCGAGCGACGGGCTACAAACTCGCAATAACTAAAAGCTAATAGGGGAAGGGGTCATGCAACATGTCAACAGAGAAAAGAGCATACGTAGGATGCCAAAGGGATGTGATTGCCAGAGGTGTTACCTCAATGAAAAGAAATGATCGCGTGTACCTGGCACGAGGCACGGAAACTGTGAATCATCAAGAGCGAGAAATGGTGGGTTGCTTCTTCCTCCCCCTTCGGCCGGCCGACGGGGAGGGCTTTCCTTGAATACCCTTGCAAAATAACGACAAACAAATAACAAGTGGATCAGAAAGACGAAGGTGCAGCAATCAATTCTAGCGATGCAAGTAATGAAATGACGGCCGGACACACACCTGGTTGGTGTTGTCTTTTAAACCCCTCTCGGACACGAGTAGGAGAAAAATGCTTATGATGGATTGTGATTATACCAACGTAGGAACATGAAGAGACTCCCCCAAAAGGGGGTGAAAAATGCGATATGATGAATGCAAGATATCTAAGGAAAAAGAGAGGAGAATGACTTATTGGATGGCCGATGGCGAGATCCGGCGGAGCCTCGGTAGCGTAGGGATGACGTGGGAGCGCGACGGGCGAAGACGGCCTTTCTCCTGCGAGCACGGGCACCCAGGAATCCGGCAGAACCTCACCTACAAAACACCCACGGGTTAGGAATGGAATCCGACAGCCTCCCGGCGCTCTCTTTTTCGACCCCTGGACTGAGGGGGGTAGGCCTCTATTTATAGAGCTCTGGAGGATGGAGGCGTCCAGGGGCCTGGACGCCTCCATGATTTGGCTCTTTTTTAAACGACAATCTGACCGGCTGACGGATGGTCAGTGGCCAGGGGCATCCGTGACCTAGATGATGGAGGCGTCCAGGGGCCTGGACGCCTCCATGACATTGGATTCCTTTCAAACTACAAGCCATCCAACGGATAGTCGGGGATCAGGGGTGCCCGTGAGCTGAACGATGGAGGCGTCCAGGGGACTGGATGCCTCCATAATTTGGATTCTTTTCAAACGACAGGTCGAGCAACGGTCAGGCAGTGGTCGGGGTTGCCCGTGAGCTGATTGATGGAGGCGTCCAGGGGCGTGGACGCCTCCATAACTTGGATTTTCTTCCAACGACAGACTAAGCAACGGTCAGTCGATGGCCGGGGGTCGCCCGTGAGCAGGTTGATGGAGGCGTCCAGGGGCGTGGACGCCTCCATATCTTGGCTTTTCTTCAGACGACAGACTGAGCAACGGTCAGTCGATGGTCAGGGGTCACCCGTGAGCCGATTGATGGAGGCATCCAGTCTCCTGGACGCCTTCAAGAATATATATATATATATATTTTTTATTTTATTATTTTTTTCATTTTTTTGCCATTGATGGAGGCGTCCAGCCTCCTGGACGCCTCCATGATTTTTTGATTTTTTAATTAGTTTTATTTATGGAGGCGTCCAGGCGCCTGGACGCCTCCATGATTTTTTGATTTTTCTATTATTTTTTATATATATGAATTTATGGAGGCGTCCAGTCTCCTGGACACCTCCAAGATTTTTCACGAAAAAATTCAGAAAAATGGTAAAAAAATTCAGAAAAATAGGAAATCACCAGAGTAATTAAAAATGTGAAGGCCGCCTTGGGGTATCATAGTGTAATATGAGATTTACTCACTGTAATGTCAAGAACGGCGTGTCTACAGCTGTCCCGCCTTGACGTCTGCTTTGCAAGGGAGTGGCACGTAGTGGAATGGCATTGAAGTGAAGTGGAATGGAGTGAGAATGGACTGAAAAGTAGATGCCAAGGTGTGATGAGACACGTTTTCAACATTACGATTTTTGGAATGTTTTCGGAGTTTTCAACGAGACGACCTGGGAGAAGGTCTTTCGAATTCAACAATTGTTTGGACGGAAATCAAACAAGGAAGGAGAAGATGTGCGCTCAGGCACGAGTAGAAAAAAAAGGGGACCAACTTCTCTGTGTGGAAGTACCTGGGTCGTAAACCTGCAGGTTTCACCTTGGGGAGCGGTTACCAGCCAATGTGGAAGTGCTGCGGTCAAGATGGGTCAAACGGAGCAAAAAGTAAAGGAATATTTGAGGATCAATCCAAACAAGGGTCTCCTTTGGAAGAACAGTGTGGGGCTGTCTCAAGAAAACTTAGTACTTCATTCGGAATGGAATATCTCATATTATCGGAATTTAAGCACAGCGATCTTCGCAATCGAATTACTTTAGTGATTTTCCGCAATAGACTCAAAGTCCTATATGAATGCATGCCGGGTTTAAAGAAAAATTAAAACAAACTAAAATAGAAAATAGTCAAGGATAATATTATCAACTCGTTAAGAATGGGTTAGGATACCAGTTCGGTGAGCCGATACTGAGCCGGGGCCCGTTTGTCCACGCACCAACTCACCGAATGGAACCGTCGTCCCCACGCTATCACCAGCTAACGGCCTATCCATGCAACCCAAATTCTTCTGGAATCATCACTGTTTTTGTTAAAGGGGAACTCAAATCCCAGATTTGTTCAGGTCGCAAGGTCCTTGACATGTTCTAATAGCGTAAATATCGTATAGTACGATGCACGACACGGAGGACCAAACATTAAAGGATGGCGTACAGGATAGCGTGAAAAGCGTCAGTTGGCAAAACTTGCACAGACCATCATAGATTAAATACATCAGAAAGCACAGAAATATCACAGAATCATACCACAGTACAAGGACAAAACATGACTTAACCACACATGTGAGACGTCCCGTCTCGTAGCACCTCCCATTTCCTATAAGTACCACCCCATAGGCTAGTTTATTCAAATGCACCAAAGGGGGATTTTGAAAATTCAAGAGGAGGAGAAGAGGAGGGTCTAGGGACTTCGGGATGGAAGGAGAGTCTTCCCGCGTCATGAAGAGGGGCAGGCCTAGTAGTGAGATCAGGCGACTTTCCGACCTCGAGGGTCATTTGAGTGGGGCGATCCAATCACATATGGTAAATTGATTTATTTCAAATTTTACTGCATGAACTCTCTTCTCACTTTCCCTCCTTTCTTTTTTTTCTTTCCAGCCGTATCCGCTCTTTCCGGGCCCGAGGAAGTTTTCAAAACTGCCATGGCTCTCAGAGCTAACTTCTAACATCTCCATTGGCATGAGGGCTATACTCTCGAAGTGGCATCTTCAGGGGCTCCTTATTCATGCCAAGCACTACGAAAGAATCCGCATGGACTGGGCAGCTATCTGGTTTCTTCGGCCGAGGAGCGTCGTCGCGCCTTCGAGGCTGGAGTGCCACCGCAGGGCGAGGCGAGCACGGCTTCTCAGGGTTCGCAGAGGCCCCCTAGGGATCCCCGGCAGAGGAGGGAGGAGAGAGATGACCAGGAGGGTGGCAGCGAGAGTTAGAGAGCTGCTTGTACACGTCACCCTTCTCACTGTATGATGTACTTTGACTATTATATGAAATGGATTTCGTGTGGCGTGCCCTTTTTCTTTCCCGCACTTTCTTTTGCACCACGTTGTTTACGCTTCACGAGACTTTTACCCTGGACAGAAGGGAACTACTTTGCACGGGGGGATTATGTTCCTTTCTCCCTTTTTGGGCACGTCCAGGCGCGAGGATGCGTCTTAATCCTTGAATTCGAATTTAAAGCATCAGGTGGCCTTTCTTCTCCCGTGCCTTACCCGCAAACGAGCTCGCCTTCCGTCGAAACTCGCTTGCCCCCTTTTTCATCTTCCTCCTCTTTTGATCGATGGAGTTCGGTGGGCCCGACCATGGTGAAGGTGGAGAGGGACGCGGGACCCCTCGCCCAAGGAGGGACGCGCCAGAGCACGGAACGGCGTCCATGGAGGAGGAAGGGCCGCTTCGGGCCCCCGAGGGACCCGAGGGGCCCGATGTCACGGAGGGAGGTGAACACGGTCTGGTAGGTCCTCCAATCTCTTCCTCTTTGATCCATTTTGAGTTTTGAAGCAAGGCGTGCGAGGGGGAAAGAGTTCGGCGAGTGTTGCACTCAAGTGATGGACGCGTTCTAGACAGGGGACGCGTTCTTTGTTATGATGTGAGGTCCTCCTTCCTTGGTGCAGGACATGGCGAGGACCCTGGGCCTGGCCGATGAGTGGGCGAGTGTGGACGAGCCGAGTCAGGAGGGAGAGTTGCGGCAAGGCGAGGCTCGAGGACTGGCACGTACGTCTCCCTGGACAGCAAGGGAGTGTATTGGTGCAGGATAGCGCCGACTTCCTGCGGCGGCAAAGAGAGAGTTATGCGGGGCTTCCCCAAGCTGGGGACATGCGTGGCATCGGCGGCTCGCGCACCCAACTGTCAGAGGCTAGGCGGCAGCTGGCCGTCGCTCAACATGAGCTGTCGCTCCTGGTAAGTTACGTGCCCCACTTTTATCTTCAGATTTTGGAGTTTCACTGACGGTCGTTGTTTATTTTGTTCCAGCGTGCCCAGCAGACAGCGACGGCGGGGATGATTGGTGGCGCATCTTCCAGTTCTTCGGCCCCTTTTCTCGAGATTGCCTCCCTCCGGGAACAACTTGCCGGTGCGGTGGCCCGCGCGACCCAGGCGGAAGAGGGGCGTGATGCCTGGGTGGCGACTGTAGCGGAGCTGCGGCATCGTGGTGAGGAGAGGCCTTCTCCAGACATCCTAGAGTTAAGGGTTCTTCTGCAGATGATGAGGAGAGAGGCAGAGAGAGAGAAAGCCGAGAGAAGGTCCGAGCGTCAGCGGGATCAGACCGAGAGGAGGGCCTTGGAGGCCCAAGTGAGGGAGCTCCAGCTGGGCCTTCAGGCCGTCGTGCAGAGGCTAGGAGGGATGGAGACGCGCTACGAGAGAGCGCGAGAGTTCGGGGAGCGACTCCATCAGTCCGGTCGCTTTGCCGCTAGTGGCTTCTTCGCCACGCTAGGGGAGGAGCAGCGAGTCACTGCTGCGGAGCAGGCGCCAAGAGGCGAGACAGGTGCTGCTGCACGAGGATCCCAGAGGCTTCTGAGGGACCCGCACCTCAGGGGAGAGGAGGGGAGCGCCCAGAGAGATGAGTGATGGTGAGGATCGGCGAGCTGGTGGACTCGCCACCTCTCTATGATTGTAGTGTTTATGACAGCTTATGTAGAATTATGAGTGGAGTGATTTGATTTTCTACTGCTCGTTTGTTCTCTTGTGCATTCCTTCTTCCCTACACTTCCTCTCCTTTGCACTGTTCCCATGTGATGGGTCTGCCGAGACTCCAC
This sequence comes from Amorphophallus konjac, assembly GCA_022559845.1. Taxonomy (NCBI): domain Eukaryota; kingdom Viridiplantae; phylum Streptophyta; class Magnoliopsida; order Alismatales; family Araceae; genus Amorphophallus; species Amorphophallus konjac. Next base: position 605,613,979 of record CM040121.1, read on the forward strand.
CCCAAGCAGAGAATCGCGTCTTGTTGTGATCATTTTCCACGGGAATCTACCGTCGAAGTCAATAATGACGGCCCTAGTGCCTTCTCCCGGATGTTGCGTCAAATTTTGCAGACGTCCTTCAAAACATGATAGGGTATCCCTAGACAACATAGGGTGCTAGTCGTCATATTCTTCATCCAATCAATCACCATGTGCGAGCGGTGAAGTGACACACGGGACCGCATGATAGGTGCCTCATCGCGAGGGCTATTATTAAAGGTGATGAAGACAATCTTGGCCTGCATTCCTTCCATTTCTATAAATTCTTGTCCCTTTTATCCTCCTAGGTATATCGAGAGCTAACTCGAGGAGCACAAGTTCTCACGGGAGAGGAGGAGTTCAAAATTCCGAGAGTTGGATGGAGGGCGAATCTTCCCACTCCTCGAAGAGAAGCAGGTCCAGTGGTAGTAGTTCCCGGAGGCTTTCAGACCTCGAAGGGCACTTCAGCGAAAGGGCCCAATTATAACTCGTAAGCCAAGTTTTCCTGCCCTTTTTTCCATTCTTTTTTCTTCCTTTCTTTCTGACCAAACCTTTCTCCATTTCTTGTATGCGTAGAGTGTAATGAAATCACAGATCTCATGGGAGTTGGTAGTGGCAGCATACCGAGGTCTCCCAGATTTTCAGAAGGCCAGGCTAGACGTGATGGGTTTTGGCACCTTTCTTCGGATCGAGCCGATCCAGCTCGACCTGGTCCTGATCCAAGCCTTGTGTGAGAGATGGGACCCAGTGAGTCGGGCATTCCTGATGCCCTGGGGGCACATGGTGCCCAGCCTGGAAGATGTGGTCCGAATTACGAGTCTCAAGGTGGATGGCGAGGTAGTGACCGGAGTCACTTACGCGGACTACCGAGAAGGTGCCCAGAAGTTACTGGGTTTGGACCTAGATGGTCAGAAAAACAGGTCGGTAGCTAGGGCGTCCCTCATGGATGCATTAGGGCTCACCGACACTCGTCAGCGGAATGACGAATCCTCAGAAGAGTTCATGGAAAGAATGGAAATAGGATGCCGTGCCGTGTATTGCACAGATTTCGGCAACTGGGAAAGATGCAACATAGATTTGAGAAGATTTCTCTTTTTTTTGGGGGAGATTAATATTGAGCTCGAAAGGGGACGGTATCCAATGTCGCTTCCTGGAGCTGCTGTCAGACCTTGAAAGAGTAGGATACTACGCCTGGAGAGCTGCCATGCTGGCACACTTGTTTGCAGGCCTGTTCCAAGAAGTGGATCGTGAGATGGCTGAGAGTGGTTTTACACCATTCATCCAGGTATTTTTGGTTTTGCTTGTTCTGTATTTTTTTATATTTTGTGCAAGGTACTGATGACCTACGCCGAGCAGCTATGGAGCTATTATTACCTCCCCATGGGTAGAGCTCGGCATTGGCGACCCGTGATGGTGCCGCTAGCCAGGCGGTGGGAACCCATCATGAGTGCGGCACCCCTAACCTACCAACTGACGGTGCTAAGGCGGGAGCTACAGGAGTTGGCGGGAGCTACAGGATTTCCCTGTAGCGATGGTAAACTGGAGACCCTACTCAGACATGGTCGATGCCGACCAGCCGTGGGTTCTAGCAAGTCGTGCCCGATTTAGACGGGAACTGTGGATGCACTGCCTGAATGAAATCGAGTCGCTTCGGCTACGATTGGTTATGAGGACCTTGGGACTGGCTCAGGAATGGGTGGATACGGCTGCGCCACCTCGCGTTGGGAGAGAGACGCGAGGACCGGCGACCTGCATTGACTGGCGCGTGCGATTCCCCGAACAGTACGAAGACTGGCAACGGGGTGGCACGATTGTAGAATCGCAGGCGCGGGATAGCGAGGACTACTTGCGTCTATATAGGACGAAGTACGTAGAGTGGTTCCAACCCCGGGGACTTGTGGAGGTAGGTTTCCCCTTTCTCTTTTATTCTTTCTCACTTTTCGATTTTCTGGTGGAAATGCTGACTCGTATGGCTGCAGGATATTCGCGATACGATGATAGCGACTTTACGGACTCGCTTGGTGTGGATCTCTAATTTAGAATAATCCACTTAAGAAAAATATCAAAGAAAAGACATGCAATAATCATCAATATGGAGGAAAATATATGCACGAGGTGCACAAGGGGAGTGTGTGATCACCAGAGACGCTAGGTCTCAAAAATATAATCAATAAGAACATGGGAGGAATGATCACGAAAAGTACCTCAAAAGATGCGGGGATGTGAGTGCTTCCTTTCTCTTCAAATTGGCCGGTCGATGAAGAGAGTTCTTACTTTTATTACCCTTGCAAAAAAGACAAATACCAATAAAAAATATGGATTAGAATATTGTGTGTAGCATCAAATTCTATATGTAAAGATGAGCATGAAAATATGGTGAAAAACACACCTTAAGGGTGTTGGCCCTTAAACCCCTATGCAAAGAGGGTATGGGAGATATGATGAATGCTATGCAAATAGGGAGGTGTGCAAGTGTTGCACTAAGGGAGATACTCAACGTAGTTGAGTTGAAGAAATATATATAAACATGTATGAACATGCATGCATATGAATGATGATAGTAAAAAGAAGAATAAAAATAAAACAGAAAGAGCCTGTTGCTTGTGGCTTTGATGCTCGATGGGGAGAAAGGCTTTAATTGGATGATGACATGAAGCACCCAAGAGCCTTCTCCTTCAGCCAATAACAACACCTGCGTAAGAAGGAAAAGAAGAAAAAAAAAACAAGATAGAAAACAAAAACAAAAAGAAGACAGAAGAACGGGGAAGAAGAAGAAGAAGGGGAATTCGAAAGGGGAGAATCCAACTTTAACAATAGAGCAGTCGGCCCTATTAAATAGAATTGGAGGAGATAAACATGGGCAAGAGTCCAATAAGGGGGAAGGATAAGAATGGGCAAGAGCCCCAATCAAGGCAGGAGTCTAAAGAGGCAAGGACTCTCTGGGGGAAAGGGCTGCGAAGAGAGATGTTGAAACACGCCCTGGGTCAGGGCGTCAATTCAAGAATTGACGAGCTGTCAAGGGGCGTTAATTCAAAACACGACCTGACCAAGGGCGTCAACTCCCAGATCAATTTTGGAAATAAATATTTCTTTTATTTGGAAATTCTGAAACACGCCTCCTGGAGCGGCGTTAATTGAAACACGCCCCAAAGGAGGGCGTTAATTAACATTTTTCAAAACATTTATTCTTTTTCGAAAATTGGATAATGCCGGGAATTGACGTCCTCATATCAGGGCGTCCTTTCATCAAGAAACGCCCTAGGTCAGGTCGTGTTTTAAAACACGCCCTTCACCAGGTCACGAATTTATAAAATAGGTAAAATGGGGAGAAATAGATAAAATGGGGAGACACGCCCTGGATCAGGCCACGTTTTAAAAACACGCCCCTCTCCAGGGCGTTAATTTTTTAAAAAAAAGGGAAAGGGGAGAAAATCCATGGAAAATAGAAAAAACACTCAAATAAGCTAATTTGAGGGTCAAATGGGGCATTACAAGGCAATATGAGAAATACTCAAAGTAATGTCAATTTTAGCGTGTCTACAGCTGCCCCGCCTTGGCGTCTGCTTTGCAAGGGAGCGTAGCAAACTGAAAAGTAGATGCCAAGGTGTGATGAGACACGCAATCAACATCACTTGATAAGAAATGAAATCAAAAGCTCGAGATGAAGCAAATCTCGGGAAATCCAACGAAATCAACAATGTTTGGATAAAAGGGGAGATGTGCACGCGGTGCACGAAGGAGATAAAATAAATGATCAACTTCCAACGCGGTGGAAGTACCCCAGGTCACAAACCTGTAAGTTTCACCATTGGGGAGCGGTTACCAGCCAATGTGGACGTGCTGCAGCCAAGGTGGATCAAAGGGAAATGATTAAAAATAAGATGATAAAAATCCAAACAAGGAGCTCTCGAGAAAAGACCCAAAACAGCGATAAAACGAACTGAGGATCCAATTCGACAATGAAAATCTCATATCGAGAAAGATTAAGATCAATTCAACTCTCAACATCAACTTATCAGAATGATTTTCCAATGTTAATTCAAAGTCCTACATGAATGTATGCTGGGCTAAAGGAAAAATAACAAATGAAAGTATAATATAATCAATGATAATATTGTTAAACTGCCCAGACTGGGTCAAGAAACCAATTCTGCGAGCTGATACTAAGCCGAATCCCGTTTATCCACGCACCAACTCGTAAAAAGGGAACCATCGTCCCCAGTCTTGGACGGCTCAACGGCCTATCCGTGTGACTAAGACTTCTCTGGAATCATCATTGTTTTTGATGAAGGGGAACTCAAATCCCAGATTTACCAAAGCCACAAGGTCCTTGATATAATTTAGTAACATATGTAACATATAGTAGAATGCATACAGGGAGATGGTGATATCAATAAGCATGGGAACTGAGAAATGAGCTGCAAGCACTGTGGGACTTTGAGTGATGATGCCCTGCCGGCGGGACCAAGAGCCTCTTATCCTGCGCTCAAAAATTTATTAGCCAAGATATAACAAGCAATGAATAAGGCATTTAATCATAGCATGCATAGCAGGAATCAAAGCAACCAATCATAGCATATATCATGAACAGCATAAGTCAAATCATGGCATAGCAAAGCATCATTATTTGTTGTTTGTCATGAGGATGACAATCTGGCTAATCAAGTTTTAGAGTTAAATAATCAGGATCTGATAATGCCCATCGGCGGAGTAATCAGATGAAGCGAGCAGGAGTTGATTGGAAGATTTGGAGATGAATAATCATGAGATATGATAATCAGGAGATATAACCAAAATGATATAAGGAGGTGATAACCAAAAATGCCCAGGGTGGCATGTCATGAGAATATTGGGAAGAATCAATAGATTGATAGCAATAAGTAGAGATAGGACTCATCCCGTGCTTTTGATCTCTGCAAAGCTGTTCCTGCAAAACACCCTCAGAAAATACAATGCAAATTTTTGGATTTTGGAAATATGCAAAATTTTTATGAGTTTTAGAATATGCAAATTTTTATGAGTATTGAAAATATTTGAATTTTTATGGAGATTTTGATCGGGAAATATTCAAATTTTTTTTTTTGGATTTTGGCTTAGACATTGTTAATGCAGCATCAAAGGGTTGTTTTGAACCACTGGCTAAGGGTCCTTGTTCCTTCCCTTTTCGCTAAAACTGTCCAAAGCTGGACGTGCATTGAAAGTGACATCCTATAACCGACCGTCTTTGATCAACGGTGCCCCTACCAAGGCCATACCCGAGAAACATTCGGTCTTGGAGGGAGAAGAGAAGAATAATTGGGACAAGCTTTGTGCAGGATGGGAGATGTCGGGACTTGAATTCTTTCCAAGGTGTTCCCTTCAAAGAGGTAGTCTATTGTGCCGGGGCTTTGTGCCTTTAATTTTTAGACCCTTGACATGCATACGACCATGGTTTTCCCTGCGGGGACTTTGCCACTCTTGTCATGCCATAATTCACAATCTTGCTTTTATCGAAATTCTGACTTGATTTTCATAATAGCCCTTTTGACGAGATGTATATCATGAAATTCATATTTAATTTGGGTCAAGACTGCCCCTATTTGAGACTCCTCTCGTATTGGGGATTACCAAGGTTGGTCATCTCATCCGTCAACCTCTTGCCCCTGCACGTGGCCGAGTAAAGAAGGGAAAAGACTTTCAGATATACTCATGGCATGGCCAAGGTAGCAACGGTGTTTAAACAAAGGAGCCGGCTAAGGACGCCGTGAAGTGTGTGAGGTGCCCAGCTAAGGTTTGCTCTTAACAAGCAGGGAGAGAATGTCAAACTCCCAGCACGGGGTTCTTATTAACCAAGGTGCTGCAAAAAACAAGCCTAAAGGACTCTTTTGAGAATGATTTCAATTAAACAAAAGCTTAAGATAAAGGTTTAAAACACCACTCTTAATCTCGTTAAGAAGCACTTGATCTTGAAAATCATGCGTGAAGTAATGAGGGAATGATATCATAAAAATGCTTACTTACGCCAATATGTTACCTTGCAACCTTTGTTAAAGCAGCTGCTGCGAGAGGTTGATCATCGTGGGATTTGTCCTCTTTGGCAGATAAAGGATTGGAAGCAAAGGATTTTGGGAGTGGCTTAACAAGAATGAGTGATGCTCAAACCAGACTCAGACGAATAAGAAAAAAAAGGAAAAGAGGCGAGGGCTAGAACTCCCTCACTAAGGCGCGGAGACCCTGATCACATGGAACAGTCTACAGAAGAAGTGAAAAATCAAGAAGAGGGGTGAGGACTAAAGCCTCGGAAGCAATGGGAGAAAGGGCAGATGCCCAAGGCAGTGGATGTGGAAGAAGTTGGGTCGGACCCAGAATCAGGAGGAATTAGAAGAAGAAATTGGTAGATAAAAAGAGGCGGATCCGGAGGGTCCGGAGGCAGAGGAGAATCATGAGAGGAAAAATCCGAAGGCTCCGGAGGGATGACAAAAGAAGGGACGCGATGCCCTGAGACAAAATAGGGAAAAAGATGATGGAAAAGGAAGGAAAAAATGAAGGATGTGATGTTCAGGAAGATTAGAAAGATGAATCGGAAGAAAGATGGAGGGTCCGGAGGTTCCGGAGGAAGCAAATGCCGAGGGACGCGATGCCCAGGGAGGAGAGAAAAATCCGGAGGTTCCGGAGGAATGAAATCAGGAAGGAGAAGGTGGAAAGGGGCGTCGTGCCCGAGGGAAAAGTCCGGAGGTTCCGGAGGAAGCAAATGAAAAGGGGCACGATGCCCGAGGAAAGGATGGAGACAATCAGGTGGAGAATCCGGAGGTTCCGGAGGAAGAATATAGAAAGGGGCGCGATACCCAAGAGAGAGGAATGAAGGAGGATCAGGAGGAAAATCCGGAGGTTCCGGAGGTAGCAAATGAGAAGGGGCGCGATGCCCAAGGGGAAAATCCGGAGGTTCCGGAGGAGGAAGGTGGAAAGGGGCGCGATGCCCGAGAGAAAGGTCCGGAGGTTCTGGGGGAATGAAATCAAGCAGGGAAAGGTGGAAAGGGGCGTCGTGCTCGAAGGAAAAGTCCGGAGGTTCCGGAGGAAGAAAATGGAAAGGGGCGCGATGCCCTGGGAAGAAGGGAGAGAAATCTGGGAGATGAAAAGGTTGGAAAGGGGCGCGATGCCTGAGTAATGAAGATGAATATGAATAAGATGGGAAATGCGGAGTATCCGGAGGTGCCGGAAGGCGGGGAAGATACGGGTTTGGAAACCCGGGAAGCAGGAGGTGCAAATGCATGCAATGGGATGGATGCGATGAATGCATGAAATGCAAAGAATATGAAGAATGTGAAGGGCGAGATGATGAGATCCTCCTCCTAACCCTGGGAATGGCCCATGAAAAAAAAGTGATAGAGATGGATGAATAGAAAGTGGAACAAATAAGGGATGGCCCCTTAGCATTAAGATAACTGCCCCTCCACAGCAGTGAAAGTGTATGAGAAATAGCCCCTGCCGAAGCTTCAATGGTGAATGTCAACTCCCTTGGAGAGTGCAAAGTAATGGTGTGAGGAAGTTAGAAAGTTGGGCTCGGAAGTATTATGTTGCCCAAAGATTCAAAATTTGGAAATTGGAACAAAGGGTGCCCTGCCCGGCCCTTACACAGCATCAATGCTTGGCATGTCGGCGACTTGGCTTCTTCGACCATGCTTGGCACAATAACCCGGATTGGCATCCGGTAAATGAATTCTTGAATCTTGAATGGCGCGGCCAAATCCTTGCTGCCCGGCTCTTGATCGTCCTCGGCACCTGTGCTTGTAGAAGGCCCCCCATTCCGAGTAGTAAGGGGAGGTGAAGCGGAGGCGGAAGGCTCCATGAATGGTGAAGGCATGATGGAAAGCGTTGACAAATGGGTGAGCGTAAGCGGGGGTTCAAATACGTCGAGTTTCTCCTTTTGCTCGGAAGCAGTCGGGGTTAGCTCGAGTGCAAAAAGTGGTGGATCCTGCTCAGGATTAACCATAGGTAAGGGTGAAGGGTTAAATGGTGGAATAGGCAAAGTGGGTTTTAAAGGGATAATGGAAGGCTGAGGTGGCGGTAATGGGAGGTTAATTGGGGAAGGTTCAATGGTGGGTTCGACGGAGGCTAATGGTGTGGAGGTAGATGGCTTAACGGGTGGAGGTTTAATAGTGGAAGGCTTGGGGGAGGCCAGTGTTGCGGAGGTTAATGGTGTAACTTGAAGAGGTGTAATGTATGCGGTGTCAAGGATAGGAGGAGACTTACAATGTGCCGGTGTGGGTGATTGAAGTATCGACCCATCATCGTAACACCAATTAGTCTCATAAATAGGGGTTGGATCAAGGATGGTTTCATCCTGAGCAGGGGGTTCATCGAATGAAAATGGGGAAAGCGGAAAGTTAAGGAAACTCGAAAGGGGTGCCTGCGGAGCTTCATCATCATCGTATACTACCTCGGATTCTTCGAATGCCGGCTCTTGCTCACTTGAACCGCCGACACCGTAATCATCCCTCCTGTCTTTCCATTCTCTCTCCATCTTTGTAATCTCGTCCAAAGCGACATGGAGAGGATTGACTGGAGTAGGAGGAGCCGTGACCCTCTTTATTTGTTCCTCCATCAAAGTAATCTTATCAAGCAGAGATTGTTGGAGGGGTGTGACTTGAACAACCGAGGGCTGGCAGGGCCTTGAAGGAGGAAGGGCCGTATAAAAAGGCCGTGGAGGGGAGTTGACGGGATGACCCGTAAAAGAACCCGGACGGGCCGGATTGCAAGGAGTAAATGGGCCTCGGGGCCGTGATGGAGGAGGAATAGAAGGAGGCGGGTGTCGGACCACCCGAGGAGGAGTGTGAATAGAAGGAGATGGATAATGGGCTACCCGATTAGGAACATGAGTGGAAGAGGGAAGTGGGTGATGGGCCACCCGTGGATGGTCGTAAATAGAAGAGGGAGGTGGGTGATGGGCCACCCGATTAGGATTGGAAGGGGAAGATGAAGGAGATGCACCCTCAACAGCGGCCTTAAGGGCTTGGATCTGTTGAGGGGTGAGATGATCTAATGCATGCAAAATTTGGGAGACCTTCTCATCATTGGGATGAGAGGGCTTAATGGGAATAGTGGCTCGAAATTGAGTTGAAGGACCATTGGATTGGACATTGCCCAAGGGTCGGGCAACACCATAAGAGTGAGGACGTGGTCCTTTGAAAGTATGGTGAGAATTTTGACGAACATGTTGAAATTGAGGAGAATAAGATGTGCACGGTTGTGCATCCTCATGAATTGAATTAAACATGTTGTTTTTTTTATCAAAGTAAACCATTATGCAAGCAATTTAATGTGCAAACAATTTACAAAGAAATACACAAGTTGGAATGGTTACCTTGATTTTTATGTTTGAACCTTGGTGAATTAATGAATTTTAGCAAAGTTTGGAATGATTCACACAAGGGAGGATCCTAGTTTCAATATGATTTAACTCCAATGCCAACTAGGAACACTCTCTCACCACGTATAGGCCAACTAAACTTGGGAACTTCAAGGGTACAACCTGCCCGGCGTCCGTGAGGGAATCCACGGGTGCGGGGGCTTATGGAGACTTGGTTTAGGAATTTCCAATCCAAAGAGACGGAATGCTCAATGGAGGGTCGTTCCTTCACCAAGGGGGTGTGTGGAATCCTAGTGAGGAGAGAGGAGGTCTCCCAAACCAAATGTAAATGTGAATGCAGCAGGGTAAATAAACCAACCACAATAATATGATCAATCAACAAAGATAAGCATGAAATATCATGAAAAACCACAGCCGGGAGGGTTCTGGAAACCCACAGTAAAAAACACGCCCTGGAAGGGGGCGCTACTAACCAAAGACACGACAGTGTAACTGTCGTGAATCAACGTGAGGGGCCCAGGGGCAGGGTAAAAAGCGCCTTAGGGTGAGGCGCTATCAATAAAAGGACGCCCTTTGCAGCGGGCGTCAAATTCACAAGACACGCCCTGATTTGGGGCGCTAATCAAGTAAAAGACGCCCTGGATCAGGGCGTGAATTCACAGGCAGCGTAAAATAACGGAAGAAATCAGGAGATATGCTCGAAGATGCCCTGCCAGAGGTCGTTACACTGAAATAAGACGCCCCGAGTTAGGGCGTTAACTTAAAACGCGCCTCTTTCAGAGGCGCTAATTACCTTTCTTCCAGAAAACCTTCACGGTCGACAGTATCAAGCACTCACAGTCACAGCAGGCAATCAACAATATGGATATTAAGATAACAACATGCTCATCACAGATTTGGAATAAGTGGAAATTCTAAAAAAGAAAATAACAAACTGGCAAATCAAGAGTGCAAAGCCAATGGAGGGTGCCCGAGGGGCACAAAAGGAGACGCACCGAGGGTGCAATAGGGGAGACGGCACACGCGGGTGCCTAAGGGGAAAGGGTAATAAACAAAGAACACAAAGTGCCCCACCGTGATCGCCAATTTGTAGATCTCTAATTTAGAATAATCCACTTAAGAAAAATATCAAAGAAAAGACATGTAATAATCATCAATATGGAGGAAAATATATGCACGAGGTGCACAAGGGGAGTGTGTGATCGCCAGAGACGCTAGGTCTCAAAAATATAATCAATAAGAACATGGGAGGAATGATCGCGAAAAGTACCTCAAAAGATGCGGGGATGTGAGTGCTTCCTTTCTCTTCAAATCGGCCGGCCGATGAAGAGAGTTCTTGCTTTTATTACCCTTGCAAAAAAGACAAATACCAATAAAAAATATGGATTAGAATATGGTGTGTAGCATCAAATTCTATATGTAAAGATGAGCATGAAAATATGGTGAAAAACACACCTTAAGGGTGTTGGCCCTTAAACCCCTATGCAAAGAGGGTATGGGAGATATGATGAATGCTATGCAAATAGGGAGGTGTGCAAGTGTTGCACTAAGGGAGATACTCAACGTAGTTGAGTTGAAGAAATATATATAAACATGTATGAACATGCATGCATATGAATGATGATAGTAAAAAGAAGAATAAAAATAAAATAGAAAGAGCATGTTGCTTGTGGCTTTGATGCTCGATGGGGAGAAAGGCTTTAATTGGATGATGACATGAAGCACCCAAGAGCCTTCTCCTTCAGCCAATAACAACACCTGCGTAAGAAGGAAAAGAAGAAAAAAAAAAAAACAAGACAGAAAACAAAAACAAAAAGAAGACAGAAGAACGGGGAAGAAGAAGAAGAAGGGGAATTCGAAAGGGGAGAATCCAACCTTAACAACAGAGCAGTCGGCCCTATTAAATAGAATTGGAGGAGATAAACATGGGCAAGAGTCCAATAAGGGGGAAGGATAAGAATGGGCAAGAGCCCCAATCAAGGCAGGAGTCTAACGAGGCAAGGACTCTCTGGGGGAAAGGGCTGCGAAGACAGAAGATGAAACACGCCCTGGGTCAGGGCGTCAATTCAAGAATTGACGACCTGTCAAGGGGCGTTAATTCAAAACACGATCTGACCAAGGGCGTCAACTCCCAGATCAATTTTGGAAATAAATATTTCTTTTATTTGGAAATTCTGAAACACGCCTCCTAGAGCGGCGTTAATTGAAACACGCCCCAAAGGAGGGCGTTAATTAACATTTTTCAAAACATTTATTCTTTTTCGAAAATTGGATAATGCCGGGAATTGACGCCCTCATCTCAGGGCGTCCTTTCATCAAGAAACGCCCTAGGTCAGGTCGTGTTTTAAAACACGCCCTTCACCAGGTCACGAATTTATAAAATAGGTAAAATGGGGAGAAATAGATAAAATGGGGAGACACGCCCTGGATCAGGCCACGTTTTAAAAACACGCCCCTCTCCAGGGCGTTAATTTTTTTAAAAAAAGGGAAAGGGGAGAAAATCCATGGAAAATAGAAAAAACACTCAAATAAGCTAATTTGAGGGTCAAATGGGACATTACAAGGTAATATGAGAAATATTCAAAGTTTCAGTGTTGAGTTCTCTTTGTTTTACGCCTTATTGCGTATCTGAGATGGTACACTCGGCAGGAAAAGGAGACGGAAGAAGCGCTTGCCACGGCTGCGCAGAAGGAGGCTAGGATAGCAGAACTGGAGAGGGAACTGCGGCGTCATCCTGATGACGACTCCTCTAGGGATGCCGTGGAACTGAGGATCACTCTCCAGTTGGAGAGGGAAGATCGGGAGAGAGAACGGGCAGAGAGAGAAAGAGACGCAGAGAGAGAAAGAGCCAACAGATTGACTGAAAGGGAGGAACGAAGGGCCATGGAGGCCCAACTATTCGAACTCCGAATCAGCCTTTGTCTTGCTGAACAGTGGCTGAGAGATGGTGAGGAGCGCTACCGAAGAGCACGAGAGCGCGACTTTCGTGTTGGTAGCTTCTCTGCTACTTCCGTGGATCAACGCTGGGATGTGGGAATAGGAAGGGGAGTACAGAGCGGTAGGAGTACCGCTTTTCGTAGTTGGGTAGCACCTTTGAGAGCGTTTTGCCCGGAGAGTAGTGGGACGAGTAATGCGGAGAGAGAGGGCGGAACTTGATGTAATTTTTTTAGTTTTTGGAATAAAATACAAGGTTCGGTTTGTTTGGTTTTCACCTTTGCTTCTGTTGCCTGAATCCCTGCATACATCACTGAAACAAACAAATCAGAATTTTTGTTCTGACTTGGCCCCTTGCTCAATAAGCAAATGGTCACTGTGACTGTCCTTGATAACTGATCAAGGGGCCAAACCTTTATCAAAGAAGGCGAGGGAAAGATGTGGTGATGATAAATGCGACAGGCAAGCACACGAATGCAAGCGGTATTAAAAGCGAGATGCTGCACGTAAATGCAATCATGCAAAATTGATTTATTTTTTTTTATATTTGGCATTTTTTATGTTTTATCATAAAAAAGATTTTTTTTTGCTTGCAAATATGTACATTTTCTCTTTTCCATTTTTTGTTATTTTTATCATTTCAATTTTTTTCTTGCTAACGCCTGGCAAGCACCCAAATGGCACCTAACCTACGTGAGATTGGGGTTTCTTACTAACCTCCCAGGTATCCTAAGTGCACATCTAGGTTGATTTGGGCCTCTAGACCCCTCGAATGATGATCCCGCCGGCTAAGACTTACCCTGATGACAATACCGTCATGCCATGCTTAGGCTCCCAGTCGCTTCCGACCACAGGGATTCACCCAAAAGGTGTTCGAGGTAAATGATTTGCCCGACCCAGGTCTGTTTCCTCACAACTCTAGATGGTATATGATGGAACACCCTGGAACCCTAACGACCAACCACGCGACGCTGACCCGGAATCAGACGTCATCGCACCCATAGGTGACGCGCTTGCATTGGCCTAAGCCCGAGGTTAAACAAGAAGACATCAAGGTGGTAAACAGGGGTCTTGACCAGCCAGAAACACGGAGACTCCTTCGCAGCGATAGCTTTTACTTTTCAAAGTAGGTAACCAAATGTGTATATTAAAATAAGGTCGCAGACCCTGGGCAGTTTTCACCCTTCAGAAACTCCATCGAACCTTCATCTTTAGAGGGAGAAGGAAGAGTGTAGGGGATAAACCTCCTGAGAGGACCGGAAAAGTCGTTAACCCGGCGAGCGAATAAGGGCCCATTAACTCTTTCCCTTCGGACAACTTCGGACCAAATCTCGAGCATTTACATTCCACGGCCCCTTTTGTGGATTCATACTTTTATTTTGAGGGGTTCCGTTTATCGCAACAGGCACGATCACGACCAGGCTTTTCTCTTGATTTTAATTTTGTATTTATTTTTGTGAGGGAGATATAGTCGTTTGACGTTTGTGGGCTCCCTTTTCGTATGCCTGCGGGGACACTGCCCTCTTCTCGTGCTCTGATCGATGCTCGAGGAAATGGATCCTACTCTTGCCTTTAGGGTTTGAGTTTCGGTTTCTCATGCTCAGCGTTTTAAGGGCGCCGACTGTCTCATTTAGTCGAAGAGAAAAGAATAAAGATTACAGCTTCCGGAGATCTTCTGGGTGGGGCCCCACCGTAGGTGATGCTACCGACTTTTTTGAATAAAATACATAAGTAAGCACATGTTAGCTTCCTTCAAGCGAGCATAGGCCGACGTGGCCGGACAGGGATCTCCACGGTTCTGGCAAACCAAGACCCGGTGCCTGCCAAGCCTTAATGGGCCCTATCCTAACATGAAGGTTAGATGTAGGGACTTAACTACATGGTGACTGCCAGGCATCGGCATTTTGAATTTTCCATATTTTTAGTGGTTTTCAATATTTCTTTGTTTTTGATATTTTTTATTTTTTCATCATTTTTTTTGTTTTGTGCTAAGGGTAGTATTTCTTAAGATAAATCCCATTCCAAGGGTGGGATAACTCGGTCCCTTCGGCGTTGACTAGCTTGTAGGCGTTGCCAGGGTACACGACTTGAATTACAAATGGTCCTTCCCAATTGGGTTGGAGCTTAGAACCCGGCCCTCCAGGTTTGACAAAAATTCTTCTTACGACCATCTCACCGACTTTGAATTTTCTCTCAACGACTTTCTTTTGGTAAAAGCGAGCGAGTCTATTTTGATACACACGCGCGTGCTCGGCAGCGGCCAGCCGCTTCTCATCCAAGAGTTCCAACTGGGCGAGGAGTGAATTACGACGATCGTCGAGGGGAAATTCCTCGTCCAATTGTACCCTGAGAGAAGGGATCAGAGTTTCGTACGGGACTACCGCTTCCATACCATAAGTAAGGGCAAATGGAGTCTGCCCGGTGGGGGTACGGATTGAAGTGCGATAAGCCCATAGGGCTTCGATAAGTTTTTCTGGCCAGTCTGAAAACTTACTAGACTCGCAGGTTTTTTTGATGATTTTGAGCAATGTTTTATTGGTAGCCTCCGCTTGGCCGTTACCTTGTGGGTAATAAGGCGATGAATGATGCAATGTAATTGCGTACCTTTTGCAGAGGTCCTGTAGGTCCTGAGAAATGAACTGTGGCCCATTGTCGGTGACGATTGTGCTCGGGACGCCGAACCTGGCAAGGATGTTCTTCGTGATGAACTTGTAGACTGTCGATGCCTTGATTTCCGCATAAGCTTCGGCTTCGGCCCATTTGGTGAAGTATTCCGTCGCCGTAAGGATGAATGATTTCTACTTAGTGAGGGAATTGGGATCACCTAGGGGACCGATGATGTCGAATGCCCACATGGAGAAAGGCCATGGGGAGGAGATTGGATGAAGTGAGGAAGATGGTGAATGGATTTTATCAGCGTGAAGTTGACACTTGACGCACCTACGAACATAGACGGCACAATCCTCCTCCATAGTGGACCAGTAAAAGCCTTGCCTAATGATCTTCTTGGCGAGCATCTGACTGTTCACATGGCCACCGCACACACCCGAGTGTGTCTCCTCTACACATTTCCAGACCTCATCGTCATCAAGACATCTCAACAGAATGCCAGTAAGGCTCCTTCTATAGAGTAGACCCCCAACCAATGTGTATTTCTGAGCTACTCTCCTTATGGCCTTCTTATCTTCTGTGGTGGCTCCTTCGGGATAAGACTGATCTTTGCAATATTTGACGATCTCGTAGAACCATAGTTTCTCCTCGTCGGTCAGCTCTTCTTCTGCCTCTGCCAACATGATTTCCCTCTTCTCACGGATCTCTTCCTGTAGGATCTTCCTTGCTATCCTGTCTTTGATGTTCACGTAGGAAGCGTCATCAATTGCAGGTGCGTGAAGTTTGTAGATGGAAATGGAATTAAATCATCTCCCTAGAGGGAACCTTATGGCCGAAGCCAACGAGGTAAGGGCATCAGCGAGGATATTCTGATGACGAGGGACATGAACAAAGATCAATTTGGTGAACAGTTTGGCGAAGGCAGTAGTGAGTTCTTGGTATGGTTTGAGCTTAGGATCGCGAGTGCGATACTTAGTGAGCACCTGGCAAAGAATGAGTTGACTGTCACCCACGACTCGCAATTCGGTGACACGAAGAGAATGAGCGAGTCCCAAGCCAGCTAGAAGAGCTTCATATTCGGCTATATTGTTGGTGACTGGGAATTTGAGTTGGTACGCTAGTGGGAATGTGAGGCCTTCAGGCGACAGGAGGGCAACGCCGATTCCTTTCCCTTGAGAATTCAGAGCTCCATCGAAATATAACGTCCACATGTAATCATCTGATTGGTTGATGGACATTAGTTCCTCATCTGGAAACTTTGATTGGACAGGATCAAACTTGGGAAGAGGATGGTAAGCGAGATGCTCGGCTATGGCATAACCTTTAATTGCCTTTTGCTGGATATAAGTGATGTCAAACTGAGAGAGAAAACTTTGCCAGCGTGCTAGCCTGTCCGTCAGGACGGATTTCTCCAGAAGGAACTTGATGGGATTCATGCGAGCAATCAAATGGACCTCATGAGCCAGGAAGTAGTGTTTCAATTTTTGCACTACCCAACGAGGGCAGCACATGTTTTCTCCATGATTGTGTACTTCTGCTCACAGGAGTTGAGGAGTTTGGAGAGGTAGTAGGTTGCCCGTTCCTTACCTTCTTCATCAGCTTGTGCGAGGACGGCTCCCACAGAGTCATCCAAGACTGAGATGTAGAGGATCAGAGGTCTCTCCGGTTTGGGTGGGATGAGAACGGGCGGACTAGCCAAATATTCCTTTAACCCTTCAAAAGCTTTCTGACACTTAGAATCCCAGTGGAATTCTACCCCCGGCTTGGTCAACTTGTAGAAAGGTCTACACCTTTGTGAGTGCTGAGACACAAACCGACGGATGAACTGCAGCCTCCTAATTAGACCTCGAACTTCTCTTAAATTTCTAGGGGGCGGCATATCCCTGATGGCTTTGGCTTTGTTGGGATCTATTTCAATCTCTCTTTTGCTCACAATAAAACCCAGTAATTTACCTGATGACACACCAAACACACATTTTTTCGGGTTCATTTTCAGTTGGAACTCCCTTGATCTTTGCAACACCTTAGCTAAAACCCTTGGATGTTCTTCCCTGGTTCTTGATTTCACCAATAAATCATCCACGTACACCTCCAGATATATGTGCATCATGTTATGAAATATGGCCATCATGGCTCTTTGGTAAGTAGCTCCAGCATTCTTTAATCCAAATGGCATGACCACGTAACAGTATGTCCCCCATGGCGTAGTGAATGACGTTTTCTCCTGATTATCTTCTGCCAACCGAATTTGATTATACCCCGAAAATCCATCCATGAATGAAAGGGTCTCATAACCTGCGGTGTTATCAACTAACACATCAATGTGAGGCAAGGGGAAATCGTCCTTTGGACACGCGCGGTTAAGGTCCCGGAAGTCGATGCAAATCCTGACTTTGCCATCCTTCTTCATGACTGGGACAATATTTGCCACCCATTGGGGATAGAGGACGACTCTAATGAACCTGGCTTTGTGGAGCTTGTCGACCTCTTCTTTCATTTTTAGAGCCATTTGAGGGTGGAAACGTCTTAACCTTTGTTTTACCGAGACGGCCCCTGGTTTTAAAGTTAAGCGGTGTTCGACCAGGGTGGGATCCAGCCCCGGCATGTCCTCGTAGCTCTATGTAAACGTGTCCTTATGCTTTTTAAGAATTTGGACCAATGCCTTTTCTTCAGAGGGTGGCAGGTTATCACTTATGAGGATGATCCTAGGGTCTTCCTCAGTTCCCAAGTTCACTTCCTTGGTGGACTCTTCTACCGCGGCTGACGGCCCGTCGAATCTCCTTACTCCACTAGCATATGCGGCAGCCGCATCCTCATATTCTTCACCCTCATCTTCACTAGGGTATTCCTCATCTGTGATCTCATAAACTCCATACCCTTCATCAATTGCACAGTTATCCTCGCATTCCATTTCTGGTAACTGGATGGGATCTTCTAATAACTGAGGGATGGCAAGGAGGGCCTGACACCTAACGGCTAAATCTAGAAGGAACCGACGAGGGATCTGCCTACCCTTAGATTTCTTCCTAGGTACTACCCTTGACCTAGACTGACTGACATTATTTACAGAAGGAGAGAAGGTTGAAGGGGATGGTGAAGAATGTACAGGGACAGGCCCCTCGAAGGAGGGGTGAAAAAGGTCGCTCATCGGACCTTAGACGGGTGGCTCGCGAAGCGAGACGCACCCATGTGAGATGTAGGAGGTTTCCTCAACAAAGATGTGTTGCTGGAGAGTTTAAAAATTGAAGTTTTTTTTCATTTTCATTTTTGATGACAAAACAACAAAAAGAGATCGTAGGGGAGAGGAAGGTAGTTATGGCTAGAGGGTTGGGAGGCTCATGGAGCAGATCGTGATTGAAGACCTGACGTGGGTCGAGAAGTCCACACAGGTATGCGAGAAGAGAGGGGGACCTGGGGAGATCATCAGACAATCGTCTGGCCCAGGGAGAAGACAGCAACGGTGGCTGTGATGAGTGAACGGAGAAGATGACGGCTGATAAACCGTCGATAGTGATGGTGACAGCGGATGAAGATCCGCCGATGACCAGGTCCTTCTGGCGAGGACAAGGATAGCTTGGAACCTTGGCAACAATGGTGGTATTCTCTGGCATTCCGGAGGTCAATGACGGCCCCTCGAGCTGCGGAGGCGAGAACATCCTTCCTAGCGCAATAGAAACATCCGGTATATCGAACCATTTGTCCCATTCGCATTCTGGATCTTTGATCTTGCCTCTTTTGGTAATCCTGGAATATCTTTCAGCTGAATACACAACATGTAACCTCCCACGTGCTTCTAGCGGATAATCCCTCATCTGAATAACGGGCCCTTTGTTGAAGTGGTTTGTTAGGGTCCATGTGAGAGGCTTCCAATCCACCTTGAATGGTCCTTTGAAACCCAGACCAAACCTGTGATTCGACTTAACTTCTGTTGGCGGCTTCAGCCTACCTTGCAGTTGCGCGCCCAAACCCCTGCCCTGCTGATAGCCAATGTTCCTCATAATCTCCCAACCTTTGGAGTGAAAGGGGAGATGCGGTGTTGTTACCTTGACCAGCTCCTTGGGCGCTAGCGGAACGTGAGATACATCACGCACATCCAGCAGCGACAATATGGGCCGGTGAGACGGCCAAACGGAGGGTAGAGAGGTGTTGATAGCATCCACCGTGGGAAGGACAGGCGTACTTACCACCTTAATAATTCTTCCGTTGTAAGGAAACTTCAACCATTGATGGTTGGTGGAAGGTACGGCATCTGCGGCTTCAATATAAGGGCGACCCAGTATGGCCTTGAATGTAGGGTCCATGTGGAGAATATGGAATTCCGTGGAGACTGTCATAGGGCCTAGCCCTACTCTCAGAATGATCATCCCCTGTGATGGTCTTTTGCTATTGTCATAGGCTGTGACCGTGATCGAGGAAGGTCTGATCTGTTCCTCGTCAACCCCGCACATCCGAAGGGTGCTCATGGAGATCACGTTTATGGATGCGCCTGTGTCTACAAGGCACGGGTTTACGGATACCTCATTAACTTTTATCGAGACACACAACACATACTTTCGAGCTTCCCTGGGAGCGAGCTCATAGTTGTGGAATATGATGGCTGGTCGTGTGTCCGTTGGGGTTAAAATGGCCGAAATCTTTTCTGCGGGGAGGTCCTCATTTACCATGACCCTTTGAAGATATTGCATCAAGGCCGCCTGATGTGACGTGGATCTTTGGAGCAGCTCGAGGATGGAGATCCGAGCGGGCGTCCTATCTAGGTGTTTCAGCAAATCATATTGTGTTCCAGGGACGGACTTTTCCAACTGCTCTCCATCCTTTTCTTGCTGAGACTGCTCGGGATTCTGACTGTCCTGGGGGAAAATCTTGTGGAAAATCCTTCCACTTCGGAGCACCATTGCATGTGGCTTTTGTACCTCTACAGGGGCAACAGTGGATTGCAGTAGAGGTTTGAGGGGCAGTGACGGGGGAATGGTTGGTAGAGCAGGGGTGATGACAGGAGCAGGGGTCCTGATGAGGGGCTTACTAGGCGGAGGTATGGCGGAGGTAGGGGGAACACCATGTGGGTTACGACGGATGAGGGGCTTGGAAGGTGGAGGTAAGGTGGTGGTGGGTAAGGCTTGAGATGGGCGGCGGGTGATGAGTGGTTTTGAGGGCATTGATGGCGGTGTTGTGGGGGCAAAAGGGGTTACGCGCGGTTGACGGGTGATAAGGGGCTTAGAGGGCATAGGGGCAACTGCGGTGGAGGTGGGCGGTGGAGTGGAGGAGTGAGAGGAGATGGGAAGGTGTGAAGGCGAAACGGGGGGTGTCGGCTGATAGGTTATTGGGGTGCGAATAAGGGGGCACGATGGCAGTGGAAATGGTGAAGGCGATGCATATGCGGGTTGGTGGGAAAGAGGTGCTACCCGGGCGACACAAGGGAGTTGCATGATGATAGGGTTGGTGGTGGAAAGAATAGAGGCATTTTCCAGGTGCCATACCTGCTCCCTCCCGACTTCCGGGAAGGAGGAGATGCGGTTCACCTGATGATTGGGCTGCTGGTGCTCTGGTAGTGGATTTTGGAGGATGCCCATGTTTGGCTGCTGTTGTGGTACCTGCTGAGGCTGTTGTTGTTGTTGTTGCGGTGCTTGTTGCTGTTGTTGTAGCTGTCGTTGTTGCTTTGGTTGCTGTTGTTGTTGTTGCTGTCTAGGAGGAGGTCTCCTGGCCTTCATCATGGTGACGCATCACCTCATTTCGTCCCAATCTATTTGATGTTCATCGTTCATATCATAGATATAATCTCTAAAATGAAAACAGTTTTCCACTGTATGACCCGGCTGTCTATGGAAGACACAATATCTAGAAGTGTCGACGTTCGTGGGCCATATGGCTCTCTCCTTAGGCAAGGTGAGAAAATTAGCAGCCATGAGAGCATTGAAGATATCTGATAACGATTCCGGCAAAGGTGGGTAATGAGCTCTCCTAGGTCCAAGTGGCCTCCTCTATTGTTGGGGGCCATAATCCCCGGGTGGTGGAACCTGATTATATTGAGGAGGTCGCTATTGTTGTTGTTGAGGATGGAAGGGTTGAGGCATATTGTTCTGGAGGAGATTGCTTTGCGGTGGAGGATGAGAAGGGAACGAACCTTGTTGGAGAGGAAGTAGGGGCATTTGTGGAAGCCTGGGGTTTGCCACATAGTTAGCATCATTGACCGCATTCACTTGCTCATTCGTCACGACCCCCTCTGTCATTCCGCCTGGGACGCCAGTGCCCGGCTTCCTAAACACCTTCGGCTTTGGTGGCTCGAACATGTACATGAGAGGAGAATCTTTCAGTTGCGTCTGGACATACCGAGCCCTCTC
This sequence comes from Amorphophallus konjac, assembly GCA_022559845.1. NCBI lineage: Eukaryota > Viridiplantae > Streptophyta > Magnoliopsida > Alismatales > Araceae > Amorphophallus > Amorphophallus konjac. The sequence goes on from CM040121.1 coordinate 605,635,225, forward strand.
GTACAGTTCCTCCATGGTGTTAAGCTTGTTCATTGCCAGGATATGCCTAAACTGGGGGGTAGCATTTGATATAATCATCTTCACCTGCTCTGGCTCTGAGATGGTATCCTTTATCCTTTCTGCCAGGGATCTCCATCTATCAGCGAACTGGACGAAATTTTCGTCCGGCTTCATTTTTTCGGCGACCAGGTCGGTGATAGAAAGAGACGGGCCAACTCGGTCCCGGTATCTCTGTAGGAACTTCCTCTGAACCACGTCGAAGTCCTCAGCCTTGCTTGGCTCTAGGGCGTAGAACCATTCCAACGCAGGGCCATCTAATGACCTCCTAAAGAGGTATGCCAGAGATCTTTTATCATTTTGCCAAAACGAGGACTCGTACATGAAGTCCTTCAAATGGGTAGAGGGGTTGCCAGTGCCGTTGTACCTACGGTACGTGGGCATTTCAGAAGGGGGAAGGTGAAATATTGGTAGGATAGGTAGAGAAACCTCATGGGTGGATTTCACATCCACCCTTTTTTGTAAGTTCCGGAATTGCTCGTCCATCTTATTCAGTTTATTCAAGAGGGACTGGGTGAACGGGTCAATTGGTGAAGGTGGCACTTGCCAGGCAGAAGCGGTAGGCCTCCCAGAGGCCTGAGAAGGAAACCTAGGACAGGAGGGATATTGGGGTCTACCAACGGGTAGGCCCGGTGGGATTTGTGTTTGAAGGGTGGCTTGCGCCGGAGATTGGGAGGGGAGTTGGAAGGAGGGAGGCTGGTGATTTGCCTGCCCGAGAGGTGAGGAGGAGGGAATGGCCTGCATAGACTCTTGGACAGGGGTTGTAGTCGGACTCAGCTCCGCAGGAGGGGGGGGGGACTGACTTCCCTTTTAGAATGGCCTGGAAGGCCTGAAGTTGCTCAGGGTTGAGTTGGGTGTTGGCGAGGACACCTAACAGAGCGGAGATGTCCTGGGGGGAAGATGTATCCCCGGCAACATTCGGCACTTCATGTGAGGACTCGTGGGATGGACCAGCGTCCATAGCGTAGACATGAGGCCCGCCTTGGTAGCCCTGGTCCGGGCTGTATTCTACGTAAGAGTCATGACCCGAGTCATGCATTTGAGGCTCATAGCCGAAGGCGTTAGCCTCGAAAGCATCGTAATCATACTCGGCCATCCTTAACACTTTTCCAGAACGTAATAACATACACCAGCACACAAGCAGCAGAGATTAACACACAAGTGGATACTTTACGTCTTTTTTGTTTTTGTTTGAACTCTTTTTTTTTTTTAACGATTGTAAAAGTTCACACAAAATGTGCAAAAATCCTATTTGCACCTTTGTTTTACCGCCGTGTGAACTAGGGACACTCGACTCACCGCGAATGGGGCAACTAAGCTCCGGGGAACTTCAACGGTACAATCTGCCCAGTGAACGAAGGGGAATCCTTCGCTGTCGGGGACTTATGGAGGTCCCAGTGAAAGAGATCCTAGTCCGTCGAGAGGAATTCTCGACGGAGAGTCCTTCTTTCACCAAGAGGGGGTGATCCTAAGAAAGAAATAGAAAGAAAGGTAGAAAAGAGGGATGGACGTATGTGATGAAATGCTGACAGATATGTAGAGCATAACAGAATAACAAGACGGTATAACAACGCACAAGAGATGGTAAGGCAAACTACAAGAAGGTGCAAGGGTAACACACAACAAATGATAAAATGAATCACAAGAAGCTGCAAGGGTAATTGTAAGAAAGCAACTGAGAGATGAAGAACACGTAAAAGATGATAAAGCAAGTCAAGGGCTGCAAGAGTAACTAAAAGAAAACAACTGAGGTCCCACCGTGATCGCCAATCTGTGGACTGCCGAATGGAGATCCACTCAAAAGGGAACGAGAAACGCGACGACGGGCTACAAACTCGCAATAACTAAAAGCTAATAGGGGAAGGGGTCATGCAACATGTCAACAGAGAAAAGAGCATACGTAGGATGCCAAAGGGATGTGATCGCCAGAGGGGTTACCTCAATGAAAAGAAATGATCGCGTGTACCTGGCACGAGGCACGGAAACTGTGAATCATCGAGAGCGGGAAATGGTGGGTTGCTTCTTCCTCCCCCTTCGGCCGGCCGACGGGGAGGGCTTTCCTTGAGTACCCTTGCAAAACAACGACAAACAAATAACAAGTGGATCAGAAAGACGAAGGTGCAGCAATCAATTCTAGCGATGCAAGTAACGAAATGACGGCCGGACACACACCTGGTTGGTGTTGTCTTTTAAACCCCTCTCGGACACGAGTAGGAGGAAAATGCTTATAATGGATGGTGATTATACCAACGTAGGAACATGAAGAGACTCCCCCAAAAGGGGGTGAAAAATGCGATATGATGAATGCAAGATATCTAATGAAAAAGAGAGGAGAATGGCTTATTGGATGGCCGATGGCGAGATCCGGCGGAGCCTCGGTAGCGTAGGGATGACGTGGGAGCGCGACGGGCGAAGACGGCCTTTCTCCTGCGAGCACGGGCACCCAGGAATCCGGCAGAACCTCACCTACAAAACACCCACGGGTTAGGAATGGAATCCGACAGCCTCCCGACGCTCTCTTTTTCGACCCCTGGACTGAGGGGGGTAGGCCTCTATTTATAGAGCTCTGGAGGATGGAGGCGTCCAGGGGACTGGACGCCTCCATGATTTGGCTCTTTTTTAAACGACAATCTGACCGGCTGACGGATGGTCAGTGGCCAGGGGCATCCGTGACCTGGATGATGGAGGCGTCCAGGGGCCTGGACGCCTCCATGACATTGGATTCCTTTCAAACTACAAGCCAGCCAACGGATAGTCGGGGATCAGGGGTGCCCGTGAGCTGAACGATGGAGGCGTCCAGGGGCCTGGACGCCTCCATAATTTGGATTCTTTTCAAACGACAGGCCGAGCAACGGTCAGGCAGTGGTCGGGGTTGCCCGTGAGCTGATTGATGGAGGCGTCCAGGGGCCTGGACGCCTCCATAACTTGGATTTTCTTCCAACGACAGACTAAGCAACGGTCAGTCGATGGCCGGGGGTCGCCCGTGAGCAGGTTGATGGAGGCGTCCAGGGGCGTGGACGCCTCCATATCTTGGCTTTTCTTCAGACGACAGACTGAGCAACGGTCAGTCGATGGTCAGGGGTCGCCCGTGAGCCGATTGATGGAGGCATCCAGTCTCCTGGACGCCTTCAAGAATATATATATATTTTTTTTATTTTTTATTTTTTATTTTATTTATTTTTTGCCATTGATGGAGGCGTCCAGCCTCCTGGACGCCTCCATGATTTTTTGATTTTTTAATTATTTTTTTTTTGGAGGCGTCCAAGCGTCTGGACGCCTTCATGATTTTTTGATTTTTCTATTATTTTTTATATATATGAATTTATGGAGGCGTCCAGTCTCCTGGACACCTCCAAGATTTTTCACGAAAAAATTCAAAAAAATATTAAAAAAATTCAGAAAAATAGGAAATCACCAGAGTAATTAAAAATGTGAAGGCCGCCTTGGGGTATCATAGTGTAATATGAGATTTACTCACTGTAATGTCAAGAATGGCGTGTCTACAATACCGAACAAATGAGGGTACTTCTTCTGATTCCCACGTGGCTTCCTCATGCGAAAAGTTCTTCCATAGTATCTTCTGTGGGGTCCTCCGCCTGCTCAGCATCCTCTCTAGCTAACACAAACACCCGAGCTGGGGCTCGGAATCTCCCTACGGATCCCGCTACTGCTGGTCTGGCTACTACTGGAGCTGCTACTGCTGCTACTGGCCGAGCTGCTACAGGCTGCATCAACTTCGGACAATCTCAGATCATGTGGCCCTTATCGCCACAACGAAGACACCTGTCGGTGGCAATCCAACCTACTTCCCCGCCATGTCGCTTGCCACAGTATTTACATTTCGGTTTATCGTTGTCTCTTGCTGGTGGCGTGATCTTCCATGTTACGAACAATCGCGACGGATTCTCCATCACTCTTTTGCCTGTGTCATTTAGATGAAATGGTGCCGATGGTCTCTCCATCAAAGTCCTCTTCTCCTCTTGATATAAGTCCATGTCGCTCTCTTGACGACATGCCGTGCTAAGAGCCGCCTCCATCGTCGCAAGATCCAGTGCAATTAGATGGGTCTGAAGTGACGATCGTAGTCCCCCCAAAAACTTCTTCACCTTCCTCATTTCATCCGTAACAATGTGCGGTGCATACTTTGATAATTCCGCGAACCTGACCTAATACTCGAGCACGGTCATCGACCCTTGAGTTAGGGCCAGAAAATCTCGCTCCAGCTTGTCTTGTATATGTTCCGGTATGTATTTTGTCATGAATAGCTCCGTGAATTCTTCCCAAGTAATTTCATGCTCTAGTCTGTCTGGTTGATTCCTTAGTACAGACGCCCACCATACGTCTGCTCTCTCGTGTATCATGTACGCCGCCAAACTTATTTTGTCCTCATCCGCACACCGGATGACCCGAAAAATCTTCTCAATCTCACGGAGCCAGTTTTCAACCATGATTGGTTGACTCTCCCCCTTAAAAGAGGGTGGTGTCATCCGTCGAAACCTCTCCATCATGGTCACCCCTCCAAAAGCCTGCTCCTGGGGTGATGTTGCCTGCATTTGGAGTTAGGCTTGAAGTGTTGCATGTGTCTGAGCCAGTGTCTGCATAGCCTGAACCAGGCCTTGCATGAACATCTCATAATCCACCAAAGGTGGTGGGGGCGGAGCTGGGGGTCCTCTCGGCTCCTCCTGAGTATCGTCATTCTGAATTGCACGACGACCGCCTCCCGCCATGGTCTAGCAATAAAATAATATGGTTAGGTTTTCGTCAAAACAACCTACTAGTTCAAGACTTTTAGGAATGTGGATTAAGCTGATGACTATTTATGTAACTTCTCAACCGTGGGCTCTGATACCATTCTGTCACGTCCCGTACTCTATACCGTCGAGGTATTATCCGCTTTGGCTTACCGGCCTCACGGTTTTGTCCCTTTCTAAGGGTGATCGGGACTTCCTGGGTAGGTCACCCATCCCAGAACTACTCTCCATTAAGCACGCTTAACTTCGGAGTTCTTTTCAAAAACTGAGTCGATACTTCAAAAGACACCTCAATGATATAGAGTACAACTTAACTATATCTGAGGGTGTTACAATCTACCCCGCTTATATAGGCGACGTCCTCGTCGCTGGGCACATATAGCACGCAATCAAACCCCCAGGCAGGTTGGATTCTTGAGGTGGCCCCTACAGGCTCAAGAGGTGGCTCCCACTATGTAGCACTTTATCCCATCACGGGTTCAAGAGGTGGCTCCCATAGCGTAGCACTTTGCCCTGCATGGCACTTAGTTCCTACACTTCCGGCTGGGATATAGCTCTGATACCATTCTCTGTAACCCCCCCCACTCGTAGACCCGATCAAGTCGTAAAGACTCGCGTCGGATTTCGATCGGAACGTCACAGTGGCACATCCCAAACAGTTCATTATGGCAGAGACATTCACATAAATATTGAGATATCATTGTAGCGGAAATGAAATTACTCAATCAGTCAGCTTACAGCCAAAAGACTTCATCCACGTAGGTCGAAATAAAGATGAATAATTTAACAAGTCATTTATTACATAACCAAATTTCACACACATTTTTTTAACATAACTACTTATGATAATGACTCGCAGTAAATCTAAACCACAGTCAGAACACCACGAGATCACTCCTTGCTTTCTTCTACCGCTTCTCCTGAAAATGTTTAACGGGGTGAGTCTACGAATAGACCCAGTAAGAGACTAAGCATAGTCCCCAGTCATAACATGTATAAACATATCCAAAGTGATTTACGGTATTTCATTTTATAAATCATTCTTAGGCATAATTTCAATTAGATAACACGTGATATTAATACATTTAACCCAATTTCCATTTTTACGATCATAAGTCACGTTACTAACATTTTACAAATAAACATGTACATTAAAATTTTATTCTATCAATGACAAAGTAATATGATAATTCATCATTTACAAATATAAACATTTACAGTGTAATAACAGTAAAATGCAATAACAATTCAGTTGGCAGTAATACTAATTTCACCTACAGACATCTATAATTATTGATATTTTCATAATACAGCACACTCAACTTAAGAACCATTATGTGAAATTCTAAGATTTTTGTGAACATCATCTCCAATTTCTATAATTTCTACATAATTATTTATTCCTTTTATCATGTATAAAAATTCATTAACAGCAATATCGTAATGTAAAAATAATGAAAAATTTTCTACACATGGGTCTTACAGTAAGATGCATTCTTAAAATTCGTGGTGATTTTATATCACCCCATTAACCTTGTTGTATAATTAAACCCCTTTAGAATAATATTAAAATATTCATAAATGTAAAGATAATTTGAATCAGACATGAAAATTTTTACAGAGAGCTTATAATATCAAATCTCATGATTCTAAAAACTTTCTTAATTTATCAAATGCCGTTGCTAATTATAATGTATTAATCACCTAATTTACCCTTAATCGCGTGTCTTAATATTAATGATTTAATACTAATCCGACTAAAATATGATTACACATAATGAAACAATGATCTCTGGACTTAACTATCTATAGAAATGCTAATTACACACTTTAAACCATCTTAATTATGCTAATCCATGCTGATCAATAGGATAAAGTGCTAAATCCCTTATCTTAATGACGTATTAACAACTCCCTAATCAGCCTTCTAACCTTCTCTTTCTGCTCCTCACGTACTAAGGGCCCAAGAAGAACAAATGAAGCCCCCTTGGGGCTATTTATAAGGGTCTTGACCTAATCAATCTTAACCATTCATTTAATCAAGGGTGAAGATTCAATAATTAATTTAATATTATTTAATTAAAATATGACCTTCAAGCCTTCACCAACCCACTCTTTTGATTATCTCACTTTTTCTTTCTTTCTTTTTTTTATATATGGCATGTGGAGATTTGAATACATGAAGCTAAGGGATTAAACTAATGAAGTTTAACAAATAATAAAAAATATTTTTATATAATGACTACCGTAATGCGTGACAGTCAAAGGGTGGGGGGCGGGTCAGCGCTCGCCCGCGCGCGTGCGCAGCGCGTGGGCGCCCCCCCCCCCCCCCCCTTCGATTTTTTTAATTCTATTCTTCCCTTTTTGACCCTCATTTTTTTATTCGTTTTAAACATTTTCTTTATTTTTTTTCATTTTAAACCCTTTCAAATTTTTATAAAATGATTAACCTCCTATAAATTTTGTTTTAAACTTTATTTATTATTATTTTTTCTTTCCTCACTTTCTTTTAATTTTTTTCTATGACTAAAATAAATATAATAAAATAAATAATTTAAATATTTAGGCATACACAAAATTTTTTTAACAATCAAATAAAATGTTATAAAATCGTAGGGCATTACAGATATAGCCTCCAATAGACTCGCGACCACCAGTCTTTCAAGTGAAATAACACATACCTATTGAATAGCATATTTGGTCTGAAAGCGTAGGCCTATATTTATGTACTTCGATGTACGAAGGAAATGCAAGGCGATCTAGCACCTCAACAATAGTCTCAGGTTGCTGCACCACGACATTTTGTATTTATAGATCTAAGAAAGATATCTACTTCGCATGAGGCTAGACAACAACAATGTATGTGCCTAGGAGGAGTTTTTCATTTAGAGAGATGAAATTATATCTAATGAGAATATATATATATATATGTTAATTTATATTTCATTGGTAAATGTATCTATTGGGTTGAAATTATGTAACCTTCTACAGGATCCAAACAACTATCTCCGACTGTTGTGCCAAGACACTCTGCGTCTAATGGTCCTAGAGCAACCACTCGGTTATCTTAGGTATATTCTTAACTATTGAGTTACACAGTACGAAACTGTTGAGTAGTGGTCAGCAGATCTAGAGGGGAGGGGTGAATAGATCTGCCCCTCTTTTCGTAATGCAACCCTCTATATAGCTAGATAATGATAATAACATCGGAATATAACTAGCTAAACGAAGAACACAGTGATTTACTTAGCAAGATGATTAAGTAATATAGATATTGAACCTTAGCATGCATCTAACACAAAGCAATCGCACAAGCAAACCACAACACACAATATTTTAAGGTGGCTCGGACTGAATCCCCAGTCCTACGTCCACCCCTCACCAAATCCGGTGAGGCTCCACTAATGTCACGCACTGAACCGCAAATCGGAAAGACCTCCAATTACCTTCCTACTAACCACCGGTAGGGACGTCAACACTACAGATCGGACAACTTCCGATTGCCTTCCTACTAACCACCGGTAGGGACGATCTTCAGTTCCAAATGTTTGAATGAAATGAAAAACGAATAAGATATGAAAACACTCAAACAAGATATGAAATATGCTCAAAGAGAAAGGATCTTGTCTGAGATTGCTGGGGCTTGAATCTTCTTTTGAAGTAGCATGAATCACTTGGAGATATGATGAAAAACTTCTTCCCGGAGTACTGTTTACAGCTATAGTACTCGAACTTCTCTCCCTTCAACACACCTTTGCAGCCTCCTTTGATCTCCCTTATTAGCCTTTCTTGCTTCTTCTCTTCCTTGAAGGTTGCTGTATTGAGATATGAACTTGAATCACCTTGAGTTGATGGAGAGAGTGTTGGATGTAGCTTTGATCTTCCTTTTGATCTTCTTGAGTTGATGAAGAAGAAGAAGGATGCAGTTTAGATCACCCTTGATAGCCTTGATTGCTTCTTCTTCCTTGGAGGTTTAGATGGCTTCAGATCTGGACTTGAATCACCTTGGATGGATGAAGAACTTCCTCCCGAAACAATGTTCACGGAGGTGCTACAGTACCTCGAAAATGAGCTCCATTGATCTCCCTTGAAGCCTTGAAGCCCTTGTGTTTCTAATCCCTCAAGTGAGAGTTTTATAGACCTTGAATGGTCCATAGACACCCTCCAGACCAGATCCATAAATCATGGAAGATTAGGTAAGGTTTGATTAAACAAATCCATGGAAAGGGGCTGGCCACGAGGTGGAATTCGAAGTCAAACAAGGCTGCATTGGGGCTGGCGGTCGACCTGCAGCTCCTGGCGGTCGACCGCTACTGTGAAAATTGCAAACGGGCGGTCCCTGGGATTTCCGGTCGACCGCCACTGGCTGGCGGTCGACCGCCAGCTGAAACACATGTAGACTGGCGATCCCTTGCTGGGGCGGTCGACCGCCCCTGTGTTGGCGGTCGACCGCCAGCTGGGCAGAACCCGGGCTTGCCCGGGTCGGTCCGTTAAGTCTTGAACTCCGTCGTTCAACTCCATTAGCAGCCCGTGCATGTTTGTGGCATCGCCCTTGACAGTCTTGAAGATTTTATTATTGAGTCTTCAATATCCGCGTGCGAGGGCGCAACATTGAGCTTTCACTTGTCCATTCATTTGCATATCTGTCATGAACACATCAGCACATATGTCAGTCATATAAGAGTGAAAAACAACAATGACTAATAGTGTTTAGCCATTATCAAAACTAAGAATACCACAGAATGCATATGACCATAGAATGATGTCGAATGACCCAAGTGACCACAGAATGACTCAAATGACTTCAGGGACACAACAGAAACGACTTGAAGTTCTTATTAGACATGACCTCTGCATCTCATACATTTGGAGGGAGGCTACGTACGGCAAAGAAGTCACTTGTTTCATAGAAGAAGAAATCAACATGAACCTCATTATTCAAGTGCAAAAAGGACAAGCAACCACCAATAAATCATCTGGGCATTGTAGACTTGGAGCGGTTGGATCCCGATACAGATGATGACACTTCCAACCTATCCGTAGAGCCCCACATCAGTAGAATTTATGACTCCGATGACGACAGTACACCGACACCTTCTTCTTCCCACGATGGTGGCGGTTCTCGTGGTGGTCAACGTAGTGGTCATGGAGATATTAGTGTTGGTGGCCAAGTGCATAACAGTGGTCATGGCAGAGATCATGGGGACCACGACAGCGGTGGTCATGGTGGTAGAGGCACGGTATAGACAGAGGAACAATATTTCACATATGTTACACAGGATGTTGACCACGGTGCTCCACCGCTAGGGGCGAGGCGGGTAACTTACTATTGGGATAATTACTGTGGAAGTCATGTTGTAGAAAGTAGCAGCTACCAAGGCTTTGAGAAGATGAAAGTTCTAATTATGACTATGGAAGATCATGACAGTAACACAGATATCACGACGATTCAAAGAACAGTTTGTTATTGTTTCCACCGTACCCATACCCTCTGAAATATCCTTTGATACCGCCATATGGCTATAGATACGGTCAACTCTCACCTACACAACCACAGTCGGTTGTATACAGTCAGGGTCTCCAAGAGTATGAATATATACTACTTATGGATGTATGTCGGGAACCTTTCAAGTTCCATGTCGTATGCAGACTTCTTATCCTATCCGGAGACCATGTATAATATCTGATTAGTTGGTCATGCGAGTTGTCCAATTTTGAGCCAATATGATTAAGAGTGGGTATCTTTTGTATATACTTGTATTTTACTTTCAAGTCATTATTCATTTGTTAATGTCTTAACTTTTGCACTTGCTCTTCAAGTAACTAATGTGGAACTGCTCAATACTTGCATATCATCATGGACCGACAACGTCATCTTGCGTGAGACCATAGGTACAGTTGCGAGGGTGATCAACATGTTTATTGTAAATATTATCGATATTGCATCACCTACATACACAGATTTGCATAGCACCTCGCAAAAGTGGGACGAGATTGTCCTCCATGCTCCTTAGTTCTACAAGATGTTAGAGATTACTTTCTTACAACGTTACGGGACAGATATCTTTGTGACAAGAGACGCGGGGCTGCATCTTCCTCCACGTCTAGGGTTCCATCACCACCAATACCGGTCACATCAGCATCCTCATCCATGTCCATGGTTACATCACTACCGGCACCAGTCCCACCAACATCAAACGATAGGGAGGCATGCATAAATATAGTTAGAGATTTATTAAAATGATTTTATGTACCCTCCACCGCTGCACATGACCTATTAGTTGTGCATATGGTCACATTTTTTCAGAGTCACCCACATTCAACTCCACCCACTAGAATAGAGTTAGATTTTATAGTTTATGAGTCATATGTGTTTGATTCTGACTGAGACGTGATATTCACAGATGAGTTAGATGATTGACTTTGTATATTTTATACTTTATGAATGAAATTGAATGATGTATGTGTTTTCTTTCACTTATATTTTTATCTCTTTAAATAATATATCTAATCATGCGGTGTAATAGATTATTATAAAAAATAAATTACTTTCGTGTAGTGTAATAATATATTTAATTATAGGGTTTTTTACATGGAAATCATTGTTAAAAGTGAATTTGTAAAAAAACCATTCCTAAAAATGCATTAGCAGGTAAATCACCGTGTAATCTAAATTGTGCAAAAATACCATATTTATTTACATACATATCACTTCTTTTTACCAACAACTTGTAAGAAAATCACGCTTAAATGGCATTTATGCACTATTTGAATTAACTAAGTGATATACATGTTAATGCATTTTTAAGAATGGTTTTTTCGTAAATTCACTTTTAACAATGATTTTCATGCAAAAAACCCTTAATTATATTTATGTGTAACTAATTGTGTATTTGTTAATCTTACAATGAAAAAATGAAGTTTTAATAAAAAGCTACAATTTGTTGAAAAATATTTTCCTTGGTATAGTGCGGTACAATATCTGTACCGGACCGTACCAAGTCGTGATTAATTTGACTGATACATCAAATCTTGTTTATGTCATTCTATCTCTCTCCTCTGATTTTAAGCAAACACGAAAGTCGAGATTTACTTGGAATGTTGAATATATAATACTTTGTGGGCTACGTCAAATTGCTCCTTCCAATTGGCTCAAAAAAATGAGACATGATGAATTTTGCATAGAAAAGGACATCCCGTGTCATGGAAAAAAGGTCTTGCAATAGATGCATTAAATACGTGATAGATGCACTCAATACGCGAGCACGTTCGACAGATAAATATAGAAATAAAATATTCTATAAGAATAAAATATTTTGTTACAAGAATGAAACATTTGTGATATATGTTATTAGGTTTCATTCTCACAACAAAATAGTTCATTTATAGTATTTCATAATTATAACAATTATTTTATTTATATAACAAAATATTTTATTTTTACAAAATATCTCATTAGTTTATTTCTATATTAGAAAAATAATTTAATTTTATAATAAAATATTTAATATTTATATTTTCTCGTCAAACTTGCTCGCATATTTAATGCGCGTATCGCTTATTTAAAGCGTCTCATCATATCCATTTTTTGAGCCAAGAGTGAGCATTGTAATGTGACGCAACCCAAAATATTAATTTGAGACGTCCAGTCACACTTAAATTGTGTCAATAATTATAATGATTAAATCCCTTCAAGGTGCGGGTGGTGCCGGGAGCCCATCATGACAGTCTCGAGCGCATGAGTTGGTGGCGGGGTCAACCCCGTCATAGCCTAACGACATTAAGAACTATTGTAGAGGTTTTACCCTCAAAAGTGTTTACCTCCACAATATTTTTAATTAGTCTCATCCCATTTATGAATATCATTTTTTAGTTGATTGAATTGATGATTTTAGTGGCAATTTAGTATGGCCAAATTAAAATAACTTTTTACGGCATTTGTAAATGCCGTGAAAATATTAACAACTTTGTATCCCTAATATAGAATTTTAGTAGCATCTATAATCACGGCTAAATTTCATGTTTGACAATTAATTACCTTCGAATATAAGGCTTTTGGTGACAATTATAACTACAACTCTACAAGAAAACGTCTAAAAACGCATGCAACACCATAAATGGGATATAATTTGTATTCATCTCAAATAATGTGTGTTTTGCATTCACAGTAACAATTCATTTAGATCTAATAATTCACTATAACGAGGACGTGTATAGTCCAACCTCTCAAAATGCATGCGTAACGCGGAAGTTTCACAAAAATATATTAAAATCTATTGTTATCCAATACAAATATGGAGCTATCATATCGGTGAGAGTCGGATGGACCCGTATCTTACATGAGAAAACTTGAGTTGGTGGATCATACGTGCGGTATGGATCTGCTTTTGAAGGGAGAGGTTAAAAAAATAAAAAAACTTAAACATAATTTAGATTGATATGATACCATATCATATCGTATTTGATCCAACGATACGACAAATTATGTCATATACAGAGAAATGGAAATAACAAAATGCTCGAAATCTCGAGACAAACATACTGAAAATTTTTGACGGTAGAATATGGGCACTTGGAACAAAATTGAGAGGTTGAACATTAAAAGCTAAAAATAACAAAGAAATTTGAAAATTAACTACAAAGAACTAACATTAATATGGATGGTTAGAGAGAAATACTTGATTTACCGAGCAAAGTTAGATATGATAATGTTTGAGCAAAAGAACAATAGAATGAAAAAACAACCCAAAACAACAATAAAAAAACTATACATTTAAAACGAGAGAGAAACTCCAAGTTGATCTAAAAACTTAAATTTTCATATAGCGAGGCCATTCCTCACCTTCACTCCATCTTTTCTTCTCTTCTTCCACTTCCAAATGAGCCAAAGAGCTGGATTTCAAACTTAGGACCCCTTAAATAGACTCCCATACCTTCCTAGCGGTGACATGCGTGCAATGAGGTGCCATGATACCCCAGCAACACCTAATTCAACCATGAAAAATTATGATATTCCCGTCGCAACACAAATTGTCATTTCTGAGAATTCGAATTGATATAACTAGTCTCCGTTCCAATCCAATTCTGGCCCACCCAACTCGTCTTATAAGGGAAAATGTTTGATGGCAAAGTTGAAACTAACTGGATAACCCTTCTAATGGTCCAAGGCCCACCTCAGTTGGACTTTTCTAATAAACTTTATGTTAATTTTATTAAGATAGTTAGTTTACTTTAATCATTATTTCAAGAGTCTAAAAGCTCCTAAGTTTTAAATAGGCCTAGACCTACTGGGCTTGATCTAGTATTACCCATTGGACCTACTTGCTTTAAGAGATGAGATGTTAGACATACTAATTTTTTATGTTTGTTGCACACCCAAATCATTTACACACCTTAGGGCGTTTGGGCGGTTTGTAAATGGAGGGATTTTTTCAAAATCCCTTAAGAGAGAAAAAAGGCTCCTTTTATGTAGCTTTTTGAGATTTTTCACTCCTCCTCCTTTTCTCTCTATATCTCTCTAAACCTCGAAATCCACCTTAAAAAAAAGTTGATGGGACATTGTTTCATTTGGAAAGGCTTTTAAAAAGGAAAGAATTCCAATGATCAGAGAGGGAAAAATCCCTCTCCAACATTGTTTCCAAACGCGCCCTTAGAGTAAGTTATTTTTAATTTTTTTAGAAAATATGACGTGCTCCCACCTCACCTATCCATCAGTACAGCTCAACCTTATATTGGATGGCCAAAAAAATAAAAAATAAAAATGAATGGACAATTCTTTAATGGGTCCATATATATTTAATCTGTTCTTTACTTTTTGTTTTTTAGGCCATCAGATTTAGGGTTGGGTTGTACATATAGACAGGTGAGGTGGGTCTCCACCTCATTATATCTTTCAATAACAAAAGAAAAAAAAATTTATTGCACAAATAGCTTCGATGTGCATCAAGCCAAACTCTTTTTACTGTCTCAACTGCTCGCATAAGTTTTCAATGTTTGACGGCATGTGATGTATTGTGTAGTCGTATTACAGTGGAAGTGATTAAGTGGATATTAAAGGAATCTAAATCAAATGATTGACAGGAACCTTTTAGTACATGGAGGAGAAAAATATTGTTTCAAGCAAAGAAAACATATAAGTTTCTAAACAGTTATATAATTTGTATCATGGTTTATTGCCCTCATAATATATCGCATATTCTTCCTAATATATTGTAATGCTTTGCCATCGTTTAACATTATATTCATGAGGTCGGAGGGGTAATACATTGTTCAATGTGATATGCATCTGTTTATTGTTTAAATGATGCTCACTTATCCCACGGAGTTTTTCAAAGGTTTATAGTCTTGAATTGAGATATTGATATATGATTTTATTTGATTAGCCTCATTTCACATATTGTATTCTTCTAATCTTTTATATTTTAATTTATATTTGGCTACATCTGAGACCCTCAAAAAAAAGATCAAACTGTCAGAAGGTCAAGTCGGCCCAAATAAGGTCAAACCAACTCATGGGCTCAACCCACCAAAATATAGAGAACCCGTTATTGTGCTGCTAATGCATTTCATTACCTCTAGGCCAAGTTGATTGAGTTATCCACACCAAAGAGCTTGCGAATGCCATCTTACATCTAAGATTCTCTATGTAGAGTATTCAAAACTTTGACAATAATAACTTTTGAAATTTCACTTGTTGTTTTTTAATAAAAAATCTTACTTTCCTATAAGATTGGTTTCCACTTTTTTTCCTGATGTTTAGTAGGTAGAAGGGAAGGGGGCGTATCCACATGCATCATTGTACATGGAGTTCTATATATATTTATTGCAAAAAGGTAGACATGTAGAGTATTTTCCTAATGTCACTTGAGGTCATGATACTCTTATAAGTAGGCATAGCATTGGCAATGATGAAATTAATCTTGTCAGCCTCGGAGATCAAACCACTTACCTGTGTAGCCATGGCTCTCCAGCATCATCATATTAGTCGAAGATCTCGTCAACTTTCATTTTTTTGCCATCAAATCTTCCACAGAATATTTTGGACCCGCGTGGTCCTCGTATTCAACTAAAGACTTAGCTTGAACCACTTGAAAAGTTTCTTTTTCTTTCACCAGCGTCAAGAGATCTAAACGAGAATGATACGAGGCGAGAAGCATAAATGAAATCTTGGAGATGAGTTAAGGGAATACCAGTGCCTATATGATGCCAATGAGTAGGCAAATATGCAGTTGATTGAAATCTCTTAAGAGGTAAAATTAGGGAGGGCTACCTCAAAAGAACGAGCTCTCGGATCTCTGTGTTTCCCAAGCTAGACAATTTCTCTCTTCACGGTGGTTTGTTTAGGGAGATCTAATTACATAATGGGAGCCCTGATAGTGAGAGAATGCACATGGTTGAGAAGTATGAGAGAATGGGGATCTTGGCCTTGGATCATCTAATGTGTTAGGAGAATGTGTGAAATCAAGCTTAGCAGGCGCCAAATCAATATGAGTATCAAACTTGGGAGTATTTGGTAAGTTGACAGATTCCATCCCAATCTTAGGTGAAATAGGGGTCTTCCCTTTGATCATGGCATGAAGTTGAGAAAGATCCAAGATAGGAATCATCAAGGGATCTAAAGAAGTAACATGAGCATCAGAGTTATGAACGTGAGAGTCACCCACTTATTTGGGGGTAGGGAGAGAATTGTCCTCTACCTGAGAGGAGCTGATGGTGGCAATGTGATGGGGAATGACTTCCTCCTCTTCAAATGAGACGAGGGGTTTGTCATAGGAAGAAACACCAAGTAAAGGTGCATAAAGGAATGGCGAGTCATAAATGGGATTGGAGTCATAAAGTGGGTTATCATTGAATTCCATTTTATTCAATTCCACTTAGACTCGGCTATAACAAAGTAACAAAACAACAAAAAACAAGTCAAACAAACAAGGTAAACAATAGTGCTAATGGGATCTAAGTACAACAACAAGAAAAAGACAATGTCCAAAACAAGTCAAGCAAGTTATAAGGATGCACAGAGTCTTTAGTTGTTCTTCCTTGCCCTTTACAACTTGGAAACTAGGTTCTTACAATAAGAAAACTCCTGAATGTGAAAGTCAAATCACAGGTAAACTCTATGCCTCTCCCCCCCCTCGAATGCATGCACTAAGGGGCCTTCTAATTAGCATGACCTGCATGACAATGAGGGAATCCACGACCAACAGTGACTTACAGAGGCCCCCAAGTGAAAGGTCAACATCTACCAATGCGAATGAATAGTAAGAGATCTTTCCCAGTACCCAAGATGGTGTTCCTACTAATATAACGTAATAATATGACCATATGTGTGCCAGAGCACATGCAAATTCTAGCCTAGGATGCTAATAAATCAAGCTTGAAATATGAGTTCAATGTCGTGCTCAAGTAAAACGCGTTACTCCTGTATATCGCATTATTTTTGTAATGCATAAGGGCTAGGGCGTAGTTCACTATGCCAACTTGACTCAAATCTCATGTCTTAAAATATGCTTACAGTGCGGGGAATAATAAGTAAAGCAATAAATCAACCAAATGAACAACGTTGCTATTGAACCCATTTTTTCTTTAATTAATTTAGATAAATAAAAAAATTTAGTCCCCCAAAGAGTAGCAAGACGGCACAAAGCTATGGCCATGGGAGAACAAGTTGAAATCGAGTCCCAAGAAGGCCCACCATATTCATGGCACAAGAAGATGGAGTTCGCACCAAGTGGACGGTCAAAGGATGAATCTCGCCACACTAACGAGATGCCCGAGTGAGGAGCAAAAGTAATCCATGAAGCACGGAGTCCTCTCCGACGAAAGGTGGCATGAGCGACACAAGAAACGGAGCACGAAGTGATCCCTGGGCATTGTTCCTTCCTCCACGTGACCGAGGGGAGAGAAATTCAAAGAGAATTAAATGGGGGGGGGGCTTTTATAGGGTTTCCCCCTTCTCTCACCACGAAGCTCTCGGATCTCTGTGTTTCCCAAGCTAAACAAACTCTCTCTTTACGGTGGGTTGTTTAGAGAGATCTGCTTGCATAATGGGAGCCCTGATAGTGAGAGGATGCACATGGTTGAGAAGTATGTGAAAATGGGGATCTTGGCCATGGATCATCTGTCAGGAGAAGTTGTGAAATCAAGCAGAATATGTGTCAAATCAATAGGAGTATCAGACTTGGGAGCATTTGGTAGGTTGACATATTCCAACCCAAACTTAGGTGAAATAGGGGTCTTCCCTTTCGTCATGGCATGAAGTTTGGAAGGATCTAAGGTAAGAATCATCAAGGGATCTAAAGAAGTAACATGAGCATAAGAGTTATGAACGTGAGAGTCGCCCACTTATTTGGGGGTAGGGGGAGGATTGTCTTCTATATGAGAGGAGCTGATTGTGGCAATGTGATGGGGAACGACTTCCTCCTCTTCAAAGGAGAAGAGGGGGTTGTCATAGGAAGAAACACCAAGGAAAGGTGCATAAAGGAATAAAATATGCGAGCGCGCTCAACGAAAAAATATAGAAATAAAATATTTTGTACAAATAAAATATTTTGTTAAAAGAATGAAACATTTGTTATAGATGCTATTATGTTTCATACTTATAACAAAATAGTTCATTTGCGTAGTGTTTTATAATTATAACAAATATTTCATTTATGTGAGAAAATATTTTATTTTTACAAAATATCTCATTAGTTCATTTCTATAGTAAAAATTAATTTATTTCTATAATAAAATATTTATTTTTTTATTTTATCATCAAAGTCGCTCGCGTATTTAGTGCGCCTATCGCATATTTAATGTGTTTCATCAATCATGTCCATTTTTTTGTGCCAAGAATAGTGAACAATGTAATTTGACGTGACCCAAAATATTAATTTGAGACATTCGGTAACACTTAAATTTTGTCAATAATTATAGTGATTAAATCCCCTCAAAGTGCGAGTGGTGCCAGGACCCCATCATGACGATCTCATGCGCAGTCCCATCCCATTTTCGAATGTCAATTTTTAGTTGATTGAATTGATGATTTTAGTGGCAATTTAGTACGGCCAAATTAAAATAGATTTTTTTGGTGTTTGTAAATGCCGTGAAATTATTTAAGTAACAAATTTGTATCCCTGACATAGAATTTTAGCCGCAACTATAATCACTGCTAAATTTCATGTTTGATAATTAATTACCTTCGGATATAAGGCTTTTGGTGACAATTATAACCACGACTCTAAAAGAAAACGTCTAAAAGCACGTGCAACACCATAAATGGGATATAATTTGTATTCATCTCAAATAATGTGTATTTTGCATTCACAATAACAATTCATTTAAATATAGTAATTCACTATAACGAGAACATGTATTGTCCAACCTCTCAAAATGCATGCATAACGCGAAAGTTTCACAAAATGATATTAAAATCCATTTTTGTCCAATACATATATAGAGCTATTCGATCGACCCATATCTTACATGAGAAAACTCGGGTTGGTGGGTCATCTGTATAGTATGGATTTGCTTTTGAAGAGAGAGACTAAAAAAATAAAAAAACTTAAACATAAATTAGATTGATAGGATACCATATCATATCGTATTTGATCCAATGATACGACAAATCATGTCATACACAGAGAAATGGAAATAATAAAATGCTCAAAATTTTGAGACAAACATATCGAAAACTTTTGCCCGTAGAATATGGGCACTTGGAACAAAATTGTGAGGTTGAACATTATAGGCTAAAAAGAACAAAGAAATTTGAAAATTAACTACAAAGAACTAACATTAATATGGATGGTTAGAGAGAAATACAAAATTTATCGAGCAAAGTCAGATATGGTAATGCTTGAGCAAAAGAACAATAGAATGAAAAAACAACCCAAAATAATCATAAAAAGCGATACATTTAAAATGCGAGAGAAACTCCGAGTTGATATAAAAACTTAAATTTTCATATAGCAAGGCCCTTCCTCACCTTCACTCCGTTTTTTCTTCTCTTCTTCCTCTTCCAAATGAACCAAAGAGCTAGATTTCGAATTTAGGCCCCCTTAAATAGACTCACATACCTTCCTAATGGTGACATGCGTGCAATGAGGTATCAAGATACCCTAACAGCACCTAATTCAAACATGAAAAATTATGTCATTCTCATCGCAACACAAATTGTCATTTCTGAGAATTCGAATTGATATAACTAGTCTCCATTCCAAGCCAATTTCGGCCCACCCAACTGATCTTATAAGGGAAAATGTTTGACGTCAAAGTTGAAACTAACTGGATAACCCTTCTAATGGTCCAAGGACCACCTCAGTTGGACTTTTCTAATAAACTTTATGTTAATTTTATTAAGATAGTTACTTTACTTTAATCATTGTTTTAAGAGTCTAAGAGGTCCTAAGTTTTAAATAGGCCTAGACCTATTGGGCTTGATCTAATATAACCCATTGGACCTACTTGCTTTAAGAGATGAGATGTTAGACTTACTAATTTGTTATGCTTGCAGCACACCCTAATCATTTACACACCTTAGAGTAAGTTCTTTTTAATTTTTTTAGAAAATATGGCGATCTCCCACCTCACCTATCCATTGGTACAGCTCAACCTTACATTGGATGGCCAAAAAAATAAAAATAAAAATGAATGGACAGTTATTTAGTGGGTCCATATATATTTAATATGTTCTTTGTTTTTTATGTTTTGGGCCATCATATTTAGGGTTGAGTTATACGGATAGATAGGTGAGGTGGGTCTCCGCCTCATCATATTTTTCAAAAAAAAAAAAGAAAAGAAAAACTTGTTGTTTCGCGTAAGTCTTCAATGTTTAACGACATGTGATGTATTGCGTAGTCGTATTACAGTGGAAGTGATTAAGTGGATATTAAAGGAATCTAAATCAAATGATTGACAAGAATCTTTTAGTTCATGGAGGGGAAAAACATTATTTCAAGCAAAGAAAAAAATATAAGTTTCTAAACAGTTATCTAATCTGTATCATAGTTTATTGCCCTCAAAATACATCGAATATTGTTCCTAGTATATTGTAATTCTTTGCCATCGTTTAACATTGTATTCACGAGGTCGGAGGGGTAATACATTGTTCAATGTGATATGCATCTGTTTGTTGTTTAAATGGTGTTCACTTATCCCACAAAGTTTATCAAAGGTTTATAGTCTTGAATTGAGATATTGCTATATGAATTTATTTGATTAGTCTCATTACACATATTTTATTCTTATAATATTTTATATTTTAGTTTATATGTGACTGCATCCGAGGCCCTCAAAAATAAGTTCCAATTGTCATAAGGTTGAGTCAGCACAAATAAGGTCAAATCAACTTATGGGCTCAACCCTCCAAAATACAGAGAACTCGTTATTGTCCTGCTAATGCATTTCATTACCTCTAGGTCAAGTTGACTGAGTTACCCTTACCAAAGAGCCTACGAATGTCATCTTGCATCTAAGATTCTCTATGTAGACTATTCAAAACTTTGACAATAACAACTTTTGAAATTTCACTTGCTGTTTTTAATAAAAAATCTCACTTTCCTATAAGATTGTTTTCCACTTTTTTCCCTGATGTTTAGTAAGTAGAAGGGAAGGGGGGCGTATCCACATGCATCATTGTACATGGAGCTCTATACATATTCATTGCAAAAGGGTCGACATGTAGAGTATTTTCCTAATGTCACTTGAGGTCTAGATACTCTTATAAGTAGGCGTAGCATTGGCAATGATGAAATTAACATTGTCAACCTCAGAGATCAAACCACTTACCTGTGTAGCCATGGCTCTCCAGCATCAACATATTGGACGAAGATCTCATCAACTTTCATTTTTTTGCCATCAAATCAGCTAAAGAATATTTTAGACTCGCACGGTCCTCGTATTCAACTAAAGACTTAGCTTGAACCACTTGGAAGAACTGCTCTCGGATCTATGTGTTTCCCAAGCTAGACAATTTCTCTCTTCACGGTGGTTTGTTTAGAGAGATCTGGTTGCATAATGGGAGCCCTGATAGTGAGAGGATGCACATGGTTGCGAAATATGTGAAAATGGGGATCTTGGCCTTGGATCATATGATGTGTTAGAAGAAGGTGTGATATCAAACAGAATAGGCGTCAAATCAATAGGAGTATCAGACTTGGGAGCATTTGGTACGTTGACACATTACAGCCCAAACTTAAGTGAAATAGGGGTCTTCCCTTTCATCATGGCATGAAGTTGGGAAGGATCCAAGGTAGGAATCATCACGGGATCTAAAGAAGTAACATGAGCATCAGAGTTATGAACGTGAGAGTCGCTCACTTATTTGGGGGTAGGGGGAGGATTGTCCTCTATATGAGAGGAGCTGATGGTGGCAATGTGATGGGGAATGACTTCCTCCTCTTCAAAGGAGAAGAGGGGGTTGTCATAGGAAGAAACATCTAAGAAAGGTGCATAAAGGAATAAAATATGTGAGCACGCTCGACGAAAAAATATAGAAATAAAATATTTTGTTAAAAGAATGAAACATTTGTTATAGATGCTATTAGGTTTCATTCTTATAACAAAATAGTTCATTTACGTAGTGTTTTATAATTATAACAAATATTTCATTTATGTAAGAAAATATTTTATTTTTACAAAATATCTCATTAATTCACTTCTATAGTAAAAAATAATTAATTTCTATAACAAAATCGTTAATTTTTATATTTTATCATCAAACTTGCTCGCGTATTTAGTGCGCCTATCGAATATTTAATATGTTTCCATTTTTTTTACCCAAGAAGAATGAATATTATAATTTGATGTGACCCAAAATATTAATTTGAGACGTTTGGTAACACTTAAATTTTGTCAATAATTATAGTGATTAAATCCCCTCGAGGTGCGGGTGGTGCCAAGAGCCCATCATGGCGGTCTCATGCGCATCCCATGGCAGCGGGTCAACCTCGTCATAGCCTGACGACATTAGGAACTACAGTGGAAGGTTTTACCCCCAAAAGTGTCTTCCTCCACAATGTTTTAGAGGCAACCAATGTTGTGTCCCTGAAGTCATTTGAGTCATTCTGTGGTCACTTGGGTCATTCGACATCATTCTATGGTCATATGCATTCTGTGGTATTCTTGGTTTTGATAATGGCTAAACACTATTAGTCATTGTTGTTTTTCACTCTTATATGACTGACATATGTGCTGTTGTGTTCATGACAGATATGCAAATTAATGGACAAGTGAAAGCTCAATGTTGCGCCCTCGCACGCGGATCGACCTGCGCGGTCAGGTCGAAATTTGATTGAAGACTCAATAATAAAATCTTCAAGACTGTCAAGGGCGATGCCACAAACATGCACGGGCTGCTAAAGGACTTAAGCGGCGGAGCTAAGATAGATAATGGACCAACCCAGGAAAATCCGGGTTCTGCCCAGCTGGCGGTCGACCGCCGCATCCGCCAGTCTGCAGTCTTCCAGTTGGCGGTCGACCGCCAGCCAGTGGCGGTCGACCAAAATTCCCAGGGATCACCCGAATGCAAGTTTTACAGTAGCGGTCGACCGCCAGGAGCTGCAGGTCGACCGCCAGCCCCGAGCCTTCAATGTTGACTTTGTTTTCAACTTCGAAAATGGTCATTCAACATGGATTTCTTTAATCCAAAAGTCACCTAATCACCCACAAATTGTGGATGTGGTCTGAGGCTTGTCTATAGACTATTCAAGGTCTATAAAACCAACACTTGAGGGGTTAGAAACTCTAAGGCTTTAAGGCTTCAAGAGAGATCAAGAGAGGCCATTTTCGAGACACTGTAGCACCTCCGTGAACAGTGTTTCGGGAAGAGTTCTTCATCCATCCAAGGTGTTTCAAGGTGAGATCTGAAGTAAGCAACCTCCACCAAAGCTAGAAGCACTCAAGGATAAGAAGGGTGATCAAAGGAAGCCACAAGGAGGGTGTTTCAAGAAGGAAATCAAGCTACTCCGGGAAGAAGTTCTTCATCAAATCTTCAAGTGATTGAAGCTACTTCAAGAGGAAATCAACTCCAAGCCAAGTGAAGAAAAAGCTGCAATCATCTTCCTCTTCCTCATCTCAAGGTGATCCATAGAAGCTGCAAGGGTGTGTTCAAGGGGAAAGAGTTCGAAGTACTGTAGCTGTGAACAGTACTCCGGGAAGAAGTTCTTTATCATATCTCCAAGTGATTCAAGCTACTTCAAGAGGAGATCAACTCCAAGCCAAGTGAATCATCAGATTCAAGCTCCAGCAAACTCAGACAAGATCTTTTCTCTTTGAACATATTTCATATCTTGTTTGAGTGTTTTCATATCTTGTTCTTTTCCATTTCATTCAAACATTTGGAACTGAAGATCGTCCCTACCGGTGGTTAGTAGGAAGGCAATCGGAAGCTGTCTGATATGCGGTGTTGACGTCCCTACTGGCGGTTAGTAGGAAGGCAATCGGTGGTCTTTCCGATTTGCGGTTTAGTGCGTGGCACTAGTGGAGCCTCACCGGATTTGGTGAGGGGTGGACGTAGGACTGGAGATTCAGTCCGAACGACCTTAAAATCTTGTGTGTTGTGGTTTGCTTGTGCGATTACGTTGTGTTAGATGCATGCTTAGGTTCAATATCTATATTGCATAATCATCTTATTAAGCAAATCACTGTGTTCTTCGTTTAGCTAGTTATATTCCACTGCTATTATCATTACCTAACTATATAGAGGGTTGCATTGCGAAAAGAGGGGCAGATCTATTCACCCCTCCCCTCTAGATCCGCTGTCCACTACACAACAAGTGGTATCAGAGCCTAATCTCTCATTATGGGGTCCAACGACCTTGAGGGAAATGGTGGATCAGCATCTAAGGGTTATTTACCTGAAGGACACTCTGTGAACAGACCTCCTTATTTCACTGGATCTAACTATCCTTATTGGAAACATCGCATGCAGGTGTTCATTCGCGCCCAAGACTATGAACTTTGGCGTGTGATCAGCAAAGGTCCGTATGAGCTTACGGATAATGAGGACTTGTGGACCAAAGAACAAATACGGCAATCCACCGTCAACTGGAGTGCTAAACATATCATGCAATGCTCACTCCATCCAGTTGAATTCTCAAGAGTAGCCACCTGCGCAACTGCGAAATTGATGTGGGATAAGCTAGAGGTAATCTACGAAGGAACTTCTCAGGTACGAGAAACAAAAGCCAATATTTTAGTTTCTGAATATGAAATGTTCCGCATGAAGCCTGATGAATCAATTCAAGGTATGTATGCTCGCTTAACTGTGCTTACTAATAGTTTAACTAATTTGAGAAAGAAATATACAGAGCAAGAACTTGTAAGAAAAATTCTCAGATCATTAACTCCAGCATGGCACACGAAGGCAACCGTTGTTGAAGAATCGAGAGATCTCGCAACCACAAAGGTAGATGAACTCATTGGGTCATTAATGACCTATGAGATCAACCTCAAGAACAAAGAGGCTGAGGCACCTAAGAAGAAGTCCCTAGCTCTTAAAGCTGGACCCAGCCGTCAAGATACTTCTGATGAAGGTGAGGATTCATGAAGTGAGCGAGATGAGGATGATGTAGCCATGCTCACACGTAAGTTCAAGAAATTCTTGAGAAAGGAAGGTAAGAGCTTCATGAGAAGAAGGTCAAATGTAAGAAATGGTTTCAGATCTAATTCTAAAAATTCTAAGAAATCTGATAAAATCATTTGCTATTCTTACAACAAACCAGGGCATTTCAAGAATGATTGTCCCAACAGATTCAGAAAATTTGACAAATGGAAGGGTAAGAAGAAGAACAAAGCCATGGTATCCACATGGAGCGACGAAGAGGGAAGTGATGACGGAACTAGCTCCTTGGATAAAGAAAAAGAAGATTTCTGCCTTATGGCCAAAGGTGATGAAGAAACTGAGGTAAATTCTCCATTTGAAAATTATACAACTGATGACTGGGAGGATGCATATATACAACTCATGGAAAAATATGAAATGTACAAAAAGAAAAATAAATCATTGAAAAAGAAAATTAATTCTTTTGTGCATGATCATGACAAGGATGATAAGAATGCTCTACTTGAAACTGAAATTGAAGATCTTAAGAAAATGATTGAGGATTTGGAAGAAGGAAGAAAAGAAATGGCTGACTTGGAAACTGAAAATGAAAACTTGAGAAATGAGATTGACAGCATGAAACTCAAAATGTAAACCTATGAAAAGGATAGTAAATTGAGCAATGAAAAGTATGAAGCTGTCAAACAAGTCAACATTCAACTTCTTCAAAATATTGAAAACATACAAAAAGAGTTGAAGGATAAACAACAATCTTTAGAAAAGTTTGTGGATGGAAGAGAAAACCTAGATGCATTGCTAGGTACTAGAATGAATTTCAACAAGGAAGGGTTGGGTTTTGAACCAACAAACAAAAGGCCAATTGGGCTAAAAACTGTCACATTTGTTTCATCTTCCGAAGCTTCCACCTCAAACACAACTCCCACACAAAACCAGCAAAAACAAAAGGAGAAAGGGAAAGAAAAGATTCAAGAGGCAGTCACCAACATTCCCAAAAAATATGTCCAAAAACCTAAGAAAGGTCGACCTTCCCCGCAGCATAGGTCAACACTTCCTTGGCCATTGCATGCTCAACCTTCTAGATTTCACCACAATTGGATTGCACACTCATATAGGCCAGCATCATCATATCTTTGGGAAAATTATGATTTCTGTGTTCATCAATCCCATAGGTGGCAAAATAATCAGTTTCAACCCAAAACCAACCAACGGCCTCAATGGATTAAGAAGCAAACCTCCTCAAACTTCCACAAAATCTAACAAAGAGCTTCTAAACAAAAAATGAATGTCAAGATGGAAAAGAAAAATCAAATCCCTGCTCTAAGCAAACAAAGCATGAATGTTAAGAAGGTTTGGATTCCAAAAGAAATGGTTTCATGCTTTGAAATTCTGAAAAGCTTGAAGGGACCCAAATTTGGTTGGGTTCCAAACACCATTGTTTAATTGCTTGTGCAGGAATGTCTTGCAGCCATGCATCACAAGTGGTATCTTGATAGCGGCTATTCAAGACACATGACTGGAGACAAATCAAAATTTTATCTCTTGGAGGAAAAGGAAGGAGGACATGTCACATTTGGAGGGAACAACAAAGGAAAAATCATTGGAATAGGTAATGTAGGAAAAATGATGAAGATGGGGAATTCCTAAGCATGAAGGACAAGAGTGATCCTCCACAAGAAGATATAAAAGAAGATGTTGACCGAGCTGAATCAAGCAATGCAAGGAATCAAGCTCCAATAGAAGGTAATGATGCTACAAACATTAGAATTCTTAAGGATCATCATTTAGAAAATGTCATTGGTAGCTTGAATGACCCACCCAGAACAAGGTCACATTTTAAGATTGTAGAAGAATTAGATCAACTTGCTCTTGTCTCACAGCATGAACCCAAAAATATTGATGAAGCCTTAAAAGATGAAAACTGGATAAATTCCATGCAAGAAGAGTTAAACCAGTTTGAGAGAAACAAAGTTTGGCATCTTGTTCCTAGACCTTCATCACAATCTGTCATAGGCACTAAATGAGTTTTTAGGAACAAACTAAATGAGGATGGCAAGATAATAAGAAATAAGGCTAGATTGGTGGCTCAAGGGTATAATCAAGAGTTTGGGGTAGACTTTGATGAATCTTATGCCCCTGTTGCTAGACTCGAAGCCATCAGAATTTTACTTGCCTTTGCATGCTCCCTTAGTATAAAGCTGTATCAAATGGATGTCAAAAGTGCTTTCTTGAATGGCTTGATCAAAGAAGAAGTCTATGTTGAGCAGCCCACTGGCTTTGAGAATTCTAACAATGCAGATTTTGTATACAAGCTAGACATGGCGCTTTATGGACTTAAGCAAGCACCAAGAGCTTGGTATGAGAGACTAAGCTCGTTCCTCATTGAAAAAGGGTACACACGAGGTAAGGTAGATCAAACACTTTTCACCAAGAAGCAAGGTAAGAACATCTTGATTGTTCAAATTTATGTTGATGACATTGTGTTTGGTTCTACAAAATCTGAAATGTGTGAGGAATTTGCTAATCTCATGACTAGCGAATTTGAGATGAGCCTAATGGGAGAACTTCAATTCTTTCTCGGTTTGCAGGTCAACCAAGGAGAAGATGGTTGCTTCATAAGTCAAGCCAAATACATCAAGGAGCTGCTGAAAAGATTTGACATGGCAAACAGCAAAATCATTGCAACTCCGATGAGCACCTCAACTTCACTGGATTCGGATGACAATGGTAAATTGGTGGATGCAAAAGTCTATAGAGGTATGATTGGTTCTTTGCTTTATTTGACTGCATCTCGACCAGATATCCAGTTTAGTGTATGCCTTTGTGCTAGATTTCAAGCTAGTCCTAGAGAATCTCATTTGACCGCCGTCAAACGTATCCTTCGATATCTTGCCGGCACTCAAGATTTGGGATTATGGTATCCGTCATCATGTGATTTATCTCTTATATCCTATTCTGATGTGGACTACGCTGGATGCAAGCTGGATCGTAAGAGTACTAATGGTTATTGCCAGTTTCTTGGTGGGTGTTTAGTTTCTTGGGCCTCCAAGAAACAACACTCGGTTGCCCTCTTAACTGCGGAGGCAGAATATGTTGCTGCAGGGAGCTGTGGCACCCAAGTGTTGTGGATTAAACACCAACTCCAAGACTACTTGGTGGATCTTGGTTGTGTCCCGATTCTGTGTGATAACACTAGTGCTATCAACCTTGCAAAAAATCCAGTCCAGCACTCTAGGACTAAGCATATTGAGATTCGGCATCACTTCATTAGAGATGAGGTCGGTAAGAAAAATTTTGAACTGCATTTTGTTGATACTCTAAATCAAATTACTGACATCTTCACCAATCCCTTGTGTAATGACAGGTTTTCAACACTCAGAAGGGAGCTTGGTCTTTGCCGACCTCAGGCCAATAAGAATTTGAAATAATGATCTTGTTCAATTTAGTGTGTGTTTTTGCAGATTGGTGTTTCATGCATGGTTGATATGTCAATAAGTCATTTTGCCATGTGTCGCATTGCATATAGATGCATAATCATGAATTGAGTTCATGTTCATAATACATTACATGATTTGTGTTGTGAAGCATTATTCTTGCATGGCCATGGTATATCAAATGTTGATGTATGGAAGGGCAGGTTATACTTGCCTAGAAGTACTTAATATGCGTGAGGTTTCACCTCCGCCAAGTACCATGCGTCACGGTCACATATAGGTCATATAGTAAGGGGGAGTTGTCGTTTTGCAGCATTTATACATGAGTTTCATCTCCATTTTGTTGCATTTAATAAGTGTACAACCATATGTTGGGTCATGCATTTCATGTCTACCAAATTCATGTCCACCCCTGCACGTTTCAGGTCATTCTCCTCTTGACACTTATCATTACACTTGCTTGCACACATAACTCTTCGCGTATCCATTGCATATCCTTAGGGGGAGTTTTGTTGATTCTCATAACCTCTTGCAAACTGCACTTCAGTGGCTTACAGTCTGGTTTGAGTTCACGAGACATATGGACATATGGTGTAAGAGATTTCTATTATATGCCCTAATGATTGTCCATTCAATGAAAATGGTTCAGATTTAATGATTTCCTTGTAGTTCTGATATATCTTGTTTGAAATCATCTATGTTCTGAAGCTTTAATAGACCTTAACTAGAGACTGCATATTGTGTTTTGCATGACTATCCTGAAATTTGAAAATCCAAACGTCTTGACAACTTTGGTGATACACTCAGGCTTAGTATTGCTTCTAAACATATTGATGAGCTGGAATTCCTGAAAATCATTTTGACAGAGCAATGATATTGTTGCACGGAGAAACATGTCATGTCATCAAAATCAAGTGACAAATGATATGTCATGATGTGCCTCTGTTATCTCTGTCGTCATTCTATTTAGACTCTAGACAGAGCACTGACATAATTGCTGAGAAATATATCCTCTCATCAAAGAAATGAGATTGGATATGTCATGACGTGACTTTACTATCTCTGTTCATTCTGAAGCATAACCGTCAGTCTTGCCAAATACCTAGGGATACTGGCGTCTAAACAACGTGTATTCTTACGGCTAGGAGGTATGAACTAGACTTGATTGCTCGTATAAAGTTAGTCATGTGCCTTCAAATACTAAAGATATTGAAAATCAACATATGCTACAATCATTCAATTCCATGCTTCAATCATGATTATTTAGCCTCAATACATGCTTTTGTGTTATTGCCTTTGTCGTTATTGAATATGGATATATAAGACAAGGGAATGTTAAACACTGCCATGATTTGCACCTTTGGTTCATTTCTATTAAATCTTGGATGTAGCTGCTTTTCGAACGCTGTCGATGAATTCGGATTTCATTAGATTTGAACCATATATGTTGCTCACGGTCTGTTTCAGGTTTGCATATAATGGCTTGCTCTTCACTCCTTTCAGCTCTAGTCTCACAGATATTTCACTTTATTACTCCTTTTTGTTGTTGGCAAAGGGGGAGAATTCTTTGTGTGAGTCCTTTGTCGCGTTAGCTATGCGTTATCGCGTTGTCTTTGGGGGTTGTGTGAATGGTGTACGGGGAGAATCCAAGGGGAGAGAATCCATTGCTCACTTTGCATCTCATATGTGTATGTGATGGGGCTTGGGGCTTGCATAACTGCTAGCATTCATATTGCATAGCATTCATATCTGCATTCATAATTACATTCCCATGCTATTACTATCATGAATCTTGAGCTACATATATTGCATTTGTTATAACTTGTGCCATTTTAAACATTCATATCACATAATGACTCACAGTGTTGCCATCATCAAAAAGGGGGAGAATGTTGTGTCCCTGAAGTCATTTGAGTCATTCTGTGGTCACTTGGGTCATTAGACATCATTCTAGGGTCATATACATTCTGTGATATTCTTGATTTTGATAATGGCTAAACACTATTAGTCATTGTTATTTTTCACTCTTATATGACTGACATATGTGCTGTTGTGTTCATGATAGATATGCAAATGAATGGACAAGTGAATGCTCAATTTTGCGCCCTCGCACGTGGATCGACCTGCGCGGTCAGGTCGAAATTTGATTGAAGACTCAATAATAAAATCTTCAAGACTGTCAAGGGCGATGCCACAAACATGCACGGGCTGCTAAAGGACTTAAGCGGCGGAGCTAAGATAGATAACGGACTAACCCGGGAAAATCCAGGTTCTGCCCAGCTGGCGGTCGACCGCCAGCACAGGGGTGGTCGACCGCCCCAGCCAGCATCCGCCAGTCTGCAGTCTTTCAGCTGGCGGTCGACCGCCAGCCAGTGGCGGCCAACCGAAATTCCCAGGGATCACCCGAATGCAAGTTTTACAGTAGCGGTCGACCGCCAGGAGCTGCAGGTCGACCGCCAGCCCCGAGCCTTCAATGTTGACTTTGTTTCCAACTTCGAAAAGGGTCATTTAACATGGATTTCTTTAATCCAAAAGTCACCTAATCTCCCACAAATTGTGGATATGGTCTGAGGCTTGTCTATAGACCATTCAAGGTCTATAAAACCAACACTTGAGGGGTTAGAAACTCTAAGGCTTTAAGGCTTCAAGAGAGATCAAGAGAGGCCATTTTCGAGACACTGTAGCACCTCCGTGAACAGTGTTTCGGGAAGAGTTCTTCATCCATCCAAGATGTTTCAAGGTGAGATCTGAAGCAAGCAACCTCCACCAAAGCTAGAAGCACTCAAGGATAAGAAGGGTGATCAAAGGAAGCCACAAGGAGGGTGTTTCAAGAAGGAAATCAAGCTACTCTGGGAAGAAGTTCGTCATCAAATCTTCAAGTGATTGAAGCTACTTCAAGAGGAAATCAACTCCAAGCCAAGTGAAGAAAAAGCAGCAATCATCTTCCTCTTCCTCATCTCAAGGTGATCCATAGAAGCTGCAAGGGTGTGTTCAAGGGAAAGGAGTTCGAAGTACTGTAGCTGTGAACAATACTCCGGGAAGAAGTTCTTCATCATATCTCCAAGTGATTCAAGCTACTTCAAGAGGAGATCAACTCCAAGTCAAGTGAATCATCAGATTTAAGCTCCAGCAAACTCAGACAAGATCTTTTCTCTTTGAACATATTTCATATCTTGTTTGAGTGTTTTCATATCTTGTTCTTTTCCATTTCATTCAAACATTTGGAACTGAAGATCGTCCCTACCGGTGGTTAGTAGGAAGGCAATCGGAAGCTGTCCGATCTGCGGTGTTGACGTCCCTACCGGCGGTTAGTAGGAAGTCAATCGGTGGTCTTTCCGATTTGCGGTTCAGTGCGTGGCACTAGTGGAGCCTCACCGGATTTGGTGAGGGGTGGACGTAGGACTGGAGATTCAGTCCGAACCACCTTAAAATCTCGTGTGTTGTGGTGTGCTTGTGCGATTACTTTGTGTTAGATGCATGCTTAGGTTCAATATCTATATTGCATAATCATCTTGTTAAGCAAATCACTGTATTCTTCGTTTAGCTAGTTATATTCCGCTGCTATTATCATTACCTAGCTATATAGAGGGTTGCATTGCAAAAAGAGGGGCAGATCTATTCACCCCTCCCCTCTAGATCCGCTGTCCACTACACAACAACCAAATGGACCCTTAATTAGTCTCATCCCATTTATGAATATCAATTTTTTAGTTGATTGAATTGATGATTTTAGTAGCAATTTAGTATGGCCAAATTAAAATAGATTTTTTAGGCATTTGCAAATGCCGTGAAAATATATAAGTACTAACTTTGTATCCATAATATAGAATTTTAGTAGCAATTATAATCACAGCTAAATTTTGTGTTTGACAATTAATTAACTTCAGATATAAGACTTTTGGTGAGAATTATAACTACGACTCTAAAAGAAAACGTCTAAAAGCGCATGCAACATCATCAATGGGATATAATTTGTATTCATCTCAAATAATGTGTTTTTTGTATTCAAGATAACAATTCATTTAAATCCAATAATTCTCTATAACGAGGACATGTACGTATAGTCCAACCTCCCAAAATGCATGCATAACACGAAAGTTTCACAAAAAGTTATTAAAATTCATTGTTGTCCAATGCATATATAAAGCTATCATATCGGTGAGAGTCGATCGACCCATATCTTACATGAGAAAACTCGGATTGATGAGTCATATGTGCAATATGGATCCGTTTTTGAAGAGAGAGACTAAAAAAAATAAAAAAAATAAAACATAAATTAGATTGATAGGATACCATATCATGTCGTATTGGATCTAACGATACGACGAATCATGGCATATACAGAGAAATGGAAATAACAAAATGCTCAAAATCTCGAGACAACGTATTGAAATCTTTTGACTGTAGAATATGAGCACTTGGAACAAAATTATGAGGTGAACATTATAAGCTAAGAAGAATAAAGAAATTTGAAAATTAATTACAAAGAACTAACATTAATATAAATGGTTAGAGAGAAATACAGAATTTACCGCGCAAAGTCATATATGGTAATGCTTGAGCAAAAGAACAATAGAATGAAAAACAACCCAAAACAATCATAAAAAAGCTATACATTTAAAGCGAGAGAGAAACTCCAAGTTGATCTAAAAACTTAAATTTACATATAGCGAGGTCATTCCTCACCTTCACTCCCTCTTTTCTTCCCCTCTTCCTCTTCCAAATGAGCCAAAGAGTTGGATTTCGAACTCAGACCCCCTTAAATAGACTCCCATACCTTCCTAACGGTGACATGCGTGCAATGAGGTGTCAAGATACCCCGGCAACACGTAATTCAACCATGAAAAATTATGTTATTCTCGTGGCAACACAAATTGTCATTTCTGAGAATTCTAATTGATACAACTAGTCTCCATTCCAATCCAATTTCGGCCCACCCAACTGATCTTATAAGGGAAAATGTTTGACGTCAAAGTTGAAACTAACTGGATAACCCTTCTAATAGTCCAAGGCCCACCTCAGTTGGACTTTTCTAATAAACTTTATGTTAATTTTATTAAGATAGTTACTTTACTTTAATCATTGTTTTAAGAGTCTAAAAGCTCCTAAGTTTTAAATAGGCCTAGACCTATTGGGCTTCATCTAATATTACCCATTGGACCTACTTGCTTTAAGAGATGAGATGTTAGACCTACTAATTTTTTATGTTTGTTGCACACCCAAATCATTTACACACCTTAGAGTAAGTTTTTTTTAATTTGTTTAGAAAATATGGCGAGCTCCCACCTCACCTATCCATCAGTATAGCTCAACCTTACATTGAATGGCCAACAAAAATAAAAAATAAAAATGAATGGACAGTTCTTTAGTGGGTCCATATATATTTAATCTATTCCCTATTTTTTATTTTTTGGGTCATCAGATTTAGGGTTGGGTTGTACAGATAGATAGGCGAGGTGGGTCTCCACCTCATCATATTTTTCAAAAAGAAAAGAAAAGAAAAACTTGCCGCACAAATAGCTTCGGTGTGCATCAAGCCAAACTCTTTTTACTGTCTCAACTGCTCGCGTATGTCTTTTATGTTTAACGGCATGTGATGTTTTGTGTAGTCGTATTACAGTGGAAGTGATTAAGTGGATATTAAAGCAATCTAAATCAAATGATTGACAGGAACCTTTTAGTACATGGAGGAGAAAAAATATTATTTCAAGCAACGAAAAAATATATGTTTCTAAATAGTTATATAATTTGTATCATGGTTTATTGCCCTCAAAATATATCGCATATTCTTCCTAATATATTGTAATGCTTTGCCATTGTTTAACATTATATTCATGAGGTCGGAGGGGTAATATATTGTTCAATGTGATATGCATCTGTTTATTGTTTAAATGATGCTCACTTATGCCACAGAGTTTTTCAAAGGTTTATAGTCTTGAATTGAGATATTGCTATATGATTTTTTTTGATTAGCCTCATTTCACATGTTTTATTCTTCTAATCTTTTATATTTTAATTTATATCTGGCTGCATCCGGGGCCCTCAAAAATAAGATCCAACTATCATAAGGTCGACTCGGCCCAAATAAGGTCAAACCAACTCATGGGCTCAACCCACCAAAATACAGAGAACTTGTTACTGTCCTGCTAATGCATTTCATTACCTCTAGGCCAAGTTGATTGAGTTATCCACACCAAAGAGCCCACGAATGGCATCTTACATCTAAGATTCTCTACGTAGACTATTCAAAACTTTGACAATAACAAGTTTTGAAATTTCACTTACTGTTTTTAATAAAAAATCTTTATCCACATGCATCATTGTACATGGAGTTCTATACATATTCATTGCAAAAGGGTAGACATGTAGAGCATTTTCCTAATGTCACTTGAGGTTATGATACTCTTATAAGTAGGCGTAGCATTGGAAATTATGAAATTAACCTTGTCATCCTCGGAGATAAAACCACTTACCTGTGTAGCCATGGCTCTCCAGCATCAACATATTGGCCGAAGATCTCGCCAACTTTCATTTTTTTGCCATCAAATCAGCCAAAGAATATTTTTGACCCGCGCGGTCCTCGTATTCAACTAAAGACTTAGCTTGAACAACTTGAAAGAACGAGCTCTCGGATCTCTGTGTTTTCCAAGCTAAACAAATTATCTCTTTACGGTGGTTTGTTTAATTAGAGAGATCTGGTTGCATAATGGGAGCCCTGATAGTGAGAGGATGCACATGGTTGAGAAGTATGTGAAACTGGGGATCTTGGCCTTGGATCATCTGATGTGTTAGGAGAAGTTGTGAAATCAAGCAGAATATGTGTCAAATCAATAGGAGTATCAGACTTGGGAGGATTTGGTAGGTTGACAAATTCCAACCCAAACTTAAGTGAAATAGGGGTCTTCCCTTTCATCATGGCATGAAGTTGGGAAGGATCCAAGGTAGGAATCATCAAGGGATCTAAAGAAGTAACATGAGCATAAGAGTTATGAACGTGAGAGTCGCCAACTTATTTGGAAGTAGAGGGAGGATTGTCCTCTATATGAGAGGAGCTGATGGTGGCAATGTGATGGGGAACGACTTCCTCCTCTTCAAAGGAGAAGAGGGGGTTGTCATAGGAAGAAACACCAAGGAAAGGTGCATAAAGGAATAGAATGTTGTGCCCCTGTGGTCATTTGAGTCATTTGATTTTCATGGTTTTGATAATGGCTGAACACTATAAGTCATTGATGCTTTCCACTCTCATATGACTGAAATACTTGATGTTCTTTCATGACATATAAGCCAAGGAATGGAGTGGAGATGGTAAAAGTGAAAGCTCAATGATTGCGCCCTCGCACGCGGATCGACCTGCTCGGTCAAGGGGGCGATATACCTTTAACTTGTTAACTTCAAGAGTCAAAAGACTCAGTAGAAATCCTCAAGATTCTGCCAAGTTTGATGCCACAGACGTGAATGAGCTGCTAAAGGGGTTAACGGACTGAACCGGGGAAACCCGGGATTTCCCCAGCTAGTGGTCGATCGCTGGCCCAGGGGCGGTCGACCGTAAATGCCAGCAACCAAAAAGCTACAGAAAGTTTCAGTAGCGGTCGACCGTCCAGGGAGTCCGGTCGACCGAAAATAACAGCAACGAATGGTGTCAAACCTGTAAAATTCCGATCGACCACCACCTACTTCCGATCGACCGCCAGCCCCGATGCAGCAATGTTTGACTTTATTTTTCACCTCGAGGCCATCCCCTTTTCTTGTATTTGTTTAATCCTAAAGTCATCCAATCTCCCATGGATTGTGGATCTGGTCTGGGGGGTGTTTATTGACCATCCAAAGAGATATAAAACTCATGCAAGAGGGTTAGAAACCCTAGTTGATCATTTGAATCAATGAGAGGTCAAGAGAGGCTAGAGAAGGAGGTTGGAAGAAGAGGTACTGTAGCCGTGAACAGTACTCCGTGCAGAAGTTCTTCATCCATTCCAAGGTGATTCAAGCTTAGATCTAACATCCAAGGAAGCTAGAAGCAATCAAGGTTCTCAACGGTCATCAACGCTACATCCATAGTCTTCTTCATCAACTCAAATGGATCCAAGGAAGCTCATTTCACAAGGAAGAAGAAGCCATCGTTGCTGAATCAAGAGGAGAGCTTTGTGAAGAAGAAAGAAGCTTCTGTTGATGATCTACATCGTGTGAAGCATCAGATTCAAGCTCCAGCAATCTCAGACAAGATCTTTTCTCTTTGAGCATATTCTATATCTTGTTTGAGCATTTTCATCTTGTTCTCTTTTCATTTTGTTCAAACTATTGAAACTAAGATTCGACTCTACCGGTGGTTAGTAGGAAGGCAATCGGATGTTGTCCGATATGCGGTGTTGACGTCCCTACCTGTGGTTAGTAGGAAGGTAATCGGATGTCTTTCCGATCTGCGGTTCAGTGCGTGGCATTAGTGGAGCCTCACCGGGTTTGGTGAGAGGTGGACGTAGGATTGAGAATTCAGTCTGAACCACCTTAAAATCTCATGTGTTGTGGTTTCAAATCTAATTCTAAAAATTTTAAGAAAACTGACAAAATCATTTGTTATTCTTGCAACAAACCAGGGCATTTCAAAACTGACTGTCCTGAAAAATTCAGAAAAGCTGACAAATGGAAGGGCAAGAAGAAGAATAAGGCCATGGTGTCCACATGGAGTGATGAGGAAGAAAGTGATGGTGGAACTAGCTCATCGGACAAGGAAAAAGAAGATCCTTGTCTCATGGCCAGAGGTGACGAAGAAACTGAGGTAAACTCTCCTTTTAAAAATTACACAATTGATGATTGGGAGGAAGCATATATACAGCTCATGGAAAAATATGACATGTACAAAAAGGAGAATAAATCATTGAAAAAGAAAATTAACTTTTTTGTGCATGATCATGATATGAACGATAAGACTGCTCTACTTGAAACTGAAATTGAAGATCTTAAGAAAATGATTGAGGATTTGGAAGAGGGAAGAAAAGAAATGGCTGACTTGGAAACTAAAAATGAAGACTTAAGAAATGAGATTGATAGCATGAAGCTAAAAATGTAAAGCTATGAAAAGGACAACAAATTGAGTAATGAGAAGTATGTAGCTGTCAAATAAGTCAACACTCAACTTCTTCAAAATATTGAAAACCTACAAAAAGAGTTGAAGGATAAACAACAATCTTTAAAAAAGTTTGTGGATGGAAGAGAAAACCTAGATGCATTGCTAGGTGCCAGAATGAACTTCAAAAAGGAAGGGTTGAGTTTTGAACCTACAAACAAAAGGCCAATTGGATTAAAAATAGTCACATTTATTTCCACTTCTGATGCGTCTACCTCAAAAATAACATCCAAAGGAAAATAAAAGGTTGAAGAGGAAGCCACTGAAATCCCCAAAAAGATTGCTCAAAAGCCTAAGAAAAGTCAACCTTCCCCACAACACAGGTCGACACTTCCTTGGCCATCGTCCACTCAGGCCGCCAAACAAATTCAGCCTTCTAGATGCCATTGTAACTGGGTTGCACATTCGTACAGGTCGACACCACCTTATTTTTGGGACAATTATGATTCCTTTGTTCACCAATCTTATAAGCTTCAAACCCCCTAGGTGGCAAAACAGTTACTTTCAACCTAAAACCAACAAGTGGCCTCTGTTGTGACTCCTATATGTTGATGATGTTGACATGTAACTATACTTCATATGGCAACACATTGTTTTGATGAATTGGCAACACTGTTTATGTTTTGATGATATCACTTTATCAGATTGTCTGTGTGTTATATGCATTTTATCTTGTCTTCACACTGAACACACACTCAAAGTCTCAAAGTCCATACATCCATAATGCATTGGCTAAGTCTATACACTGCTGAACGCTATGTTCTTCAAAGTCTGTACATTGGTATGCATAGGCTAAGTATATACAACGTCAGTTCATGCATTATCTTAGGCAAAGTCTATACAGCCTTTTGCTTCGCCAAAGTCTGTACTTTGGTCTTCGATTTCAATGTCCATACATTGGGCTTTTACATGAGGTCTATACATTGTTGTTTGCAGTGCAAGTCCATACATTGGACTGTTCTTCAAAGTCTGCACATCAGTCTGTTATAGTAAGTCTGTACATTGGCTTCACATATTCAAGTCTGTACAGCCGTTTGCATTGGACTTAAAGTCTAGACATTGCACTGTTGCATACATTGTCTTCGTGATGTTTTTCTCCTTGACTTCGTGTCAATTATTGTTTCGTCTTCGTGTTGTTTTCACTCCGTGTCGATTTCAGTTTTCGTCTTCGTGTTGTTTTCAACCCGTGTCAATTACTGTTTCGTCTTCGTGTTGTTTTCAACTCGTGACGGTTTCTATTCTGTCTTCGTGTTGGTTTTTCGCTTTAGACTTCGTGTCTTTCTCGCTTTGACCACACTCCGTGTCGATTTCAGTTTTCATCTTCGTGTTGTTTTCAACTCGTGTCGGTTACTGTTTCGTCTCCGTGTTGTTTCATCGTCTTCGTGTCATTTTTATTCTATTGCGTGCAGGACATTGCAGCACCTCGTGTTGCTTTCTGTGCCACTTCGTGTCGTTCTCTGTGTAGTGTGTGTTTCTGTCACTACTGCACCTCGTGTCGTTCTCGTTTCACTTCGTGCTGTCTCTGCGTCTGAGTCTTCTTTGCTATTTCTGTCTTCATGTTGTTTTTCCTAAAACCTCGTGTCCTTCCTGTTTTGTAACTACACTTCGTGTCAGTGTTATCTTTCGTCTTAGAGTTGGTGTCAGTCCAGTGTCTTCGTTAGTGTCTCAGGCTCTTGGTCAAGTCTGTACATTCATTTGTTGATAAGTCTTCACATCGTGAAGTCTACACAATCAACTCCTTCACATTGCAAGTATATACATTGCATCTTCATTTGTGAAGTCTACACATTGCATTTTCATACAACAAGTCTGTACATAGCTTTCACTTATATAAAGTCTATACAGAGTTGTTCTTTAACCTGATCATCCGATACTCTGTCTGACAGGGATTCTCTACTGAGATTGCTGACATGGCTCGTGATCCCAGGAGGACAAGGTGACCAGATGCTGCCACGTGGATGGAAGCATCTCGAATCTGGAGAATTCCTTGGGCGGAAAAACGTGGAAGCCACGCGCCCTTATCCAGCTGCTGCTGTTATAAATATCAGTTTTCATCTTCTATAGAGGTTGATCGAAGTTGGCGAAGTATATACATCCAGTCTGAAACAAGCAGCCACCGAGATCCACTGTGAGAGGAAGAAAAGCAGAGAAGAAGAAAAGGAGAGAAGAAGAAGAAGAGAGATGAGTTGAGAGAGTTATCGTGAGAGTTTGTGAATCAGTCTCTTGGTCCAGTTACCAGAGCTGATATTGCTCAACCTTGAGCTACAGTCATTTTTGGCTTTCTTCCATTCGATTGTATGTTTCGTTTGCTTTTCAGTCTTTGTTATTTTCCTTTGAAAACTCTTGTTCGATCAAGCTGTTAGTCAGCGGTTTCAAGCTGTGAGGCAGCGGGTTGCAGAGGCGTTCCTCTGGTCGGCTAAGCTGTAATGCCCAGCAGAGCAAGCTGTGATGCTCAGCTGTTGCAGAGGGCGTTCCTCTGGTCGGCTAAGCTGTAATGCCCAGCAGAGCAAGCTGTGATGCTCAGCTGTTGCAGAGGGTGTTCCTCTGGTCAGGATAAGCTGTAAGCCCCAGCCGTTGTTGGCAAGCTGTAAAGCCCAGCGGTTTGAAGCTGTGTATCAGCAGTAATCCACATTCGAGTTGAATGTGGGGTGGATGTAGGTCGGATTGACCGAACCACCTAAAAGCCTTGTGCCTCTTGTGTGTTTCTTTCAGCGCATTGGTTGCGTTCGTCTACTGCTCTTCTAATTCCGCATTTGATTCTAGGCATAATTTTTTAAATAGCCAGTTGATCTATTCACCCCCCCCCTCTAGATCCACATCCTGTGGTGATAGAGCCTTCCATCTAACTCCAACACTTGGTATCAGAGCTAGACTCTTCTACAGGGACTTACCGCCCGAAGAGGATAAGCACAGATGGACGGAAGAGGGATGATAGCTGAAGGGCAATCTACATCCAAGCCCCCGTACTTCGATGGAACCAACTACGCATACTGGAAGCATCGTATGCAGGTATTTTTGAGGGCTAAAGATTATGAAATTTGGAAGGTAGTTAGCAAGGGACCTTTCGAGCTGTCTCCAAATGAAGACGTATGGACCAAGGAAGAAATCAGAAGATCCACGCTCAACTGGAGTGCAATCAATGCAATCCAGTGCTCTCTGCATCCCACCGAGTTCTCACGAATATCTACCTGCTCCTCAGCGAAGGAAATGTGGGATGCACTTGAAGTCATCTATGAGGGGACTTCACAAGTCAGAGAGACTAAGACCAATCTACTGGTTTCAGAATACGAAGCCTTCAGGATGAAGCCTAATGAGACCATCAAGGAAATGTATGCTCGGCTGACTATTATCACAAATGGTCTCAGAGGCTTCGGGAAAAAATATTCTGAGTATGAAGTAGTCAGGAAGATATTGCGATCCTTGACTCCAATTTGGCACACCAAGGCCACAGTAATGGAAGAGTCAAGAGATCTGCATAATACTAAGGCAGATGAGCTGATCGGATCTCTAATGGCTTATGAGATGAATATGCCAAAGATAGAGGAGGCTGACAGAAAGAGGAAGCCTATAGCTCTGAAGGCTGGTGCTAGCAGATCCAGTCGATCCAGCCCCAACGGATCATCAACAGAAGAGAGCTTGTCTGAAGAAGAAGTGGCAAATGCTGATATTGCCATGATTACTAGGGAATTCCGGAGATTTCTCAAGAAGGAAGGAAGAAGATTCAGCCGAAGAAATCCCAACAGTGGCCGCCGAGACACAAGGTACAAATCAAACCCTGTAAAAAAAGCTGAAACTAATGTTTGCTATCAATGCAGGAAGGCGGGTCACTTTAAAGCTGAATGTCCGACAAATCAGAACCTCAAGGACAAGTTCAAGAAGAAGAACACAAAAGGGAAAGCTATGGTGAGTACCTGGAGTGATGAGGACGAGGGATCCTTGAGCGTCACTTCGGACAGCGAAGTTGAAGCTGAGAAGCCAATCTGCCTCATGGCAACCAGCTCAGAAGATAGAGAGGAAGAATCTGATGAGGTATCCTCTCGCTATGAAAACTTTACTATTACTGATTGGATGGTTGCTTATGATGAACTTGCTGATAGAGTAGATGAGGTCAGAAAAGAAAACAGGCACCTACGAAGAAAAATTAAAATCATGCAAAATGATACTTCATTGTCTGATAAAATTACCTGCTTAGAAATTGAGAACAGTAATCTGAAACTCACATGTTCTAAATTTGAAGAAATCAATAAAGAACTGAAAATGTCTAAGGAAGAAAATGTGAGATTAGACAATGAAATTGATGCATGGAAACTGAAAATTTAGAATTATGAAAATGAGATAAAAATTGTTTCTGAAAAATATGAAGCTGTCCTCA
The DNA here is from genome assembly GCA_022559845.1 of Amorphophallus konjac. NCBI lineage: Eukaryota > Viridiplantae > Streptophyta > Magnoliopsida > Alismatales > Araceae > Amorphophallus > Amorphophallus konjac. The sequence continues at coordinate 605,677,499 of CM040121.1, forward strand.
ATGTGAATAATGAGTTGAAAAAATCTATTGATGAAGTTCAGAAAGACAATGAGGATAAGCTAAAAATAATTGAGAAAATGACCCAAGGATCTGAAAATTTAGATGCATTAAAAGGTAAACTTCAGAAGAGAGGGCCTAGGATTCAACTCTAGTGTAACCAACAGCTTTGGAATGAAAACTATTTCCTTTGTTGCACAAAAGGAGAAAGGGCATCTGATCAACATGAATTCTAATAATGCTGTAAAGAAAAATTTGAATCTGAAAAGGCTAAATGCAGAGGAGAAGGGCAAACAGAAAGTAGGTGAGCCTAGTAGAATTGGGACTTCCAAACCTAGCCCTAGTGCTCAACCCAAGGTTAGGGGTCAGCCTGTTCAGGTAAACAAACCCTATGTCAATGTCAAAAGGTCTTCACCACCATCATCACAGAAAAGGAGCCAACCAAAACCTATGAATAGGTCAGCTGGGTCAAGGGTGCAGGGAAGATAAAATATTTTCAGAAGTCAGCCCAACCAATTCAATCCATCTAGAGTTCAGTTCTACTACCCCACACAGCCAATCTATTCTAATGGGCGTGGGTGGACTAGAACTCAAGGGATGTACACAGGGTATGATCATCAACCTACACACCTTTACAGACCCTATGTCAGAAATTGGGAAAATGGGTATGGTAGTCGGATGCCTAGAAATTACCATCATTTCCACAGTCAGCCCAGGAACTATCATAGCCAAAACTTTATGAATGCAACTTGGCCGAAGCATTGGCACAATAACAAAAATTCTGTGAATAATTTTGTTGGTGCCTATAAGAAGAAAGTCAACAAGAAAAAGTAAAATAAAAAGAAATCTGGAAAATCCACTGAACAGAACTGCTTCAAATAAATGTGGATTCCCAAAACCATGCTTTCTTTCTTTACTTGCACTTCATCTGCATTGGAGCCCAATCAGACTTGGGTTCCAAACTCTTTGCCCTAATTGTGTATGCAGGTATGTCTGGCAGCCAAGAGCAACTTGTGGTACTTGGACAGTGGCTGCTCCAGGCATATGACAGGAGATAAGGCCAAGTTTTGCATGCTAACTGAAAAGCTAGGAGGCCTTGTCACCTTTGGAAGCAACACAAAGGGTAGGATCATTGGATCAGGTAAGGTAGGTAAGTGTTCTACCTGCTGCATTGATGATATTATGCTGGTTGAAGGGTTAGCTTACAATTTACTTAGCATCAGCCAGTTGTGTGATAAGGGTCATAAGGTTTTATTTGACTCTCAATGCTGCAAGGTTTTTGAACCTGATTCAGAAATTATAAAAGTCTCTGGAAAAAGAATAAATAACACATACATGATAGATCTAGATGATATTCAGCACTCTAACCTATGTCTTACTGCCAATAGAGAAGATTTAGCATTTTTATGGCATCGTAGGTTAGGCCATGCTAGTTATACCATTTTGCATAAACTAAACAAGCATAGCATGGTTAGAGGACTTCCTGAAATTTCCTTCAAGAAAGAAAATAAATTCTGTGATGCATGCACTCAATCAAAGATAACTAGAAAGTCATTTAAGTCTAGAACTGAAAATCTGTCCTCCAAACCCTATGAGCTGATACACATGGATCTCTTTGGGCCAACCAGATCTGTCAGCTTATCAGGAAGGAGGTATGGGTTTGTCATGGTAGATGACTTTTCTAGGTATACTTGGGTTTATTTCTTATCTAATAAGAGTGATGCTTTCTCAGAATTTCAGGAGTTCTATGTTAAAGCAAATCAGAAAATTGAAAATATTTTGACTGATCATGGAGGTGAGTTTGAAAACTCACAGTTTGATGAACTCTGCAGGTCAAATGGAATCAACCATAGGTTCTCCTCACCAAGGACACCTGAGCAGAATGGGGTTGTGGAGAGAAGGAACAGAACCCTAGTGGAGATGGGTCGTACACTTCTTAATGAAGGTGGTCTACCAAGGAAATTTTGGACTGAAGCAGTTAACACTGCCTGTTATGTAATTAATAGAGTCATGGTAAGACCTTCTACCCAGTAAACACCATATGAGATCTTAAAGGGTAAGAAACCTTCTATTGCTCATTTCAAGGTTTTTGGTTGTAAATGTTTTATTCATATAAATGATAAAAGAGACATTGATAAATTTGAACCTAAAGGTGAACCAGGAATCTTTCTTGGTTACTCTGAAAGCACACGAGCATATAGAGTGTACAATCTGAACTCTAAAACTGTTGAAGAATCTCCACACATAATTTTTGATGAATCCTCCGTAAATTCTAACGTTGGTCAATGCAAGATTGAAGACAATGGTAGAATTCTGAAGGAAGGAGATCCTGAAGACAATTCAGAAGATGAAGAAGGACATACAGAACTTAATGAAGAGGAGTCTACAGTTCAGGGGGAGGTAAATCAAAGACATGACAATTCAATTGTGAACATTAGATATCTTAAAGATCATCCTGTAGATAATATAATTGGAAATCTGCATGACCCCCCTAGGACTATAGGTCTCCTTAGAATTCAACATGAACTAAATGCATATGCTCTTGTCTCTCAAATTGAACCCAAGTCCATTGACTGTGCCCTCAAGGATATGCATTGGATTAATGCCATGCATGAGGAGCTTAATCAGTTCGACAGGAACAAGGTGTGGAACTTGGTCCCACCTCCTGATCATGGAACAGTCATAGGGACTAGGTGGGTCTTCAGGAATAAATCTGATGAATTAGGGAATATTGTTAAAAATAAAGCCAGACTTGTTGCTCAGGGGTACAACCAGGAGTTTGATATTGACTTTGAAGAGTCATTTGCCCCTGTAGCCAGATTAGAAGCTGTTAAAATTTTATTAGCTTATGCATGTTCCCTAGGTATAATCCTCCAGCAGATGGATGTAAAATCTGCATTCTTGAATGGGGAAATTAATGAGGATGTCTATGTTAGACAGCCCCCTGGATTTGAATGTCTAGATTTCTCTAATCATGTTTACAAATTAAATAAAGCTCTCTATGGTCTTAAGCAAGCTCCCAGAGCTTGGTACGACAGGTTGAGCAAGTTCCTCACTGATCAAAATTTCACTAGAGGAGTAGTTGATCAGACCTTGTTTACAAAGGTGAGTCACTCTGAAATTCTTATTGTACATATTTATGTGGATGATATCATTTTTGGGTCAACTAACCCCAAATTGTGTGAGGAATTTTCTGAAACAATGACTAATGAGTTTGAAATGAGCTCAATGGGTGAGCTCAAATTGTTTCTTGGACTGCAGGTCACACAAACAAAGGAAGGAATGTTTATTACTCAGTCCAAGTACACAAGGGATCTACTCAAGAAATACAAGATGGATAACCTTAAAGAGATAGCTTCTCCAATGGATACTTCTACAAGCTTGGATGAAGACACTAAAGGTAACCCATTTGACCAGAAATTATACAGAGGTATGATCGGATCCCTTCTCTACTTAACAGCATCTAGGCCTGATATTCAATTCGCTGTAGGATTATGTGCTAGGTTTCAGGCCAGTCCTAAGGAAAATCATTTTAAAGCTGTGAAAAGGATTTTTAGATATCTGCTAGGCACCCATGAGCTAGGATTATGGTATCCTGCTAGGTGTGAGTTAGAGCTTTTAGCCTACACTGATGCTGATTATGCTGGGTGTCGAGTAGATAGAAAAAGCACTAGTGGCTACTGTCAATTCCTTGGTGGCTGTCTAGTATCTTGGACATCTAAGAAGCAACACACTGTAGCCTTGTCTACAGCTGAAGCTGAATACGTTGCAGCAGGTAATTGTGCGGCTCAAGTACTTTGGATTAAGCACCAACTAGATGATTATCAGATAAAATTGGAATGTATTCCAATTCTATGTGATAATACTAGTGCCATATGCCTTGCTGAAAATCATGTTCATCATTCTAGGACTAAGCACATAGAAATAAAACATCACTTTCTAAGAGATGCTGTGAACAAAAAGGAAATTAAACTGGACTTCATTAAAACGGACAAACAAGTTGCTGATATTTTTACTAAGCCACTTGGAAATGAAAATTTTAAATTTTTTAGAAGAGAACTTGGCTTGTGTAAATTTTAGCATAATGAATGAACTCTCTATTGACTTGAATAAAACTTTTGAGCTGCTTTGAGTAAATTTCTGATTTGGACTTGCTGTTGATAGATTGAATAAACATTGTGCAACAGACTTGTGATAATGCATGACTCTCATATCCTTTATTGCACTCATGATCATCATTGCATACATATGTCTAGATGCATGATATGTCTATACTTCTGCATGGGTCATACTGCACGATAAAGATAGTCTGACTAAGCATGAACTTCAAAAATCATCTGATTTGTCATCTTTTGCAAAATCGCATGCATATAGTCAGGGGGAGTCTTGTCAGAATTTCGAGGTGAATTGCTGCGTCTATTCAATCCTTGACTCTGAATGGTTGAGTCTGACAATATGGCAATCTTTTAGTCAGTTCTAATATTAAGCAATAGAAAATAGATTTCTTATTTCATAAGAACCTTAATTGCTTAAAGACTGACTTAATGGTTTAAATTTATAATCTTTAGAGTTGGAAGACTACAATCAGTAAATAAGGATGCTGAAAATTGATAAAGCTCTCAACCCTTATCTTATTTCATGTCAGACAAAGCTGATTATATCTGAAATCTGAAAACTCATCTGAATTCATGTCAGAGAAGCTAAGTATGTGTATTGTCCTTAAACAAGTCATTCTGAAACAAATAAAGGGCAGCTAAGAAAGCTTTTTGAAAAATATTAAAAATCAATTGAGAAATAGCATTGACAGAGCAATGACTGGTAAATCACTGAGAAACTGAGTGATCCATCAAAGAAGTGGACACCACTCATGTCATGAGGTGTATCAGCTATCTCTGTATAAAATGATCAAAACAGTAGGTTATTTTTTCACTGAGTACCTGGGGGTAACTGGCGTCTAATAAACGTGTACCCTCACACAAAAAGGTGTCAATCAATTCTATTGAATTTGATCATAGGCAAGATGGTCCATCATGTTGAGTATCTAGGGATATTGGCGTCTGATAAACGTATACCCTTACGCAAAAAGACTTTTGGTACCTGAATGCCATAAATGAAACAATATTAAAAATGATGTTCCTTAAAAGAAATTTCATGGATGTCAATTGTTTAATTTCAATACATGCCCTAGCTTCTCTTAACACATTTTACTGAGTCTATTAAAGTAAGATATTTTGAAACTGAATCTCTCATGTCCATATGACTCTGGTTTATTGTTTTATCATGAACATCAACCTTATCCAATGAATGTAGTGCATGAACTTTCATTTTTATAACTTTTAAACCAGAAATTTAATTTCTAAGCAGTTTCTCAGTTCATATGACTGAAGGTTTTGTGCTTTAATTACCTAATTTTTGAACTACTTGCCAAGAATGCCAGTCAGCTAAACTTTCTTTCTCTTCACTTGTCTTCACTTTCCCTCCTATTTGTTGATGGCAAAGGGGGAGAATATTATCTGAATATTAGATTCAGAGGGAGTGTATTCAGGGGGAGTGTATTACATCATGGCATGGCAAAGAGGGAAATTTTTGTTAGCAGGGAGTTGCTTACATTTTGTAGCATGCAACATGTCATTCATAGCATCTACATGCATTTGCATAACAATCTGAATAATAAATCATGTCTTTCATCAAAAATGCATCTGTATGACAGGATGTTGCTCATCTACATAATAGGGGGTTGTCATCATCAAAAAGGGGGAGATTGTTGTGACTCCTATATGTTGATGATGTTGACATGTAACTATACTTCATATGGCAACACATTGTTTTGATGAATTGGCAACACTGTTTATGTTTTGATGATATCACTTTATCAGATTGTCTGTGTGTTATATGCATTTTATCTTGTCTTCACACTGAACACACACTCAAAGTCTCAAAGTCCATACATCCATAATGCATTGGCTAAGTCTATACACTACTGAACGCTATGTTCTTCAAAGTCTGTACATTGGTCTGCATAGGCTAAGTATATACAACGTCAGTTCATGCATTGTCTTAGGCAAAGTCTATACAGCCGTTTGCTTCACCAAAGTCTGTACTTTGGTCTTCGATTTCAATGTCCATACATTAGGCTTTTACATGAGGTCTATACATTGTTGTTTGCAGTGCAAGTCCATACATTGGACTGTTCTTCAAAGTCTGCACATCAGTCTGTTATAGTAAGTCTGTACATTGGCTTCACATATTCAAGTCTGTACAGCCGTTTGCATTGGACTTAAAGTCTAGACATTGCACTGTTGCATACATTGTCTTCGTGATGTTTTTCTCCTTGACTTCGTGTCAATTATTGTTTCGTCTTCGTGTTGTTTTCACTCCGTGTCGATTTCAGTTTTCGTCTTCGTGTTGTTTTCAACCCGTGTCAATTACTGTTTCGTCTTCGTGTTGTTTTCAACTCGTGACGGTTTCTATTCTGTCTTCGTGTTGGTTTTTCGCTTTAGACTTCGTGTCTTTCTCGCTTTGACCACACTCCGTGTCGATTTCAGTTTTCGTCTTCGTGTTGTTTTCAACTCGTGTCGGTTACTGTTTCGTCTCCGTGTTGTTTCATCATCTTCGTGTCGTTTTTGTTCTATTGCGTGCAGGACATTGCAGCACCTCGTGTTGCTTTCTGTGCCACTTCGTGTCGTTCTCTGTGTAGTGTGTGTTTCTGTCACTACTGCACCTCGTGTCGTTCTCGTTTCACTTCGTGCTGTCTCTGCGTCTGAGTCTTCTTTGCTATTTCTGTCTTCGTGTTGTTTTTCCTAAAACCTCGTGTCCTTCCTGTTTTGTAACTACACTTCGTGTCAGTGTTGTCTTTCGTCTTAGAGTTGGTGTCAGTCTAGTGTCTTCGTTAGTGTCTCAGGCTCTTGGTCAAGTCTGTACAGTCATTTGTTGATAAGTCTTCACATCGTGAAGTCTACACAATCAACTATTTCACATTGCAAGTATATACATTGCATCTTCATTTGTGAAGTCTACACATTGCATTTTCATACAGCAAGTCTGTACATAGCTTTCACTTATATAAAGTCTATACAGAGTTGTTCTTTAACCTGATCATCCGATACTCTGTCTGACAGGGATTCTCTACTGAGATTGCTGACATGGCTCGTGATCCCAGGAGGACAAGGTGACCAGATGCTGCCACGTGGATGGAAGCATCTCGAGTCTGGAGAATTCCTTGGGCGGGAAAACGTGGAAGCCACGCGCCCTTATCCAGCTGCTGCTGTTATAGATATCAGTCTTCATCTTCTATAGAGGTTGATCGAAGTTGGCGAAGTATATACATCCAGTCTGAAACAAGCAGCCACCGAGATCCACTGTGAGAGGAAGAAAAGCAGAGAGGAAGAAAAGCAGAGAAGAAGAAAAGGAGAGAAGAAGAAGAAGAGAGATGAGTTGAGAGAGTTATCGTGAGAGTTTGTGAATCAGTCTCTTGGTCCAGTTACTAGAGCTGATATTGCTCAACCTTGAGCTACAGTCATTTTTGGCTTTCTTCCATTCGATTGTATGTTTCGTTTGCTTTTCAGTCTTTGTTATTTTCCTTTGAAAACTCTTGTTCGATCAAGCTGTTAGTCAGCGGTTTCAAGCTGTGAGGCAGCGGGTTGCAGAGACGTTCCTCTGGTCGGCTAAGCTGTAATGCCCAGCAGAGCAAGCTGTGATGCTCAGCTGTTGCAGAGGGCGTTCCTCTGGTCGGCTAAGCTGTAATGCCCAGCAGAGCAAGCTGTGATGCTCAGCTGTTGCAGAGGGTGTTCCTCTGGTCAGGATAAGCTGTAAGCCCCAGCCGTTGTTGGCAAGCTGTAAAGCCCAGGGGTTTGAAGCTGTGTATCAGCAGTAATCCACATTCGAGTTGAATGTGGGGTGGACGTAGGTCGGATTGACCGAACCACCTAAAAGCCTTGTGCCTCTTGTGTGTTTCTTTCAGCGCATTGGTTGCGTTCGTCTACTGCTCTTCTAATTCCGCATTTGATTCTAGGCATAATTTTTTAAATAGCCAGTTGATCTATTCACCCCCCCTCTAGATCCACATCCTGTGGTGATAGAGCCTTCCATCTAACTCCAACAGCCTCAATGGGTTAAGAAGCAAACTTTCTCAAATGCCCACAAAATCCAACAAAGAGCCTCTAAATAGAAAGTGAGTGTCAAAATTGAAAAGAAAAACCAAATCCCTGCTCTAAGCAAACAAAACATGAATGTTAGGAAGGTTTGGATTCCAAAAGAAATGGTTTCATGTTTTGAAAATCTGAAGAGTTTGATGGGACCCAAATTTTGTTGGGTTCCAAACACCATTGCTTAATTGTTTGTGTAGGAATGTCTTGCAGCCATGCATAACAGGTGGTACTTTGATAGCGACTGTTCAAGACACATGACTGGAGATAAAACAATTTTTTTCTCTTGACGAAAAAGGAAGGGGACACCTCACATTTGTTGGGGACAACAAAGGAAAAATCATTGGAACAGATAATGTAGGTAGAATCTCTCCAACTCCATTTGTAACGTGCTGCTAGTTGAAAGTTTGAAATACAACTTGCTCAGTATAAGTCAATTGTGTGATAAAGGTCACAAAGTGCTGTTTGACTCTCATGAATGTAGAATCCTTGAACCAAAATATGACAAGGTGAAATTTTCTGGTAAAAGAGTCAACAATGTTTACATGATTGACTTAAATGATCCTGCTCACTTAAACCTTTGTCTTGCTGCACCAAAATCTGAGCGTGCATGGTTATGATATCGTAGACTAGGACATGCTAGCTACAATGTCTTACATAAACTTTTAAAGCATTCAATGGTGAATGGGTTGCCTGAAATATCTTTTAAACAAGAAAATAAATTGTGTGATGCATGTGCCCTAGGTAAACAAATAAGAAAATCCTTCAAGGGAAGATATGAAAATATGTCATTCAAACCACTCGAGTTGATTCATATGGACTTATTTGGTCCAACCAGAATTACTAGTTTAAGTGGTAGAAAATATGGATATATCTTGGTAGATGATTTCTCTAGGTTCACATGGGTTTTCTTTGTCACACATAAAAATGATGTTTTTGATGAGTTTCAGACACTCTATATGAAGATAAAACATGACGGTGAGTTTAAAATTTCCAAGCTTCAATCAGATCATGGTGGTGAATTTGAAAATACTGAATTCTATAATCTTTGCAGGGTTGAAGGTATTTCACATCGGTTTTCATCACCAAGAATCATGGAGCAAAATGGTGTAGTTGAAAGACGGAATCGAACACTCATAGAAATGGCAAGAACAATGCTTGCCGAACGGCAACTTCCAAGGAGGTTTTGGGCTGAGGCAGTAAACACGGCTTGTTACATTATCAACCGATCTATGGTAAGGCCACACACCAAAAAGACTTCTTATGAGTTGCTGAAAGGTAAAAAACCTTCTCTCACACATATGAAAGTGTTTGGGTCAAAATGCTTCATCCATAATAATGACAAAAGAGATTTAGATAAATTCGAGCCCAAGAGCGATGAAGGTATATTCCTTGGATATTCTGATAGATCTAGGGATTATAGAATTTACAATGTTAAGAGTCAAACTGTGGAAGAATCACCCCATGTTTTCTTTGATGAATATCATGATGATTCTAAAAATGATAACTATTACAAGAAAAATGATGAAGATGAGGAATTCCTAAGCATGAAGGAAAAGAATGATCCTCCACAAGAAGAAACAAGAGAAGATGGTCACCTAGCTGAATCAAGTAATGCAAGGGATCAAGCTCCAAGAGAAGGTAATGATTCTACATATATTAGAATTCTTAAGGATCATCCTTTAGAAAATGTCATTGGTAGCTTGAATGACCCACCTAGAACAAGGTCACATTTTAGAATTGTGGAAGAACTAGATCAACTTGCTCTTGTCTCCTAGTTTGAACCCAAGAACATTGATGAAGCATTAAAAGATGGAAACTGGATAATTTTAATGCAAGACGAGTTAAACCAGTTTGAAAGAAACAAAGTTTGGCATCTTGTTCCTAAACCATCATCACAATCTATCATAGACACTAAATGGGTCTTTAGGAAAAAACTCAGTGAGGATGGCAAGATAATAAGAAATAAGGCTAGATTGGTGGCTCAATGGTATAATCAAGAGTTTGGGGTAGGTTTTGAAGAATCTCATGCCCCAGTTGCTAGACTCGAAGTCATCAAAATTTTACTTGCCTTTGCATACTCTCTTAGAATTATAAAGTTGTACCAAATGGATGTAAAAAGTGCTTTCTTGAATGGATTGATCAAAGAAGAAGTCTATGTTGAGCAGCCCCTGGCTTTGAGAATACTAACCATGTAGATTTTGTATACAAGCTAGACAGGGCGCTTTATGGACTGAAGCAAGCACCAAGAGCTTGGTATGAGAGACTAAGCTCGTTCCTCATTGAGAAAGAGTACACACGAGGTAAGGTATATCAAACACTTTTCACCAAGAAGCAAGGTAAGAATATTTTAATTGTTCAAATTTATGTTGATGATATTGTGTTTGGTTCTTGCTAACCTCATGACTAGCGAATTCGAGATGAGCCTAATAGAAGAACTCCAATTTTTTATCAGTTTGCAGGTCAACCAAGGAGAAGATGGGTGCTTCATAAGTCAATCCAAATACATCAAGGAGCTGCTGAAAAGATTTGACATGACAAACAGTAAAATAATTGCCACTTCTATGAGCACCTCAACTTCACTGGATTCGGATGAAAATGGTAAATTAGTGGATGCAAAGATCTATAGAGATATGATTGGCTCTTTGCTTTATTTGACTGCATCCCGACCAGATATCCAGTATAGTGTATGCCTTTGTACTAGATTTCAAGCTAGTCCTAGAGAATCTCACTTGACTGACGTCAAACGTATCCTTAGATATCTTGCCGGAACTCAAGATTTGGGATTGTGGTATCCGTCATCATGTGATTTATCTCTTTTATCTTATTCTGATGCGGACTACGCTGGATGTAAGCTAGATCGCAGAGGATATTATCAATTTCTAGGCAGGTGTTTAGTTTCTTGGGCCTCCAAGAAACAACACTTGGTTGCTCTCTCAACCACGGATGCAGAATATGTTGCTCCGGGGAGCTATGGCACCCAAGTGTTTTGGATTAAACACCAACTCCAAGACTACTTAGTGGATCTTGGTTGTGTCCCGATTCTGTGTGATAACACCAGTGCTATCAACCTTACAAAAAATACAGTCCAGCACTCTAGGACCAAGCATATTGAAATTCGGCATCACTTCATTAGAGATAAGGTCTTTAACAAAAACTTTGAACTGCATTTTATTGATACTCTCAATCAGATTGCTGATATGTTTACCAAGCCCTTGTGTAATGACAGGTTTACAACACTCAGAAGGGAGCTTGGTCTTTGTAGACCTCAGTCTAATAAACACTGAAATGATGATCTTCTTCAGCTTGGTTGTGTGTTTTTGCAGTTTGACATCCATGCATTGTTTATATGTAAATATGTCATTTTGCATATGGTGTAGCATTGCATGTAGTCATGATGCATAATAAAGTTGAATTCATGTTCACGGTGTATTGCATGGTTTGTATAGCATCATTCTTGCATGGCCATGGCATACTAAATATTGATGTATGGAAAGGCATGTTATGCTTGCCTAGATGCACTCAATATGCGTGAGGTTTCACCTCCGCCAAATACCATGCATCACTGTCACATATAGGCCATATAGTAAGGGGGAGTTGTCTCTTTGAATCCTTCATGCACATGTTTCATCTTCATTCTATTGCCATTAATAAGTGTACAACCATGTGTTGGGTCATGCATTTCATTTCTGCCAACTTCATATTTGACCAGGTCAACCCCTGCATGGTTCAAGTCAACCTCTCCTTGACATTTGTCATTTCACTTGCTTCAAACATAACTCCTTGAGTGTATCCACTCCATATCCTTAGGGGGAGTCTTGCTACTTTTCTTAATCTCTTGCAATCTGAACTTCAATGGTTTATAGTCTGAATATGAGATCATGAGACTGACGGAACTATGGCGTAAGAGCTTTCTATTATATGAACTGATGATTGTCCATCCAACAAAAATAGTTCAGATTTAATGATTTCCTTGAAGTTCTGATATATCTTTTGAAAACATTTATGTTCTGTGATTTTAATAGACCTTAACTAGAGATTGCATGTTGTGCCTTGAATGACTCTCCTGAAATCTGAAAATTCTAACTTCATGACAACCTTGGTGATCAACTAAGGCTTAGTATTATTTTTAAACATCTTGATGAGTTAGAATTCTTAAAAGTCAATTTGACAGAGTAATGATATTATTGCACGGAGAAATATGTCACGTCATCAAATCAAGTGACGATGATATGTCATGATGTGCCCCTGTTATCTCTATCTTAATTATATTAGACTCTAGGCAGAGCAATGGTACAATTGCTGAGAAATATATCTCCTCATCAAAGAAATGAGGTCAGATATGTCATGAGGTGACAAAGCTATCTATGTTCAATCTGAAGCATAACAGTCAGTCTTACCAAATACCTAGGAATACTGGCGTCTAAATAACGTGTATTCTTAAGCCTAGGAGGCCTGTACTAGACTCGATTGCTCGTAAAATATGAGTCATGTGCCTTCAAATGTAAAAGATCATGAAAAACAGTGCTGAAATCATAAAATTCCATGCTTTACTCATGCTTGTTTAACCTCAATACTAGTTTGTACTATTCCCTTTGTCGTTATTGAATATGGATGTATAAGATAAGGGAAGGTTAAACACTGTCATGATATGTAATTCTGGTTCATTTCTATTAAAACATACATGTAGATGCTTTTCAAACTCTATTGCTGATATCGGAATTAATTAGCTTTGAACCATGAATGTTGCTCACGGCATGTTTCAGGTTTGCATATAATGGCTTGCTCTCAACTCCTATTCAGCTCTGGTCTCTTGGACATTTGCCACCCTCTATACCTTATCCCTCCGTTTTGCTGTTGTCAAAGGGGGAGAATATCTTGTGAGTCCTTTATGAGTTGTCAAAGGGGGAGAGGAGACCCAGGGGGAGAATATTTGAGAATATGGGAAAAGAGATACCTTTGTGTGTGAGACGGGGTAGAATAATGTGTGAGACGGGGGAGAATCATGCTCATCCTGTTCATCTCATTTGTATAGCATTCTCATGCCTTGATCATCCATATGCATACATCATATCCGCATTCACATGCCTTCATTCTCATGGATCTTGAGCTGCATATGTTATAAACTTTGTCATCTTGGATATTACTGCCACATAATGACTCACAGTGTTGCCATCATCAAAAAAGGGGAGAATGTTGTGCCCCTGTGGTCACTTGAGTCATTTGATATTCATGGTTTTGATAATGGCTGAACACTATAAGTCATTGATGCTTTCCACTCTCATATGACTGAAATACTTGATGTTCTTTCATGACAGATAAGCCAAGGAATGGAGTGGAGATGGCAAAAGTGAAAGCTCAATGATAGCGCCCTCGCACGCGGATCGACCTGCCCGGTCAGGTCGCGGGGGTCAAGGGGGCAGCGCCCCTTGCGGGGTTTTCCGGGGCTCCGCCCCCAGAACAAAATTTTGATTATAGGGGCAATATACCTTTAATCTGTTAACTTCAAGAGTCAAAAGACTCAGTAGAAATCCTCAAGATTCTGCCAAGTTTGATGCCACAGACGTGAATGAGCTGCTAAAGGGGTTAACATACTAAACCGGGGAAACCCAGGATTTCCCCAGCCAGCGATCGACCGCTGGCCCAGGGGCGGTCGACCGCAAATGCCAGCAACCAAAAAGCTACAGAAAGTTTCAGTAGCGGTCGACTGCCCAGGGATTTCGGTTGACCGCCAGCCCCGATGCAACAATGTTTGACTTTGTTTTCCACCTCGAGGCCAGACCCTTTCCTTGTATTTGTTTAATCCTAAAGTCACCCAATCTTCCATGGATTGTGGATCTGGTCTGGGGGGTGTTTATTGACCATCCAAAGAGATATAAAACTCGTGCAAGAGGGTTAGAAACCCTAGTTGATCATTTGAATCAAATAGATATCAAGAGAGGCTAGAGAAGGAGGTTGGAAGAAGAGGTACTGTAGCCCTGAACAGTACTCCGTGCAGAAGTTCTTCATCCATTCCAAGGTGATTCAAGCTTAGATCTAACCTCCAAGGAAGCTAGAAGCAATCAAGGTTCTCAAGGGTGATCAAAGCTACATCCATAGTCTTCTTCATCGACTCAAAGGGATCTAGGGAAGCTCATTTCACAAGGAAGAAGAAGCCATGGTTGCTGAATCAAGAGGAGAGCTTTGTGAAGAAGAAAGAAGCTTCTGTTGGTGATCTACATCATGTGAAGCATCAGATTCAAGCTCCAGTAATCTCAGACAAGATCTTTTTTCTTTGAGCATATTCTATATCTTGTTTGAGCATTTTCATCTTGTTCTCTTTTCATTTTGTTTAAACTATTGAAACTGAGATTCGTCCCTACCGGTGGTTAGTAGGAAGGCAATCGGAAGTTGTCCGACATGCGGTGTTGACGTCCCTACCTGTGGTTAGTAGGAAGGTAATCGGAGGTCTTTCCGATCTGCGGTTCAGTGCGTGGCATTAGTGGAGCCTCACCGGGTTTGGTAAGGGGTGGACGTAGGACATGGGATTCAGTCCGAACCACCTTAAAATCTCATGTGTTGTGGTGTGCTTGTGCGATTGCTTTATGTTAGATGCATGCTTAGGTTCAATCTCCATATTGCGTAATCATCTTGCTAAGCAAATCATTTTATCCTTCGCTAAGGTAGTTATATTCCGCTGTGATTCTCTTTATATAGCTTTAAAGATGGATGTTCTGCGAAAAGAGGGGCAAATCTATTCACCCCTCCCCTCTAGATCCGCTATCCACTACTCAACATAAAATATGCGAGCGCGCTCAACGAAAAAAATATAAAAATAAAATATTTTGTTAAAAGAATGAAACATTTGTTATATATGCTATTAGGTTTCATTCTTATAACAAAATAGTTCATTTGCGTAGTGTTTTATAATTAGAACAAGTATTTCATTTATGTGAGAAAATATTTTATTTTTACAAATATCTCATTAGTTCATTTCTATAGTAAAAATTAATTTATTTCTATAATAAAATATTTGATTTTTTTTTTATCATCAAACTCGCTCGCGTATTTAGTGCGCCTATCGCGTATTTAATGTGTTTCATCAATTATGTCCATTTTTTTGAGCCAAGAAGAGTGAACAATGTAATTTGACGTGACCCAAAATATTAATTTGAGACGTTCGGTAACACTTAAATTTTATCAATAATTATAGTGATTAAATCCCCTCAAGGTGCGAATGGTGTCGGGAGCCCATCATGACGATCTCATGCGCAGTCCCATCCCATTTCTGAATGTCAATTTTTAGTACATTGATGACTTTAGTGGCAATTTAGTACGGCCAAATTAAAATAGATTTTTTTTTGTATTTATAAATGCCGTGAAAATATTGAAGTAACAACTATGTATCCCTAATATAGAATTTTAGCCGCAACTATAATCACTGCTCAATTTCATGTTTGATAATTAATTACCTTCGGATATAAGACTTTTGGTGACAATTATAGCCACGACTCTAAAAGAAAACGTCTAAAAGCACATGCAACACCATAAATGGGATATAATTTGTAATCATCTTAAATAATGTGTGTTTTGCATTCCCAGTAACAATTCATTTAAATCTAATAATTCACTATAACGAGGACATGTAATGTCCAACCTCTCGAAATGCATGCATAACGTGAAAGTTTCACATAATGATATTAAAATCCATTGTTGTCCAATACATATATAGAGCTATCACACCGATGAGAGTCGATTGACCCATATCTTACATGAGAAAACTCAGGTTGGTGGGTCATATGTACAGTATGGATCTGCTTTTGAAGAGAGAGACTAAAAAAATAAAAAAACTTAAACATAAATTAGATTGATAGGATACCATATCATATCGTATTTGATCCAACGATATGACAAATCATGTCATATACTGATAAATAGAAATAACAAAATGCTCAAAATCTAGAGACAAACATACCGAAAACTTTTGACTGTAGAATATGGGCACTTGAAACAAAATTGCTAGGTTGAACATTATAAGCTAAAAATAACAAAGAAACTTGAAAATTAACTACAAAGAACTAACATTAATATGCATGGTTAGAGAGAAATACTTAATTTACCGAGCAAAGTCATATATGATAATGCTTGAGCAAAAGAACAATAGAATTAAAAAACAACCCAAAACAACTATAAAAAAGCTATACATTTAAAAAGCGAGAGAAACTCCGACTTGATATAAAAACTTAAATTTTCATATAGCAAGGCCATTCCTCACCTTCACTCTCTCTTTTCTTCTCTTCTTCCTCTTCCAAATGAACCAAAGAGCTAGATTTCGAATTTAGGCCCCCTTAAATAGACTCCTATACCTTCCTAACGGTGACATGCGTGCAATGAGGTGTCAAGATACCCTAACAACACCTAATTCAACCATGAAAAATTATGTTATTCTCGTCGCAACACAAATTGTCATTTCTGAGAATTCGAATTGATATAACGAGTCTCCATTCCAATCCAATTTCGGCCCACCCAACTGATCTTATAAGGGAAAATGTTTGACGTCAAAGTTGAAACTAACTGGATAACCCATCTAATGGTCCAAGGACCACCTCAGTTGGACTTTTCTAATAAACTTTATGTTAATTTTATAAAGATAGTTACTTTACTTTAATCATTGTTTTAAGAGTCTAAAAGGCCCTAAGTTTTAAATAGGCCTAGACCTATTGGGCTTGATCTAATATAATCCATTGGACCTACTTGCTTTAAGAGATGAGATGTTAGACCTATTAATTTTTTATGCTTGCTGCTCACCCTAATCATTTACACACCTTAGAGTAAGTTCTTTTTAATTTTTTATAAAATATGGCGAGCTCCCACCTCACCTATCCATTGGTACAGCTCAACCTTACATTGGATGGCCAAAAAAATAAAAAATAAAAATGAATGGACAATTCTTTAGTGGGTCCATATATATTTAATCTGTTCTTTATTTTTTAGGCCATCAGATTTAGAGTTGGGTTGTATAGATAGATAGGTGAGCTGGGTCTCCACGGTGAGGTGGGTCTCCACCTGATTATATTTTTCAATAAAAAAAGAAAAGAAAAACTTGCTGCACAAATAGTTTCGGTGTGCATCAAGCCAAACTCTTTTTACTATCTCAACTGCTCGCGTAAGTCTTCAATGTTTAACGGCATGTGATGTTTTGTGTAGTCGTATTACAATGGAAGTGATTAAGTGGATATTAAAGGAATCTAAATCAAATGATTGACATGAACCTTTTAGTACATTGAGGAGAAAAAATATTGTTTCAAGCAAAGAAAAAATATAAGTTTCTAAACAGTTATCTAATATGTATCATTGTTTATTGCCCTCAAAATATATTTAATATTGTTCCTAATATATTGTAATGCTTTGCCATTGTTTAACATTGTATTCATGAGGTCGGAAGGGTAATATATTGTTCAATGTGATATGCATCTGTTTATTGTTTAAATGATGTTCACTTATCCCACAAAGTTTATCAAAGGTTTATAGTCTTGAGTTGAGATATTGCTATATGAATTTATTTGATTAGTCTCATTTCACATATTTTATTCTTTTATCTTTTATATTTTAATTTATATATGGCTGCATCCGAGGCCCTCAAAAATAAGTTCCAATTGTCATAAGGTCGAGTCAGCCCAAATAAGGTCAAACCAACTTATGGGCTCAACTCTCCAAAATACAGAGAACTCGTTATTGTCCTGCTAATGCATTTCATTACCTCTAGGTCAAGTTGATTGAGTTACCCCCACCAAAGAGCCTACGAATGTCATCTTGCATCTAAGATTCTCTATGTAGACTATTCAAAACTTTGACAATAACAACTTTTGAAATTTCACTTGTTGTTTTTAATAAAAAATCTCACTTTCCTATAAGATTGTTTTCCACTTTTTTTCCTGATGTTTAGTAGGTAGAAGGGAAGGGGGGCGCATCCACATGCATCATTGTACATGGAGCTCTATACATATTCATTGCAAAAGGGTAGACATGTAGAGTATTTTCCTAATGTCACTTGAGATCAGGATACTCTTATAAGTAGGCGTAGCATTGACAATGATGAAATTAACATTGTCAGTCTCAGAGATCAAACCACTTACCTGTGCAGCCATGGCTCTCCAGCATCATCATATTGGCCGAAGATCTCGTCAACTTTCATGTTTTTGCCATCAAAACAGCTAAAGAATACTTTAGACCCGCGCGGTCCTCATATTCAACTAAAGACTTAGCTTGAACCACTTGAAAGAACGAGCTCTCGGATCTATGTGTTTTCCAAGCTAGACAATTTCTCTCTTCATGATGGTTTTTTAGAAAGATCTGGTTGCATAATGGGAGCCCCGATAGTGAGAGGATGCACATGGTTGCGAAGTATGTGAAAATAGGGATATTGGTCTTGGATCATCTGATGTGTTAGAAGAAGGTGTGAAATCAAACAGAATAGGTGTCAAATCAATAGCAGTATCAGACTTGGGAGCATTTGGTAGGTTGACACATTACAGCCCAAACTTAAGTGAAATAGGGGTCTTCCCTTTCATCATGGCATGAAGTTGGGAAGGATCCAAGGTAGGAATCATCACGGGATCTAAAGAAGTAACATGAGCATCATAGTTATGAACGTGAGAGTCGCTCACTTATTTGGGGGTAGGGGGAGCATTATCCTCTATATGAGATGAGCCGATGGTGGCAATGTGATGGAGAATGACTTCCTCCTCTTCAAAGGAGAAGAGGGGGTTGTCATATGAAGAAACATCAAAAAAATGTGCATAAAGGAATAAAATATGTGAGCACGATCGACGAAAAAATATAAAAATAAAATATTTTGTTAAAAGAATGAAACATTTGTTATAGATGCTATTAGGTTTCATTCTTATAACAAAATAGTTCATTTACGTAGTTATTTATAATTATAACAAATATTTCATTTATGTAGGAAAATATTTTATTTTTACAAAATATCTCATTAATTCATTTCTATAGTAAAAACAATTTATTTCTATAATAAAATCTTTAAATTTTATATTTTATCATCAAACTCGCTCGCATATTTAGTGCGCCTATCGAATATTTAATGCATTTCATCGATCATGTCAATTTTTTTTACCCAAGACGAATGAACATTGTAATTTGACGTGACCCAAAATATTAATTTGAGACGTTCGATAACACTTAAATTTTGTCAATAATTATAGTGATTAAATCCCCTCAAGGTGCGGGGGGTGCCAAGAGCCCATCATGGCGATCTCATGCGCATCCTATGGCAGCAGGGTCAACCTCGTCATAGCCTGACGACATTAGGAACTACTGTGGAAGGTTTTACCCCCAAAAGTGTCTTCCTCCACAATGCTTTAGAGGCAACCAAATGGACCCTTAATTAGTCTCATCCCATTTATGAATATCAATTTTTTAGTTGATTGAATTGATGATTTTAGTAGCAATTTAGTATGGCCAAATTAAACTATATTTTTTAGGCATTTGTAAATGCTGTGAAAATATATAAGTACTAACTTTGCATCCCTAATATAGAATTTTAGTAGCAATTATAATCACAGCTAAATTTTGTGTTTGACAATTAATTAACTTCATATATAAGACTTTTGGTGACAATTATAACTACGACTCTAAAAGAAAACGTCTAAAAGTGCATGCAACATCATCAATGGGATATAATTTGTATTCATCTCAAATAATGTGTTTTTTTCATTCAAGGTAACAATTCATTTAAATCTAATAATTCACTATAACGAGGACATGTATAGTCCAACCTCTCAAAATGCATGCATAACATGAAAGTTTCACAAAAAGTTATTAAAATTCACTGTTGTCCAATGCATATATAGAGCTATCATACCGGTGAGAGTCGATCGACCCATATCTTACATGAGAAAACTCGGGTTGGCGAGTCATATGTGCAATATGGATCCGTTTTTGAAGAGAGAGACTAAAAAATTAAAAAAAATAAACATAAATTAGATTGATAGGATTCCATATCATATTGTATTTGATCCAGCGATACAACGAATCATGTCATATACAGAGAAATAGAAATAACAAAATGCTCAAAATCTCGAGACAACATACTGAAAACTTTTGACCGTAGAATATGGGCACTTGGAACAAAATTACGAGGTTGAACATTATAAGCTAAGAAGAATAAAGAAATTTGAAAATTAACTACAAAGAACTAACATTAATATAAATGGTTAGAGAGAAATACAGAATTTACCGCGCAAAGTCAGATATGGTAATGCTTGAGCAAAAGAACAGTAGAATGAAAAAATAACCCAAAACAATCATAAAAAAGCTATACATTTAAAGCGAGAGAGAAACTCCAAGTTGAGCTAAAAAGTTAAATTTACATATAGCGAGGCCATTCCTCACCTTCACTCCCTCTTTTCTTCTCCTCTTCCTCTTCCAAATGAGCCAAAGAGTTGGATTTCGAACTCAGACCCCCTTAAATAGACTCCCATACCTTCCTAACGGTGACATGCGTGCAATGAGGTGTCATGATACCCCAGCAACACCTAATTCAACCATGAAAAATTGTGTTATTCTCATGGCAACACAAATTGTCATTTCTGAGAATTCGAATTGTTATAACTAGTCTCCATTCCAATCAAATTTCGGCCCACCCAACTGATCTTATAAGGGAAAATGTTTGACGTCAAAGTTGAAACTAACTGGATAACCCTTCTAATGGTCCAAGGCCCACCTCAGTTGGACTTTTCTAACAAACTTTATGTTAATTTTATTAAGATAGTTACTTTACTTTAATCATTATTTTAAGAGTCTAAAAGGTCCTAAGTTTTAAATAGGCCTAGACCTATTGGGCTTCATCTAATATACCCCATTGGACCTACTTGCTTTAAGAGATGAGATGTTAGACCTACTAATTTTTTATGCTTGTTGCACACCCAAATCATTTACACACCTTAGAGTGAGTTCTTTTTAATTTGTTTAGAAAATATGGCGAGCTCCCACCTCACCTACTCATCAGTACAGCTCAACCTTACATTGAATGGCCAACAAAAATAAAAAATAAAAATGAATGGACAGTTATTTAGTGGGTCCATATATATTTAATCTGCTCTTTGTTTTTTATTTTTTGGGCCATCAAATTTAGGGTTGGGTTGTACAGATAGATAGGTGAGGTGGGTCTCCACCTCATCATATTTTTCAAAAAGAAAAGAAAAGAAAAACTTGCCGCACAAATAGCTTCGGTGTGCATCAAGCCAAACTCTTTTTACTATCCCAACTGCTCGCGTAAGTCTTCAATGTTTAACGGCATGTGATGTTTTGTGTAGTCGTATTACAGTGGAAGTGATTAAGTGGATATTAAAGGAATCTAAATCAAATGATTGACAGGAACCTTTTAGTACATGGAGGAAAAAAACATTGTTTCAAGCAAAGAAAAAATATTAGTTTCTAAACGGTTATCTAATATGTATCATGGTTTATTGCCCTTAAAATATATCGCACATTGTTCCTAATATATTGCAATGCTTTGCCATCATTTAACATTATATTCATGAGGTCGGAGGGATAATACATTGTTCAATGTGATACGCATCTGTTTATTGTTTAAATGATGTTCACTTATCCCACAAAATTTATCAAAGGTTTATAGTCTTGAATTGAGATATTGCTATATGATTTTATTTGATTAGTCTCATTTCACGTATTTTATTCTTCTAATATTTTATATGTTAATTTAGATTTGGCTGCATCCGAGGCCCTCAAAAATAAGATCCAACTATCATAAGGTCGAGTCGGCCCAAATAAGGTCAAACCAACTCATGGGCTCAACTCATCAAAATACAGAGAACTTGTTATTATCTTGCTAATGCATTTCATTACCTCTAGGCCAAGTTGATTGAGTTATCCACACCAAAGAGCCTACGAATGTAATCTTGCATCTAAGATTCTCTATGTAGACTATTCAAAACTTTGATAATAATAACTTTTGAAATTTCACTTGCTATTTTTTAATAAAAAAATCTTACTTTCCTATAAGATTGTTTTCCACTCTTTTTCCTGATGTTTAGTAGGTAGAAGGGAAGGGGGGGCATCCACATGCATCATTGTACATGGAGTTCTATACATATTCATTGCAAAAGTGTAGACATGTAGAGCATTTTCCTAATGTCACTTGAGGTCAGGATACTCTTTTGTAAGTAGGCGTAGCATTGGCAATGATGAAATTAACCTTGCCAGTCTCGGAGATCAAACCACTTACTTGTGTAGCCATGGCTCCCCAACATCAACATATTGGCCGAAGATCTCGTCAACTTTCATTTTTTTGCCATCAAATCAGCCAAATAATATTTTGGACCTGCGCGGTCCTCGTATTCAACTAAAGACTTAGCTTGAACAACTTGAAAGAACGAGCTCTCGGATCTCTGTGTTTCCCAAGCTTGACAATTTCTCTCTTCATAGTGGTTTGTTTAGAGAGATCTGGTTGCATAATAGGAGCCCTCATTGGGAAAGGATGCACATAGTTGAGAAGTACGTGAAAATGGGGATCTTGGCCTTGGATCATCTGATGTGTTAGGAGAAGGTGTGAAATCAAGCAGAATAGACGTCAAATCAATATGAGTATCAGACTTGAGAGCATTTGGTAGGTTGACATATTCCAGCCCAAACTTAGGTGAAATAGGGGTCTTCCCTTTCATCATGGCATAAAGTTGGGAAGGATCCAAGGTAGGAATCATCAAGGGATCTAAAGAAGTAAAGAAGTAACATGAGCATAAGAGTTATGAACGTGAGAGTCACCCACTTATTTGGGGTTAGGGGGAGGATTGTCCTCTATATGAGAGGAGCTGATGGTGGCAATGTGACGGGGAATGACTTCCTCCTCTTCAAAGTAGAAGAGGGGGTTGTCGTAGGAAGAAACACCAAGGAAATGTGCATAAAGGAATAAAATACGCGAGTGCGCTCGACGAAAAAATATAGAAATAAATTATTTCGTAGAAATAAAATATTTTGTTAAATGAATGAAACATTTGTTATAGATGCTATTAGGTGTCATTCTTATAATAAAATAGGTCATTTACGTAGTGTTTTATAATTATAACAAATATTTCATTTATGTAAGAAAGTATTTTATTTTTACAAAATATCTCATTAGTTCATTTCTATAGTAAAAATTAATTTATTTCGATAACAAAATGGTTAATTTTTTTATTTTATCATCAAATTCACTCGCGTATTTAGTGTGCCTATCGCGTATTTAATGTGTTCCATCGATCATGTCCATTTTTTGGAGCCAAGAAGAGTGAACATTGTAATTTGACGTGACCCAAAATATTAATTCGAGACATTCGGTAACACTTAAATTTTGTCAATAATTATAGTGATTAAATCATTTCAAGGTGCGGGTGGTGCTAGGAGCCCATCATGACGATCTCATGCGCAGTCTCATCCCATTTACGAATATCAATTTTTTAGTTGATTGAATTGATGATTTTAGTGGCAATTTAGTATGGCCAAATTAAATTAGCTTTTTACGGTATTTGTAAATGCCGTGAAAATATTTAAGTAACAACTTTGTATCCCTAATATAGAATTTTAGCAACAACTATAATCACTG
This sequence comes from Amorphophallus konjac, assembly GCA_022559845.1. Taxonomy (NCBI): domain Eukaryota; kingdom Viridiplantae; phylum Streptophyta; class Magnoliopsida; order Alismatales; family Araceae; genus Amorphophallus; species Amorphophallus konjac. The sequence goes on from CM040121.1 coordinate 605,701,241, forward strand.
CTAAATTTCATGTTTGATAATTAATTACCTTCAGATACAAGGCTTTTGGTGACAATTATAGCTACGACTCTAAAAAAACGTCTAAAAGCGCATGCAACACCATAAATGGGATATAATTTGTATTCATCTCAAATAATGTGTGTTTTGCGTTCACAATAACAATTCATTTAAATCTAATAATTCACTATAACGAGGACATGTAATGTCCAACCTCTCAAAATGCATGCATAACGTGAAAGTTTCACAAAATGATATTAAAATCCATCTAACGGCAATCAGAGCAAGAACACACGATCAGAGCAAGGAGCCCGGAGGATCTCTTTGATTCGGCCTTGGTCTTTATCGCCCCGAGTGAGGGTAAGTTATAAAAAAATTCTCCCTCTAATGGCGCTTAGGGTAATTACAAACCTACAAGTTCTATAGAGGAAGCTTTGTAAAATTATGAAGATGCCCATGTGTAAAGACCCGGGGACCAGTGCAATTGCGAAAATGTCCTATGGCTTATGCAAAACTTGTAATTAGGCCTCTAAGTCCCCCATGTAAAGGATTGTATGATGATTATCAATGGAATACGTCGAGGATTACAAAAATACCCCAGTCCTCTAGTAAACCTTAAAGTCATCCTTCTCATATTCGGTCTTCACCAAAGTCGAGGTCACCAACTAGCCCGAACAATGAGACGTACCAAACCCTCCACCTGTGCCAAGCCCTCTGCCAGTGGTAAACTATGCCGAACCCTCTACCAGTGCCAAACTATATCGAACCCTCCACAAGTGCTAATCTGTGTCCAACCCCACCACCAGTACAAAACTGTGCTGAACCCTTCGCTAGTGCCAAATTGCGTCGAAGCTATGCCAGTACCAAACTGTGTCGAACCTCTTGCTAGTGCCAAAGTGTGCCAAACCTCATATAGTGTCAAATTGTGCCAAAATCTTACCCAGTACTAACCTGTGAGTCACATCTCTATCAGTGTCAAACTGTGAGCAACCCCCAAACCCCTCATTAGGTGTGACCGCTAATGCTTGTGTGAGCCTTCCTTTAGTATCACGCCCGTTATCAAGGTCGATGACTGTTTCTTTATGATAGTTAATTAAATAGGGGCGTTCAGATTAGGTCCAATGCACGTAAATAAACACTGGCAGTCTGTGGGGAAGTGTCTTGCATCCGAACCCTAAATCGTCTGATAAATCTTAAACCCACGAAATTATAAATGTGCATGTTATTTAAATATCTAATAAATGCCTAACATTTAAAAGTCATTCAGTGCGTGTTGTTGAAAACAAATGCGTTCAAATGAAATTTGTCACCCTTGTCTGTCACATTATTCTGGTAAAGCACAAGGGTTACGACTCGCTTCACCATGCCAACGAGGAATATCCACAAAGTACTCATGCTATGCAGGTAGTGGCATGCAGTAACAAAAGAAAGCAAAAGGGCACGATGATGCTATGATGTACAAACAAAGACCACGAAGTGGGAGAAGTTGGGTTGAAGATTGACAATGATTTGTGAAGGGAACCAATGTCACGTCTCAATAAAATACGATAGGGTAGGTTGTTCCAATTTACAATAAACTCATAGTCTGACTATGACCACCTCGTAGACCCACAAGCACTCAACTTAATATGGTGAAACTTATGACAAATATGCATAGAAGATAAATAGGAAGAAGAGTACTAGACTAAGATGATGTTTTGAAGAAGAAAATAAGTAAAAAACATAGAGATTAGCTATTGTTATGCTACCATGATCACTACAAAGGGGTGTAGATAAGAAGTTTTCCCTCTCAAAAGACATAACAATAAGTTGTGATCGCCAGGAGTGGAAGGTGATAAAGAAATATAAATAACTACTCCAAGATAAAAGGGAAAGTGTAATCACGTACCTTACAAAGGGAGGGAGATTATAGAGGCCTTCACTCCTTCCTCTCCACCGACGAGAGAGCAAAGGTCTCTCTTTATTCATGTCCTTTTAGTCACTTCAAACTAACAATAAGATAATATGCAATTAAAATAATTAAATAGTGTAGTATTGACCTTAAATCATGAGGAAGATTAATCATGCAATTGAAGAATGAACATTTGGGTGGTTTTTAACCCTTCAACCAAGAAAAAAACTAAGTTTGGATCGAGTGCAATGACTGAGAAAACATGCAAGAAATATTTGAAAGTAATGGTGCATGAGATTAACTACTACATGAAAGGGACACACACACTGTCGCACCTTACTATAGCGGAAACACAAAGTGTGGCATCTAGCACCAGCGTAACATGACCATAAACATTTCACGCCATAAAATCACCTATGCTTAACTGCACATTATGAAAAGAAATAATTAAGGATTGATTCTCATTTATAGTCTATAATTAATATAGAAGTGTCATAATACAAAAGCCCACACGGGCAACCAAAACTAGTTACAACTCAAAATATCTTCAAACATCAATGTCCAAAGCATAACAATCCACTAAAACTGGCTGCACACCTACAATGACCGCACTTCCAATTACACTTCCTTGATCACCTACTCCTCATTCCTCAATCAGATCAGCATCTAATAATAGATCAAAGAACCAGCTGAGTACAATGACTCGTTAGGATATCCAACACCACCGTAACACTCGTTTTGTTGACATAAAACTTATATAGCTCATAATGGTCGAGAAACTATATCAGTCTCGCATATCAAACTTATCCATTCCTGTTATATAGATATAATAAGTGCAACTACATGATTCAGGAATAATAACTAGAATGATCTCATGGATGGTTGATCAAGTAGGCAAAGGTGAAATAGCAATGGTGACATCCAATATCACTGTCCAAGACTATCAAGGCCAATGATGAAAATATGGTAATCTAGGCACAACAACTATAAATATCACGGTAGAAACTTAAACTTACAAGTTACAACATGATCTTATGAACGTAGGCATGTATCGTGAACTTGTAGCGTTGACTTACACGTGAAAAAGCTCATTAACAACATGAGAAATCTTCACATTATATATATATGCACGGGTTAAAGGTTTACATTTGATGTATTCTTTTAATAGGATGGTCAACATATGACATAAGTGGGTCAGTATACTTGCATAATAATACGTATAGCGTGCACATGCTTGCATTCTTTTAGAAAATAAATATGTCATGGAGCTCACACCTACATTTCCATCATGTTAACCAGAGTAATAAAAACATGCATCATAACATATCAAGGTTAAAAGGTGCAGTAGAACATGTAATGGCGACTTCACCTTTCGGGTGGCTCCACCTCAGATTATCCCTCCAAAACACTTGATTCAGGTAGTCCTTTGCTCTCGGTAGCCCTTTCCCTAGGTAGACCTTTCCTCTAGCACATTTGAGTGTATTTCCAAAAGAAGGAATATGGCTCTAGTTAAGTGTTCAAATTCAAATTTTTGGTTTAATCATGACAGTGGGTTGGACCTTCTGTCCAGCAAAATCTAGTCGCATGAAATCAAGCATAATGCCAAGTAGAGTCAAGCCGTATATGCACAGTTCCTTATCTCTTGAAGTGACTTCATGTCACACCCTGCTAAAGCGGAAACACGAAGTGCGACACATGTGTAGACCTAGCCGAGAGTATCAGTACCTGCGAAATATAACCACAAACAATCGACGACATAAAACCATCCACGCTTAATTGCACAATATGAAGATAAATAAACAAGGACTATCTCTCATCCACAATCCAGAATTAAAATAGAGGTGTTAGAGTACAAAATTAAGGCCGTTCATGCTACTAGAACAAATTACAATCCAAACGACTCCAAACATCTTTGCCCACTACAACGTAAGTCACCACAGTTGGTCGCTCACCTGTAAATAGCACACCGCAGTGTCACTACCCCGGTCGCTTACTCCACCATCAAATCAACACCTAAAAATCAATTAAAGAACCGATTGAGTATGAAAACTCAGTAGGACTCCTAACACCACCGATACATTCACCTGCTAGAAACTTGATGTATGCATTCACGCTTTAAAATGGGTGTCTAGTTACTTATGGAATCTAGTATTACATAACATGTGGTACAAATTTTTGACAAAAAATAAACATGTGATACAATTATAATTAAGTTCACTACATGATCCATAAACCTTGATCGAAAAGATCTCATTAGTGTTTAATCGAGTAGGTGTAGGTGGAACAGTAATGGAGGTGTCCCATACCACCATCCAAGACTGTTGATGCCAATGATGAAAACTTCAACTTACAACATGGTCTTATAAACGTAAGCATGTATCATAAACTTGTACCATGCACTTGCACGTGGAAAAGCTTAACAACAACATAAGGGTTTTTTACATCATATATGCACAGATTGAAGGTCCTCGTTTGATGTAATCTCTTAACAGAACAATCAACATGTGATAAGTGAGTCAGTATGCTTTCATATTCATACATATAGCTGACATTCTTTATAACATAAGCATACATGGAGCTCGCACCCACATTTCCATCATGCTAACCAGAGTAATCAGAACATGCATCATAACATATCAAGGCTACAAGGTAGAGTGGAACATGTAGTGGTGGCTTCACCTCCAGGCAGCTTCACCTTCCGGGCAGCTCCACCTAGGATTACCCCTCTAAAGCTCATGATTTGAGTAGCTCTTTCCTCTAGGTAGCCCTTTCCTTGGGTAGCCCTTTTCTCTTGTACATTCGAGTGGATTTCCAATATAAGAAAGCATGGCTCAAATTGGGTGTTAAAATCTAGATGCTTTGTTTAATCGTGATAGTGAGCTGGACCTTCTATCTAGATAGGTCTAGTCTCATGGAATCGAGTATAATGCCATGCAGAGTAAAGCCTTATATGCATAGCTTCTTATCCCTTGAAGCGGCTTCACACGAGGGCTCATCTTAGTCAAGGACATTATTAAGTTATTCAACACTTGCGTATTCTATCTTGCGCATAGATTTGTCGTAGGGCATATTTGAAGACACATGCATACTAGAACATGATCTTACACTTAATCATGGGAGTTAACGTGAGATAAATATTAGCCGGAAAACATAGTGTTGGGTCCCGTGAGGTGTAAATGGATCTAGAAGGGGGGGGTTGAATAGATCCTATCAGAAACTTTGGCCTATTTAAAACTCTTAGCTAACAGAAACTTAAACCACTCTTATTAAGTGAATGAATCACTTAGGCATGATGCACAGCGGAATTAAGTAGAGTGGCTCAAATGAAAAGACTTGAATTACAAGCTATGAAACATCCACACTTCTTTAAGCATATTTGTGATCTTGAAGGAAATAAGCCTTGTAGTGTAGGGATCATAAAGCATAACACTAAAGCATGCAATAGCTTGCAACAACCGTGCGTGTGTGTGTATGCTATGTTGATCACTCAAAGTGCATATGTGTGTGGACAATATAACCAGGTGTGGAAGCACACCAACCTGCGAATGGGGTTAGAAGATATAGATCAATCACACACGATAAATAACCCACAACACACGGATTTTTAAGGTGGTTCGGTTGCAACCCCGCAACCTACGTCCACCCCTCACCAAAACCCAGTGAGGCTTCCTTGCTGACTCACAGCTTGACCGGGGGACACACCCCAAACCACAGAACAGAGAAAACCCTCTTTCTGTCTTCCTACACACAAAGCCGGTAGGGACGGCTACACCGCAGATCGAAAAACTCCCGATTGCCTTCCTACTAACCACCGGTAGGGACGTCAACACCGCAAATCAGATAGCCTCCGATTGCCTTCCTACTAACCACCGGTAGGGACGATTCTCAATTCCAAATGTTTGAATGAAATGGAAAACGAACAAATATGAAATCACTCAAACAAGATATAGAATATGCTCAAGGTAAAAAAGATCTTGTCTGAGTTTACTGGAGCTTGAATCTCTTGAGGATTAGATGAAGAACTTATTCCCGGAGTACTGTTCACAGCTACAGTAACTCGAACTCCTCTTCTATGAACCGACCCTTGCAGCCTCCTTTGATTTCCCTTGTTAGCCTTTCTTGCTTCTACTCTTCCTTGGAGGTTGCTGGATTGAGATATGAACTTGAATCACCTTGAGTTGATGGAGAGGATATTGGATGTAGCTTTGATCTTCTCTTGATCCTCTTAAGTTGATGAAACGGTTTATGGATGCAGCTTTGATCACCTTTGAGAGCCTTGAATGCTTCTTGCTTCCTTGGAGATTGAGATAGCTTCAGATCTAGGCTTGAATCTCTTGGAAGGATGAAGAACTCCAGCCGAAGTACTATTCACGGAGGTGCTACAGTGCTCTCGAAATGGCCTCCCTTGATTCACTTCATCAACTCCATCAACTTGGGTTTCTAACCCTCTTGTAATGATTTTATAGACTTTGAATGGTCTATAAACAAGCCCCAGACCAGATCCACAAATCATGAGAAGTTAGGTGAGTTTTGATTAAACAATTCCATGGAAAGGGGCTGGCCACGAGGTGGATTTCGAAGTCAAACAAGGTTGGCTCGGGGCTGGCGGTCGACCTGCAGCTCCTGGCGGTCGACCGCTACTGTAAAACTTGCATTCGGGTGATCCCTGGGAATTTCGGTCGACCGCCAGCTGAAAGACTGCAGACTGGCGGATGCTGGCTAGGGCGGTCGACCGCCCCTGTGCTGGCGGTCGACCGCCAGCTGGGCAGAACCCGGGCTTGCCCGAGTCGGTCCGTTATCCGCTTCAGCTTCGTTGTTCAACTCCATTAGTAGCCCGTGCATGTTTGTGGCATTGCCCTTGACAGTCTTGAAGATTTTATTATTGAGTCTTCAATCAGATTTTTGTTCCGGGGGCTCCGCCCCCGGAAACCCCCGCAAGGGGCGCTGCCCCTGCGACCTGACCGCGCAGGTCGATCCGCGTGCGAGGGCGCAACATTGAGCTTTCATATTTGCATTGAGCTTTCACATTTGCATTGAGCTTTGACATTTGCATTGAGCTTTCACGTTTGCCAATTCCACTTCATTCCTTGGATTATCTTGTAGCATGCTATCGAGAAGTTGCACCGACCTTGAATCATCCATAAGGTAAGACATGCACTGACCATATGAAGAATATGCAATGACCTTATGTGTGATGCTATTCAGCTTGATTTCTGTGCTTGAAACATGCTATATTTTCGTGCATCCAATATTGTCATATGCCTTGATATCTGTCAATTCAGTTGTCTAGATTGGAGTGCCATTCTTGAGCTTTTACACTGGAAGTATAATGACATGAAATGTATGAATATTAACATTATCAAATGCATGTATAGTTCATTAATGACTAAAGAGACAGACATCATCAAAACCAACTAAAGAGGCAGACAGCATCAAAACCATAAAAGGATTTAATCATGTTACACACATGTTCAACACATAGAACATAGATCGAGCAAAGATAAGCTTAAGATTTCATGCATAGCTCACGTTTAGGAATTCTATCTTAAAGGGAATCTCATAGTCATCGGCCTACAGTTTTTCACTCCCAACCTCTAGTCCTGCCCATCTAGGTAGCCCTCCAGATGTAGAACAACTCTAAGAAGATTCGGAGGAGTTAAGGACTCAACAGGTGGGAAAGGTGGGGAATGAGGGGTCTAAATAGGGATCTCACTCCCAAGTCAATACCCCGCCCTGTACGATATGGAACTAAACTTGCCAGCTACTACAACTTGTATGCCAGACACTTGTCACATACCTTCTTCCACCTTTTGTGAGTTGTCCTATGCCTGTCAGACAACTATCCTTCCCTTTCATCCGAAAGTCTCTACAAAATAGATATTCTATTTAGTTTTGACAAAAGCTTTCGGATTAGTCTTCCATGCCCTATCACATCCTCAGGGTTCATTTCCATGTCCCAATTCTCTAGAGGATCTTGCACCATCAACTGTGCACGTTGTTTACAATTATAACCCTGATTTTAAATTTTAAGTCGCATTGTTAAATCTTTCATCATCTAAACCATCGTTTGAGCGATCATCTGTTTACGTACAGTGTCCATCTGCTGAGAACCAAACATCATCTACTCCTAGCAAAACCACAAGCCCATTGCCTTCTTCTGTCATCTACTCGGCATCATTTAAGTCCCCATATTGGACAACCCTTCTGTGTAAACTTGTCGTCCAACCACTTATTATTCTTCGTCCAATCCTCCCGTCTATTCCCAATGCACTATATATCTTCTATCGCCTACCGATAGCCCAACGTCTAGGTTTTTCGTCTAATCTTCATTGCCACCATCTCTCTCTTTCTTTAACTTAGACGAAATATCATCTAATTGTCAATTATCTATCACCTATTACTCTCTCTTAGACGGAATATCATCTAATGCATGTTGATTTGTCTATCACCTATCAGATACGATCTATTGTCTCAACTTAGATGGAATATCATCTAATACTAATGTCTATCGTCTATCGCTCCCACTTAAACAAAACATCATCTAATACTATCGTCTATCGCACCACTTAGACGTAACATGGTCTAATGCTATCATCTATCGTCTATCGTCTACCGTCCATCGCTCCACTTAGGCGAGACATTATCTAATGCATTTGTCTATCACTCCACTTAGATGAAACATCGTCTAATGCTATCATCTATCTCTCATCATTTATTCTCCCTAAATATGGTCTAACTCTGGAGCACCGCCCAATTCTTTCAATTTAGCTAAGTGAACTTATCCAATGTATTCAAGAAAGAAAATCTGATGCATATAATTATAGATAAATAATACTATATCTTGGACCCTCGTTTTGTCATGGGATTTAATATGTTTTTAAGCTTTGAAATTCAAGATGTTGCATTTCACACGCAGATTCATATATATTATTAACCTACTTTGTTTGCCTTATTTCATTTACACATGGATCTTATCTTAATCATGGATATCCTTAACTTGTTTAAGCTCTTACATATTTTATATTGTGCAGAAAACATCTCAAACCATGTAGAAAGGACACCAAGATGCCAGAACATGATCTTGATCTTAATCATGGCCTTCTACATATGATCGTACTTAGGTGGGGGAACATAAAACATAGAACGAATAATGCTAGGCATACAGTTCATGCATGGCTCGTGCTTAGAAATCTTACCTTAGTGAGAATCTCGTTGTCATCGGCCTTCATTCCTTTTACTCCTGACTTTTAGTCATGTCTATCCATGTAGCCTTCCTATAAATGAAAGAGATGAAGGGAATATAGATCCAGCCTCAGATTATGGTGAAGAAATCTAAAGTCAAAAATTAAAACGATGGTTTGAAGATCATCGGGAGACTTACCAGGTGTAGAGCAGCTCTAAAGGGTCAAAAGTGTTAAAGGTTTGAGTGAAAAGTGAGAAAGGGAGGGGTCTAAATAGGGTCCTCACTTTAAAGCCAAAGTCATATCCTGCAGCGCATGGAACTAAGCTTACCACCTGCTACAACCTTGCCCTACATGTTAGACACTTGTCACCCATCTTATGCAACCTTTAGTGTGTCACCATGCGCATGTTAGACCACTATCTTTCCCTTTTGTCCAAAGAACTCTACAAAAATAGATATTATATTTTGTTATGATAAAAGTTTCTTGACTAGTCTTCTATGTCCTGTCACATCATCAGAGACTCGACTCCCTATCCCATATCTCCGGAAGGCCTTGCACCATTAATTGTGTGGAATGTTTAAACCATAGCTCAGATTTTAAAATCTAAGTCTCATTGTTAAATCCCTGATTGTCTAGCCCATCGTCTGAGCGACCGTCTTCCTGTGTCGTGTACAACTATTGAGAACCAAGCATCGTCTAAGTCATCGTCAACTTATAGCAAAACCACAAGTTCATCACATGGTCCTATCGTCTAGGTTTCCATATTCGACGAACATGCCATCTAAAGCTATCGTCCAATCGTTTGTTGTTATTCATCCAATCATTCCATCTACTTCCAATGCATTGCCTAACTCTCATCATCTATCTTCTATTGTCTACATGCAGCTCAGCATCTAGGTCTTTCGTCTAATCTTTATGGCCATCATCTATCGTTTCCTTTAACTTAGACGAAATATCATCTAACTTCAAACGTATCATCTATCACTCCCACTGTTTAACTCTATCGTCTCCCTCTCTCACTTAAACTAAATATCATCTAACTCAATCGTCTATCGCTCCCACTTGGATGGAATATCATCTATCTCTATTGTGTAATTTTTCATTGCTAGCATCTAGCTCTCATCATTTATTCTTCTAAATATCGTCCAACTTATGAGCATCGCCTAATTCTCTCATTTTAAAAAAGTGAACTTATCTAATGGATTCATGAAGGAAAATCTAATGCATATATATATACATACATCTCAAACCCCCTTTTTATCATGAGATGTAAATTTTTTTTTACTTTGATATTCAGGATGTTACACACACCTAAAGAGAGGGAGAGAGAGGGCGAGTGAGCGAGCAAGAGAGAGAGATACTCTATTGCGATTCTTCACGAAGAAGCCCTTCTCCATATGAAGAAGAGTGCACAAACATTCTGGCAAAATTTTCCCATGAAAGCCAAGAGAACATTGTGTGGATGAGGGGCCATGGGGGACTATTTATAGCTATTAGGGTCAAATTCGCATAGGAGACCGGATGGATTTAGAACTCCAAATAGAACAAAAAAAGTAGACCAAATTTGAATCCCAACACTCCAAACATATTCTAGAAACATCTGAGGATGTCTCTCAAAGCTTTAGACATGAGGATATAGGATTAGAGTCCAAGTTGAAGGAAAATAATGTAGAGAAATATGAACTTGGGTTGAACTCAGAAGAAACCCCAATAATGCGACAACCGATGCTATTGTAGAATTGTTAAATTCAACATGTACATTAGGCGTCTTTTCGTAATTCAAAAAACACATTTAATCATCTAGCCCAGTCATGAACGTATGGCCTGAACGGTAGGCGGTTTGATGCCACACTCTGTCACCGCCTCCCTTCGCACGTCATACAACCCACGTAACACGTCGTCTTGTGGCCGCCTCCTTTTGCATGTCGCCAGGTACACTATCCTGATAGACCGTGCGCCAGGGCATGGGTGACAGAGCATGTCCCAGCAGACATGTTAGTTTCAACTGTAAGGCCACCATTAATGACATAAGCCTAAAGTTCTTAAAGGTATGTCGAAATGACCTTCACAGTGGGCTGAATCCTACCCTTTGCTCCCTTACCCTCTCTCTCTCTCTCTCTATCAAACATTCTACCATGTGCTAACTTAAGTATTGGAGAGTTCTATTGGGACACCTCAATCCCAATTGAGAACTTTCTCTCTATAGGAAACGCTTGGTCACCAACACTTAGCTTCCTCTGCCCATCTCAAGGAAGACTCATCACCAGTCGCTTGTCACTCCACCCCCCGTGCAAGAGGAAGCTTTGCAGCACTCAACCTCGATGCTCAACTCACCTATTGAAGACACCATCCACTATTGTTGTTGTTCTTTTGTTCATTCCCGACATATAAATTCAAGCGTTACACAATACTTTGACGCCGTATGTGGGAACCGACTAGAAGCCATGGCACCCTCACGAAGGGCTGTAGAACGAGTTGACACTGATGCTAATGTGCAACACTCACCAACCCGACTTATATGTGCTTTCTGTAAGTCTCAAAAGGCGTAAGTCTTAGTAGTCTAATAAAATAATCTCAAAATCGTTAAAAGAGCTAAAACGGATGTTGTTTTTCCATGTGTTAATACTATCTCAACTGAATGATAGATAAATTTTATCTCAAAAGTAATGAATCATGTTTTTAGGATAATCAAAGAAGTATAAGTCTTGAGTCTCCTCTAAACCACCTCATTACATCACCTTTTCATTTTATGTATAAGTCTTAAGTAAATGTCTTAAGGTGGCGAATACGTTGAGTTGTACCACCCCAATCAACGAAAAGTGTAAGCCTCAAGTGAAAGACCCGAGGTGAAAGTCTCAAGGCATTTTCTACTGCTTTGCCTTGAGTCTTAAGTCATAGTGACTTGAGGCACTACTTTTTTAAACAATGCCAAGTACACCTTTTTGTTCTCTTTTCCTATTTGTACCTCTCTTATCTCTTTCTCTCTATCTTCTTTTCTTTCTCACCAACAAGGCTAGCGACTATGACACCTGCCCACTCCCCTTGTGATGCTCATGTCTATTCTATTTTCCTTTTCGTTTTCTCCTTCGTCTCTCTGACGACATCAAAGGAAGCTTGCATGTCTGACATTGGTGATCTACGATAGCCCACCACTCTCCTCCTGCACTACTGTGGCCCACCTTCCTTATCTCTTATGTAAACGCCAGAAGTTGTTATGCACGTTATGGAAAAATATTGATGTGAGGAAGAGGAAAAACTAACCATGATCGCCACCAAGGAATAATAACACAATTAATAGTTGGAAATCACTGAAGTCGTGCTACTTACCTTGGAAAGAAAAAGCCTAGTCAGATGACGCCTGACCAAGAACGCGGTCGGTGAGAGTTGCGTTCTCAGAAATGAATGTCGTCCTTGGGAGTGGCATGACCATAACGTGGTCCCTGTGACCATTGCGTTCTATCAAATTGTGTGGGAGATTAGAATCCTCTTCTTCCTTGCTCTTCAGGTGGTCAAAGAGTGAGGCCTCACGTCCACTTTCTACCTGTTCCTGCTAGAGAAGATCAAACAAGAAAAATAAACCCAATTAGAACTTGAAAGTGTAGAATCTATCTCTTAATGAAACTAAGCATGCAAGAGGAAGGGATTATACCTTGAGCGTTGGGTTTTTAACCCCCGTTTGGCCAATTTTTAGATGGGTGTGTGTATGTATTATGCAGTAGATGAAATAGATGAGTATGCTTATGCTATGCTATGAAGAAAGAAGAACAAAGAGGGGAACTAGAACAATAAGAAAGAACAAACAAAAGAAGGCATCCCCGGTTGAAACAGTGGCTTGAAATCGCAGCAGCACTTCGTCCGAAAGTTCCAGATTGCATCCTTCCTAACCCTAGGCCCAAGTGTTTTGCTTATTGTTGACATGTTTTTCCCACTTACCGTCTTAAGGGTCTCTCCCGTTCCTTCCACTAAAATAATGTGAGAAATATATATATGGTGGGAAGAAACAGAAATACACAAACCTGTGATCGCCACCAAGTTGCCGAACGCGATGAACACGTCGTACCTTGAAAAGAGAGAGAGGTACTCGCCTTAGGACCAGCCCTGCGAAGATGGGCGGCTCATGAGGAACCGTCTGTAAAGATGAGCGGCCGTACGACAGACCGTCTGCAGGGGCTGAAGAGGAACAAGGGATGGAGAACGACTGGCAGATGAACGGCTCTAACACAACCGCAGGACGAAGAAGAACGGTCCAGAAGCCACCGCTCGTCTTCATGAACGGACAATTGGGAGCCGCCTAAAACTGCCACGCCGTGAGTTGCAAAGGTCCAACCTCCACTCTTTCCGGCCGGCCAGAAAGGATGGGTCTCGTGTTAGTGTGTTGCTGACCTGCAAAACCACGTGTAGAACACAAAGGAAAACCCAAGTTAGAACTAGAAAGTGTAGTAAATGCTCAAACGGATGGAAATGAACATGACTAAATGAAATGGGGGGTACCTGGGGATTTTTAAACCCCTGGGGGCCTCAAAAATCATAGGAGGGTGTATGAATAATGTATGAAAATGAGGAAAACGTGGAGGAAACGTGGAGAAAGTAATACATGCAAACGAGAGAGAACGACGGAACTAAATGTACTAATGACTCAAAGAATAACTACCCCTTGAACCGGAGGCCTGTATGGACGTAGAAGGCCTCCCTCCCTGGTGCTAGGTCGCTCAAAGATTCGGCAGGGCTTCGCCGTCGACCAAAAATCTCCCCCCCTTTAAACCCGGCCCCTAGGGTCTATTTATAGAGCACATAAAGTCCTAGCTCAAAATTAGGGTTTCTAATCATTTTCAGGTCGAGATTATCAAATAAAGAGATGAAGATAATTCAACTATCTTTCATCTAGAAGAAACGGCACTCAAAATGGTTAAGGATTCGCGGAGAAATCATCGGAGAAAGTTTGGGAGAAAAGCCACGAATGATAGGAAAAAGTCTTAACCACTTTCTGGTCTGAGAGGATAAACGGTCTCACGATAGACCGCACAACTGATGAGCGGCCAGACATGGGCCGTCCATCCCTGTCGGTGGAAATTCAAATAAATCCTGAAATAATTAATTTATCCACTGAATTGACCGGTAAATTCGTCGCTGGACTCTTTCATAGTTGAACAGCTCTTGGGAAACCGCCCAAGCCTGTCGGTGATAAATCCCAAATAAGAAGATAAATAGGTAATTATCTGAACAGTCAACCAGCGTTAGGACTCTTGAGAGATAGACGGCTCAGAATATACCGCACAATGTACTTATGTGGCTAAGACTAGGCCGTATATATGCTTGTCGGTGATAATTCAGAGAATCAACCAATATACCCACTAAATGTTTGGACGGCCCACTATCAACCGCACAAATGGTTGAACGGCTGGAGGTTGACCGCACATGTATATGGGCGTTTGAAATTCATAGAAAAGCTCAATCAACCAAAACCAAGGCCTATTAAGCCCTGAATCAACTCGGACCTAGCCAGGGAGGGAGGCTACCCATAAAATTGGCCCAGAACGTGCCAGAAAATAGCCCAGCGAGTGATGGACAACTCGAGAGATCAATAATGGGGAATAAGAGAAATGACTTAACTTATCGGCAAAAAACGGGTGTCAACAGATGCCCCTCCTTAACGTTCTCTTTATCGGGGAGCGAGCGGAGGTGAAGCGAAAACGAAATGGAACATGGAGATGAAGCAGAAATGAAGCGGAGTGGACCGAAAAGCGGGCGTTAAGGTAAAACGACACCCATTTTGCCAACAAGAGATAGGAATCTTCCGGAAAACTCTGAACCAAACACAAGGAATGATTAAACTAAAAGTGACACCGGTCTGGAGGAACTAACTAAAATAAAAGGAAACACACGATAAACCTCATGGGGGACACAATCCCGCGACCAATGAGGAGACCGGAATAAGTAGCGAAAAAGTGAAGAAACAGACTAAAACTCCAGACGGGGACCTCTTAATCAACCAAACCAAGTGAATCGACCAAAGTGAACCTTCCAACTCAGAGTGGAATTGTTCCTCTTACCCAAACACTAGACATATATCTAACCATCACTGATGGGACATTTTACAGGCAAACTATGGGTCATGAATGCTCAAAAAAAGATGCGCATGATGCATGCTGGGCTAAAAATAAAAGAAATCGTTAAAACAAATGCGAAAAAAGATTGAAATATAAAATACTCGAGAATAATATTGCTAGACTGGGAGAATCATGGTCAAAACACTATCCGCAACCACATCGTGTAGGATAGAACCATCCCCCCCAGGACATCCCAACCTAACGGCCTATCCGAAGATTAACGCGTGAACCTGGATAATCATCATTTTTGTTGAAGGGGAACATCAGATCCTGGAACACGTGAGCAACCATTCTCAAGATAATATAGCATAATACCATATAGTAATGTAGTAAGGGAGATAGGGATAGAAGGCCATACCTGACTTACCTGTGCAGGCGAAGCGGCAAGTGAAAAGGTGATGCTGCAAGAAATGTCAGTAGCAAGATTTGCAATAATATCATCAAATAACCAAATTTATCACATAGTGATGAGGCACATGAACGGTCAGACAGGAACCGCCAAAAATGACAAACGGCTATGTACAAGCCACCCAAGAGCATTGAATGTGAACATTTTGAAAAGAGCAAGGATTGTCAAATCTAAACCGTTCTAATGGGGACAGCCATAACAGAACCGTTCAAGTGCAACATACCGTTGGATAAGAACGGCAAGAAACAAGCCGCCCAATACTTGGACGGCCTATCGTTAGACCACCCTACCTTCGGAACTTCAAAAGCCTGAAACCCTTCGTCTCCCTCCCTCCACCGCAACCCACGATGGAGGAGGGAGGACGAAGGGCTCCCCCTAAACACACCCCAAACTTCCATTCCCTTTCTCTTTCTCCCAAGCTCTCTCATCCCCGAGCACTCTCTTCCTCACATTCTCGGTCTTCCCCCCCTTTTCACGATGCGGACGAAGCATCAAGCGACCCGCCCCGCCGTGGCCGGAGAGGAGGGAGGCTCGCCGCCGCCGCCGACGGATGCCGCCGTGGAGGTGCCGCCGGCAATCCGTGAAAGGGGAGAAACGCCGCCGCCAACCGAACCAGAGACCGCTGCCGTGACCAGAGAAGAAGCAGAGGAAGAAGGAGACACAGCAATGCCACCGGCGACGGTGGCGAGGGAGAAACGAACCCAGGACCCCGAGGTTGGCCCCCCCTCTCTCTCCTAGCCATTTCTTTAATTTCAATGCATGCATGTTAGACCTAGGGGCTTTACAGAGGGACTAGAGGGTTTAGGAGTCGGCATGTGGCCCATGGGGAGCCACCGCCGACGGGGAGGACCCTCACCGTCGTTGGGGAAGACGACGGTAGGGCGGTTTTCAAAGAACCGCACAAACCATAACATGCGGCTCACATAGAGCCGCCCACAATGCATGCGGCCCAGGGGAGCCGTTCAAACTCTGAAAACACTGGAGCCAAACACGAAGACGAACGGTGGGAAATTCGCCATTCAACATAAAACGGGCCTCAGGGGGCCGTTCAAACCCTGAAGATCATAGAACTCAAGCGGCCCACATAGGACCGTCCACACCCCGTGCGGCCTAGGGGTGTTCGCCTAAAACCAAGAAACCCAGGGGAAAGAACGGTGAATTATCAACCGTTCAAGATAAGAACGGCCAATATTGGTCCGTTCAAAACAAAGAACTTGAGGACTGGAACGGCCCATATGGGACCGTTTCTGAGGAAGAGTGGTCCATGGGAGATCGCTCTTTTGACAAAAAATGGAACTTTGATTATTTTCGCTCTTTAGGAAATAAAATGCCTGCATTAATTACTAAATGGATTAAAATGAATGAACGAATGCAGGGAAAATGCAGGACCCGCACCTCGTGGCTGCAGGTCTGCGCATTATATTTAGCACTGCCGGACTTCCAGCGGGAGCGGTTAGCTGCGATGGGGTTCGCCCCATTCCTGAGCATTGAGGTGTGTTGGTTTGACACAGCCCTGCTCTACGCCCTTCACGATCGCTGGGATCCAATGAGTCGTACGTTCCTCTTCCCGTGGGGGCATATGGTCCCCACGTTGGAGGACGTGGCCAGGCTCACTGGCCTACGAGTGCACGGGCTGCCGGTCAGCGGGACCACTTTTCCCGACTACCGGGCGATGGCTCGGGGGCTGTTGGGCCTAGAGCTACGGCGCCCCGAGAGGTAGTCGACCCTCTTACCCTGGGCTAGTCTTCAGGACAGCTTGGGATTGCGATGAGCGGGGATAGCAGTCGGAGAGCAGCCGAAGCAGCACCTACAGCGGCTGACGGACTTGGCGAGACCGAGGGTAGCAGCGGAGCCAGGAGCAGAGGTAGATAGAGTGTTGCGGAGGTTCCTGCTGCTGTTGTTCGGGCGACTCCTCTTCTCCACTCCGGCAGATGTGATGAGCTGCCGATTCCTTCCCTTCCTCGAGGAGCTCAGCTACGTGGGCGACTACGTGTGGGGAGCGGCAGTCCTCGCCTTTCTTTTTGACACGCTGAGTTCGACGGCCCGTCGGACCATGCTCGGGGGCTTCTCTCCCTTACTCCAGGTACAACTCATACCCTAGACTTAATTATGCAACTTCTACGTGTTTCCTAAATGATGACACAATGTTGTGATGCAGGTGTGGGCCTATGTGTACTTACGTGGGCTAGGCAGAGGTGAGGAGACCCATCCTGGGCTCCTGCCTATTGCCCGGAAGAGGACAGCACCTCGAGAGACCGCAGCTCTCATGAGACAGGTCCGAGAGTTACAGGACGACCTGGACGCTCTACCGTTTGCCTCGGTATGCTTCTAAACTCAGACTCTTTAATTAAATGCAATTCTAGATGATGATGCTGATGTGACTCCTATTTCTTGCAGGTACGGTGGACACCATACACGGAGGAGGGACAAGAGGGTCAGCCCTGGGTGGCAGGGGCCCTCACCTTCTCGGGACGAGACGTGTGACTTCACTGCAAGAATGTGGTGGAGCCACTGTACTACAGACTGGTGATGAGGACCATCGGGATCCCGCAGCCAGTGGTGGAGTTCCCGGCGCCAAAGAAGGCGGGGGAGCACGTGACGAGGACTACTCGAGGCCTGGTGGCAGCGTTTGATTGGACGACGAGGAACGCTGCGCAGGTCGCAGACTGGACCGCTCTTGGGCGAGTGGTGACCGCCCGAGCAGACAGCGACTCAGCGTACTATACCGCGTACGCTAGACACTACCGGGACCAGGTGTTCCGGGGTGCCCATCGACCGGTACGACTTCTAAACTCAAACTCTACTTATTATGCTTATGATTATGCACTAACACTTGAACCTATAAATGCAGATTGACCCTGAGGGACGACTTGCGGACCTGCAGGGTCTCCTGCATTCTACGATCAGGGAGCGGGACGAGGCCCGACAGGCCCTGGCCTTACTGGTGAGTTTTCTAAACCCTAAACTCTCTAAATTATGCAAATGTTTATGATTATGATTATGCATGTGACTGACCTGGAGTTTTGGATGCAGCGCGCCGAGGGGGCCCAGCGATAGGGGGCCGATGCTCTTTCTTCTTCACAGACCCAGACTCCCGCAAACCGGGCCGAGCGGGAGACCGACTTCACTCGGATGGTAGCGCGGGCCAAGGCGACCGAGGTGGCACTCACCGAGAGGGTACGCAAATCACTACTCTTTCCCTTGTTATTTATGCTTATGAAATGTATGAAATGCAATTGACTGACAATGATATGTGTATGCAGACGACCGAGTTGACCTTGTTGAGGGCGGAGATGGAGCAGAGTCGGGCAGCGGCTCGGGAGGAGGTGGCCCATTTGAGGGAGGAGACCGCCCGACTGCGAGAGGAGCTCGCACGGGGTCGACCAGCCGACACCGTTGAGACGGCGCTTCTGCGGGCAGAGCTCGAGCGGCTTCGGGCCAGCGCTACCAAGGCGGAGTGCTACCGGACCGAGGTGGAGCAGTCTCAGCGCCAGGTTTCCAGGTTGGAGAGCATGGTGGAGGTCCTCCGAGAGGTGAGCCAGCGACCAGGGAGGAGCGGAGTTCCGAGTGGGACTCATGGCTCCTACAGGACCTACCTGACGGGTTCCTCTGGTCACCGGAGGAACGAGGAGGATGAGCGGCGGCGGAGCCGACGAGACGAGGTGACTTCTCCGATGGCCCCGCCATCGAAGAGGTTCGAGGGCAGAGGTGACAGTGACAGGCAGGAGGGAGAGGGCCTAGCTTTACTCTGTACTACGACTGTACTTTTATACATATGATATGATATGATAGTGTTATGCATTTTTTTCATTTTTATGAATGAATGTATAAATAAATGAATGAATACTAACAACGACTACTGACTCGACACGAGTGAGACGACACGTGCGAGTGAGAGACGACGACTGCGGGTGAGATGCGACTACGGGTGTGACGAGATGACCCCGGGTGAGACGATGACGAGTGAGAGACACCGACTTAAAGTTAGAGAGAGACACCGACTTAGAGTGAGAGAGAGAGACGCCAAATGAGTGAGAGGAGTGATGCCAAATGAGTGAGATGAGTGATGCCAAATGAGTGAGAGACGAGTGAGAGACACCGACTTAAAGTTAGAGAGAGACACCGACTTAGAGTGAGATAGAGAGACGCCAAATGAGTGAGATGAGTGACGCCAAATGAGTGAGACGAGTGACGGCAAATGACTACTAGTGGCACAGGTGCACAACATGTCGAATGAAGGCTTCAGATCAGTGAAACGGTCTTCAGTGGGCCGCCCAAAGAGACACACGATCCTGAGTAGACCGTCCAAGAGAGATATTAAACGGTCTTCTAGACACCGTTCAACTAGTAGAACGGTTCATAAACAACTGCATGATCATGAAAACGGTCTGATTCAGGCCGCTCAAACTTGGACTCGAACTCTCTGGAAGGTGATAAACGGTCCCCTTCGGACCGCTCATTGAGATAGGCAGTCTATCGCGAGACCCTCCAAATGGAGGCCCTGCGAATTTGAATGGGACTCTCCAGGAGAGTCCTAAACCGAGGGTAAACCACTTTAACCCAATCCAAAGCTATCTTATCCCGTCTTAAACTTATCCAACCACACTCCTAAGGAATGTAGGCCTCTAGCCAAGCCCTATAAGTAGGAGGGGAGTCTAAATTCGTGATTCACACATCCTCCCTCTTCTAAGCCTTGAAGCCTATATTATTCATCACCAAATCATTATGAAAAGGGCCTTGGAGGGGAGTTCCATGGAGGGGGCGGCGCTTGAAGGGCCAAGACCGGCCAGAAAGGAGCGGGAAGCGCTCCAACGGCTGACCGCAATCCCACGACATCTCAGCTCGAGCCCTCTGAGGGAGGTAAGTTATCATGAATTCCTTCAGTTCAAATCTTTCATTTACTTATGTGTTCTTCTCTTCTTTCTCCATCTCAGCTTCTCCCTGGCCCTAGGCGCTATTCCACTTTGAAGTGGATGGCTCCCATGGTCCGTGCATTGCCCTAGGAGTGACATCTATCCTGAGATCTTGCCACCTACAACCTCTCCTAGTACTAGGTTAGAACTACCTAAAGCTTTCTCTTGACTTGCATAGCATCTCGGCTTTAGTAGAAATCTAGCACCCATAGACCCATACATTCATTTTTCCATCATTTGAGGCCACTATCCTACTAGAGGAGGTAGAGACCTATTTCTCTTTCCCTAGGTCCCAGGTGGGAGAGGAGGACTCAGTGTGTCACACTGTTGCCCCGATTGACCCTAGGCTCATCTTGGGAGGGTTCATACCAGACAGCAGGGACATCTATACCTTCATAGGCCCACGTCAGATCCACCTTCTTCCTCTTAGCCAGTGGGTAGTTGAGCATTGCAGGAACCGGTGTGGGTGGGATGAGGCTATAGCTAAAGCCGCGTCCATTTGCTTGTGCGGGGCTATCTTGTTCCTCTCAGTTGACCATGTGCTAGATACTCCCATTCTTAGTACCATCAGTGGCCTATGGCAGGGTCTTTCTATTTCCCATGCCATCCTTGCCTACTTGTACGAGGGCCTTACTTCAGCAGCCTTAGGAGGTCCTCTCTTTGGCTCCATGATACTCTTAGAGTGTTGGATGGGTGTCAGGATGAAATTCATCTATAAGGAGGATGTCACCTCAGCTAGCAGGATCTTTGGGAGCCACCCCCTTTTCTTCATAGGTGGCACATGCAGGTTCTCTCCACAGGTAGAGTGCATGACAGTAGAGAAGAAGACCAGGGATGAGTGGCGACTACACATCAATAGGCTGCCCCTGGATTGGTTCGTGATGCGCCCGGACTTCCTACGCGACACCACCATCAGAGTACCTAGGAGGCCAGGCTTGGATCTGAGGCTCATGAGTGACACTGCACTGGCGATGTACAGCCCGCACCGGTGCTACCTACAGGTTGGACTACCCCGGACTGTTCTACCAGCACTACCCCACCTTCCCGCACTCCAGGCGAGAAGGATTGGTACGGAGGAGGACGAGCAGGCGGTCAGGAGTGCCCTGATCATGTGGGAAGTGAGCAGGGTGCTTACCCTACCTGCAGAGGTTGCAGAGATTCCGGCGACGCGCTAGGCCTATATTAGAGAGCTGAGAGAGATTCGTCCCCGCGGGGATGCCCAGCGGAGGACTGAGTGATTTTTCTTTCTTTCTTTTCATGATGATATTGATGTAAAGACGTATGCTTAGAGATGTTTGATATATGAATGAATAAAGCTGATGGTTTGATTGGTTTGAGTTTGGGCTTTGCTGGTGTGAACGAGCGAGTTGGGATATGACTTCAGCATTTACGCGGTCACACATAGACCGCTCAGAGATTAGGACGGCTCTCTTGGAGCCGTGCATCAGATTTACAGTGAGTTTGATAGGAGGGAGTTGAGCGAAGTTGATTTAAAACCGTGTGAATGGTTGGACGGTCCGGCCAAGACCGTTGAAATTAATAGAATGATTGTCAAATAGCCGTGTGAAGACTGAAGTGCTGAGCCTTGAGCTTCAACCTGCCCCTGCACACACACACAAAATAAAAAAGACAGATTAAATCTGTTTTAGGCTTAACCCCTTGCCTGTAGCAAGTTAGGGAATGACCATTTCTTGATTTTTAGTTAAGGGGATAAGCCGTATTAAATAGGCAAACAAAATGATAATGAATGCAATGGATGCTATGAATGCAAATCAAAAAACCCCTCTTTTTTTAATTTTGAAATTATTTAAATTTTTTTGGACTTTGGAATGTTTGATTTTTTTGAGTTTTGAAATATTTAATTTTTTTGGATTTTAAAATATTTGATTTTTTTAGATTTTGAAATATTTGATTTTTTATAGTTTTGAAATATTTGATTTTTTAGGGTTTTGAAATATCTGATTTTTTTGAGTTTTGAAATATTTGATTTTTTTGAGTTTTGAAACCAGCTTAAACCTAACAACGGGGAACCTCCCATCTCACTAGGGGTCTCCCAGGTCCAACACGTGCTAAAAGGGACCGCCCGTGGCCGGGGCCAATTTCGCTTAACGGTGCTTCTACCGAGGCTATACCTGAGGTGGGATCCATTCCTTGGAAAATAAAACAAGATTTAGCAGAAAAGCTGGCGATAGGTATAGAGATTTTTAGGGCTTGAGTTCTTCTCACGACACCCCCTTTTCAAAGAATTTTGGTCTGTTGCGCCGGGACTTTGTGTCCGTCATCGAACCTACATCCGCTCTAGGCATGCATACGACCGGGCTCATAACGTCCCGCGGAGAAACTGTACTGCCACTCTTGCCATGCCTAGTTTCATTATTTTGGGGATTTTCAAACTTTTGAGAGCTTCGAGCTTGCGAGCTTTTAGCTTTGATTTTTGATTTTTACCCATTTTCTCTATTTCTTTTCTTTTTCTTTTTCTTGCTCTTTTATCCTGTGGAATAAGGTCATAGCGGACTGCCCCTATTTGAGACCTCTTTTATCGGGGGGTCTAGATCAGTTCTCACCCCCTTATTCACCACTTGCCCCTATTTTCAGCCGAGAGAGGAAAAACAAGGATTTTCACTTCCCCAAAGCATGGCCAAGGGAGAGACTGTGTTGCACAAAAGAAGAAAACCGAACCATAGGCGGTCGTATAGTGTGTGAAATGTTGGACCGGGGGTCTCCTTTCGTAATCAAGTGGAGGCATACCCCGCCATCGGGCTATCGCTGGCTTGACTCTATGGATAAAAGTGTTTTAAATATAGCCCATTCCACAGATTCGGCAGTTCTTCGCCCTCCGCGTTAACTAAACGATACGCGTTACCCGGATAGACTTCCTTAACTACAAACGGCCCTTCCCAGTTGGGTTGCAGCTTAGACCTGGGACATGTTGATAAATTTAGGTTTCAAAACCATGTTACCCACTTGGAATTTTCTTTCAATAACCTTATTTTGGAAATACCGCGAGACGCGTTTTTGATAAACCGAGACGTGATTGGCCGCGTTAAGCATCTTCTCGTCTAAGAGTTCCAGTTGGACTAGCAACGCCTCTCGACGCTCGTCGAGATTAAGTTCCTTGTCTAGATGCACTCTTAGGGAAGGGAACAGGATCTCGTACGGGAGTACCGCCTCCATCGCATAAGTGAGAGCAAAAGGAGTTTACCCCATGGGAGTACGGACGGAGGTGCGATAAGCCCATAGAGCTTCTACCAGTTTATCGGCCCAATCAGCAAATTTGTGTGACTCGCATGTTTTCTTGACGATTTTTAGAAGGGTTTTGTTCGTGATCTCAGCCTGGCCATTACCTTGGGGGTAGTATGGTGATGAATGATGCAAAGAAATATTAAATCTCTTACAAATATCCCGAAGTTCTTGAGAAACAAATTGAGGCCCATTGTCGGTGACGATATCACTTGGCACTCCGAACCGTGAGATGATATTCTTCAGAATGAAGCGACATACTGTGGTGGCTTTGATTTCTGTATAGGCTTCAGCTTCTGCCCACTTGGTGAAGTATTTTGTAGCTGTTAGAATGAAGGACTTCTGTTTGACTGCGAAATTCGGGTCACCGAGAGGTCCAACGATATCAAAGGCCCACATCGAGAATGGCCAAGGAGCAGAAAGATGATGGAGAGAGGAAGCCAGAGCGTGGATTTTATCGGAATGAAGTTGGCATTGAAGACACCTACGGACATAGGTGGAACAATCTTCTTCTAGGGTTGGCCAGTAATAGCCCTGCCTAAGAATCTTCTTCGCCAACGCCTGCCCATTAACATGCCCTCCACACTCACTGGAGTGAGCGGCTTCTACTACCTTCCAAGCCTCATCGTCATCCAAACATCTCATTAGAACTCCATTGAGAGCTCGCATGTATAACTCTCCTGCAATAATCGTATATCTGGAGGCGGCTCTTCTAATGGCCTTGTACTGCTTGGCGTTTGCCATCTCGGGGAAGGAACCATCCCTGCAATACTGTTCAATCTCATGATACCACGGCTATTCTTCTTCTTCGATGATCTCCTCGAGCTCAGTTAACGAAACTTCTTTCACATCTTCCCTCTCCGCCTTCCTTTCTACAGACTTCCTAAGGCTGTCGAACCACGGATCCTGAAGGGAGGGAGCATCTAACCACTGGACCACAATGGTCTCAGTGGCGCGATCGAGGGGGAATGAAAGGGAAGAAGTGAGCGACGCAAGCGCATCGGCCAGAATGTTCTGAGAACGATGAGTATGAATATAGATAAGCTTCCAGAATTTCCTAGCCAAGAGCGTGACCAAATCTTCATAGGGCTTGAGTTTAGGGTCACGGGTGCGGTAAGTTGACAAAACTTGACGCAGCACCAATTGAGAGTCTCATATGATGTTTAGGTATCGCGCGCCCATGAGGTAAGTGTGCTTCAGACCGGCAAGGAGAGCCTCATACTCGGCTATATTATTCGTGGCAGGAAAAGAGAGTTGATAAGCAATAGGGATGGTCACTCCTTCCGGAGTGAGGAGAACGGCGTCGATTCCACGGCCCTGAGAATTAAGAGCACCATCGAAATTAAGAGACCAAAAAGTAAGATGAGTGATTACTACCAAGTGTTCATCAGGAAATTCATCCTGGATCGAATCAGTGCGAGGGATAGGAGAATGAGCCAGATGCTCAGCAATGGCGTATCCCTTGATTACTTTCTGGACGATGAAGGTGATATCGAATTGAGAAAGAAAGCTCTGTCAGCGAGCTAATCGGCTAGAAAGGACAGGTTTTTCTAACATGTAACGAATGGGGTCCATCCTAGAGATCAGCTTAACCTCATAGGCAAGAAAATAGTGTTTGAGCTTCTGAGCTACCCACACTAGCGCTACACAGGTCTTCTCCATGGCAGTATACCTGGATTCAGCCGGATTAAACAACCTCGAAAGGTAGTATGCTGCCCTTTCCCTTCCTTCATCATCCACCTGAGCCAGGACAGCTCCTAGGGAGTCCTCAATACCGGAAATGTATAGGATCAGGGGTTTCCCAGGGACGGGTGGTTGCAGAACTGGGGGATTAGAAAGATAGACCTTAAGATCCTCGTAGGCCTTCTGACATTGTTCATTCCATTCAAATTTAGCTCTCGCCTTCAACAATTCATAGAATGGGCAGCATCTTTGCGAGTGTTGAGATATAAATCTCCTAATGAATTGCAAGTGCCCAATCAAACCTTTAAGTTCTGAGATGTTCTTAGGCGGTGACATCTCCATAACGGCCTTTGCTTTATTCGGATCGATCTGAATCCCCCGTTTACTAACTATAAACCTGAGCAATTTCCCTGATACAACTCCGAATACGCATATCTTTGGGTTCATTTTCAATTTGTACTCTCTAGCCCATTGCAACACCTTGGCTAAAATGGCGGGGTGTTCTTCTTTGGACCTCGACTTTACCAAGATATCATCCACGTAAGCTTCTAAGTACACATGCATCATGTCGTGGAAGATAGCCATCATCGCCCGCTGATAAGTGGTATCTGCATTCTTCAATCCAAATGGTATAACAACATAGCAGTATGTGCCCCAGGGCGTAGTGAACGAGGTCTTCTCTTGATCCTCAGGAGCAAGACGGATTTGGTTATATCCAGAATAACCATCCATGAACGAGAGGGCTTCGTATCCAGCTGTGTTGTCCACCAACACATAAATGTGAGGAAGCAGAAAGTCATCTTTCGGACATGCCTTATTCAAGTCCCTGAGATCGATACAAATCTGAATTTTCCCATCTTTTTTTATCACTGGGACTATATTTGCCACCCATTGCGGATATAAAACAACTCTAATAAACCTAGCCTTATGTAATTTGTCGACTTCTTCCTTTATCCTTAAGGCCATCTGCGGGTGGAATCTTCTTACTTTTTGCTTAACGGATGTTGCCCCTGGTTTAAGAATCAGTCGATGTTCAACCAACGTGGGGTCAAGACCCGGCATGTCCTCATAGGACCAGGCAAAAGAATCGTTGTACTCCCTCAACACCTTGATTAGCCCCTCTTCAACTTGAGGAGGGAGGTTAGTAGAAATGAGTATGGGCCTGGGATCCTCTTCTGTTCCAAGATTAATTTCTTTAGTGGGTTCATCCACTGCTGAGGACGGTTCGTCAAACCTTTTCAAACCTTGTGCGTACAAATCGGCAGTGTCATCCACATCGCTTTCCTCATCATCGGCTGGGTCCTTCTCATCTACGATTTCATATACTCCCAATACGTCATTGCTCCACACCCCTTCCAATTCCTCATCATCCTCTAAAACAATTGCGGTCTCTACAAACTCAGGGCACTTAAGAAGGGCATGGCATCTGTGAGCTAAGTCTTGCAAAAACCTATCAGGAATGGATTTAGGATGACGCATCACAGGGCGCGCCGCAGACGTGGATGGGCCGACTAGACTCTACCCGAACTGACTCAACTAACCTAGCAGATTCTGCACACTGTACATCTAACCTAGGAGATAAGAAATCTACTTGGAAAGAAGCAGGGGTCTCATGCCCCTGGGGAGAGGATAGACTAAAAATACGTAATCTTCCATTAAAACCTCCGTTTTAAAAATGGCATTTTTTTTGGAAGTCGGAGGAGATCACGCAACAGGAAGAAGAAGACGGGGGAGGAGGGAGTTGCATGGGGAACAAATCCGGGAAGATGCAATCAAAGAATGGATCAGAGGATCGAAACCACATTTTGTGGAGTTGGGCATTGGGGGAGGGAGGAGTAAACAGAGTTGATAGATCAATGGGTGGGCAGCGCCCACATGCACATGGCACAAACAGAATTTCAGGAGGTCTCTTCGTGAAGTACGGGTCGACCATAATCGGAGGGGAACGGGGGACAAATCCCAATTGTTGCAACAAGGAGGCAAGACGGGATGGGGATAAAGAAAAGGTAGTGATAGAGTTTACTACTTCCCGTGGCCTCCGACGAACTAGCTGAGTTGGAGAATGCTTCACCAGCTGCATCTCCTTCTTCTTCGGACGGTTTTCTTCTTCACTGAACAGCTTTTCAAAACAAACACAGAAATCTTCCATATCTCCCACCAGACCCTTCAGCGGCGGCGGTGGGTCAGCAACAGCATGGGTGGCATCAATCTCTTCATCAGCACTGGGCGGCGGCTTCTTCAAGGTACCCGGTTGCAATGGGCCTTTCATAAAATGCTGACGGTAATCCCACGTCAGTGACTCGGAGTCTCCCAGAATGGACAATGCCGAGTCTCGGTAGCCAAGGCCTCTGCGGCCCATCTTCCTACCTTTAGGGACGGGCTTAGTCCGCCCCTGCAATTGTGCGCCGAGACCCAAGCCCAGCTGATAACCCAATTTCAGAATCATGTGCCACCCTTTCGAATCCCTAATCTTGGACTTAATTTTTACATTGACTGGTGTAGTGGTGGGCTTGCGTGACGCATATGCCCATGAATAGTTTAAGTCCATCATGGAAAGAATTGGCATGTTACTCGGCCATACAGTAGGGAGAATCTTGTATGTGATTGCATCGACTGACTGGACTGTGGAGATACTCTTCACCTTAACCACCCGGCCTTGGAATGGAAACTTCAGGCACTGGTGGGCTATTGAAGGCACCGCATTTAAACTATCAATCCATGGACGACCAAGAATTGCTTTGAACATCGGGTCTATGTCCAATACGTAGAACTCCACATCCATCACCAAAGGCCCTAGCTCAGCCTGCACTGTCACGACCCCGTGGCATGCTCGTCAGGAGTTGTCGTAGGCTGCAATTATGGTTGGTGTTGGTTTAAGCATGTCCTCTGAAATGTTACAGGCACGCAGTGTACTTAGCGGACACACATTTATCGATGCTCCTGTGTCCACTAGGGCAGACTCAACGGCCACCTTGTTTAAAGAAATGGTGATGCATAGTGCCATCTGCCGTGCCTCTGGGGGTGCCAATTCTGACTCAGAAAATGAAATGGAAGGCCCCCTCTTAATGGTCACCAACACCGATGGCAAGCTGTCTACCGCCACACCCTCGCTAACCATAACCTTCTGAAGAAAAGCCCTGAGGGCGTCCTAGGGTAGCGTGGATCTCTTGATCAACTCCAAAACTGATATCTTGGCCGGCATCCGGTCCAAGTGTTGCAGTAGATCATACTTCGTGCCTGGCACGAGGTCTATTTCTTCTGTTTCTGCTGTAGGGAAAGTAACCTGGGGATTAGGTGCAGACGCACCAGAGGAAGGATAAACTATGTGGAAAGGACGCCCGCTCCAAAGGGCGTAATGTCGTGCCGGCACAACTGTAGATGGACCCCCGCTTGGCCCAGTGGGGTATATGGAGGGGGTAGAAATGGGAGTGAGGATGACGGAGGTTGGCCTGATGGGCCCTGGTGGAGGGGTAATGGGTGAAGGGTTAAGTGGAGGGGTGATGATGGAGGGTATGGAGGGTGATGGCAGAATGACTTGCGGCATGGTGGGGAATGTGGTGGGCGTGATGGGTGGTCGGGAAGGGATAGTGGGTGGAGCGGTAGTGAAGGTGGTGGGTCGGAGGATGAAGGGAACAGAAGGCGTGGG
The DNA here is from genome assembly GCA_022559845.1 of Amorphophallus konjac. NCBI lineage: Eukaryota > Viridiplantae > Streptophyta > Magnoliopsida > Alismatales > Araceae > Amorphophallus > Amorphophallus konjac. The sequence continues at coordinate 605,730,311 of CM040121.1, forward strand.
GCTAGTATGGTGGAAGGCCAAGAGTTGGCGGGGATCTCGTCATCAAAGGACCACCCAGCATTAGGGGCTGGGCGGTGGACTGCGTTTACCTGAGTCGGTGCCGGCGGCTGCTATTGTGGTTGCTGCTGAGGAGCGGGTGGATGTACTGGCATGGGATTCTGGTGAATCCCGAGGTATTGCTGCTGCTGTAGGGGTTGTTGTTGGAACTACTGTTGCTGGGGCGCTGCCTACTGCGGCCTTGCTTGTCTTCGTCTCTCTTTTATATCTTCAATTATCTTATGCATTTGGGCCCAATCAATCCTCTGGCCCTCATGCAGATCATTCACCAAATCTCTAAACTGAAAGCATCTTTCTATGGTGTGCCCGGGCTGTCGATGGTATATACAATACCTGGACTGATCGACTGTCGGATTCCAATTCTGACGTTCCGGAGGCAATTGGATGTCACCAGTGTACATTAGAGCTGAAAATATGTCGGGGAGAGTTTCTGGCAGTGGTGGATAATTAGCCCTCTTGGGTCCCGGCCGAGCAGGCCCATAACCAGTGGGAGGAGGAACATTGTGGTATTGGGGTGGCAGTTGCGACTGTTGAGGTGGTGGTGGTTGTTGTTGGGGGTGCTGAGGAGCTGGAAAAGTGGGTCGGGGGGCTTGCGAAGCGGCGAACTATGGGTTGCGTGGGGGTTGCTGGAAACGGGGTGAAGCAGGCTGGTTAGGGAATTGAACGGCCTGGACCTGCTCATTGACTTGGACCCCCTCAGTAACTGGGCCCTGAGATTTTCGGGTAGTCTTGGATTTCTGGCCTTCAAACAATGAATGGATGGGGGAGTCTTTAAATTGGGTCTGGATAAACCGGGCCCGACTGTATAACTGGTGCATGCTAAAAATGTCGTTCATTGCCAAAATATTCCGGAACGTCGGAGTGGCATTAGAAATCAGCAACTTTACTTTTTCTTCCTCCGGGATCTGCAAGGGCACACACGAGGCCATCTGTCTCCATCTATCTGTGTATACAGCAAAATCTTCATCCGGCTTCATCTTTTCTGCAACCAGGTGTGGACGCACTTTTTTTTTAACAATTATCTGGTTCGTTCGTTGGTTTATTATGTGCGTGGGCGTGCCAGTCACTGAAGTGACGATTTATTCGGGCCCCGAAGAGCCCATGGTGCACTCGATCTGACTTCGTCAGATGATTGTGTGGTTCTAGTCGAAACCGAATCTCGTCGCGCCGTAAAGGCCACGACGTCATTTACATCCCCCATACGAGGGAATACCCTTGATTAATTGCCGAAATTAGAGGCCCCGCGGCCGAAAAGAGTAATACTAATTATGCGAGAGAGATAGGGGTAGGTCACACTGAAGGTTGTATTTAAGGCCATAAACTGTCGGCCATGTCGGCCACTCGTAGACCTTTTCGTATTCGGACACAGGTCCGTGGCAGAGTCACAATGAGAAAACCGAGATAGATCCCTTCAAATGTCTGCCGAGCATGCGGCAATTTTAATGATGATTCGGAAGGTATCAGGGACGAGAAAACAAATCCGGTCCGATTAGGATGTCGGCCCGAGGTTAGATCAAAGCCTAGCCATGTCGGGGTAATTCCCAAGACTCGGGCTTGACCTGAAAGGGCGGCGTTGTTGTTCCTTTTGCCCCGGGTCACGGGGAGAGGTAGGGGCTGCAATGTGAGCCTTAGCATCTTTTGTCTGGGGTTTTCTTAGTTATATCTTCTGGGATTTCTGATTTGATGCTTATTGCTTACTCGTGCTTTTTGTCCGGAATGATTTCTCTTCTTTTATTCATGATTATTCTTATTATTATTACCCCTCCCACCTCTTTTATCGTGATTAATATTGTGCATTCAGAGTCCTTTAATTAGCGTAATTTTTATTGATTTATTTGCTATTGTTAATGCCGTTGTCGTGATGTATATATGCATGCATGTAGTGTGCCGGCGAAGGAAACAAGGTGTACCGCTGGAGGCTTGGGGTGTGCCGCTGAGGGCTGAAAAGGGCGTACCGCTGAAGGCCAAAGGGCGTACCGCTGAAGGCCAAAGGGGCGTACCGCTGGGGGCTGAAAAAGGCGTACCGCTGGAGAGTGTGTCGGTGAAGGAGGGGGGTGATATAAAGTCTGTAAGTTCTCCGGGCTCGAAGTCTATACGTTGGCTACTCAAAGTCTATACATTGAATGGCTCAAAGTCTATACGTCGGGATGTAAAGTCTATACACTGCTCAAGTCTATACACTGGCTATCACGAAGTCTGTACGTTGGCTGGCTCAAGTCTACACGTTGGACAAGTCTATACGTTGAAGTGTGAAGTCTATACACTGCCCAAGTCTGTACACTGGCTAAGTCTATACATTGGAGTGTGAAGTCTATACACTGCCCAAAGTCTATACACTGGATAAGTCTGTACATTGGGATATGAAGTCTATACGCTGCCCAAGTCTATACACTGGCTAAGTCTGTACATTGGGATATGAAGTCTATACGCTGCCCAAGTCTATACACTGGCTATCACGAAGTCTGTACGCTGGCTGGCTGGGGGTGTACCGGCGGAGGGAAGGAATGGCGTACCGCTGAAGGTTGACGGGGAGCGTACCGCTGAGGGCAGAAAGGGCGTGCCGCTGAGGGCTAAAGGGGAGCGTACCGCTGAAGGCCAATGAGGGCGTGCCGCCGAAGGCCAGTGGGGTGGGATGGTGGGGGTCCAGCCAATCCTCGATTTCTTATTTTAAGGCTTTTCTTTTCTTCTTGTCTTAATTTTTATGCAGTTTTATATAAACTTCTTCCCTTATTTTGTTTCGTTCGGTTCAGCCTCCTTTCTCACGGGTTAGGCATCCGGGCTACCGGGTAGTTGATCAGTTCGGTTCTCGTCATGGCGCCGGCAGTGGCTTGATTAGTTGAGAGGTTCATTAATTATCTTGCTCGTTTGTTGCCTCCTTTTGCCTCTTTTAATTATTTATTAGTTTCTCACAAAAATTCGGCAGCATCTCCCCTTGACCCGGGACGTAAGGGAGATAAAGGGAACACGCCCACATGGAGTGGCAGAACCCGACAACTGGAGGTGGGCCCCCGGGGGAGCAACACCTTTAAAGGACCTCGAAAAATGTGAAGGCGAACCACCGACTGAGGCACGGCCAGGGGGTGTGCCGCTGAGGGCATGAAGAGGGTGTGCCGCTGAGGGTAGCTGGGGTGTGCCGCTGAGGGCATGAAGAGGGTGTGCCGCTGAGGGCAGCTGGGATGTGCCGCTGAGGGCATGAAGAGGGTGTACCGGCCAAGAAGTGTGCCGGCCAGGGGTAAATGGGTGTGCCGCGGAGGGACCAAACGGGTGTGCCGCTGAGCGGCAACACGGGTGTGCCGACGAAGGGCCGGGAAGATGCCTCGCTGGGGGATTAAAGCTGCTGAGTATATGGGCAAAAGGGGGGGGCTCACAGGTTGTTCAAAGAAAGGAAGAGGAGGAGGCTTCAAGGCAGGGGGTGGCCTATTGGCAGCTGGTCGATCGGAGAGAGAGCGAGGGTCTCTCTTCCTCCTCAAGCGGGTGGGCACCCAGGGATGGCCCTGGCAGAGGGTGGAAAGCCTATGAGGCCAAGGGTCATGGGCAAGAGATCATACTCACAGGGAGACCCCAAAAACGCTGAAGAAATGTGGAGACGGAGGGAAAAATGAACAGCCCATCAAAGGCCGTGAAGACTAGCACAAATCACCAACAAAAATCATGGAGAAACCCGGAGAGGGTGCTTTTATTCACGGGAAGCAAAAGGGCCGAGGCCTTACATGTACATTGAAAAATAGAAAATGCCCACCACAAGGCTGTGGACAGGGGAAACCAAAAGAAGGATAGAATAGGGAGGGGGGTAAAGGAACAGAATGCAGAGGAGGGCAGACCCCCCCTAACTCTTTCCCCCCATTACATCGAACCCTCTCTCTCTTACTCTCGCTTCTTCCCGGTGGCGGTGGTCGTCGGAGGAAGCTCCCGGCGAGGAGGGCCTCTTCTTCTCTTCTCCTCTTCTCTTCTGTGTGCGTATGTCTTCCACTCTCCGAGCCTCTCTCCCTGTATGCTGGTATGTCTCTCTCCCTCTTTTCTTTTCTCTGTCCCTTTTTTGTTCGAAACGAAGAGGAGGGGTTTTTATACCCCGGGCGGCGGGAGTATTCGTGCAGGGGCGTCGAAGCGGGAAGTGGCCCGTGATCATGAGGTTTGACCTGCCTGTCCTGGCTGTCAGGGGACTAGGCCACGCGGCCCAACGATCGGCTGCCACTTCAGACGGCTCCACTGCGCGCCAAGGATGCGTAGGGCATGGGCCTCACGTCGGCCGTTGAAAGTGCCTCACGCTGTGCCGTTGAAGGGCTGAACAAGCTTGCCGCTGTAGTGCCGAAAGGGCGTACCGCTGGAACCCCGGATGGGCGTGCCGCTGAACGGCCTGAAGGGCTTGCCGCTGGGGACCCTGCAGGGTGTGCCGCTGAAGACCCCCCATGGGGGGTGTGCCGTTGAACCCCCCCCCCTGGGGGCTGCGCCGTTGAAGACCCCCCCATGGGGGGGTGTGCCGTTGAAGACCCCCCCATGGGGGGTGTGCCGTTGAACCCCCCCCCCCCCCCTGGGGGGTGCGCCGTTGAAGACCCCCCCATGGGGGGTGTGCCGTTGAACACCCCCCCCCCCCGGGGGGGTGTGCTGTTGAACCCCCCCCCCCCCCCCCGGGGGGGTGTGTCGTTGAACCCCCCCCCCCCCTGGGGGGTGTGTCGTTGAAGGCCCCCCCATGGGGGGGTGTGCCGTTGAAGGCCCCAGCGGGGGTGTGCCGCTGAGGCTTTTTGGGCGCTGGGCATGCCGCTGAAGGGCTGCTGAGGGCGAGTTCTTGGGGCCTATTCTGAGCCCGTCGTCAGCACGAGTCATGGCCCGTTTGATTTTCTTCGAGGCCCACAGGATGTGGGGCCCCTTTATGCTTGATTTCTCCGGGGTTTCTTCACTTGACGCCGTTGTCGATTCTGAGCCAAGCATGACATTTGGATGTGCAATTTTCAGTGTCCACAAATGCCCCCCACCCACGGGTAGCGCAGGCGAAGGATGAGCCGGGCGGTGCCCGCGGGTGTCTTCGTCTCTTCTTTCTTTACCGATGCCGACGGGGTGTCGAGAGCCGACTGTTGACACCCGTTTTATACCCAATAAGTCGGGTCATCTCCTTATTCATTCAATATGATGCTCCGAGTTGTTCACTCTTCATTGAATTTCTTTTAATCAGTTGAAGCCTATTTTCTGGGTCTCAATTCTTGGATTAGACCTGGTTCCTGGTGGCACTTCGTTCAAAAGCTTGGCAATCCCTCCATTCTATTTTCTTGAAAATCAATGATAATAACGGTCTGGACTAGGCGCGTCATTTCATAATAACGCATGAAGCCTAGGCCGTTAATCTTTGAAGAGTCCGAAGACTTAGGGCCTCGTTGTCCTTTGATAATAACGGTCTACTACCTAGCCGTTGTTTCCTTATGACGCCCTATGCCCTGGCCGTTACTTACTTGCAGAGTCCTATTGTTTAGATCTTCTTCCCGTCGATCTTATCCTTTGGATAGGGTTGAAAATGACGGTAATTCCTTGGAGCGTTATTTCCAAGTGGCGGTCTATCGTGCAACCGTTACTTCCTTCAGAGAGTCCTGACAGTTTAGGCCTTTTCTCTGCTACTCCGTTGACGAGATAGGGTTTTGGATTGGCATTATCTCCTTCAATTCTAATCCTCAGGACCTCTCGTTTGTTTCTTTGGACTCTTGTTGATATTATCCTCAAGGATTTGCTAAGGATTATCCTCCTTTCTTGGCTGATTTATCTTCAACTCGACCTGAGAGTTTGAGGGAGTCTATAAATAGAACCCTTGATTTCATGACCCGAGAGGAGGAAGATTTGATTCACGACGAAGTGCTGCCAAATTCAGGAGCCATCCACATCCAGGAGGAGCTGCTTCCCACGTCCATCTTCCAAGTCAAGGGAGTAATTTTGGGTTTTAGCTTGTCAAGATCATCATCTTTGCATGCTCAAGTTTCCCTTGGTTTTATCAATCAAAAGCATTGTCCCTCCTCTTCCTCCACGTTTTTTCACTGTTGCTAAGCATACACATATCCTCCTAAACTTAAAAAACGCCCAGAAGGGTTAAAAAACCAAAACTCCCCGGTAATTCCCTCTCCTTTTGATGTTCTTAAGTTCTTTAAGAATTGATGCTATGCTTGCAAAGAGGGCTAATTGAGGTTGTGTTGTTTTGCTTTCTACATCCTTGGCAGGTTTTACAGGATCACTAGCACGAGGCCCAAGTCTTCTAGCCGGCTTGAAGGGTTGGAGTTCAAAGAATTCACATCTTTTCACTGCAGGTTATCTGACGGTCAGGTGCAGGAGTGTTATTTCCTTCCGGCGGTCTATCTCACGACCATTACTTAGAAGCGACGCACAGGGTTTGGACCGTTATTTTCAAGTTGATCTGCAGGCTTTCCTTGGTTTTCTCTCCCGTGGGCGGGTGTTTCATCCACCTACTTCCAAGGTATATTCGAGTCTTTGACTCGTGTTTACTTTGGTGGCGATCACGACTTTCCTTAGTGTTGGGCACTAGCTGTCTTTTCATCAAATCTCTTTATTCCCCTTGATTGTTCCACCCCTAGCGGTGTGTTTTTATTTATCTTTGCTCCACGCTCCGACGTGTGTTTTTGTTTTTCCCTTAGCGTAATTTGATTGAGATAGCATGCCCATGCTAGAGTTAGATTTGATTGCCTAGGTTCATGTTCACATGTGTATAGGTTGAGCTGATCTTTGGTAGTTTATTTATCATCTCGCCATATCCTTTTTCAAAACCCTCACAATCAACAAAAAAAGAAAGAAGATAAGAAGAGATAGGTAAACAAACGATCAACAGATAATTTTTTGGCGATCACGGTGGGACAACTAGTGCCAATCGTGCTTCTGATTCCTGTTTAAACCTGCCATCATCTGTTTGTTCAGTTGTCTTTTGATCCCTTTGTTTTCACCCCTCTTTCTGGTTTTCTGAATCATATGACGGCCCTGTCTCGGCGCGTTACAGTGTTCTGACGCGGGGACATCAGGCCGTCGCTTGTCTCTGTGGTGTGAGCTTTCACGGGTTTTCCTGTTACTTCAGTTTGTTTTTTTGGTTCCCTGGCTCATACGACGGTCTGGAACCCCTGCGTTACATTATTTATGGCGGTCTGGTCTCTGACCGTTATTTGGCTCTGACGCAGGGGCCTTCATCCGTCACTCTCCTGGCAGGTACGCATCCGAGGTGCAGTTATTTCCGCAGTTTTTGGCTGTGATTTATTGCTTGGGTGCTGCTTGATTTCTGCCATAATTCCAATCATATCTTCATATCATTATGTGCACCGTTGTTTGCTAGATTCTAGGCTAGACTTTGCATGCACTCCGGTGCACATAGGGTCATCCATCTTTTCATATATTAGACTGCATTTTCCTACCTTGTTGTGAGGACCTCTCGTCTCCATATTCCTTGGGGCCGACTAGGAAATCACAGCAGGGACCTCCATAAGTCCCCGCGAGCCGTGGATTCCCACACGGACGTCGGGCCGGTTGTACCTTTCCCCCCTTGAGTCTAGGGTTGCATAAGTGAAGGAGTGGTCACACTTAAAGTCAAGCCAAGTCCACATCCACCTCCTATTAGGAACCCATTTGGAGAGAGCCCATATCAATCAATTCACTAAAGTTCCAAAGGAGAAACCATAAAGAAACTTTGTTTGTATCATCTTAAGCAACTTGGTTGGCTTTTGAGTGTCTTCATTCCCTATCACTTGTATCTTGTTCGAATCACCTAGGTGCGGTTGCTCATTGTGTGTTTGTTGTGTTTGTTGTTTTGCATTTATCAAGGTTGTCCGTTGCATGTGGAGTTGTTTTCGTTCGTCCGAATCATCTCCTCGAGTCGCTTCCTCCTTCACATTCTATTCCAATCCCCTCTTCGAATCTACCATGGCATCCTGCAATCCTCCTCGCTCCCAAGAGGATTCCCTTCCTCAAGGGCTCCTTGAGAACCCCCCGAGGGTTATTTCTTTCTCCGCTGGAGAGGGGACCGCCCCTCTCTCATCCTCCACTCCCATAGAAGGTGGTCAGGTCATCCCTTCTTTATCCGCTCCTTCCGCGGGCTCTGTCCTCCATATGATGGCTCAGTTGGATCCGACCCAACTCCAGGTCCTCTATCAGGCCATGCAAGGGTCCAATCCTCCTCCCTCCGCTACCGTCCAGGGGCACTCTAATTCTTCCATTATTGGGCCGTCTGTTCAGCCCACCCCGATTAAGCTCACCCCGGTCCAGCCCCGGACCATCACCTTTGCTGGCATGGAGATGGGTCAATCCTCCAATCCGACCCATCAATCTTTTGATAAGGGGAAATCGCCTATCCCCTCTCTTCCGATGGATTATCACCCCTCTGCTCTGGCGGCTCCACAGGTCCTCGTGGGCCCATCCGATTTCTTGCCCCAACAGCACGGGGTGGCCCAATTTCACTCCAATCCGGGTCTATCTCAGGCCCAGTATCCTTCTTACGGCCCCCCTAATTCCACTAGTTATCCTTCTGCTCCTTCCTATGGGCTCCCGCCCTCGGCAACCGCCATTCCTCCTGCTCACCAGATACAATCAACTCCCTTCACTGCCCCTGCTCCCTCTCGAGAGCAGGATTTGCTTAATAAGTGGGCCACCATGCAGCAACAACTTGATTTTCTTCAGAAGAAGGTGGGCCCACAATCCTTGGCTGATATTCCCGTCCCAAGCTTCCAGAACATCCGTTTCCCTCCGCAGTCTGAGCTCCCCAACTACCGTAAGTATGATGGGAACAGCAATCCCTTCATCCATGTGAGGGATTTTCTGTATGAATCGGCGCAGTTCCAATATGATGATCGTCTTATGGCGTACCTATTCCGCCGATCATTGGATGGCGTTGCTCTGGAATGGTTTTATTCTCTGCCCCTAGAAGAGGCCGAGAGCTTCAAAGTGGTCAAGGACAAGTTTATTCAGCGGTTTCAAGACCGGGTAGGCCCGGAATATTCATTCACAGATCTGGTGGCCGAGAAAATGAAGCCGGATGAGGAATTCGCAACTTATGCAGATAGATGGAGGCAGATGGCCGCCAGGGTGCCCGGCCATATTCCAGAGGAAGAAAAAGTTAAGCTGCTAATTTCAAATGCTTCGCCCACCTTCAAAAACATCCTGGCAATAAACGATATAGCCAATATGCATCAACTGTATAGCCGGGCGCGATTTATACAAACTCAGTTTAAGGACTCCCCTATCCATTCTCTTTTCGAAAACCAAAAGCCCAAGTACCATAAGAAACCACAGGGGCCGGTTACCGAAGGAGTCCAGACAAATGAGCAAGTACAAGCTGTTGCTTTTCCCTACCAAGCCGCACCATTCCGCTACAACCAAAGCCCTCGCAATCCGCAAAACTCCGCTCCGCAACACTTTCAAAACACTCCACAAAATCCTATGCCTACCTTCACCATCCCGCAAAACACCTTCACCGCACCACAACAACCACCACCATCACCGCAATACCATAATGTCCCTCCACCCGGCGGCTACAACAATAATAATCCCAACAGCAAGCGCCCGGCTCCCAGAAGAGCCCAGTATCCTCCATTGCCAGAGACACTTACAGACATATTCTCAGCGCTCATGGCAGTAAATGCAATTCAACTTCCTCCAGAAAGGACGATTTGGAACCCAGCTGTTGATCAAACTAAGTATTGCATGTTCCACCGGCAGCCAGGTCACACTATAGAAGGATGCTTTCACTTCCGAGATCTCGTGTACGACTTACACGAAGGACAGAGAATAGACTGGGCCGAGATGCATAGGGCCATTATGGAAATCAAAGAGAAGAGAAGGCAGCCGCAGGGGCAGCAAGTGCAGCAGCATCCAGCACCGCAGCCGCCACAACAGCAGCCACCGCAGCAAGCACAAGATCTGGGCATCCATCAGAATCCGATGCCGAACCATCAACCCGCTCCTCCGCAACAGTCGCCAGCACCGGCACAAGTTAATGTAGTCCAACCACCGGCCTCCAACGCCGGGTGATCATTTGATGATGATGGCGCCGCACCACAGGTCATGGCCTTCCACCACAAACCTTCCTTCATCCTCCCTACACAACCAACACCCTCTCCGCTCATCCCACCATTCACACCCGCTCCACCAAATCCGCTCACCATCCCGTCGTATCCTTCGCCAACCCCCATCACCGTCATCACACCACCATCCAATCCCGCACCTATCCTTACCCATCCATTCACCCTGCCTTCACCAGCATCCACGTCCATCACCACCCTACCACCCACCAATCCTTCACCTATCATCCGCGCATCCCCCATTAACTTCACCAACCCTCCGCTTTACCAAACTGCCTCCCCCACGCCACCTATTCCACTCATTCGCCCCGCAGGGCCCATCATACTATCCCCCGATGCCGCGGCAAATTGTGCTCTAAGGAGCGGGAAGATGTTCCATCGGAACTACGCCACTACTAGCAATCCCCAATCTTCCCAACCGGTGGCCGAACAAGAGGAAGCTGAACCGTTACCGGGGACTCAATATGATTTACTGCATCATCTAGATCGGGTACCCGCCAAGATATCTGTGCTGGAGTTAATCAAGAGGTCCACTCTCCATCAAGATGCACTGAGGGATTTTTTGCAGAAGGTCATGGTTAGTGAAGACATGGCAGTCGACAGTCTACCAACGGCACTAGCAACTATCTCTAAAGGGCCGGCAATCACATTCTCTGAGACCGAGCTTGCACCTCCGGGGGCTCGGCAAATGCCGCTCTGCATAACAATTACTTTGAACAAAGTCGACGTTGAAGCAGCACTGGTCGACACTGGGACCTCAATTAATGTCTGCCCCCTCAGCACTCTCCGAGCCTGCAATATATCTGAGGAGTTACTACGGCCTACCCCCACCACTATAGCAGCATACGACAACTCAAGGCGGGCATGTCACGGGTAGTCACTATTCAGGCTGAGCTCGGGCCTCTTTCCATGGCTGTAGAATTCTATGTACTTGATATCGACCCTATGTTCAAGGCTATCTTGGGTCGTCCCTGGATCGACACACTTGGCGCCGTGCCCTCTACCGCGCACCAATGCATTAAATTCCCTTTTCAAGGGAGGGTCGTCAAAGTTAAAAGTTTATCCACGGTACAGTCAGTGAAGGCCATCTCTGAACAGATTCTTCCTACTCTCTGGCCAAGCAGCCGGCCCGTGCTATCAGTGCTAGACCTAAACTTTCCTTGGGCGTACACCACTCCTAAGCCCGTCACTACCCCGGTCAATATCAAGGCAAAGCCGCAGATTCGAGATTCGAAGGGGTGGAACATTATATTGAAACTGGGCTATCAACCGGGGAGAGGCCTCGGTGTACAGCTGCAAGGGATGACCAAGCCCATACCAAAAGGAAGAAAAATGGGCAGACGAGGTCTCGGTTACAAGGAGACAGCATTATCAATGATGGGTGACTCTGGGCCGCTTACCTGGGATTACCGTCAGCATTTTGTCAGAGGGCCCCCACAGCCGGGCACGTTAGCTGCGAAGACAGTCCAGTCAGAAACCGACACGGTTTGTCCAGTCACCAGTCCACCCCCGTTGCCAAGGGGGCTAAATGATGATGTGATCGACTACAGCTGGGCCCTCCAGGGGCTGTTTTGTGAAAGAGGCAGCCAGAAGCCACAGAAGGTTCAGCTTATGCAATGGAGGCCGAAGAAGCGGCCTGGTGATGATTCAAAGAAAGAAGGGAGCTCGCTGATTGCTCTTGCTCTTTCTCCCTCTCATTTTCAGTGCATGATCCAGCTGAAGGAGTTTGTACCCCGTCCTCCTCCGATTATGATTAATCCATCTTTCAGTGATCCATTCCAGATTCCAATCAATCCTCCTGCTTATGGGCCTCGCTGCCCCATTAATCTGCCTGCTTTCCCCATCCCTCCGTTTTTTAACTCTCAAATCCACGAGATGTGGGGTTCCTCCTCTTGTGATCTTTTCTTCGATTGCATCTTTCCTGAGCTGTTCCCTATGCAGCTCCCGCCTCCTCCGTCGTGCTGCGTGGTCTCCACTGATCTCCAAAAAAAAACGTCAAAATTGAAACGGAGATTTCAGTGGAAGATTATGCTATCTGTCTCCATCCTCCTCGTCCCAGGGGCACAAGTCCCCTGCTACTTCCCTTCCATTAAGCTTCCTCTCTCCTAGGTCAGAGTTAGGGTCTAGCGAGTCTAGAGAAGTAGAGTCAGTTAGGTCTAAAGAAGTAGGGTCTTGTTCTAGGTCGTCCAACCCTTCCCCTCCTGAGCCGCGCTCGCTTGCGCATCCTTCCCGATCTATTCCTGATAGATTCTTGCAAGATCTACCTCAGCGGTGTCATGCTCTTTTGAAGTGCCCAGAATTCGTCGCCACGGCGATTGCGATTGAAGATGAAGAGGAAATAGAAGGGGTGTGGAGCGATGACGGATTAGGCGTCTATGAAGTGCTGGATGAGAAAGATCCAATTGATGAAGACAGCGATGTAGAGGACACTGCCGACTTATATGCAAAGGGACTGAAGAGATTCGACCAGCCGTCGACGGCAGTGGATGAACCTACGAAGGAAATCGACTTGGGAACGGAAGAAGATCCAAGGCCCATCAATATTTCAGCTAATCTCCCTCCACAGGTAGAAGAGGATCTAATTAAGGTACTGAGGGAGTATAGCGATTCTTTCGCCTGGTCTTATGAGGACATGCCAGGTCTTGACCCCTCCTTAGTGGAACACCGACTCGTGCTTAAACCAGGGGCAACACCTGTTAAACAAAGGTCGAGAAGATTTCACCCCCACATGGCCTTGCGGATTAAGGAAGAGGTCGACAAACTTTACAAGGCCAAGTTCGTCAGAGTAGTTTTATAGCCTCAGTGGGTGGCAAACATAGTCCATGTTCTCAAGAAGGATGGGAAAGTGCGCATATGCATTGATTTCAGGGACCTTAACAAAGCATGTCCTAAAGATGATTTCCCGCTGCCTCATATAGACGTCCTTGTTGATAACACTGCCGGGTACGAAGCTCTATCATTCATGGATGGGTACTCGGGCTATAATCAGATCCGTCTCGCTCCTGAAGATCAAGAGAAAACTTCCTTCACCACGCCCTAGGGCACATACTGCTATATAGTTATGCCTTTTGGATTAAAGAACGCAGGCGCCACCTATCAAAGGGCGATGATGGCTATCTTCCACGACATGATGCACATCTATATGGAAGCTTACGTGGATGACATTCTGGTGAAGTCAAGATCAAAGGAAGAACACCCCTCTATTTTGGCTAAGGTGCTGCAGAGAGCCAGGGAGTACAAGCTAAAGATGAATCCGAAGAAATGCGTATTCGGAGTCTCCTCGGGGAAGCTGCTAGGTTTCATAGTGAGCAAACGGGGGATCCAGATTGATCCTAACAAAGCACAGGCCGTCATGGATATGCCTCCGCCAAAGAACATTACGGAACTTCGAGGACTGATTGGTAGATTGCAATTCATTAGAAGATTCATATCCCAGCATTCTCAAAGATGCCGTCCGTTTTATGAATTGCTCAAGGCGGGGGTCAAGTTCGAATGGAATCAAGATTGTCAAAAGGCCTATGAGGACCTCAAGGAATATCTATCCAATCCCCCGGTTTTGCAACCTCCTGTCCCTGGGAAACCCCTGATCCTATACATCTCGGTCATTGAAGACTCCCTAGGGGCGGTTTTAGCACAAGTGGATGACGAAGGAAAAGAGCGGGCTGCGTACTATCTTTCTCGGTTGTTTAATCCAGCTGAATCCAGATACACCGCTATGGAGAAGACTTGTGCCGCCTTAGTGTGGGTAGTTCAGAAGCTTAAGCATTACTTTCTCGCCCACCCAGTTAGGCTGATCTCTAGAATGGACCCGATCCGTTATCTCTTAGAAAAGCCCATTCTTTCTAGTAGGCTAGCTCGCTGGCAGAGCTTCCTCTCTCAATTCGATATCACCTTTGTCGTTCAGAAGGCAGTCAAAGGATATGCCATCGCTGAGCATCTTGTACATCTCCCTATTCCTCACACCGACTCTATTCAGAACGATTTCCCTGATTAGCATCTCTCTGTCCTTTCTCAGCATCCCTTCTGGTCTCTGCACTTTGATGGTGCGCTTAACTCACAGGGCCAAGGGATCGGTGCTGTCCTGCTTACTCCTGAGGGAGTGACCATCCCCTTTGCTTATCAACTTCGATTTCCTGCTACCAACAACATCGCTGAGTATGAGGCTCTCCTGGCCGGCTTGAAGCACGCCTATCTCTTAGGCGCGCGTTATTTAAACATCATAGGAGACTCTCAGCTCGTCTTACGGCAAGTTCTGTCCACTTACCGTACCCGTGACCCCAAGCTCAAGCCCTATCAAGATTTGGTCATGCTCATCGCTAAGCGATTCCGCAAGCTAATCTATATCCATACTCCCCGTTCTCTGAACATTCTGGCGGATGCATTGGCATCTCTGGCCTCCTCCTTATCCTTCCCTCTCAGTCGTAGTACTGAGACTGTCGTCGTCCAGAGGATGGACGCACCCTCTCTCCAGGATCCTTGGTTCACCAACCTTAGGAAGTCTGCAGAAGTGAGAGCTGAAAAGGAAGATCTCGAGGAGGTATCATTGGCAGAACTAGAGGAGATTTTGGATGAAGAAGAATTGCCTTGGTACCATGAAATCGAGTTATTTTGCAAAGAAGGGGCATTCCCAGAAGGGGCAAGAGCTGAGCAGCGCAAAGCAATAAGAAGAGCCGCCGCAAGGTACACTATCATTGCAGGAGAACTGTACAGGCGCGCTACTAATGGAATGCTCATGAGATGCCTAGATGATGTGAAGCTTGGAAAGTAGCAGAAGCAGCACATTCTAGCGAGTGTGGAGGTCATGTCAATGGCCAGGCTCTAGCGAAGAGGATTCTTAGGCAGGGCTACTATTGGCCCACTCTGGAGGAGGATTGCTCCCTCTATGTCCGAGGTGCCTTAAATGCCAACTCCACGCTGATAAAATCCACTCTCCAGCTTCATCTCTTCATCCTATGACCGCTCCTTGGCCATTCTCTATGTGGGCTTTCGACGTCGTCGGCCCACTCGGTGATCCTAATTCTCAGACCAAGCAGAAATCCTTCATTCTCACAGCAACTGAGTACTTCACCAAATGGGCCGAAGCCGAGGCGTACGCAGAGATCAAAGCTACAACGGTGTGCCGCTTTATCATGAAGAATATCATCTCGCGGTTCGGAGTGCCAAGCAGCATCATCACCGACAACGGACCCCAGTTCGTCTCCCAGAGCTTAAGACCTCTGTAAGAAGTTCAAAATTACATTGCATCATTCATCACCATATTACCCTCAAGGCAACGGTCAAGCCGAAGCCACTAATAAAACTCTTCTTAAAATCATTAAGAAAACATGCGAAGCGCATAAATTTTCTGATTGGCCTGAAAGATTGGTGGAAGCTCTGTGGGCTTACCGCACCTCCGTCCGTACTCCTACGGGACAAACTCCCTATTCTCTAACCTACGGGATGGAGGCGGTGCTCCCATATGAGATCTTAATCCCTTCACTCAGAGTACAGCTCGATAAGGAACTTAATCTCGATGAACGTCGAGAGGCGTTGCTGGTCCAACTGAACTCCTAGATGAGAAGAGGATGAATGCGGCCGATCACGTATCTGTTTATCAAAAGAGAGTTTCGCGTTATTTTCAAAAGAAGGTAATTGAACGAAAATTTTGCAAGGGTGAAATGGTTTTGAAACGCAAATTCATTCGGTCTGCAGGTCCTAGGTCTAAATTGCAACCTAACTGGGAAGGGCCGTTTGTAATAAAAGAAGCTTATTCAGGGAATGCCTATCGTCTAATCAACGCGGAAGGTGAGGAGCTCTCTCACCCGTGGAATGGGTTGTATCTTAAGCGTTTCTTTCCTTAAAAATCTAAACCATGTGCTTTTCCGGCAATAAGAAATGCCTCCCTATCTTCAAAAGAGAGTCTTGAGTAAGGCAAACACACACTACACGACGCCCCTGGTCGGTTCCTTGCTTAAAAGACACCGTTTTTCCTCGGCCATGCTTTGGGGGAAAGTCAAAGTCCCTGTACGTTTCATTCTTCGGCTGCATCCAGGGGCAAGGAGTAAATAAGAAGGAGACAACCGATCCAAACTCCCTAACGAGAAGAGGTCTCAAATAGGGGCAAGTCCGTTATGACCTGACTCCACAAGAAAGAAAAGAAAAGAAAAGCAAAGGAGTGCTCTTTACCATGAAATCAAAAGCATCATCTCAAGGTCTGTGAATGAATTCTCAAAAGCTCCAAAGAAAAAGAAATTAGGCATGACAAGAGTGGCAGTACAGTTCCCCGCGGGACGTTATGAGCCCGGTCGCATGCATGCCTAAGTGGATAAAGGTTCGATGACAGACATAAAAGCCCCGGCACAACAGACCAAATCTCTAATAAGGTTGCACGGTGAGGGAATCAAGTTCTAAAAACTTCCATATCTGGCCTAAGCTTACCCCCATATTCTTTTTTTCTTTTAGGACTGAGACGAGTACCCTAGGTATGGCGTTGGTAAAAACACCGTCACAATGACCAGGTCTCGGCCAGGGGTTGTCACACTATTTGCACGCCGATCTCGAGACTCAAGCTAAAACAAGGGAGGTCTCGTGTTGCTAGAGAGGCACTGGTGTTTCAAAATCCAAAAACATCAAATATGTTTCAAAATCCAAAAACAATCAAATATTTTCAAAATCCAAAAACAACAAATATTTTCAAAAATCCAAAACATTAAAGATTTTCCAAAACCCCCAAAATACCATCATATGCATAGCATGCATCGCATTTTCATTATGTTTTCGCCTATTTAATAAGGCTCCACCCCTTGACCAAATATCAAGAAACGGTCATTATCTAACTTGCTTCAAGGCAAGGGGTTGAGTCTAAGAACAGAGCTAACTTGTTTAATGTCTAAGTGTGTGCAGAATACAGGGGCAAGCCCAAAGGTAAAAGCTCACAACTATGCAGGTTCAGGTGTGTAACGTGCCAGCATCAGACCGTTACAGTCATGTAACGGGCCCATCTTTGACCGTCACTTCCTTCAGGCATGGGCCCCTCGTCTTTTCGTTAAACCATCACTATGACGGTCTGAGACTCACCGTTACTTGAAATAACGGCTCAAGACCCATCCGTCACATCCTTCAGAGACTGAGCTCTTGTTACTTCCATTATGACGGCCTATCGCAGACCGTCATTTCCAAATAACGGCCCAGAGCCCATCCGTCATATCCTCCAGAAACCCCATCTACTCACATCATTCTAGCATTCCACATGATGGAACCCAAGATCTTTTAACTATGGCAATCTTATCTCACTCAAGCAAAGATTAATGAAATATAAATCTTGATAAAATCAAAATTGATTGTCAATAGCATAAATATCTCTCATAAACAAAAGAAAATCAAGGTACATTCAACTTCTTATCCGCAAGAGGGCGGATTCTGCTCAACTCTTCCAAGTAATCTCGGCGTGTTTCGTCGTTCTCTTCAACTTCTGCTTGCCACGGACGCACCTTGCTGATCTCCCACATGGTCAGCGCGTTCCGGATCGCTCTTTCATCTTCCTCGGTCCCCATCTTCCTAGGTAGAAGGGGAGGGTAGTGTGATAGTGCAGAAACGCTGATTCGAGGTAATCCGATCTGAAGATGGCACCGGTGTGGGTTGTAGATCGCCATGGTAGTGTTTCCAACCAGCTGGAGGTCCAGGCCTTGACGCCGCGGTATTTTAAGAAGAATGCTTCGAAGAACGCTTGGTCGCATGATGAACTTATCCAGTGGCAAGAGTTGAAGAAGAGGCGCCATTCATCCCGAGTTTTCTTATCCGCCGTCCTGCATTCAACATGAGAAGAATATCCAAAAGCCCCTCCAATGAAGAAGAGGGGGTGGCTCCCGAAGATCCGGCTCGCCGAAGTTATATCTTCCTTGGGAAGGAATTTGATTCTCACTCCTATCCAACACTCAAGGAGTATCATGGAACCGAACAAAGGCCCTCCAAGGCAAGCCGAGCTTAGTCCTTCATAGAGGTATGAGAGGACCGCTTGAGAAATAGACATACCCCGCCACAGTCCACTAATAATGCTAAGATTTTGGATATCTAAGAGGTGGTCGGTTGTGGAGAAAAGGAAGACCCCGCACAAGCAAACCGCCACCGCCTTGGCTATTGCTTCGTGTCTCTCCCACTTGTTTTTACAGTGAGACACTATCCATTGTGCCATAGGGATCAAGTGAATGTGGCGCGGGCTGATCATGGTCCGCACGTCCTTTGGGTTATGAATGAAGTCGCTTAAGATCAAGGACGGATCAATAGGTTCTATTGTATAGCAAACCCGATCCTCATCCCCCACCTTAGTCTTAGGAAGGGCTAGGTAGGTCTCTACCTCCTCCAATAGGACGGTTGCTTCAAAGGAGGGGAAGATGAAGGTATGAGTTTGTGGATGCCATAGTTCCACAAGGGCTGAAAGGCATGGCCAATCCAAAGACAATTTCTGGAAGTTTTTGCCTAGAACCAAGAGGGGTTGGAGGTGCCATGCTTTGAGGATTGATACCACCTCTAAAGGGAGTGCCTTTACCATGGGAGCCACCCACTTCAGGTTGGAGTAACACCTTGGGCCAGGAAGGGCTTGAAGAAGAAAAGAAGAAGGAAGGTTATGAAGAAAATTAAAGTGCAGCAAAAAAATCTGAACTTTGGATGAAGTCATGCAAGCTTACCACCCTTTGGACATTAGAGCTTAGATGCTTGGGGATCGAGGATAGCCGTTGAAGCTCCCCATGTTCCCTCCTTGCAGCCTTAGGGCCGGTGTAGATCTTCTCTTCCATAGCCGCCATCTCGAAGCACCTCTTCATCTTGATTTCTGCTTGTTAGGGAGAATTCTTCAACCCTAGAACAGAGGTTTTTGCAAGCTGCGATTTTGGATAAGTTTCCCAAGTTGCTGGGGCTTTTTATTAACTTTGGAAGGATAAGATTGGAGTTGGGAGGCTTTATCTGAAATTTGGATAAGTTCTAGCAAGAGATTAAGTGGCTGAACCTCGGGCTCTAAGCTCTCACGGCCGAATCCGTTTTGGAAACGACCCAGACTCTGACGGTCTGTCGTAGGGCCGTTACTTCACTCTGGCGCGCCTACCCTGGGCCGTCACTTTTTCTGTGGGTTGGGTTTTCCTTAAAACATGTTCTGTGGCTGTTTACGGTCTGGTCTCAGACCGTCGCCTTTCAACGGACGAACCCTAATCCGTTATATCCTTCAAATCGCTCAAGTCTCTCTCTTCTGGGCTGAACGCCATGTAACGGTCAGGTTAGGACCGTCGTTTCGTTATGACGCGTCTCCTTCAGGCCGTCGCGTTTTCTGCGAGTAGTTCTAAAACCATGTTCTGCCATGAACAACGGTCTGGTCTAGGACCGTTGTTTTCTTTTAACGCTCCTACCATGGGCCGCTATTTCCTCTGCAGCCCGGCTATCAGAATAAGATATTTCATGAATGACGGCCTAAGGTAGGCGCGTCGTTTGATTATGACGGTCCAAGATCAGACCGTCATTTCCTCTGCTACTAAATTCAGGCAGTTAGTCTATCCTTTGCCTAGACCTGGCGGTCTTTCACATCTGTACACCACACCTTCTCCACACAAGCATTCATTCACACATACACATCCATCATGCGTACTTTCAATCACTCATTCGTGCATATCCATTCATACATCCACATAAAAAAGTCAACAAAAATTTCATTTTCATAAAAAGGCATGTACAAGTGGTAAGAAAAGCATAAAAGTACATCATTCGGCCGGCTTATCCGTCGGGCCGCCCTCATCCTCTCCACCCTCGGGTTTCCTAGGTGGCGGTGCTATGGAAGCACTCTCCTCCTGCTGTCCTCTCTCTGCCCTCTCATTTCTCTGTTGGCCGGCGGAACTAACTAGGAAATCCCCAACCGAGCCACTAGGGGCAGCACTCCTATGAGCCCCGCTCCGGGAAGAACTCCGCTCTGGTGCCCGGCCTAGCATCCGGACCGTCTGCTCCATTGTCTGCAGCCTGATCTTCAGTGTGAAGATCTGGCGTCGCGTCTCCCGTGCCTCGGTCCGGTAGCGATCAAGATCCGCGGTCCCAAGGCGAAGGTCCTTCACCTCGGCCCGCGCCCGTGCTAAATCTGCTCGAAGTCGCTCCATCTCCACATCGTCCACATGTCGAGGGGTCTCCGCTCTCAGTCGGGCTATCTCTGCCCGCACGAGCTCCGTCTCTGCTCGAGCTCGATCAGTCTCGGCCCGGCTCCTCTCTACCTCTGCCCTCGCCTGGGTGGCCTCCGCCACTGCCGCTGCCAGCTCTATCGCCTGTAGATTGCATTGCATTGCATATAGGTTAGTCATATAAATTTAATTAGCATAAGCATAATCATAAAGCATGTAAGTATCTTACCCGCTCCGCGAGGGTGGCCTCCGCCTCCTCGGCCCGGGCAACCGCCCGAGTAAAATCAGCATCTCGCCCAGCCCTGTCTCCCGCAGGCTGCGAGGACGACGATGGGGCATCCGGTCCTGCTCGTTGAGCTCCCTCTGCCCGCTGCATTGTCATAGCCAAAGCATTAGCATCATGCATAATCATAGTCATATCATAAGCATTCAGAATCTCACTAGGAGCTCCAAAGCAGTCCGGTACTCATCCCGCTGCTGGATGGTAGAGTGGAGTAGTCCCTCTAGCTCAGCTATCCGCCCCTCAGGATCGAGCTGCATGTAGAAAGCATGAGCCAGCATGTCACATCCGCATTTCATCATATAGAAAGAGTTTCTTAGTTTAGAATTGCATACCGGTCGTCGGGTACCTCGGTATACCCGGTCGCCGTAGTGTCGAGCGAAGGCCTTCAGGTAGGCCTCGTCGCTCTCTGCCCGCTCTTTCACAGCCCTGCCTCGCTGCCTCCAGTCGAGGACGTACTTCGCCTTCCGGGCACGCCAATCCACATTCCCACTAATACCTCTCGCCGACTTGCCTGGATGGTCGTCGGTGCGGCGTGGAAAGGTCACCTCGGGCTGGTGTAGTCCTCGGGTCCGCAAGATCAGCCTGTAGTGCAGAGGCTCGATGATGTGGAGGCAGTGCAGCCAGACGTCTCGTCCCCGATACGATAGAGACGCCTCCACCCATGGCTGTCCTGTGTAACCCTCACCGCGGTAAGGGGTCCACCTCACCTGCAGGCATTTAGATCCATTAGCATTCGCATAGCATGAGCACATATAGGCATATAAAGCATTTAAAGCATTTAAGTTCTGGGCTCACCGATGTGTGTGGGTAGGAGTCCAGGTCGTCCTGGATCATCCGGGTCTGTCTCAAGACCGACCCCGTATCCCTCGCCACCGACCATCGCCTCGCGATCGGTATCAGGCCAGGATGGAGTAATGCGCCTCTCCCAATGCCCGGGAGGTACAAATAGCTCCAGATCTGCATTTAGGAATCAAGTCAGTTACATAAATCATCAATCATAGCATACATCATGGCATAGTAGAAAGCACTTAAGCGCATTTTTACCTGTAGGAAGGGCGAGAAGCCTCCCAGCATCGTCAGTCGGTCCGTGGTGCTCAACGAGTTGATCAGGAAGGCCAAGACCGCTGCTCCCCAGGCGTATTTCCTCACTCTGCTTAAATCCTCTATCAGCGGCAGCAGTCTGCAGCTGATGACATCCGCTCTGGTCGCGAACAGGAGCTTCCCGAACAACAGTATCAAGAAGCGCCTCATCACTCGATCCCCCTCCTCTCCTGCCTCTGCCGCCACACGAGGGCGCACCCGGTCTATCACTCTGCTTAGATGCTCCTCGGGCAGTTCTCCCACGGCAATCGCTGCCCCTCTCAGCCCCAAACTCTCCTGCAGCACCGATCTCGAGAGCTGGGATGAAGACTGGCCCGGCCTGATCAGGTCCAACCCCAGTAGCTGCTGCGCTATCTCCCGATAGTCGCCGTACGTCCATCCTGTCACTGCAGCGCCGTGGACTCTCAAGCCTGTAATTCTCGCCATGTCTTCTAGCGTGGGGATCATGTGGCCCCACGGGAAGATGAACGCCCTGCTAACCGGGTCCCACCTCTCGTGCAATGCGTACAGCAATGGCGTATCCATCCGGATCACCTCGATGCTGAGCATCTCGGCGAAACCCATCTCTGCAAGTCTGTCTCTCTGGTAGTCGGGCAGTGCCTGGTACACCGCCCGAATCTGCAGCCATGAGATCCTCGATCTCCTCTTTCCCTGCATTGCATATTAGAGCACTAATTAGTCCATTCGCATCATATAGACATTGCATAAACATTAAATATCGAAAAGAAAAACAAAAATTTGAAAATTGAAAACCCTAAAAAGAGTTTGGAACCCTGGCAGAAGTAACGGCCCTGGGATGGGGCGTTACTTGTCTCTGACGGCCTTAGCTTGGAGCGTCAGAGGAGTGACGGTCGCTGGCGGGACCGTCACTTAGTCTGCCAGTAGGGAATTTCTCCCCTGCATCCCCATGACTTCTCACTTTGGCCAAATGGCCTACAAGTGTTCCTAGTGGGTTCATAGACCCATTTCTACCCTTATCCCCCACATGCATTCATAAATAAAAACATAAAAATCAAAAATTTAAAAATTAGGGCGGAGGGCCTACCTCATGGTCGAGGACCTTCCTCTTCTTCTTCTCTGGTTCCTTGGGCTCCTCTGCACCCAAGGAGGCTTCGGTTGGTTCTTCCACGACCGTGGGGACCTCCTCCTCTTCCCTTGGCTCCCTTCCCCTCGGTTCTTCCTCCACGGGCGGCGGGGTGGTCTCTCGTTCGAGCCGGCGGTGGAACCGCCTTATAGCCATCTTCTTTCCTCTCCCTCTCTTCTGAGGTGGTGGCTGCGGTGCCTCGTCGCCGGCCATTGGAGTGTGGAGATGGAGGTCGCCGGTGGGTTTTTCTGGTTTGGCGTTTTGGTTGTTTGAGCATGAAATGAGACCGAACGGCCGTTCGGTTTGTTTTTTTTGAAAACTCAGGAGAAGCGACGGTCTATCGTTAGACCGTCACATCATCCTGACGCCCCCCTCTAAGGCCGTCGCTTGTGACGGACTGTTTTATTGAAGAATATGAACCGACTCGGTGTTGACGGACTAGGCTTAATCCGTTATTTTCATGTGACGCTCCTGAGTCAAGCCGTTATATGCTTGCAAGTTTCTTGATGAATGAATGGTCAAAATTAATGTTTAAACTTATCTCCATCATAAAAACATTTGATGAGTTTATCACACAGACAATGGTTATGCCTTAACTATTATCATAACTATCTTGTTGGCTAACCTATCTTTCATGAAAGGAACTATGAACAGAAGGCACGCTTCGCCGTCCGTCAAGCAGGTAAGTCAGGTATTGTATCTCGTTCCCTTATCCCTTAATGCATTACTATATGTTATCTATGATATATTATCTCGAGAACCGGCTGGTCATTCAGGTGTCCTGGGATCTGATGTTCCCCTTAAACAAAAATGATGATGATCTAAGTTCACATGAATAATCGTTGGATAGGCCGTTAGGTTGGAAAATTTAGGGATGATGGTTCTATCTTGCACGCCGTGGTTGCAGATAGTGTCTTGACTCTGGTTTCCCCAATCTAGCAATATTATTCTCGAGTATCTTGTTATTTTATCTTTCTTTGCATTTGCTTTGAAGATTTGTTTTTCTTTAGCCCAGCATGCATCATACGCATTCTTTGAGCATTCATGAGCTTCATTTGTTCAAGAGGTCTCATTGACGGTGAACAGCTGTGTTCTTGATCCTGGATAAGGAGAATTATTCCACTCTGAATTTGAAGGTTTCCTTCGATTTGCTCGCTTGATCTGGTTGACTGAAGATTCCTGTCTGGAGTTTAGTCTCTTTCCTTTCCGTTGCCTCCGGCGGCCAGCCGTGTTTCCTTTCCTTAGTTAATTAAATCCTCCAGACTTGCATCCTTTGGTTAGCTATTTCCTTGTGATCAGTTTTGAAGTTTTTCCAGAAAATTCTTATCGCTTGTTGGTGAAGAACGGGTGTCGTTTACCTTAACGCCCTCTTTTTGATCCACTCCGCTTCATTTCCGCTTCATCTCCATGTTCCATTTCACTTTCGCTTCACTTCCGCTCGTTCCCCTGCAAAGAGGACGTTAAGGAGGGGCATCTGTTGACACCCGTTTTATACCCAATAAGTCGGGTCATCTCCTTATTCATTCAATATGATGCTCCGAGTTGTTCACTCTTCATTGAATTCCTTTTAATCAGTTGAAGCCTGTTTTCTGGGTCTCAATTCCTGGATTAGACCTGGTTCCTGGTGGCACTTCGTTCAAAAGCTTGGCAATCCCTCCATTCTATTTTCTTGAAAATCAATGATAATAACGGTCTGGACTAGGCGCGTCATTTCATAATAACGCATGAAGCCTAGGCCGTTACTCTTTGAAGAGTCCCAAGACTTAGGGCCTCGTTGTCCTTTGATAATAACGGTCTACTCCCTAGCCGTTGTTTCCTTATGACGCCCTATGCCCTGGCCGTTACTTACTTGCAGAGTCCTATTGTTTAGATCTTCTTCCCGTCGATCTTATCCTTTGGATAGGGTTGAAAATGACGGTAATTCCTTGGAGCGTTATTTCCAAGTGGCGGTCTATCGTGCAACCGTTACTTCCTTCAGAGAGTCCTGACAGTTCAGGCCTTTTCTCTGCTACTCCGTGGACGAGATAGGGTTTTGGATTGGCATTATCTCCTTCAATTCTAATCCTCAGGACCTCTCGTTTGTTTCTTTGGACTCTTGTTGATATTATCCTCAAGGATTTGCTAAGGATTATCCTCCTTTCTTGGCTGATTTATCTTCAACTCGACCTGAGAGTTTGAGGGAGTCTATAAATAGAACCCTTGATTTCATGACCCGAGAGAGGAAGATTTGATTCACGACGAAGTGCTGCCAAATTCAGGAGCCATCTACATCCAGGAGGAGCTGCTTCCCACGTCCATCTTCCAAGTCAAGGGAGTAATTTTGGGTTTTAGCTTGTCAAGATCATCATCATTGCATGCTCAAGTTTCCCTTGGTTTTATCAATCAAAAGCATTGTCCCTCCTCTTCCTCCACGTTTTTCACTGTTGCTAAGCATACACATATCCTCCTAAACTTAAAAAACGCCCAGAGGGGTTAAAAAACCAACAACTCCCCGGTAATCCCCTCTCCTTTTGATGTTCTTAAGCTTTTTAAGGATTGATGCTATACTTATGTTGAGGGCTAATTGAGGTTGTGTTGTTTTGCTTTCTACATCCTTGGCAGGTTTTACAGGATCACTAGCACGAGGCCCAAGCCTTCTAGCCGGCTGGAAGGGTTGGAGTTCAAAGAATTCACATCTTTTCACTGCAGGTTATCTGACGGTCAGGTGCAGGAGCGTTATTTCCTTCTGGCGGTCTATCTCACGACCGTTACTTCCAAGCGACGCACAGGGTTTGGACCGTTATTTTCAAGTTGATCTGCAGGCTTTCCTTGGTTTTCTCTCCCGTGGGCGGGTGTTTCATCCACCTACTTCCAAGGTATATTCGAGTCTTTGACTCGTGTTTACTTTGGTGGCGATCACGACTTTCCTTAGTGTTGGGCACTAGCTGTCTTTTCATCAAATCTCTTTATTCCCCTTGATTGTTCCACCCCTAGCGGTGTGTTTTTATTTATCTTTGCTCCACGCTCCGGCGTGTGTTTTTGTTTTTCCATTAGCGTAATTTGATTGAGATAGCATGCCCATGCTAGAGTTAGATTTGATTGCCTAGGTTCATGTTCACATGTGCATAGGTTGAGCTGATCTTTGGTAGTTTATTTATCATCTCGCCATATCCTTTTTCAAAACCCTCACAATCAACAAAAAAAGAAAGAAGATAAGAAGAGATAGGTAAACAAACGATCAACATCGACCTGGTTTGTTATTTGTGGGTCTCTCTGTTAGTGCCGACGGGGTGTCGGGAACTGAAGTAGTATGTTGGTCTCTTTGTCTCTTCATCAGTGCCGACAGGATGCCGGGAACTGAAGTAGTGTGTTGGTCTCTTAGTCTCTTCATCAGTGCCGACAGGGTGCCGGGAACTGAAGTAGCTTGTTGGTCTCTTTGTCTCTTCATCAGTGCCGACAAGGTGCCGGGAACTGGAGTAGCATGTTGGTCTCTTAGTCTCTTCATCAGTGCTGACAGGGTGCCGGGAACTGAAGCAGCATGTTGGTCTCTTCATCAGTGCCGACGTGGCGTCGGGAACTGAAGCAGTATGTTGGTCTCTTCATCAGTGCCGACAGGATGCCGGGAACTGACATGACATGTTGATCTCTTTGTCTCTTCGCCAGTGCCGACAGGATGCCGGGAACTGACATGATTTGTTGGTCTCTTGGTCTCTTCGCCAGTGCCGACAGGATGCCAGGAACTGACATGATATGTTGATCTCTTTGTCTCTTCGCCAGTGCCGACAGGATGCCGGGAACTGTTATGATATGTTGATCTCTTTGTCTCTTCGCCAGTGCCGACAGGATGCCGGGAACTGACATGATATGTTGGTCTCTTGGTCTCTTCACCAGTGCCGACAGGATGCCGGGAACTGACATGATATGTTGGTCTCTTGGTCTCTTCGCCAGTGCCGACAGGATGCCGGGAACTGACATGATATGTTGGTCTCTTGGTCTCTTCGCCAGTGCCGACAGGATGCCGGGAACTGACATGATATGTTGATCTCTTTGTCTCTTCGCCAGTGCCGACAGGATGCCGGGAACTGACATGATATGTTGGTCTCTTGGTCTCTTCGCCAGTGCCGACAGGATGCCGGGAACTGACATGATATGTTGATCTCTTAGTCTCTTCGCCAGTGCCGACAGGAGCCGGGAGCTGGCCTGGTTTGTTGTCTCTTAGTCTCTTCGCCAGTGCCGACAGGATGCCGGGAACTGACCTGGTTCGTTGATCTCTTGGTCTCTTGGTTTCTTCGTCAGTGCCGACAGGATACCGGGAACTGACATGCTTTGTTGATCTCTTGGTCTCTTCGTCAGTGCCGGCAGGACGCCGGGAACTGACATGCTTTGTTGATCTCTTGGTCTCTTGGTCTCTTCGTCAGTGCCGGTAGGACGCCGAGAACTGACATGCTTTGTTGATCTCTTGGTCTCTTGGTCTCTTCGTCAGTGCCGACAGGATGCCGGGAACTGACATGCTTTGTTAATCTCTTGGTCTCTTTTCTTTTTCTTTCTTTTTTGTGCCACATTACCGATACAAGCGCCCTTTCGGGTTTTCGCCGGTACCGGCCCCCTCTTGCTTTTGCCCACGCGCCCTTTCGGGTTTTCACGTGGCGGGATACCCAATTTTGCCCGTAGTGCCCTTTCGGGTTTTCGCCACAGCCGAGTCGTTGCCATTTTTACCCTTGTTCCGGTGCAGGGACAAGTCCGGCGGGGTATCTCCATTTTTAACCCCATTTTATTTTTTTTATTTATTTTTTTTTCTTTTTTTGGGAATTGGGTGATATGCGAGTGTAGGCTAGGGCACGAAGCCTTGCGCCGGAAGATATGGTTTATTCGTCGGCAAGAATAGAATGCCAGCGCAACGGGAGAATCTAAGCCGATTCGGACGTAGGGTCCGTAATGGCCATGTTGTGCGGAGTGGGTGGCTAGGGCACGGGGCCTTGCGTCGGAAAGGGACTTGTTCGTTGGCAAGGGATTAATGCCAACGCAAGGATAGAGGTTCTGCCGATCCGGACGTAAGGCCCGTGACGGCGATATTATAGGGCGTGGGTGGTGGCTGAGGCCCGAGGCGATGTGCCAGAGACAGGCTTGTTTTGGTGGTAGGACAGTGGCACTGTGACAAGGGTAGAGCCGCAGGAGTAGAGTCGTCTTTGCTAGTGTGGACGTTCGTCCGACTGGGATCGTGGGGATGGGATATCTTCCCCGGGGACATTTATTATTGTGTGTTGTCGACTTACTCCTCCGCATATGTGAGCGGATGGGTATGTACATGTGTGTACACATATGGGTATATATATGTATATATATATATATGTATTCATTTAGTGTACGTATTACATATATTTATTTTCTTTTTGCTTTCCCTCCCTTTATCTTCTCCTTTTATTTTCTCCTTTTATTTCCCCCCTTTTTCTTCCTCTTTTTTTTTTATCCCCCTTTGTATCTCCTTCCATTTTTTTGTCATTCCTTCTTCTTCTTTTCCTTCCTTTTTTTGTATTTTCTCCCCCTTTTTTTCTTTTCTTCTCGCCCCCTTTTTTTACTTCCTTTTTTCTTTTCTTTTCTTTTTTTCCTCTCCCCCTTTTTATATAAAAAAGGGGGTGGGGGGGCGTTTCGAACGGTCACCCGTTTCGAATCCCCCCCCTCTTTCCTCTTTCTCTCTCTTTGGCGACTGAGCGGACGAGAGCCCCTCCCGTCCCTCTCCTCTTCTTCTCCTCCGAGCGCGACTGTCGCCGCTACCGTCGTCGTCGTCTCTTTCATTGCCGGGGTGAGAAGACGGCCACGGAGGGGTTCCCCCCCCTCTCTATCTTTCTCTCTTCCTCCCCCTTTTCTTTCTTCACCGCGGACGGCGGTCGGGGCCCTTGTCTCCTCCGTCTCCCTCTCCCTATCTCTTCCCTTCCTGTCTCCTTCTCTTCTCCCCCCCCCCCCCCCCCGTTCTTCTTCTTCTCTTTTCCCCTTCTCTTTTCCTGCTACCGCCGGTAGCACCGACGGAGGGGCTCGACCAGTGCCGCGGGGCGTTCGCGGAGTGTGCCGGAGAGAGGGCGTGTCGGGGAGGAGCCCTAAGGGCGTGTCGGGGAGGAGCCCTAAGGGCGTGCCGGGGAGGCGCTTCCGGAGTGTGCCGGAGAAGCCAGCTCCAGGGGTGTGCCGGGGAAGCCAGGCACCGAGCGTGCCGGGGACGGATTTGATGAGTGAGTGCCGGGGAGGACGCCATGGGGCGTACCGGGCAGCGCGGGGCACGAGTGTGCCGGGGAGCGGTGAGCCAGAGCGTGCCGGTGAAGCGGGCACCAAGTGTGCCGGGGAGGAAACCCGTCTAGGTGTGCCGGGGAATTGGCCGAGAGGTGTACCGGCGAAGCCCTCGGGGGCGTGCCGGCGAAGGCTGTGTGGGGTGTACCGGGGAGCACACGAAAGGGGGCTGTGCCGGTGAGGGCCGCTGCAGAGTGTGCCGGGGAAGGCACTGAGCAGCGTACCGGTGAAGAGGCTTTAAGCCAAGGGGAGAAGACTTTTGCTCGGCGGACTTCTGGTGTTGCCTCTCGGGGCCCACCATGCTTTGTTGGGGCCGTCACTCCTTGTGGACACGCACCCGTGTTTTCCCCTTACGCCTCTGGCCTAGGGGAAACTCTGCCGAAATTTCGTCAGAAATTGGCAATATCTTATTCATTTGACTTGCAGCAAAGCCCTTCTTTTACAGTCTTTCACTTCCTTTTGCATGTGGCTTATTCTGATCTTCTGTTTATGTATCTTTACAGATAAATGGCTGCCCCAAGTGGTTCCTCTGCTCCTACTACTGCTGTCGGGGCCGACCTCATCCCACGGGGTCTGGTGCCAGCAGTTACCTGGCTGAATGTAGAAGACTTGGATCAGGAGCATGCAGAAATAGCCGCTTTGGCAGGGTCATCCGAATCTGACGGGGAGACCATGGATTTCCAGAGGCTTGCCAGGGTTGACAGCGGCTTCACATTTGACCGGGTCACCGGGGAGTATCGGAAGGACTTCCCGAAGGACAGACACCTGGTTCGATTTCTGAAGCATTTTCGCTCGCGGGAAGGACGAGACTTCCGGGTCGTGAAGAAGGCCAAGCAAGCTATATTGCAGGCCCGGGATAGCTTGTTGTACAGCGTCCCCCGGAGTATTCCGATGTACCTGGTGGGAGAAGCCCGGGAGTGGAAGCCAGTTCTGGGGATCGAGGGGGTGCTGCCGACCGAAGACAAGCTGGTACGGGCGCCTCAGTTTACTCCGGCAAGATGGGACCTGTCTGCCGGAAAGGTGCACAACGAGGCGCCTCGATTCGGCCTATTCTTGGCTCCCTTGAAGTGGGGCTATTGAGAAGAGCCGTTCATCTTGGACTGCTTGGCCATCAGGTTCAAGTACGAGCTGTCACTGGGCTGGTTTGGGGAGCTGAAGCTTCAGGATGCACACAGCTTCCGGGAGAGGGCGGTGGAGTTTACGGAGCACGTGCTATTCAACTATGCTCCGCTGCTGGTTCGGGTCGGTGTTTATCATAGCGTGTACGCTTCCCGGTATGGCTACCCCATCTCCAAGGGTCTCTGCTGCGGCATGATAGAGGTATTCAGCGCGGAGACCAACACCTTCTACACGGCGGAGGGCAAGACTTCACTTGATTTGTGGAGTCTCAGTCAGCTGAGTGGCTTGCCTATTGATGGGGAGCCCTATGAAGAAGTATGTCTCCCCGACTTGATCAAGGACGAGACCAACGGGGATGGTTATTATTCTCTGGGGTATTCATATCGGTACCTCATGAAGGCATACCGGGAGCTGTACCAGGCATCGCACAAGGGGAAACAGCCCGCCCGCGGGGACAGGAAGAGGGTGCGCATGCCCCTGTGGCTGGAGTATTTCTTCGACGGGCCGAAGCGGTACGAGGAGTTCCCCTGCGTCAGTACTGCCGTGGCTCCCAAGAAACGCGCGAAGCCGAAGCTCGACGTGAAGATCCCGTCCAGAGGGCGTCGGAGCAGGCCTAACCCGATGGGCTTGGACCCCCAGACCCACTGCGCCGCCTACCTTACGTACTGGCTGTGCTCATTCGCCATGCCGTACGGCGACGAGACAGTGATTCGGCCGGATGCCATCTACCCGGCATGTCAAATGGCGTGGGGTATCAGGCTGTCGCTGTGCCCGGCGACCCTTTGCTTAATTTACAAGGCCCTGGGGGATATCAGCACGCACCAGTTCCCACGGCAGGCCCGGTATGTGTGCCCACTGCACTTCTTCAACGCGTGGGTCTGCTCGCTGTTCCCGGAGTTTGCGCCGCACGTTCTCCAGGACTGGGGGCTGATGCCGAGGATGTTAGAATTTGCCAGTGCTGAGCCGGGCTCCACCTCTATGCGGATGTATGATATCCGGGGCCGGTTGACAACGGTCCCCCGGGATGCGGTCGGGACTATTCATTTCTAGACTCTGGCGGCACATTCGAGTCCTCTGGTGAACAACAAGAGGGAGTGCAAAGACGACCAGGTGGAGAGGTACGTCCACCCTATTAGCCAGGAGAATGTGATCCGCCCATTACTGGAGTCGGAGCTGAGGGACTGGGCGCTGTCAATTCGCCCGAGCGTGCTGGTGTTCAGGAAAGGAGAGAACGTGCTGCTGGAGCCGTATTACCCCTTCCGGTTCGGTCGCAATTTTGGGTATGACCAGCATATCCCTACTTATCATGCACAGTTCGGCCTGCCCTTGCGGAGCGTCCGGGGGAGCTCAGTTGCTGAGCACGCCAGGAGCTGGTGGGACTTCTTCCACCGGGCGGACTCCGCCTCCTTTAGAGTACCGGCCCCGGGTCGTGTTCCCCGAGTGACCCAAGATTATATTAAGTGGTGGAATAGCCGGACGGCCTTCTATCGGCTTCACAAGACTGATTGCTGGGATGGGGCCGAGAGGAAATTCCTTAGTCGGCAGCCGATGCCGGTTCTTGACATTAAGCCAGACCATCTTCTTCGGCTCAAAAATAGACAAGAGAAGGAGGTGGCAGCATATCTGGTGGCTCGCCGGGAAGCCCGGGATAAGAGGCCGACGCCGAAGGTGGAGCTACCCCCGGTGGCCAAGGATCATTACCAGAAGACGCTGAGGGACCTGTGCCAAGTGGGGAGCGACCGCCTGGACCTCATCAATTACCCATTCCCCATAGAGGAAGAGGGGACTCCTGCCAGGAGCTGGCGTCCAGAGAGGGATCCGGCCTGCCCGTACTGCACGTTTATGAGGCGGGAGGAGAGGCAGCCCGAGAACTATAAGGATACCACGTGGCTATACGTCCTCCTCCGGGTGAATGGGATGAAGATCGAGGATCTGACGGCCTCCCTCCTGGGCAAGCGCCTGCACGTCCCTTATTATTATGCTGACGGATGGGGCATGGACCACTTTAACCTTTTCTGTCACCTCTCCTTAAAGAAGCACGCGGATCTGGCCAACCTTACGGACCGGTGCCAAACGATTGAAGACGTTTGCTGGCTAGTCCGGGAGGCGGCGCGCCGGGACAAGGAGACATCCCTGAGCTACTGGCCGATCACGCTGCGGCTGTACACTGGCCCTCATGATATTCAGTCTCTTCTTGCTTTTCGGTTTTGTCTCTTAGCACTGCGGCCTTCGCGGTGAGTTGGGTATTAATCGTAAATGCATGTTCGTTCTTTCCCCTCTTTTCTTTGCAGACCATCCTGACAGCACGCAGATGGCCACGTACCGGAACCTCCTCTGGCTGGTGAAGAAGCCCGCGTATTTTGAAGCAGCACCGCTGGCCCCGACCGCGGCTCCCTTGCCTAAGGCTACGAAGAGGCCCCGGGCTAAATCGCCTGTGAAGAAGGCGGTGGATGACGCCAAGGCGGCTAAGCAGCGGGACACGAAGCGGAGGAAGATAGAATCGGCTAAGGCTCCGACGGCTGTCCCTCCGGTACCACTAGTCCCGTCTTTCGAGGAATTCAAAGCTGCCCGTCCCGAGCCAGGCCAACCTGCCGGTCCGCGTCCCCTCTCTTTAGTGCGCCTTTTGAATCTCCCTCCTCCTTTTTTATTTTGGAGTGGGGCCCTGACACCTGGGTACTTCTTTTGTTTCAGCTTCTATGGAAGAGCCCATGCCCACGCCTGACATGGGCGAAGTTGCGGTCCCAGCGGAGGCGACCCCGGCGGCGGCTCCAGCTCCCTTGCCGCGGGCAACGGGAAGGCCCCGGGCACAGTCGCCCGTTAAGAAGGCATTGGCTGCTGCCAAGGTGGCCGGGCGAGAGACGGTAAAACGGCGGCGAACCGAGGCATCCCCGGCTCCGACGGCAGCCTTGCCGATGGCCCCCGTCTTGTCCTTCGATGAATTCGAAGCCACGCGGACCGAACCGAGCCACGAAGCTGGTGAGGTTCATCGGCCGCCCGTGTCGTCTGTGGTCGACCGGCCTCCTGAGTTGGCCTCGGCTTCGTGCATGGCGACGATGCGCTTCTATCTCTCGGGCGAGGGTACGGTTGGGACTCCCGAGAAGGCGTTGCCTGTTGAGGAAGCCCGCGGGTCATCTCGTGTCGCAGGAACTGAAGGGGGTAAATATTTTCGACTACACGGTTACCTCCCCCCCTTTTGTCCTAGGGGCCAGTAGATTCACCCTGGCTTATCTTCTTTTGCATGACAGGCGTTGCTGCGGTGGCCACCGAGTCATTGGGGCCTGATCCCGACCTCCCGACGACGCTGATATATGTGAGGAGGAAGAAGATCGGAGCGCGAGCCTCGCCTAGCCCGAGGGAGGACGTGCTGGACAGAGACTCTGAGGTGGAAGTTCCTCTGCCGGCCCAGGCCGAGCCGACGGCGGTCGAGTCTCCGTCTGGGGAAGAGGTAGATTACAACTACTCTTCCGACGAAGTAGCTCCTGACGAGGGCGTGTCCGGGGCATCGGAGCCGCCCGAGCCGGCCTTTGGGGCCCCCTTACTTGCTGGCTCCCCGAGCCTTGTGGGGAAGACCGCTGTGAGTGTGAGCTTGTTTGGGCCGGCTCTCCCTCCTCTTTTTTGTGATTGACTGACGACCTTATCCCCCCCCCCCTTTTTTAGGATTTTCAAGAACCGGCCGAACTTGAGGTCGCAGAGGAGACTACCCCGGCTGCGCTGATCGACCGCCCAACGGGGGTCGATGTCGGCATGGGCAAGTTGGCTCTTTTACTCGACGCCCTTAGAGAGGAAATGCCCGTGGAGCCCTCCGGTACTACCAGAGCGGCGGGCGAGCCTCTGGAGGAGGGGGAGATCGCGCCTGAGGGTAGCATCATCCCAGCGGCTGAGGTGAGTATGCGGGCTCCGCGGTCTCCCTTTTGCATGGTTTATTTTAGATGGCGAGTAGCTGATTCCCATTCCCATGGTCAGGCGGTGCCGATATCGGGGAAGGCGCCTGGCCGTATCCGGAAGGCAGTGGCCAAACGGAGACCGAGCATTGGCCCGATAGCGGTGGAGGGGCCAGCTCCAGTCTTGGGCTTGGAGAGAGAGAGCCTGGCTGCGCTCGTGGAAGCGGGACGTTTACCCCAGCTGGTGGTTCCGCTTCTGCCCTTCCCGAAACTCCCGGCTCAGATGGAGGACCCGCTCTTGCAGCAAATATTTGCGGGGCTCCGTGCGCATCTGGAGGGATCTCAGCCGCGAGCGAGGAGTTCATGGGTGGGGACTTCGGGCCTGGCCTTACTCGAAGCTCCTCCTCTAGCCGAGGTAACAGCACCTGCACCCCTGCCCCTTGGAGCAGTGGCAGAGTCGGGCCAGACGGAGGCAGAGGGGGCAGGGGAACTCCAAACGATGGGGGCACCGGAGGCTTCGGCAATGGTCTTTTCCGTTCCCCAGGCAGTGGTCGGCCAAGAGTCTCTCGTCGAGCTACGCCGGCCGGGCGACTTGACCCTCGCCCTTCCTTCATCTTCAGTGGCAGCAGATACCGACCTGTGGGCAGAGGTGGACAGCACCGTGGAATTCACTCCTCCGGTCGTGCCCTCAGTTAGTCACACGTCCTCAGAGGCGCCAGTCCGTCAGATGCTGATCACTTTACGGACGATGCTCCTCGCCGACGCTTCTCTGTCGTATCGGGAGGTGCATACCATCGTGACGCAATTAACGGGGGCGCTGCAAGTGCTTGGCTGTCCGCTGGGGGAATGGTCACGTCGGGTCTTGCTATTATTGAAGTACGTCAAGCGCCGTGAATTCCTGGAGTCTCAAGCTCCTGATGAGCGCGCCGCTCTAGATGCTCAGGCAGACGAATATCTGCAGATCCTAAAGGCCCGACGCTATGGTAGAGAACGCCACGGAAAGGCCTTAGAGGAAGGCGAAGGCAGCGTTCATTCCTTCAGGAGCCGGATCGAGGAGCTGGAGGGCTATCTCGCTGCGGCTAAACTTGGCCTCGCCGAGGCGGAGAGGGCGGTGGCAGAGGAGAGGGAAGCTCTTGCCGTCGCCGACGTTGAAACGGTGTCTGTCGAAGTGGAGCTCGCCTGTCTTGAGGGATTGAGGGGCCGACTGCGCGACAGGATAAACTTCCCTTGGGTCGGGATCCTCCCTCTCGAGGACATCTTCAGGGACATCGACTAAGTGTTGCATCCCTTAATTTCTCTCTTTTTTTAAAAAAGTGTAACACAGGGGTATGCCCCGCGGCACATGTAGTTCGATCCTCTTTTGAATAGAGCAAGGCATTTATGATTTCACGCGTTCTTTGTGTATGCATTTGTCTTTCTTACCCTTCTTTCTCTTCCTTGCATATTGTTTTCTTCTTCCTCTTCCCTTGCTCTTGTATATTTCCCCCCTTTTTGTGTAGAGACCCATTGGCAGGGTATGAGTCCTTACGGGGATTCACTTTGGGAGGACCAGGCAGGAACCCATGTCAGGGTACAGGAGAGTGCTCGCCTTCCCAGGGGGAGGACGAGGGGACCACTCCACCATACCGAACGGGCAACTCCCTGGTTTTGCCGTAATATTGGAAGCGCGTGCTGGTCTCGAGTGAGGGGTACTTGGCCAGAGACCCCTTTCGCCGTTCAGAGGTGGCGGACAGCGAGGTCTGTTCAGTCAGTGACTCAGACGGGAGGTCCGATCCAAAGGGGTACTCGCCCCCCGGGGAGGACGGAGAGAGGAGTTTGTCTAGTCAATGACCCGGACGTGAGGTCCGAGCCAAAGGGGTACTCACCGCCCGGGGAGGACGGAGAGAAGAGTTTGTTTAGTCAATGACCCGGACGTGAGGTCCGAGCCAAAGGGGTACTCACCACCCGAGAAGGACGGAGAGAAGAGTTTGTTTAGTCACTGACCCGGACGGGAGGTCCGAGCCAAAGGGGTACTCACCGCCCGGGAAGGACGGAGAGAAGAGTTTGTTTAGTCAATGACCCGGACGGGAGGTCCAAGCCAAAGGGGTACTCACCGCCCGGGAAGGACGGAGAGAAGAGTTTGTTTAGTCAATGACCCGGACGGGAGGTCCGAGCCAAAGGGGTACTCACCGCCCGGGAAAGACGGAGAGAAGAGTTTGTTTAGTCAATGACCCGGACGGGAGGTCCGAGCCAAAGGGGTACTCACCGCCCGGGAAGGACGGAGAGAAGAGTTTGTTTAGTCAATGACCCGGACGGGAGATCCGACCCAAAGGGGTACTCACCGCCCGGGAAGGATAGAGAGAAGAGTTTGTTTAGTCAATGACCCGGACGGGAGGTCCGACCCAAAGGGGTACTCACCGCCCAAGAAGGACGGAGAGAAGAGTTTGTTTAGTCAATGACCCGGACGGGAGGTCCGAGCCAAAGGGGTACTCACCGCCCGGGAAAGACGGAGAGAAGAGTTTGTTTAGTCAATGACCCGGACGGGAGGTCCGAGCCAAAGGGGTACTCACCGCCCGGGAAGGACGGAGAGAAGAGTTTGTTTAGTCAATGACCCGGACGGGAGGTCCGACCCAAAGGGGTACTCACCGCCCGGGAAGGATAGAGAGAAGAGTTTGTTTAGTCAATGACCCGGACGGGAGGTCCGACCCAAAGGGGTACTCACCGCCCAAGAAGGACGGAGAGAAGAGTTTGTTTCTTTCTTTTTTAAATCAATTTTTGGTACCCCCGTTGATGCGGGGCGGTGACTGGAAATGGGGGGCGTTCCCCTTTTCGGGCTTCTTCTTTCTTCCTTTTTTTTTTCCTTCTCTTCTCTTTTTTTCTTCTTCTCTTCTTTTTTCTTTTCTTTTTTTTTTCTTTGCTTCTTCCTTCTTTCTTCCTTCTATTCTTCTTTTTTTTGCTCTCTCTTTTTTTGCTTCTTCCTTCTTTTTCCTTCTATTCTTCTTTTTTTTGCTTCTTTTCTCTCTTTTTTTTTCTTTGCCTTTTCTTTTCTCTCTTCTCTTCCTATTATTCTTTTATATATATTTTTTTTGAAACCCGGCTGGTGGTCAAATCATTTGGACATTAATTACGCACATCCGACCCAAAATGGGGAGAAGAGTAATATTATTACCTGAATGGGGGCGCCAGAGCGCGATACAGTCGCAAGTGCCTTCCATTAAGAGGCGGGAATTGAACCTCCCCGCGGTGGTTGACAATTACATAGGCTCCGCCTTCGTAGACTTTTTGGACTACGTAGGGTCCGAGCCACTTCTCGTTTAGCTTACCCTTGGGGTTGGCCGCCATGAGATCTCTTCTCTTGACCATGACAAGGTCGCCCTTCTTGAATTCGCGTTCCTTGACGAGCTTGTCAAAGGCGCGTGCGATCCGGGCCTGGTAGACCTGGATATTCTGTTGGGCTTGAAGCCGCTTTCCTTCCAGATTGGAGAGTTCGTCGAGCCTTCGCTCGGTGTTGGTCTGCCCTTTGGGGACAAGCCCCTGCTGAATGGCGACCCTGAGGGACGGTATCTCCAGTTCGACGGGGACGATTGCTTCCGAGCCATATACAAGAGAGAAGGGCGAGCAGCCCGTTGGGGTCTTGTATATGGTTCGGTACGCCCAAAGCGCTTCATACATTCTTCCTTCCCAGTCCCTTTTATTAGAGCTAACAGTCTTGGCCAGGAGAGTGCAAAGTGTCTTATTGAAGGCTTCGGCCAGCCCATTGGCTTGTAGATTGTAAGGAGTTGATGTCCTCCAGTCAATTTTGTATTTTTCTACTAGCCGGTAAACTTTCTGGTTGCGGAAGTGGCTGCCGTTGTCCGACACAATCCGGTCGGGCACGCCGAACCGGAATATAATGTTGCGGCGGACAAACCTGACCACGATTTCTCCGGTGACCTCCCGTAAGGCAACAGCCTCTGCCCAGCGGGAGAAGTAGTCGGTCGCCGCCAGAATATATTTGCAGCCTGTGGAAGATGCGGGTAAGGGGCCCACAACATCCGTTCCCCATTGGGCAAACGGCCAGCTGGGCGCGGTTGGGTGCAGTTGCACGGGAGGCCTCCTGGGTATGGTGGCATGCTCCTGGCATCTCTGGCACGACTTAGCGTACTCGCAACAGTCGTTGAACATTGCAGGCCAGTAATAGCCAAGTTTCTTGATTTCAATTTTCATTTTCGGCCCCGCCTGGTGTGCACCAGCTGTCCCGGCATGGACCTCCTTCATAACTCTCCAAGCTTCTTCAATAGACAAGCATCGGAGGAGTAGCTTCTGCTTGGCATCGACCACGGTCCGGAATAATATTCCGTTTCGGAGCTCATAGGAGTCTTTGGTTCTGACTAGCTTGATCCTTTCTTCTCTTCGGTCAGGTAATTGCTGGTGTTTGAACCACTGCATCAGGGGATCTCTCCAGTCAGGTAGGTTGACGGCTTCTGCTGTAGCGACCTCTAGGTCCTCTTCTTCTGACTCTTCTTCTATCATGCTGGGCATCTGGCGCTGGCTCATTACCTGGATATGGAGAGATCCATCTGGAGGCACTGCCAGTGAGCTCGCCAATTTTGCCAATGCGTCGGCTTGTGCGTTCTCCCCTCTGGCGACATGGCCTATCTCGAGGAGGTAGAACCGCTCCATGAGCCGCTTCGCCTTAGTGTGATAAGGGAGCAGCTCAGGTTTTCGGACATCAAACCGTCCCTGGACTTGCTTGACGACCAGCAGCGAATCGCCGAACACTTGGAGCATTTTGATCTCCATTTGGAGGGCGACCTGGAGGCCGATGATCAGAGCTTCATATTCTGCTTCATTATTGGTGCAGGGTTTGCTAATGCAGCAGGAAGTGTGCATCACTTCTCCGTCTGGGGACTTGAGAACGATGCCTGCTCCGGCTCATACCTTGGCGCGCCCGGATGGGGTCGCTTCTGTTCTCGAGGCCCCGTCGAAGTATAGCTGCCAGATGGCTTGTTGTACTTGGTCTACCTTGTTGTGCATCCCTTGGTTTTGATGATGACAATAGGATATGTTTGACTAATCTAAGTTCTATCTTGTCTCTTAAAGCAAATGGTTTAGTTATGTGTGTAAAGATAGTGCATTGAATTAATGCCCATTTGATGATGACAAACAATGTTTCTGATCAACTCAATATAAATCGGATAGTTCAATTTACTTCTGATAAGTTAAGTAATTTCAGGTCCACTGAAATCCAAGTGGAATCAACAAATCAGAAGAAGTGTCAAAGGCCGATTGTCGACCAGGGAAGTGGTTATGGTCGACCAACGAACTCAACCAGAAAAGCATCAGATCATCTGTCTTCTGGAAGCACCTTGGCTGTCGACCAAAGCCCCACCTCTGGTCGACCACAGAACAGCCAGAACATCAGACAGAACTGACGGCCATCTGTAATTCGTTCCTTGTCGACCAGCGACCAGGCTGTGGTCGACCAACGGGCGAAGTGAGTTTCAGCCAGAAGAACCGGCCGTCTGGGGAATGCCCATTGTCGACCAGCGACAGGGTCATGGTCGACCACGGGCTTTATAGCGTCCAGAACCGAACTCTAACCGAATTCTGTTGAGGTTCCTTAAAACCTGCAGATGGTTGTTGCAGGTTGTTGGGCTGCCCAGGAGATAAGATTCCGCACGGGAATCAAGGAAACAATCTTGCTTAGAAGTGGTCAAACTCGTTCTAACGATTGGATTTAAACCGATCCCTATTTTCTAGCAGATTGGCGCTCGATCTGAAAATTGCGCGGGAAGAACTTCAAAGGCGGTATGAAGAATATAATGCAACTAATCACGAACAAAGAAGCAGTGAGAGAGCACGAAATAGAAGCCAAGGAAGATATACACAGAAGAGGAAGAAGGAGCTCTCCACCAATCAAAGATCTGCAGAAAGGTTAAAGGCAATCTCGTTGCTGCAGAAGGAAGACTTAGCTCAAGACTGTGCGATCTCCAGCAGCAGAACAATCTAGGGCAACTGACTGGAAGATCAACAGGGAGTCTAGGCTTCTTCATAAGAGTGATCAAGTCCCAGGCTGAACATCTATTCTTCTACACACGCCAATATTCAGTCCTGTCTTTCATCACCTGTTCTTATCATCTTTCCATTTGTGATTACAATTATTGTCAAGCTGTGAGGCAGCAGAGTCAAGCTGTGTGTCAGCAGGTACAAGCTGTGTGTCAGCTGTGTTTTGATTGAGATCAGAGATTCTCATAGTGAAGCCTTGCTTGAGTTAAGCAAGGGGTGGATGTAAGTCTCAGGAAGAGACTGAACCACCTTAAAAATCCTCTCTTGTGGTGTGCTTGTGTGTGTTTGATTTTCTATACGTATGCTTGCATCTTTACTATCCGCATTAGTTCTATAATTCATTAATTACCAGTAGCTCATTTGGTCGATAGTTAGTAAATCAAAGAAAGGGGGAAAGATCTATTCACCCCCCCCTCTAGATCTATTCAGTCCGTATCCAACACGTGGTATCAGAGCAGGTTCTCCAAAAATGTGGTCTAACAACCAGGAGAGACCGGGCGGACTGAACTCTAAAAGCCTCATAGCTGAGGGGCACTCTGTAACTAGACCTCCATATTTTGATGGAACTGATTATTCTTATTGGAAAAATCGTATGCAGGTGTTCTTACGTGCGCAAGACCACGAGATGTGGAGGGTAGTGAGCCGCGGACCTTTTGAGCTACCGGAAGATGAAGAAACCTGGACCAGAGAACAGGTCAGGAAATCAACTGTCAACTGGGGAGCCATGAACGTAATGCAGTGCTCACTACACCCCACAGAATTCTCAAGAGTTTCCCAATGCGCAACAGCCAAAGAAATGTGGGATCGTCTAAAGGTAATCTACGAAGGTACTTCCGAGGTAAGAGAGACAAAAGCAAATATGCTAGTCTCAGAATATGAGATGTTTAGGATGAAAAATGATGAAAGTATTTCTGAGATGTATGCCAGATTAGTACAATTGACTAATGGCTTGAAGAGCTTAGGGAAGACATACAAAGAGCAGGAATTAGTGAGGAAGATTTTAAGGTCTCTCACATCGATGTGGCATACCAAGGCCACAGTCATTGAGGACTCAAAGGATCTCACAACAATGACAGTGGATGAGTTAGTAGGATCCCTGATGGCCTATGAGGTCAATCTGAAGAGAAAGGAAGATGAGGGGAAGAAAAAGAAGCAACTTGCCCTAAAGACTAAGACAAGCACCTCTGAGGTGTCTGACAATGAAGACTCATCTAGCTCAGGTGAAGAATCTGGTGAGCTAGCCATGCTTACAAGAAAATTTAAGAAATTCCTGCGAAAGGAAGGTAAAGGATTCAGAAATCCAAAGGGCATGGTAAGGAAGTCATCCCAGTTTAAATCTGATAAACATAAGACTTCTTCTAATAAACTCATTTGCTACAATTGCAGGCAGCCTGGACATATGAAGGCTGAATGTCCAGAAGCTCCTAAGAAATCAAGCTTCAAGTGGAAAGGCAAGAAACCCAAGGCGATGATTAGCACTTGGAGTGAGGAGGAAGAGAGCAGTGAAGAGGAAACAACTTCCGAGGAAGAAGAAGGAAAGC
This sequence comes from Amorphophallus konjac, assembly GCA_022559845.1. NCBI lineage: Eukaryota > Viridiplantae > Streptophyta > Magnoliopsida > Alismatales > Araceae > Amorphophallus > Amorphophallus konjac. Next base: position 605,771,832 of record CM040121.1, read on the forward strand.
TTTGTCTGATGGCCAAGGGAGACAACAGTGATCTTGAGGTAAGTTCCCCATTTCAAGACTTCTCTAGTTCGGATTGGGAAGAAGTATATTCAGAATTGCTTGATACTTATGAAAGAATAAGAAAGGAAAATAAACATTTGAAGAAGAAGATCAGTCAACTGAATAAAGACAGCAATTCAATGGAAAACAAAACTGAACTAGAAATGGAAATCAAGTCTCTGAAAAACAAGCTGAATCAAATGGACTTAGATGAAGAAAACCACAAGAGAATGTCCGAAGAGAATGAAATGCTAAAAAACGACATTGATGAGCTAAAACTAAAAACTCAAGAATATGAACAGGAAACTAAGTTAAGTCAAGAAAGAAACAATTCACTCAAGGAAGAAAACAGTAAGCTTCTAAAAGAGATAGAAAGAATCCAAGGTGAATTGGAAGATAAACAGGAAGCCTTGGAAAAAATGACCAAGGGTCAAGAAAACTTAAATGCTGTCTTGGGAATAAAAGTAAACTTTCAAAAAGAAGGGTTAGGATACAATCCTACGGCTAAAAAGGAATTCCAAATAAAAACCGTAAATGGGATTGCTGACTCAAAAGGAAAAAGGCCCCTGATTAATCTATACCAAGATAAACAAGAGGATGTAGCTGAATGCTCCTCCAAAAGGAACAATGTCACCAAGGAAGAGAGAAATTTTAAAGAGAAAACAGTCAATCAATATAAGATTCAAAATAATAAACAAGAAACCCAAATTCACAGAAATCACCAAATAAACCAAGTTAAAGGACATAAATCTGGAAAACAAGGTGTCTGGAGACAGGCTGGTCGACAACAGACCCTTCATCTGTCGACCAGAGGATCTGCCAGAACAGGCGCTGGTTACTGGAGAAGCAGTGGTCGACCACAGGTACACCAGATGTCGACCAGAGGTGGTGCCAGAACAGACGCTGAGTTCTGGAGACGCGATGGTCGACCACAGACATACCAAAAGTCGACCATGGCCAGACAAGCAAACAGAAATCACAGGTTTTCTCGGGTAAAACAAAATGAAAACTTGAATACACAAAGGTGGACTCAGATTAAAGAAACTTTAGAACAAAAGCAACCCAATCTGAACAAGTTCAAAAATAAAAATGTACACTGCTCTAACAGAATCTGGGTTCCCAAAGGATTACTGCAGCAATTTCATAACTTTACAAGTCATCTTGGACCTGGGTACCATTGGGGTCCAAAAGTTTCTGTGTAACTTGTGATGCAGGTGTGTTTGGCAGCTATACACAACAAGTGGTACTTAGATAGTGGCTGCTCAAGACATATGACAGGGGACAAGGCAAAATTCTCCGAGCTAAACTCAAAAGATGGAGGACATGTGACATTTGGAGGAAATAACAAAGGCAAGATCATTGGGAAAGGTAAGGTAGGTAAGACATCTACAAATAACATTGAAGATGTACTGCTAGTGGATGGCCTTGAATATAATCTTCTTAGCATCAGTCAGCTATGCGACAAAGGCCATCAAGTGGTCTTTGATTCTAAAATCTGTAAAATTCTTGAACCAAATTCGGCTAAAGTTAAGTTTATGGGCAAGAGAGTAAATAATGTCTACATGATAGACTTGGATGATCCAGCCCACTCCAACTTGTGCCTCACCGCCAAGAAGGAGGACCTGACTTGGTTGTGGCACCGAAGGCTAGGGCATGTTAGCTACAGGGTGCTGCACAAATTGGTTAAGAATAAAATGGTATCTGGTTTACCTGAAATTTCGTTTGCTCAAAATGTCAAAGTATGTGAATCATGTACCCAAGGTAAGCAAACAAGAAAATCATTCAAAGGTAGAACTGAAAGTCAATCCTCTAGACCACTAGAACTTGTGCACATGGACCTTTTTGGCCCAACAAGAACTGCTAGCCTTAGTGGTAAGAGGTACGGTTATGTACTTGTTGATGATTTCTCTAGATTTACATGGGTCATGTTCTTATCTCATAAAAGTGATGCCTTTTCTGAGTTTCAGGAATTTTACAAAAGGATGAAGCAGGATGGAAAGTCCAAAGTGTGTTCAATAATATCTGATCATGGGGGAGAATTTGAAAATTCAGAGTTTGATGAATTCTGCAGGAACAAAGGAATAAATCACAGGTTCTCATCACCAAGGACTCCAGAGCAAAATGGAGTGGTAGAGAGAAGGAATCGCACATTTGTTGAAATGGCCAGAACCTTGTTGGTTGAAGCCAATCTTCCAAGAAGATTTTGGGCTGAGGCGGTCAATACAGCATGTTATATTGTAAACAGGGCAATGGTAAGACCATCTAGTACGAAAACTCCATATGAGGTGTTCAAAGGTAAGAAGCCATCTCTAGCTCATTTTAGGATCTTCGGTGTAAGGTGTTTTATTCATAACAATGACAAGAGATCATTGGACAAATTTGAACCAAAGAGTGACCCAGGAATCTTCTTGGGATACTCTGACCGATCAAGAGCCTATAGAGTCTACAACACCAAAGATCAGCTAGTTGAAGAATCCCCACATATCACATTTGATGAAAATAATGACTTTGACAAAACTGGACAGGTAGGCAAAGATGAAGATGGGGAATTTCTGGAAGGCAAAGAGGAACCAATGGAGACTGAAGCAGAACCAAAGCAAGGTGATTCCAATGATCAACCCGAAGGAGAGATCATCCCAGGTAACAATTCTGAAAATCTGAGATTTCTCAGAGATCATCCTCTAGATAACATCATTGGAGGAATTAATGAACCGAGGAAAACTAGATCTCAGCTTAAAACAGTTGATGAATTAGATCAGCTAGCCCTTGTATCTCAAGTTGAGCCTAAAAATGTAGAGGAAGCTTTAAGAGATGAATCTTGGATAAATGCCATGCATGAAGAATTAAATCAATTTGAAAGAAATCATGTTTGGAAACTTGTTCCCAGACCCTCATCTCATCCTGTTATTGGAACCAAATGGGTTTATAAAAATAAGCTTAATGAAGAAGGAGTTGTTATGAGGAACAAGGCTCGATTGGTGGCTAAGGGGTATAACCAAGAATTTGGAGTTGATTTTGAAGAATCATATGCTCCAGTTGCAAGGTTAGAAGCCATTAGAATACTGTTAGCATTTGCGGCGTCCCATGGAATTAAATTGCAGCAAATGGATGTAAAAAGTGCCTTTCTAAATGGCTTTGTAAAGGAAGAAGTCTTTGTGGAACAACCCCCTGGTTTTGAAAATGATGATTTTCCTAATCATGTCTTTAAACTGCATAAGGCTTTGTATGGTTTAAAGCAGGCTCCTAGGGCATGGTACGACAGACTGAGTTCATTCCTCACCAAAAAGGGCTACACAAGAGGTAAAATTGATCAAACATTATTCTCCAAGACCCAAGGTAAGAATATACTAATTGTGCAAATCTATGTGGATGATATTGTGTTTGGATCCACTGAAGCTTCATTATGTACTGAATTTGCAAATCTAATGACCAATGAGTTTGAAATGAGTTTAATGGGTGATTTACAGTTCTTTCTTGGATTGCAGATTCTACAATGTAGAGAAGGCTACTTCATAAATCAATCCAAGTACATAAAGGAGATGCTGAAAAAGTTTGGCATGGAGAGCTGCAAACCAATAGAGTCACCCATGGGGACAAATGCAACATTGGAGGCTGATGTAAAAGGTAACATGGTAGATGCCAAGAAATACAGAGGTATGATCGGATCCTTACTATATTTAACTGCCTCTAGGCCAGACATTCAGTTCAGTGTATGCATGTGTGCTAGATATCAATCTAGCCCTAGAGATTCACATTTAGGGGCTGTCAAGCGTATCTTTCGTTACCTTGCCGGTACCCAAGAATTGGGTTTATGGTATCCTACTTACTGCAAATTAGACTTGATTTCATATTCAGATGCTGATTATGCTGGTTGCAAAATTGATAGGAAGAGTACTAGTGGTTATTGTCAAATATTAGGTGGCTGTTTAATATCATGGGCCTCTAAAAAACAGCATTCTGTGGCACTCTCCACTGCTGAGGCTGAGTATGTCGCAGTAGGGAGCTGTGGTACACAGGTTTTGTGGATAAAACATCAACTTCAAGACTACAATGTAGATCTTGGATGTGCACCTATTTTCTGTGACAACACTAGTGCTATTAATTTGTCTAAAAACCCCATTCAACACTCTAGGACAAAACACATTGAGATCCGTCATCACTTTCTAAGAGATGAGGTCTCCAAAGGAAATCTCATGCTTCATTTTGTAGAAACTGAAAAACAACTGGCAGACATTTTCACAAAACCCCTTAACAATGACAGATTTTCAACTCTAAGAAGGGAGTTAGGAATTTGTAGAATTTCTCCTGAAAATTCTTGAAATAATCATATTCATGTGTACTCTACATAGATTCTGTCATTTCTGTCTAAGTTATAGGTCTCTAGTACTGGTCAAGTTTTTGAGTTTGGAAAGTCTTGTGTCGGGTGCAACTTCAGCAAGAATACTGGTTCTCTACGGCTCATCTCTTGTGGTCGACCACAGACAAGGCGCTGGTCGACCAAGGCATCAGGACAGGAAATAGTTAGCTCTGGGAATTCGCAGCTGTCGACCACAGGCGATCCAATGGTCGACAACAGGTTTGTGAGAACGCAGTCTTCTCAACAGGCAGGTTCTGTGTCAGCACAAAGGTCGACCACAGGCCACTCCACGGTCGACAAAGGACCTGAAAAAGGGAAATTGGATCTAATCAAGCTGCTGGCTTTGGTGGGAAATCTTCTGAACTTTTTGGACTCTGAGCTCAGTTTTGGCTTCACTCACTCATCCTCATTCACTTCCCATTCCTTGTGTCTCAATATCTCTTTGTGGTCAGCTTATTGTTCTCTATCTTCAGCAAGGACTCACAAATTGAGGGGGAGTAAAAAGTGTAAACTCATTCCTTAATAAACCATTGAACAACCTAACCACCTCTTACAAGAAAATCACCAAAGTCATCAATGAGAGTAAATGTTAAGTGTAGTAATGAGAATTTGACCTGTACTACTGCAATAAATTCAAACCATAACTATGACTCTGACTCAAGACTATTGAGAACTTATGTTTTTAGTAATGAGACTGTTTCTCTACCTGTGTCTGTGTTGGACAGTGAAAATAAACGCAGCTATAGCATGAATGTATATGGAATACGCCATAATTCTGCCTACTTGGTAGAGCAATGGACTGAGTTCTGAGAAACTACTGTTCTCCATCACAAAGCAAAATTGGCTGAAAAATTAAGTGGGAGACATGTATGTCATGAAGACTCAATCTACCTCTGCCACTCTCAAAATTATTAATTGGGTATCCTGAGTAACTGGAGATATTGGCGTCTGATAAACGTATATCCTCACGGATAAAAAGTGTGTCCCAGTTAAAAGTGGAATGGTTAGGCATGCTAAGTAGCCGGGGTTTCTGGCGTGTAAAAAGCGTGTCTCTTCGTGTGGAAAAGCATGTGATAAACCTGACCACAGCTTTTAAATATTCCAAAACGAAAAGGCAACAAAAATGGTTGACCTAATGCACTATATGCAAATAGAGGCATAAAACACTGTTCAGCTTGTTCAGCTAGTAAAATTATCTCATGAACCATATTATAAGTTTAAGGAGCCGTGAGTAAGACAGTGGATATGGGGAGTCAATTTATTGGGGCAATACTTTCAAATTCTTTGAACCACAAGACCCACTCGAATTTGTCACAAGGTGGTCTTTGAGAAAGGGAGGAAAGGTTACTTAAATGTCTTATTAAAGAAAGGGGGTACACTTCGATAATTTCCCAAAATATGAGTTATGCTGATTAAATCCTGACCGCTCGTTTGTTTCATCGCGTTGGTTCACTTTTTGCTGTTGACAAAGGGGGAGAGAGAAGCTTTATGTGTCATTGTGTGTCTAGTTGTGTGTCTAGATGTGAGTAGATTGTCAAGTTTACTTTGTCTACGTGTCCTCAGTGTCTTTATCCTTTTTTGAGTCTCTCATGTAATTAGTGCTATTGTTTTTGAAAGCCACATCAAACGAATTGTCTGAATGAAATCTGTGCTATGATAGCCTTGCATGCAATATCAAATGAATTTCATAATCTGTTGTTTGTCACAATGACTCATGGTTGTCATCATCAAAAAGGGGGAGAATGTTGTGCATCCCTTGGTTTTGATGATGACAATAGGATATGTTTGACTAATCTAAGTTCTATCTTGTCTCTTAAAGCAAATGGTTTAGTTATGTGTGTAAAGATAGTGCATTGAATTAATGCCCATTTGATGATGACAAACAATGTTTCTGATCAACTCAATATAAATCGGATAGTTCAATTTACTTCTGATAAGTTAAGTAATTTCAGGTCCACTGAAATCCAAGTGGAATCAACAAATCAGAAGAAGTGTCAAAGGCCGATTGTCGACCAGGGAAGTGGTTATGGTCGACCAACGAACTCAACCAGAAAAGCATCAGATCATCTGTCTTCTGGAAGCACCTTGGCTGTCGACCAAAGCCCCACCTCTGGTCGACCACAGAACAGCCAGAACATCAGACAGAACTGACGGCCATCTGTAATTCGTTCCTTGTCGACCAGCGACCAGGCTGTGGTCGACCAACGGGCGAAGTGAGTTTCAGCCAGAAGAACCGGCCGTCTGGGGAATGCCCATTGTCGACCAGCGACAGGGTCATGGTCGACCACGGGCTTTATAGCGTCCAGAACCGAACTCTAACCGAATTCTGTTGAGGTTCCTTAAAACCTGCAGATGGTTGTTGCAGGTTGTTGGGCTACCCAGGAGATAAGATTCCGCACGGGAATCAAGGAAACAATCTTGCTTAGAAGTGGTCAAACTCGTTCTAACGATTGGATTTAAACCGATCCCTGTTTTCTAGCAGATTGGCGCTCGATCTGAAAATTGCGCAGGAAGAACTTCAAAGGCGGTATGAAGAATATAATGCAACTAATCACGAACAAAGAAGCAGTGAGAGAGCACGAAATAGAAGCCAAGGAAGATATACACAGAAGAGGAAGAAGGAGCTCTCCACCAATCAAAGATCTGCAGAAAGGTTAAAGGCAATCTCGTTGCTGCAGAAGGAAGACTTAGCTCAAGACTGTGCGATCTCCAGCAGCAGAACAATCTAGGGCAACTGACTGGAAGATCAACAGGGAGTCTAGGCTTCTTCATAAGAGTGATCAAGTCCCAGGCTGAACATCTATTCTTCTACACACGCCAATATTCAGTCCTGTCTTTCATCACCTGTTCTTATCATCTTTCCATTTGTGATTACAATTATTGTCAAGCTGTGAGGCAGCAGAGTCAAGCTGTGTGTCAGCAGGTACAAGCTGTGTGTCAGCTGTGTTTTGATTGAGATCAGAGATTCTCATAGTGAAGCCTTGCTTGAGTTAAGCAAGGGGTGGATGTAAGTCTCAGGAAGAGACTGAACCACCTTAAAAATCCTCTCTTGTGGTGTGCTTGTGTGTGTTTGATTTTCTATACGTATGCTTGCATCTTTACTATCCGCATTAGTTCTATAATTCATTAATTACCAGTAGCTCATTTGGTCGATAGTTAGTAAATCAAAGAAAGGGGGAAAGATCTATTCACCCCCCCCTCTAGATCTATTCAGTCCGTATCCAACATACCTCTAGTGTTTCGTCTTCGGGTAGCTCAGTGGCCAAAGGGGAGTCTTCGGGCACGGGGTGTGCTGCGAAGAAATCCGCGACGGCTTGTCCCTTAACGACCTTCTGTGGCAGGTAGGTGATGTCGAATTCCATGAGCAGCACGGCCCACTTGCCAAGGCGCCCCTTTGGGACTGGCTGGAGGAGAATGTGCTTGATGGGGTCAGCTCTGGATATCAGACTTACTTCATGGGACAGCATGTAGTGCCTCATCTTCTTGACCGCGAAGACTAAGGCAAGGCAGATCTTCTCAATCGGGGTGTATTCAGCCTCTGCACCCACCAATCTTCGACTGAGATAGTAAAGAGCCTGCTCTTTTCCCTCATCATTGTCCTGGGCGAGCATTGCCCCCAGTGAATATTCGGTGGCCGCTATGTACAGAATCAGCGGTCTGCCTTTGACAGGTGCCCCCAGGACAGGCGGGGTCTTCAGGTACTCCTTTAGCTGATCGAACGCGTGCTGGCATTCGTAACCCCAGCTGAACGGTGCATTCTTCATCATCAGTCTGTGGAAGGGTTGGCAGGGCCCTGACAGGTTGGAGATGAACCTGCGGATGTAAGCTAAACGCCCCTGCAGGGACCTCAGCTCTCCCAGACTCCTCGGAGGAGGCAGCTCCTGGATGGCCTTTATCTTCAGGGGGTCGATCTCGATCCCTCTGTGCCGGACAATAAAGCCGAGGAATTTCCCACTGGACACGCCAAAGGCGCACTTCATGGGATTCATTTTCAGCCCATACTGCCGGAGCCTTTGGAAGACGACCCTGAGGTCACTCAGGTGCTCGTCTCTTTTCTTGGTCTTGACGACCAGATCATCAATGTGGCACTCGACCTTGCCGTACAGTAGCTCGTCGAAAATCTTGGTCATCGCACGCTGATATGTGGCACCGGCATTCTTGAGGCCGAAGGGCATCCTCTTGTAGTGAAATATCCCTTTGGGTGACCGGAAAGCTGTATGGACCCGGTCATGGTCGGCTATCCAGATTTGGTTATAGCCGGACGACCCATCCATGAAGGACAGGGCCTCGTGGCCAGTGGTTGCATCAATCATCACTTCGGTGATAGGCACCGGGAAGTCATCTTTCGGGCAGGCTTTATTCAGGTCGCGGAAATCCACGCAAATCCTGATCTGCCCATTCTTCTTTTTCACTGGTACAATATCGGTCAGCCATGTGGTGTATTGATTTTCCGCCACGAAGCCGACATTTATGAGCTTGTCGACCTCCTTGCAGATCTAGCTGGTTAGCTCCGGCCTCATGCGCCGGGGAGGTTGCTTCACTGGTTCCACCTTGGGATCAATGGCCAGTATGTGCTGAGTCACTTCGGTGCTGAGCCCAGGCATTTCTTTGTAATTCCAGGCAAAGCAATCCCGGAATTCTTGCAGCAACTTTGTGTATTGTTCTCTCTCCTGTAGGGGCATAAGGGCACTCAGAAAAGTTGGCCTGGGGTCGTCTTCTGTACCAAGGTTGACCTCAATCAATTTGTCGACCGTGACCTGGCCGCCATTTTCAATTTCCGGCGGGGCCGGTGACAAATCGATGAAGTCCTGGTCTTCATTGTCCACGGGCTCGAGGACGCCATCTTCCTCTTCTTGTTCATCATGACTGGGCATGAAGGCTGCATTCACCCCGCAGTCCTCCTGGGCCGTAGCCGTCGGGTCGGTGAGGTCCGCTGGTGCGGAAAGGCACGGGGCCACCTCGGGGTCTTCTGTGTACTCATCGTAGACGGCTCGGACGGGGGCCGGGGCAGCCGCATCTTCAGGGGCCTGGTAGTGGATGGACACGGTGTAGGCTCCTGCTCTGGGGCTGTCTGCCATGTGGGGGCGTGGTGGGGCTACCACATAATCCCCCATCCGGAGCTCGTCCCTTTCAATGAGGTCTTGGACAATGTCTTTGAAGACGTAGCAGTCTTCAATGACGTGACCCAGCATCGGGTGGTAAGGGCAAAATAGTGGGTCCCCGCTTCTTCGGGTGTCTTGCGGCCTCTTGGACCGTGGGAGGGAGACCTTGCCGTAATGGCAGGCCCAGTCAAAAATGCCCCGGGTCTTCTCTCTCGGAAAGGAATAAGGCTTCTGCAGCTTCTCTTGGAGTGTCAGCCCTTGCCTGGTTGGCCGTTCGGTCAGCGAGCTTGCCATGTCTCTCATTTCCCGCCTTGACAAGGCGGGGGTGTTGGGACTAGTACCTCGGGGCCGAGGCATACGGCCGCCCCATGGGGGGAGGGAGCTCTGGATCAGGTCGGCGACTAGCGAGGTTAACTCAGCCAGCCGCCTTTTTAGTATCTCGATCTCCCGTTGCTGCCTGTGGTACAAGGCGTACATGACGGGGTCGTATCGAGGGGAATTCGGAGCATGGCCCGTGCCGCTGCTCCTAGCTTCGCCGGCCGGCCGGGGTGGAGGTGCCTCGCTGGTGTGCCCTCTCGAGGTCGACACTTTGGAGGAGGAGGGGGTATTCTCCGGGCAGCGGCGGCGGGGAGGTTTCCAAAGGAAGACCTCTTCGTCTTGTGCCTCCTGAACCGGGGGCCCAGGATATGCATCTTGACAGGCTCCCCGGGAATCTGTAGCTTCTGCGGGGTCGTCGCCAGACCACGTCGAGACTGATATGACGTCAGTCTCGTAATATTCCTCTAGTGAAAAGCCCAGACCGGGGTGCTTGGTAATTTTCAGCAACCGTCGATCCAGGTTTGGTGGGTTCCACATTCTTTCAAACATTTCCTTCTGGCTGGAGGGCTGGTAGGGAGGAATCTTCTGCTTTCTGACCATTCTGGCTGCTTGGTCAGTCATGTGGGGAAGTCCCGTGATGGGGACGTGCGGGTCGTGCAGCTCGTCAGGGAATCGGCAATCATCGTCTTCCCTGACTGGCTTCTCCCCGGCCACATAGAAGATAGTGGGCGGCCCCTCAGGGTTAAGCACCTCGAAGGTTCTCAGTTGTTCAGCTGCTTGGCATTCAATCTCCGCTATCGGCTTGACGATCCCTGGCGGGACCCTGACATCTTCTAGCAGGTCTTCGAGGCAGGGTGTCCCCGATGTGGGGTAAATGGCGAGAGGGGCTGCTCTAAATACCCCTTCTTCTTGTGCAATAAATGGTACATGTGGGGGAGCCACATAACCCGGGGGTGGCGGAGGGAACCAACCACCTGATTCCATTTTCTTCTTTCCCTTGTCTTGGATGACTTGAGGAGCTTGCTTTGCCTTTTCTAAGTATAAGTTGGCATCTGACAAGTGACACTCGAACACCTCGAACGGGTGGAGGTCGGCGAAGATCCTGACTTCCTTCCCCTCACAGGGGTATTTGATGCATTGATGCAGGGTGGAGGGCACCACTCTGTTCTGGTGTAGCCAAGGCCGGCCAAGCAATACCTTGTAAGAAGTGCTGGAGTTGATGACGTGGAACTGGACCTTGGTGGTGAAGTCATCAAAGGTCAAGTTGAACTCTGCAACCCCTATGGGCACCTCACATTTCTGGTTAAAGCCAGCTATCTTGACGTTTTTAACCTCAACCAAGTGTACGTCGAAATAGTGTTTCTGGTACACCCGGTAAGGGAGTATATTCACTGCTGCCCCTGGGTCGATCAGGACCCTGTTGATGGGCTGGCCATTCAATTGCCCCTTCATGTAGAGGGGTATGTTGTGACTGCAGGTTGGCAGGAGCATGTCCTCTTCTGTGAAGGCCACGGCCACTTCAGGCGACATCTCTGCCAGACAAGCTTCAAGCTGTGCTGGGGTCTGGAGGGCGGCTATGATGGCTTGCCGTGTTTCTTCGTTCAGGGACAGCATCTCCCACACAGTGAACCGGGTCGGGATCTTCTTAAGGTGTCTGACTATCCGCTCGGCAGCCCGCACCTTGAGCAACTTCATTTCTTCGGGCTTGCCGCGCCTGCTCCCCTCCTGAGGCTGGGATGTCTGATCAGGGGACGCCTCCTTTGCGGGATCTGTTGTAGCCTGTTGAGCGGGCGGGGCCTGGTGGGCCTCCTCCGCTGCTCGCATGAATTCGGCGAGGTTTGGGGTGCCGCTGAATTCTTCCTCTGGCTGAGCAGGAGTTGCAGCTGGCAGGGCTTGGGGGATGCTTGCTTTACTGGTCGCAGCGGACCCCTGGGGGTGCGCCCGCCTTCCTGCTCGAGCTGACAGGAACTCGGCGAATGACGGGGCGCCTTGACTCTTGGTACCTCCGGGGTAGAGACCTGATGGGGGAGGGATTTCGGTGCCTCGGACCTCGGGCTCGAGAACCTGGTATGGTTGTTCCCCCCTGATCATGATGTTGAGGCTGCCCTGAGGAGGGCGCCCCCACTTCCTCCCCGACCTGGTGGCGTGTTGGGAGGTGGACGCCTCAGCTTGGTTCACCTCTGCCGGTTCACGGGGTGGGTCTTCTTCTTTTTCTTCCAGGGAGAGAGCGGTGTCGAATAGCGCCGAGAGGGTGTTGCAGGCGAGGGTGACCTCCTTCTTCTTCTTACCCCTGGGTCTTCTCTTCTTCTTCTTCTTGCCTGCTGCAGCGGATGGCTGCTCCTGAGGAGGTTCACCCCACGGGGGAGGCTCTTCATCTGCATCAGCTTCTATTCCCGGAGCCAGCTCGAGTGATTCGAACTCCTTCCAGGGGACATACTTCTTCAGCTCCACAGGCTGGATCTCGGGCTGTTCATAATCTTTGAGCCCGTCAATAATAGTGATGGGGACATCAGCGACAACCAGCTCACTTTGTGTTTGCATTTATGTCCTTTTGTATTTGTATGTACGCCCTTGTGATATATGCGTACACAATAGTAGGTCTTAGTGGGTTTATTTGCAAAAGGCCATTGGGTTTCTTTGCAAATATGCTTGTAGGCTCTGCAGGGGCCCCCTCCCTCCTCCTTATTGGTCCACATGGACTCTTGGGTCCAAGGTGGCTGGTCCATGGTCCAAATTTGGACTTGGACCATGAATTAAATAAAGAAGACAATTCCAAATTGTCCTCTTTAAGGGGGGGGCGGACCTATTAGTTTATTTCGGTTTAATGTGGTGTTCACACCACATCTCAACCCTCCATTCTTCAACCCTTGATCCAAGGGCTCATATTAGATTAGAACCCTTTCATATAAATACTTGTATTTTCTTATGGAAAGAATTAATGAAGAAGAAATTAGCATTTTGCCTCCTTGAAGCTTGTGCCCCTCTCCCCTCTCTCCCTGGTGTTCTTCCACCTCCAGCCCAGTTATAGAGTGAGATCACTCCCCTCTTGATCCCCTCCAACTTCTGAAGCAGCTCCGGTGATCGCCGCCGCCGCCGTCTCGCCGCCGACGCGTCTTCACCAACGAATTCGGTTTTCTGTCCACTCTGGACAGACCTCTCTTCTCCGAATTGTCCCTCTCTCTTCCCTCATCTTCTGAAGCTCCAATTTTCAGGGTTGGTTCCCCTCTTGAACCCTTACCTCCACAAAAAAATTCAGGCAAAAATTCGTCCTTTAGATATTTTTAGATTTTCGTCCAAGTTCAAATTTCAGTTCTGTCCAGGTTCTGTCTACTGTTCAACAGTTCTGAGTCTACCTTGTTAGACCCATGTTTTGAATTTTGTTGGAGCTCTAAAAATTACTGAGACTTCTTTCCACATATGTCTACCACCATGAATTTTCTTAATTTTTTATAAGGTCTCTAGGTATTTTTCAAAATTCGTACCAGTTCCTGTGAGCAATTTTTCCACAGTGTCCCAGATCCGACCCAGGTCCACTCAAAAAATCCCATAAAATCCATTTCCTATCCAAATCAAAAACCAAAAATAGTCCCGGTTTTATATCTCAGAGATCTTCAACTTTTCTGAAGAACTCATCTCCATATTCCAAGGTCCTCCCACCGGTCAACGGTGATTTTCAGAGAAGTCAGAACCTGCCCCTGCAGTTCTGGCCTGTTTACAGCAAGGGTGTAAATTCCATAAGTCAGATATACGTATCTGATTATTTTTTCTGAAGGCCCCTACGCCGAAGTATTTGGAGTCCTCTTTCCAACGGCGCCGAGCTCGTTGCATTCCGACGACGGGGTTGATCACAGCAGCCGATCTCGCCGGACAGCGCGCGAGAAGACAGCAAGTGCAGACTTGTGGCCGGTTTCCCGCGAGCGTCGTCCGAGGGCCGCCCGGCGTCCGGCGGTCGTTCCAGCAACTCGCCATCCTAGGGGAGCGCTTCCCAAGTGTACCCACACCAGAGGAGGCATCAGGTCCCACACGACCCCTCCGGTCCACACGTGGGCCCCACTAGCACGAGCACGCGCGAAGCCGAAGCCGTGCCCGGAAACCGCCCGTCAACCCGGAATTGGTCCTCCCGGGTCCCCTTGTGTCGCCCGTTACCTCCCTGCGTGGAGTGGGCTTACTTGTATTGCTGTAATCTTAATGTATTAAGTTCCCGGGAGTACGAGTTTCGGCCGGGTGCCATCTTCGCCACGCCGAGCGCGTGGAGGTATCGTATTCGCTCCTTGCTTGGCATTCCGCTTATTTCTATATATGCTTGTTTATGCCGCTGCTAGAGAGCATGTGTAGGGTTACCTAGCTCGCTTTTAATTTATCATATCACTGCTGCGAGTGAGAGAGTGACCGTCCCGTGATCCGATCCGGGCACAATTGAGAGCCGACCACCCTAGCTCACTGCCGGTTGTTCAACCGCGCACATCCGACGCTTCCCTCGCTAAGGGACGACCGCTAGCTTATCGTGTCCGTGGTCCCGTCCCGCATCAATTTGGTATCAGAGCAAGTTGAGTCTAGGGTGTCAAAAAAAAAAGAGTGTCATTTACGTCTAGTCATCAGTCGGTCTAAGTCGTGTTTAGGGTCATCATTGTTTTAAAACACAAAAAAGAGTGTCTTTTCGCATACATCCCTTTACTCGGTATATAGAAAGGTGTTGTCCGACCGTTAGGTTACGCCTATCGGGAAGGCCGCACACTTGTGCGAGTGACCTTCGGGTCGATTATCTCCGCCGCGTACCGAGTTTTGGTTAAGTCTAGGCGCATCATTTTGCATTAGTGTGTTTTGCTCTAGTCGGTGTGTTTGCATGCCCACTCGTCGGGGTACTCAGTACTCACCCCCACCCCCACCTATGGCCAACCCACGGGATACCTCGGGAGACTTCCACTCCCTACAAGAGGCGATGATGGCCATTATGGCTAGGTTGGACCAATCCGATGCTAACTTTCGGACCTTCTCCGAGAATATGGATGGTCGCCTTAGGGCCATGGAAGGACGCATGGAGAACTCCGATAGGTCGGTCCAAGACCTCGTTGGGCGGTTAGATAGGATGTCGCACGGGGACCCTCCTGGGGCAGCCCAAGGTCCACCCGCACCTCCTCCCGCGGGGGCCCAAGTCCAACCCGCTCCCATGGCCCAAGTCCAGGCCGCTCCCGCGGCCCAAAACCAGCCACCACTGGTTCCTCCACCCGCCCCTCCTCGGGTTCCCCAACTATCACACCGTGACCTTGGTCTCGAGGACTATGGGTCCGACAATGCCTACGAGGGGTATGGTCAACGCCGTCGTGGTTTTCAGCCACAACGATATGAGGATGATGATCGGGTCCTTAAGACCGTGCGAGCGGATCCTCCCGCTTTTTACGGGTCTTTGGATCCGAAAGTCTACCTAGATTGGGAGTTTGGCATGGACCGTTATTTTGAATGGTATGATATGTCGGAGCGTCGAAGGGTCCGATTTGCCACCATGAAACTCATGGGGCAGGCACAAACCTATTGGAAGAATGTGGAGAGCCTGCTACTTCAGCGGCTAGAACCCCCGATTGACACATGGGCCGAGATGAAGAATAAACTTCGGCAAAAGTACCTTCCTCCCACATACCGCCAGCGACTCATCGATAGATGGCAAAGTCTTAGCCAGGGAGATCGGTCCGTCTCCAAATACATCGCGGAGTTTGATGAGTACTTTCTACGATGTGGTGTCACGGAGGAGAGTACCATGCCCGTGTCCCGCTTTCGACGTGGTTTGCGGCCACACTACCAGTATGAGCTTTTCCGCCGCAATGCCAAGACGTTGGAAGAGGCATATCAGGTTGCTCTCGAGATGGAGCAATTTGAGGGAGAGTTCGAGTCTAGCCATCGGTTGGGCCCCACCCCTCTCCGTAGTACCGAGCCCCGTCACTCTATAGGCCCACATCAGCGGCCTCCCATGGCTCGACCTCAGGAGCCCACCCGTCAGGAGCACTTCGCTCCACGGCCTCGCCCTCCTCCACCCCGGGATCTATTTCCATCCCAACCACCGACACCCTTTGCCCGTCCCCCAGCTCCTATAGCCCGTCCTCTGGCACCGGCACCCCCGCCACTCTTGTCCAAGGCACCTACACCTCCCCCATTGTTGCCTACACCCCCTACCCGGCGGGATGATAAGGGTAAGGTCCCTCTTATCGGGGAGAGTAGTCGATCGCGAATACAATGTTTCCACTGTCACGGGTACGGCCACATTGCTAGTGAGTGTCCCGCTCGCACCACCCTAGCCTTAGGTGTTGGAGGATCCGCACCTCCCGAGCTTGAGCATGTCGATTACGAGGCCGACGAGGCACTGGCCGATGAATACTATGCCATGGGGGAAGAGCTGGGCGACCCTTCTGCCGCCCAGGATGTCGCCACCTAGTGGGTTTGATGCTACCACCTTAGTCTAGAGTCGTGCATGAGTCAGTGTGCTTTCTTTGTGTGGTTTGTTTGTGTGGTGATTTTGAGTCGATTGTTTGCATGGTTTGCATTCGTGTGTCAGTGCATGGTGAGTCTGCATGTGTCTTGTGCAAGCTCGTATCGTTCCCGAATGAGTGTGAAGCGAGTCGATTCACTTGACGAGTATGGGATCGGTTTACTTCTATACCCGGATCAGTCACCTATAGGGACTCAGCAGTGATTCCTAGTGAGTCTTTGAGCTGTTTCCTTCCGTTGAGAGTGCCCCTTCGGAGTGACCACCTTTGGCCATAGCAGTGCGCATATCGAGTATATGTGGAATGAGCAGGTGCTGATCACTTGGAGTGGAGCATACCCGCGCTACTTGGCACGGTGACGGATCCGCTGGAGACCTGAGCAGCCGCACCCTTTACTCGACGGGGTCGAGTTCCTCCCACCCGGGGAGAATTGATGGGGACATCAGCGACAACCAGCTCACTTTGTGTTTGCATTTATGTCCTTTTGTATTTGTATGTACGCCCTTGTGATATATGCGTACACAATAGTAGGTCTTAGTGGGTTTATTTGCAAAAGGCCATTGGGTTTCTTTGAAAATATGCTTGTAGGCCCTGCAGGGGCCCCCTCCCTCCTCCTTATTGGTCCACATGGACTCTTGGGTCCAAGGTGGCTGGTCCATGGTCCAAATTTGGACTTGGACCATGAATTAAATAAAGAAGACAATTCCAAATTGTCCTCTTTAAGGGGGGGGCGGACCTATTAGTTTATTTCGGTTTAATGTGGTGTTCACACCACATCTCAACCCTCCATTCTTCAACCCTTGATCCAAGGGCTCATATTAGATTAGAACCCTTTCATATAAATACTTGTATTTTCTTATGGAAAGAATTAATGAAGAAGAAATTAGCATTTTGCCTCCTTGAAGCTTGTGCCCCTCTCCCCTCTCTCCCTGGTGTTCTTCCACCTCCAGCCCAGTTATAGAGTGAGATCCCTCCCCTCTTGATCCCCTCCAACTTCTGAAGCAGCTCCGGTGATCGCCGCCGCCGCCGTCTCGCCGCCGACGCGTCTTCACCAACGAATTCGGTTTTCTGTCCACTCTGGACAGACCTCTCTTCTCCGAATTGTCCCTCTCTCTTCCCTCATCTTCTGAAGCTCCAATTTTCAGGGTTGGTTCCCCTCTTGAACCCTTACCTCAACAAAAAAATTCAGGCAAAAATTCGTCCTTTAGATATTTTTAGATTTTCGTCCAAGTTCAAATTTCAGTTCTGTCCAGGTTCTGTCTACTGTTCAACAGTTCTGAGTCTACCTTGTTCGACCCATGTTTTGAATTTTTTTGGGGCTCTAAAAATTACTGAACTTCTGTCCACATATGTCTACCACCATGAATTTTCTTAATTTTTGATAAGGTCTCTAGGTATTTTTCAAAATTCGTACCAGTTCCTGTGAGCAATTTTTCCACAGTGTCCCAGATCCGACCCAGGTCCCCTCAAAAAATCCCATAAAATCCATTTCCTATCCAAATCAAAAACCAAAAATAGTCCCGGTTTTCTATCTCAGAGATCTTCAACTTTTCTGAAGAACTCATCTCCATATTCCAAGGTCCTCCCACCGGTCAACGGTGATTTTCAGAGAAGTTAGAACCTGCCCCTGCAGTTCTGGCCTGTTTACAGCAAGGGTGTAAATTCCATAAGTCAGATATACGTATCTGATTATTTTTTCTGAAGGCCCCTACGCCAAAGTATTTGGAGTCCTCTTTCCAACGGCGCCGAGCTCGTTGCATTCCGACGACGGGGTTGATCACAGCAGCCGATCTCGCCGTACAGCGCGCGAGAAGATAGCAAGTGCAGACTTGTGGCCGGTTTCCCGCGAGCGTCGTCCGAGGGCCGCCCGGTGTCCGGCGGTCGTTCCAGCAACTCGCCATCCTAGGGGAGCGCTTCCCAAGTGTACCTACACCAGAGGAGGCATCAGGTCCCACACGACCCCTCCGGTCCACACGTGGGCCCCACTAGCACGAGCACGCGCGAAGCCGAAGCCGTGCCCGGAAACCGCCCGTCAACCCGGAATTGGTCCTCCCGGGTCCCCTTGTGTCGCCCGTTACCTCCCTGCGTGGAGTGGACTTACTTGTATTGCTGTAATCTTAATGTATTAAGTTCCCGGGAGTACGAGTTTCGGCCGGGTGCCATCTTCGCCACGCCGAGCGCGTGGAGGTATCGTATTCGCTCCTTGCTTGGCATTCCGCTTATTTCTATATATGCTTGTTTATGCCGCTGCTAGAGAGCATGTGTAGGGTTACCTAGCTCGCTTTTAATTTATCATATCACTGCTGCGAGTGAGAGAGTGACCGTCCCGTGACCCGATCCGGGCACAATTGAGAGCCGACCACCCTAGCTCACTGCCGGTTGTTCAACCGCGCACATCCGACGCTTCCCTCGCTAAGGGACGACCGCTAGCTTATCGTGTCCGTGGTCCCGTCCCGCATCAAATAGCCTGGAGTCTTTCAACCGCCGGGCTAGTCTTCTTGTACATCCGCAGCGGGACAGAGCTCTTCTTGTTGTGAGTGAGCCGCCTCGTGACCAGCCGAGGGGCCGTGTCGTGGCAAACCGGGTTTGCCGGTGGTGGTGCCGGCAAAGGCGTCGCGTCCCTTGGATGAATCCCTGGGGCGGACCGAGGGATGCGTGCCTTTCTATTTCTTCCGGACATCGTCTGCCAACCCTCTTGATCTTGGGTCGGGGCCGGGACAAAAGCCTCATAAGTGGCGCGGGCACAGGCTTCCGCCCACTCTTCTGGCAACTCTTGATATAGTGAGATCATGTTGACGGAGGAGGCTATGCTGGGCAGCTCGTGTGGCTGCGGAGGGTCTACTTTATGCTCCCCCATGTCCAGCTCCCCGTCCTTGATTAAGGACTCAATAACATCCTTGAAGACGTAGCAATCTTCAATAGTGTGCCCGAGCACCCGGTGGTACATGCAGAAGCGCGGGTCATCCTTCTTCTTTGAGTCGCCAGGCCTTTTCGGCTCTGGCAATGTGATCTTATTGTAGCTGGTTGCCCATTCAAACAGGAGCTTGGACTTGTCCCGAGAGAAGGAATATAGCTTGTTTCTCATCTTCTCTCTCAGCGAGGGGCCTTCCCGCCGCTCTGTAATTCTGGGCGGTGGAGGGTTGGCCGCTCCCTTGGCTTTCTCCTTCTGCTTTTCAAAAGCTTGGAAGTCTAGCGCATGCACCTCCGGGGGAGCCGGCTTCTTCTCGGCCTGCCTGGCCCTCTGGCTTGACATGGCTGGGGTGGAGGAGTATCGGGCCAAGAATGCCTCGATCTCCGCTACCACATTGTTCAGGCGGTCAAATGTCTTGACCTCAGTGCCGATCATCCTTTCTAGGATTTCTTTCTTTAAGTTTTGCTTGCAGATCTGCACTGCGTCCTCCTGATGCGGGGGGCGTTTGCACCTCATACTAAGGTTCCTCCATCTTTTAATGTAGTCGAGGGCCGACTCATCATTCTTCTGCCTTGTGGCGTAGAGTTCAGCCATGGTAACTTCTCTCTCGGCGACATAGAACCTTTCCTTGAACTTCTTCTGCATGTCGGGCCAATCGGCCACCGACCCGGGTGACAAGCCGGAGTACCATTCAAAGGCGAGTCCGGTAAGTGTTGAGCCGAAGAACTTCAGGAGGTAGGCCTCATCAGCAGCCAGGTCTCCCATGACGTTCACATAGTAGGCAATGTGCTCTCTGGGAGACCCTTGCCCGTTGAACTTTTCAAATTTCGGCGGCTTGGTGACGCCAGCCGGCAACTTCCTGGCAGCATAATGAGCCGGGTAGGGTACCCGATAGACGTCGAAAGGCGTCTGATCCCCATCGCCCCTCTCGGCCAGCTTCATCTCTATCATCTGCTCGAGCATCAACCGGCTGACTGCCGCCGGGTCGACTGGGCTCGGGTAGAAATGAGCGGGCTGCGCGCTCGGAGTGGCTACCACGGTCGCTCGGGGGGCCATGGGGACCCTTGTGAAAGCGGAGCCTGTGGCGGAGTCACTGCTGTGCAATGTGCTTGCTGCGGGGGCGCGCCCCCGAGAGGATCGAGGGTCGCTGGAAGAGCTGCCCTGGAAGACTGCCCCCTGTCCCTGGGCATCTCGGGTATAACCTCGGTCTGCCAGGACATCGGGGGCGGTGCGTCCCGCTCACTTAGCTGCTTCTTGAGTGACTCGATTTCCTGCTGGAATCGTTGCATCATGAGCAACATTGTGGGGTCAGCTGTGGGAAGACTAGGCATGCCCCCTGTCTCTTCGGCCGGGGCGTCCTCGGATGATGTCGAGGGTCCGCCACACGTGTCGCCGGTGGTGACCACATTGGCTGTGAGGGCTGCAAGGGGCTCTTCAGGTAGGGCCCCTTCGGCGCCTGTGGGTGTCGCGCCGCCCGCCGCTCTCCTTCTTCTGGTAAGGGGTCCCGGCCTGACGGCTATTCTGGCCAATTCTTCCGGGTCGGTGGGTAAGGCCCCATACCGACCATGAACTCCTGCCATATTGCAGGTGAATGTCTGCCACTTCCTATTCTTATTTCTTCTTGACGCCCTCCTGGACGATCCTCCTGGGAATGTCAGCCTGTCGAAGACCGACCGTCGGGGCGGCGCTTCCTCCCGTACAGGGGACTGGCGTGGCTCCTGCGGGCGGGTCTTCGACTCCATGCTAGGTGTAGGTCCCCCCTTTTCTTCGTGGAAGGCGGAGGCCATTGCCCCCAGCAGTCTCTGGCGGCCGGCGGGGGTGCTCCCCGGGCCTCGGAGGTAGTTCCTCATGGCCTGCTCGATCCCTCCCCACTCCTGGTCAGGGAGAACGGCCTGGGATTATGCGTCAACGACAGCGGCAGGAGGGGAGTAGGCCGTGAGAGCCGGGCGGGCGGCATTGTGCCGGCGCCCTCGGCGACGGCGATGAACATTCATAGACGGCACCGGGATGACGGGTGTCGGTCGGAGAGTGGGGGTCACTACCTCGACCCTGTCATCGCGCCGGGCCCTCCTGGGGCGGAAAGTGATGGGCCCTGCCTGGGCGGGTGCAGTGGGCTGGGTCTCCTTAGGTACCCAGACTTGCTTCAGTTTAGCCGGCCTGTGAACCGGCGTCCTCTCTAGTGCCACGGCTGGGGTCGCGGGCGCTACCTTCTCTTTTAGCTTCGCCAGTCCTTCAAAGGAGTTACGGACTGGGACGGCCGGGACGACACGGTCCGATGCCACCTGGGACCTCTGCCTGTCTAGGCGGACTCGGAGGGCCCCAACCGTCATGGACTTCCCGGAGTTGGAGGCGCGACGCCCTGATCCGGTGTTGGTGTTGCTTCTCCGGAGCCTCCTCCGGTGGGATGTCGACCCTTGGTGGAACGGGCCGGTAGTTTGGTGCACGTGGTGCACATTGCAGCTAAGCGTCATTGTGGGGACGCTGTTGTCGCCTTCGGCCACAGCTCGGCCGGCAGTAGCTCCAATGGCCCCCGGAGTGGGGGCGTTGATCTGGGACTCCTCGGGTGTCTCCACGTCGAGGATCTGAGCGAAGGCTACCCCCAAGAAGTTGGGGAAGCCCACAGTGGGAGGGAAGCTCCCGAAGGTGAGGGGTACCGCCAGGTAGCCGCCTCGCACGTGATTCTCCACCACCTCAGGGCTGCAGACGACAGCCATTGTCGGCTCCATGATGTCTCTCTCTAGTTTTCTGCATTTAAGAAAGTAGCACAATTAGTATTACAAGAAGGGGGGCCGCGGGGCCCCTAATTTCGGCAAAAAGATGAAGGGTGGATTGGTCCCACCGGGCGTGCCAGAGTTGTGGATGCACTTTTTTTTAACCATCATCTGGTTCGTTCGTTGGTTTATTGAGTGCGTGGGCGTGCCAGTCACCGAAGTGACAATTTATTCGGGCCCCGAAGAGCCCATGGTGCGCTCGATCTGACTTCGTCAGACGATTGTGTGGTTCGTGTCGGGACCGAATCCCGTCGCGCCGTAAAGGCCACGACGTCATTTACATCCCCCATACGAGGGAATACCCTTGATTAATTGCCGAAATTAGAGGCCCCGCGGCCGAAAAGAGTAATACTAATTATGCGAGAGAGATAGGGATAGATCACACTGAAGGTTGTATTAAGGCCATAAACTGTCGGCCATGTCGGCCACTCGTAGACCTTTTCGTATTCGGACACAGGTCCGTGGCAGAGTCACAATGAGAAAACCGAGATAGATCCCTTCAAATGTCTGCCGAGCATGCGGCAATTTTAATGATGATTCGGAAGGTATCCGGAACGAGAAAACAAATCCGGTCCGATTAGGATGTCGGCCCGAGGTTAGATCAAAGCCTGGCCATGTCGGGGTAATTCCCAAGACTCGGGCTTGACCTGAAAGGGCGGCGTTGTTGTTCCTTTTGCCCCGGGTCACGGGGAGAGGTAGGGGCTGCAATGTGAGCCTTAGCGTCTTTTGTCTGGGGTTTTCTTAGTTATATCTTCTGGGATTTCTGATTTGATGCTTATTGCTTACTCGTGCTTTTTGTCCGGAATGATTTCTCTTCTTTTATTCATGATTATTCTTATTCTTATTATTTGTTTATTATTACCCCTCCCACCTCTTTTATCGTGATTAATATTGTGCATTCAGAGTCCTTTAATTAGCGTAATTTTTATTGATTTATTTGCTATTGTTAATGCCCTTGTCGTGATGTATATATGCATGCATGTAGTGTGCCGACGAAGGAAACAAGGTGTACCGCTGGAGGCTTGGGGTGTGCCACTGAGGGATGAAAAGGGCGTACCGCTGAAGGCCAAAGGGCGTACCGTTGAAGGCCAAAGGGGCGTACCACTGGGGGCTGAAAAAGGCGTACCGCTGGAGAGTGTGTCGGTGAAGGAGGGGGGTGGTATAAAGTCTGTAAGTTCCCCGGGCTCGAAGTCTATACGTTGGCTACTCAAAGTCTATACATTGAATGGCTCAAAGTCTATACGTCGGGATGTAAAGTCTATACACTGCTCAAGTCTATACACTGGCTATCACGAAGTCTGTACGTTGGCTGGCTCAAGTCTACACGTTGGACAAGTCTATACGTTGAAGTGTGAAGTCTATACACTGCCCAAGTCTGTACACTGGCTAAGTATATACATTGGAGTGTGAAGTCTATACATTGCCCAAAGTCTATACACTGGATAA
Source organism: Amorphophallus konjac (assembly GCA_022559845.1). Taxonomy (NCBI): domain Eukaryota; kingdom Viridiplantae; phylum Streptophyta; class Magnoliopsida; order Alismatales; family Araceae; genus Amorphophallus; species Amorphophallus konjac. The sequence continues at coordinate 605,795,252 of CM040121.1, forward strand.
GTCTGTACATTGGGATATGAAGTCTATACGCTGCCCAAGTCTATACACTGGCTAAGTTTGTACATTGGGATATGAAGTCTATACGCTGCCCAAGTCTATACATTGGCTATCACGAAGTCTGTACGCTGGCTGGCTGGGGGTGTACCGGCGGAGGGAAGGAATGGCGTACCGCTGAAGGTTGACGGGGAGCGTACCGCTGAGGGCAGAAAGGGCGTGCCGCTGAGGGCTAAAGGGGAGCGTACCGCTGAAGGCCAATGAGGGCGTGCCGCCGAAGGCCAGTGGGGTGGGATGGTGGGGGTCCAGCCAATCCTCGATTTCTTATTTTAAGGCTTTTCTTTTCTTCTTGTCTTAATTTTTATGCAGTTTTATATAAACTTCTTCCCTTATTTTGTTTCGTTCAGTTCAGCCTCCTTTCTCACGGGTTAGGCATCCGGGCTACCGGGTAGTTGATCAGTTCGGTTCTCGTCATGGCGCCGGCAGTGGCTTGATTAGTTGAGAGGTTCATTAATTATCTTGCTCGTTTGTTGTCTCCTTTTGCCTCTTTTAATTATTTATTAGTTTCTCACAAAAATTCGGCAGCATCTCCCCTTGACCCGGGGCGTAAGGGAGATAAAGGGAACACGCCCACATGGAGTGGCAGAATCCGACAACTGGAGGTGGACCCCCGGGGGAGCAACACCTTTAAAGGACCTCGAAAAACGTGAAGGCGAACCACCGACTGAGGCACGGCCAGGGGGTGTGCCGCTGAAGGCATGAAGAGGGTGTGCCGCTGAGGGCAGCTGGGGTGTGCCGCTGAGGGCATGAAGAGGGTGTGCCGCTGAGGGCAGCTGGGATGTGCCGCTGAGGGCATGAAGAGGGTGTACCGGCCAAGAAGTATGCCGGCCAGGGGTAAATGGGTGTGCCGCGGAGGGACCAAACGGGTGTGCCGCTGAGCGGCAGCACGGGTGTGCCGGCGAAGGGCCGGGAAGATGCCTCGCTGGGGGATTAAAGCTGCTGAGTATATGGGCAAAAGGGGGGGGCTCACAGGTTGTTCAAAGAAAGGAAGAGGAGGAGGCTTCAAGGCAGGGGGTGGCCTATTGGCAGCTGGTCGATCGGAGAGAGAGCGAGGGTCTCTCTTCCTCCTCAAGCGGGTGGCCACCCAGGGATGGCCCTGGCAGAGGGTGGAAAGCCTATGAGGCCAAGGGTCATGGGCAAGAGATCATACTCACAGGGAGACCCCAAAAACGCTGAAGAAATGTGGAGACAGAGGGAAAAACGAACAGCCCATCAAAGGCCGTGAAGACTAGCACAAATCACCAACAAAAATCATGGAGAAACCCGGAGAGGGTGCTTTTATTCACGGGAAGCAAAAGGGCCGAGGCCTTACATGTACATTGCAAAACAGAAAATGCCCACCACAAGGCTGTGGACAGGGGAAACCAAAAGAAGGATAGAATAGGGAGGGGGGTAAAGGAACAGAATGCAGAGGAGGGCAGACCCCCCCTAACTCTTTCCCCCCCATTACATCGAACCCTCTCTCTCTTACTCTCGCTTCTTCCCGGTGGCGGTGGTCGTCGGAGGAAGCTCCCGGCGAGGAGGGCCTCTTCTTCTCTTCTCTCTTCTCCTCTTCTCTTCTGTGTGCGTATGTCTTCCACTCTCCGAGCCTCTCTCCCTCTTTTCTTTTCTCTGTCCTCTCTGTTCGAAACGAAGAGGAGGGGTTTTTATACCCCGGGCGGCGGGAGTATTCGTGCAGGGGCGTCGAAGCGGGAAGTGGCCCGTGATCATGAGGTTTGACCTGCCTGTCCTGGCTGTCAGGGGACTAGGCCACGTGGCCCAACGATCGGCTGCCACTTCAGACGGCTCCACTGCGCGCCAAGGATGCGTAGGGCATGGGCCTCACGTCGGCCGTTGAAAGTGCCTCACGCTGTGCCGTTGAAGGGCTGAACAAGCTTGCCGCTGTAGTGCCGAAAGGGCGTACCGCTGGAACCCCGGATGGGCGTGCCGCTGAACGGCCTGAAGGGCTTGCCGCTGGGGACCCTGCAGGGTGTGCCGCTGAAGACCCCCCATGGGGGGTGTGCCGTTGAACCCCCCCCCCCCCCTGGGGGGTGCGCCGTTGAAGACCCCCCCATGGGGGGGTGTGCCGTTGAAGACCCCCCCATGGGGGGTGTGCCATTGAACCCCCCCCCCTGGGGGGTGCGCCGTTGAAGACCCCCCCATGGGGGGTGTGCCGTTGAACCCCCCCCCCCCCCCCCGGGGGTGTGCCGTTGAACCCCCCCCCCTGGGGGGTGTGCCGTTGAAGGCCCCCCCATGGGGGGGTGTGCTGTTGAAGGCCCCAGCGGGGGTGTGCCGCTGAGGCTTTTTGGGCGCTGGGCATGCCGCTGAAGGGCTGCTGAGGGCGAGTTCTTGGGGCCTATTCTGAGCCCATCGTCAGCACGAGTCATGGCCCATTTGATTTTCTTCGAGGCCCACAGGATGTGGGGCCCCTTTATGCTTGATTTCTCCGGGGTTTCTTCACTTGACGCCGTTGTCGATTCTGAGCCAAGCACGACATTTGGATGTGCAATTTTCGGTGTCCACACCAGGTCGGTGAAAGAATATTCGGGACCGACCCGATCCTGGAACCTCTGAATGAACTTCTCCTTAACTGTCTTGAAACTTTCCGCCTCCTCCAGAGGCAATGTATAGAACCACTCCAGGGCGACCCCATCCAAGGATCGGCGAAACAGATACACCATCAGGCGGTCGTCATGCTGAAATTGTGCCAATTAGTAGAGAAACTCCATGACATGAATAAATGGGTTACCGTTCCCGTCATACTTCCGATACACGGGGAGCTCGGAATGAGGAGGAAAACGAATGTCCCTGAAGTTAGGAATGGGGACATCAGCTAAAGATTGCGGGATGACCCGCTTGTAGAGGAGGTCAATCTGCTGCTGCATGGCAGCCCATTTGTCAAGGAGTTCCCATTCCCGAGAAGGAGGAGACACAGCAGGAAGGATGGAACCGGAGTACGAACCGAAGGGTATACTGACTGAGAGGGGAGCCCATAAGATGGATAATGAGACAGGGAAGGGCCCATATCCGCATGTGCCAACTGGGCGGCCTCTGATTGCAGACGGACGGAATCAGCCGGGGCTACGAGGGCCTGCGATGTTGGAGGGAATGTGGTGTAAGGATCAGCATAGGAAATGGAGGGGATCTGGGTCTTCCCCTTATCAAGTGACTGATGGGCTGAGGTAGAAGCCTGGCCCATTTCCATGGTGGAGAATCGAAGAGCCTGAGGACGGATGGGAGTAAGATCGATGGGGGCTGCAGAGGTAGCCCCTAACCCAACAATCGGGGGTGTGGAAGTGACGGCAGTAGCCGTGCCAGAAGAAAGAACTGAGGGCAGGGCATCTGCCCCTTGCAAGACCTGCTTCAGCAGGTGGAGTTGAGTACTAGTTTGGCCATCATCTGGAAAACCTGACTGGCCGAGCCGCGAGTGGATGGATCTGAGAGGGAGAGTTGAGCACCCTCGGCAACAATGGTCGGGAGAGGGAGGGCAGTCCCCTCTCTCCCTTGCACATGAGCGACCCTAGGTGGGTCCTCCAGAAGTCCCTGAGGGAGAGAATCCTCAGGGGGATGGGAGAAGTTGTAAGACGACATGAATGGCGGTGAATCGAACAAGGGATTGAGCTAAGAGTGGGAAGGCGAACCACCCTTAGGAGACAATCCTGAGGGCGTGAGATAGCCCCACATACACTGATGACAATGGGGGAGGAGTAAGCAAATAGCCCTAAGTAGGGATCTAAGGCAAACAACTCAAATCGAATGCAACAACGGAGATGAGAGATGAGAAGAGAATCAATCAATTAATGCAGCCAAGCTTCAAATGATGTACACAAAGTTTTATAAGTTCTCCCTTTCTTGGACCTTGGTGAATTAAATAAGATTTGAATTCACTCCACCACAACGTACCTAGCCAAGGTAGGGAATAGGGCAACTGGCTGACACTAGAGGACTCTCTCTCTCTCTGATGCAAACCCTAGACTGGGGGGTGGTAACGGTACAATCTGCCCGACGTCCGTGTGGGAATCCATGGCTCACGGGGGCTTACGGAGGTCCTCAGCAAGGTCCCCTAGTTGGCTCCAAGGAGTATGGAGACGAGAGGAAACCCTACCTCGGTAGGAATGCAACTACTAATGAGAGTGTATGATCCTATGTGCACCGGAGTGCACGCAAGATCTAGCCTAGAAACTAGCAAGCAATGATCCAGCAAATGTAAGAAAATGAGATGAACGCAACCATGGAATGATATAACAACAACAGGGGGAGATCAAATAGCACCAACATATATGTATATAATGATATAACTCAATGATCAAACTGTAGCATGGGGTGCACTGTAGCAGCAAAAGTGTGACGACTCGATAATCTGATTACCGGGAAGGCCCGATAACCCGAGACTCGAACCGCCGCCCACGAGCCGGGAGGGCTCGGAAGGGCTAAAAGGAGTGTGGAGGCACAAAGTAATAGGAAATAAAACAAGACAATTCAACAATTAATAGAAATAAATAAACAACTATAGCAGAGTCCAGTCCAACAGAGAGTACAGTCTAAAGCAGTAAAACGTACAGCATGCCGAGTTGACACTCGGCCCGGCGAGCTAGCAACTAAGAACCTCTGAACAACCACCTCAAACCTCGAGGACGAACCGTCGCACCTGAAAAGCAGGGGTGAGCCTCCTGTCACTGGCCAGTAGGGATCCCGCAGAACCCCAACTGAGAACAACGGTGACACGGAAAGCTGCAACTACAAGAGCAACGGTAACAGCAGGAATAGCAAACCCGGTGGCTGGTCGAAACCCGGCACTACAACTACTCCTACTGTACCGGTCAAGAAGAAAGAGAAGTCCCGACCTAACGGGAGTATGGTAGAACCAACAAGCTAAAGTAAATAAACGGAAAAGCCGTCTACTCTAGCAGTACTGTACTACTGAACCTCGGCCCAACAAAACTCGAGTCCACACCTGCCAGCGAACAGGAGCACTACCCACTAGAAGAATGACCGGATGCGTCCCCTGACGTCTTACACCACGTCACAAGTGTCTAGCTACGGCGCCCCGGGCATGAGACTCAGACACGCAACAAGTACCACAACAAGGACTAGCTGGGGTCACGCTCGTCAGCGCGTGTCCTAAGCCCCCAACTACGTGTGCACACACAGACCATTTGCTCTAGATCGGGTCCTCTAGCTGGTTTTTCCCCACACCGGACTCTGGTGGCAAAGGCAAGGGGCCCTACGGTAACCAGCCTAAAAATCGCCTCTCACCGGGTCTCGCTCTCCACCACTCCCAGGTGGGTCCGCACCTGCGTGCCCAGGAAGCTACGACTAGTGGACAGGTCACTGGAAGGAAGGACTGACTCACGGAACCCACCGTCGAAGAAACGGGACTGTACACACTCGGTGCAGCGCAGAAAGCGCAAAAGCACGATTCCCAGGGCAGCACACAAGCCGCCACACCGATTCCCAATCCCAGAGAAAGCGGGAAACCTCCAGCCCTAGGCCGGATAACTGGACTCGCATTCCAAGGCCAAACACATGGCCCACGAGGGAATCACCTTCCAAAGAAACTCGCGACATGCTGTGGATGTCAAAAAATGTCGATGAGGATCATATGGCATGCACGTCTCGACACTCGAGAGCAAGCCGAAGATGGAAACACATAATAAACCTCATGCCTCGCCCGATCAGGACGAGAACTCGCTTGGTGTTCTACTACCCGTTAAGGAAGCCCCCCCAGGCGGAAGACGCGGCCACAACTCTCCGACCGGTCATGCCGAGAGCTGAATCATAGAAAAATCGAGAACTCCGGCACAGTCTCGGCATGCACCGAAAGTTACGCAGAGTCTGGGACCAAGCCCCAAAGGCTGAAAATGGAATATTATAGAGGCCATGCATTGCAACTAGAACATTTCAGGAGCACCAACACTCGAATAAATGGCTGCGACTTCGAAAAGAATCCATTTGAGGCTTAAAACGGCGCGCTCTAAACCGGCGCGCCCCCTCAACATCTTAATCCGGCGCGCCCCATTTCCCATTTGCCCTTGATGTTGCCTCAATACGGCGTACTGCTATTGCTTGGGCTTTAAGCTTTTCCCCCTCATCTTGATGCTAATCCGGCGCGCTCACCCCCCCGCTCCGGTTTAACCCCATCTTGTCCCGTCGGCATGCCGATGCTCTATTTTGCACCATTATGGCGTGCAGAGAACATTGAATGCCCGACGCTCTGTCTCTGCCTCCGTTCGACAGCATAGAAGCGGCAACGGCGAAGCAGGCCCCGGCAAATATGCGAACATCCCATCCTCAGATTAGCAGCAGCGTACGGCACGAATCAGCAGCATCCAGCGCAATACGTCAAGTTCAGACTTCGTCACGGATGAGGTGGAAGTGGCAGGAACTCTCCTCAACGGCCGCTCTATAAACCGACAAGTCTGATGAAGAAAAGAAGATGGTTTGTTCGGATGAGGGCTGGCCATTGAAGAGAAAAGGTGAAGAGAAGAGAAGCTCCATTTCCCCTGCGCCCGTGAGGTGAAGAAGAAGAGAGATTAAGCGTGAGAGTGAGAGGTGAGCCCGGGGGGAGGGGCTTGTGCTCCGTTCCCCCCTCCGGCACCGATGTATTCACTTCTTCCCCCTGCTATCTTTCTTTTCCTCGATATGTATTCTCCTTTGTTTTGGGATAGATCCCCTTGTGTATTTCGTTCCTCCTTCTCTTGCGGGTGAATAGAAGACAAGGCATTGCAGTATATGGTGTTCCACTCATTTTGGTTCCCTCCCCTTTCTCCTTATATTCTACTCACTCAGGGCCCTTCGAAGCTTGCTTCTATGTAGCATAGCCTTCGGAGGAACCCCTCAGAAGGGTGGACATTCGTGGCCACCTCTCATGGCACACATTCGTCCCGCTTACAAAATCATCGCCCGTGAGCTGCTGGAACTCTTGAAGGCTAGTCCTCAAGTCTCCACACTCACTTATGGGTTAACGGAGGCCTCACTCCGAGTTTTGAGGTTCACCCCGGAGCAATCCGTTTCGTGTTCCTCTACTTATCTCTGGCAAGTCTCAGTCCAGGGGAGATGCTACCCGATTTTTGCCAGGGCTAAGAACAATAAAAAACAAATGCATACAAGAACATACAAACGAACTATTCTCTGAGGGCCAGAGCCACATATACTTGGAACCCCTGAATCAAATTTGGATCTGAATCAGAAGCCTTGCATAATAAACTCATCCAATAAAACACTTGAACCTTCACGCTAATTTACCTTAACAAACGATCAAAACACTTAAACTTTCTCTCCACAAGCTTAATCCATCAATAAGATGAATAAATCAATCATCAAAGTAACCCATGGGTGAAAAAAAGAAGAAACAGAATGAAATTAAACCCACAGAGCTTAACCCGGCGCGCCCCTATTCTGGCGCGGGCTAATCCGGCGTGCTCACCCCCCGCGCCGGTTTAACTCTACACTCAAAACCACTTTCAAAGTATTGGAATGAATAGTGCCCTAATCCGGCGTGCCATTCATCATTGAGCCTATTCCGATGCGCCCATTGCTCCACCTATTCCGGTGCGCCCCCATGCCTTTCTAAATCGGCGCGCCCCACCATGCCTTTCTAAACGGCGCGCCCCTCTTAACACACTTAAACCGGCGCGCCCTCCTCTTGATACTAATCCGGCGTGCCCCCTCTTTCACCTCTTATTCCGGCGTGCCCCTTTGCTTCCTTAATCCGGCGTGCCTTCCATAAATCGAAACCTAATTAACCAAACAAATAAAAGGGATGTGGAACGAATAATCAAAACCCCGCGACCTGACCGCGCAGGTCGATCCGCCTGCGAGGGCGCACGTTTGCGAGTTCGGGCTTCACACTTAACAATCCGCTTCCTCGGACTGTGTTTGAAGAGAAAAGCAATGATGCCCCACTAGATCGGACTTGGATCTTGGGAGCCCTCGCCCAAACGTAACCATGATCTGATCTTATCCCGGGCCGATAGTTCGTTAGCTCGACCCGTCTTTATCGGGATCCGATCCCGCACCTACATTAAATTTGCCGTACCTACGGCAGACATCCGTACAGTTTTATCGTCGTCCTTGACGCTACTGATACGGACTTCCGTCCGAATAATGAATGGTCCGTTAGTCACCGACATATATGCCGGGATCCAATCCCGCACCCACATGAAACTGGCCGTACCTATGGCAGATATTTGTATGGCTTTATCGTCGTCTTCGATGCTTCAAATGCGGGCTCCCGTCCAAACAATGAATGGTCCGTTAATGACCGACATATATATACCGGGATCTAATCTCGCACCCACATTAAACTTACTGTACCTACGGCAAACATCCGTGTGGTTTTGTCGTTGTCTTCGACGCTTCAAATGCGGACTCTCGTCCGAACGACGAATGATCCGTTAGTGGCTGACATATATAACGGGATATAATCCCGCGCTTACATTAAACTTGCCGTACTCACGGCAGACATTTGCACGGATTCGCTCCCGTCACCGTCTCGTTTTCTATACGAACCTTTGTCCGAACATAAAATGGTCTGTGTATGACCGACAAAATCCAAATGGAACGAGACGGCTCTCGTCTTCCCCGTACCCTACGTGTGGGAATATCAATAAGACCTTCGTGAGTCACGTTTGGACCTCGGGTTCACCCCAACCATGGTCATCGCCTGACCCACATCCTAGGCCTATAACCGGTTATCTCTGTACACCTCTTTATTTTGGAATCTAGTCCCGGGACACTTTTCCGCTGCCCTTCAGCACCGAAAATATTAATATTATGCACGCAAGCCTCGTTTGGACCGCGGGAGGCGCCCCCGGAATGGTCCTGACTCGATCTCGCACAGGGCCAATAAACTCACTGATTTCCGACCACTCTAACCGAGATTCAATCGAATGTCTCCTATCCCTTTGAACAATAAACTTGCCGTACCCCGGCATACATATGCCCCAGTTTTCCCCGTGATGATCATGATTCTCTGAAGCCGGACGCTCGTCCGAATACCAAAATGGTCCCTTGAGTGACCGACATATTTCGAATGCTTGCTTCCCTAGACATAGGGCTTTCCGACTGATTTGAGACCGTTATCGGCTTGTCTCTCTCGATATAGTTTCCTGGCCATGAGGCCCTGATTCCCGGTGATTAATCAAGGGTGTTCCCCTCTTTGAGGGGATGTAAATAACACCGTGACCTTTATGGCGCGGCAGGTTCCGGTCCCGACACGAACCACACAATCGTCTGATTAGTCAGATCGAGCGCACAATAAATCGTCACTTTGTGACTGGCACGCCCACGCACTTAATAAACCCAATGAACAAATAATCCAAGATTTTAAATAAAAAGTGCGTCCACACATGCGGGGGAGACCCCACCGCACACATACACCGATACACGGTGACTCGATCGAGCGCAACACAAAAGCCCGGAACACGTGGAGTCATCCGGACCCACCATACCTACGGGCACGCTAGTCGAGATAACATGGACCTCCCGACTCAAAACATGAACACAGAACTCTCGGGGTGTCTTGGATACTCACGAGACCGCAAGTCGACCACTGGGTCCCAACCGGGTCGACCAGGGACCTACACAACGCGAAACGATCACGGAGAACACGAAAATACACCTCGGTGCAAAGCGAAACGATCACGGAGAACACGAAAATACACCTCGGTGCAACACAAAGCCTGACGGTCTAACCTTGGGCCGTCACAGTCTGTAACGGTCCAATGCTGGACCATCACAGCACCCTGGCGGCCCAACGCAGGAGCGCCACACGAGGGGGGAAACAACGGCTGTGACGCGCCCACCCTAGGGCGTCACAGTCTCTAACAGACCAAGCCTGGCGCGTTAGAAGACGGAACAACACAGGCTGTGACGCTCACCCCTCGACGCGTCACAACGTCTGACGGTCCTACCTGGGTGCGTTAGAAGAATGGGCTGCGTCAGCTCCGACGCTCCCACTCGGGCGCGTCACAGTCTCTGACGGTCCTACCTAGGCGCGTCAGAAGACTCGTGACCCCAACGGTCTGAAAACACGAGAAGGCACGTAGCGGTCGAACCCAGGCGCGTCACAGTGCCGTGGCGGTCTATCGAGGGACCGTCACACCCACAAACCACCAAAAGGCTAACGGGCCCTGTAACGCACCCACCTTGGGGCGTCACAGGCGGTGACGGTCACTGGAAGGACCGTCACACCCGTCCGAGCGCGAAACGGTAGGAAACAGCCCAAAAATCCGATCCACGCCCCGATCACCCCCGGGTGATGGGGAAACAAAGGAGAATCCATCCCCAAGCCCCTAGGCATGCATCTAAACCCCCGGATCGGCCAAAAACGCAGTAAAACGAGAGATCCGGCTCACTCCCCCAAAACATGGATTTTCCCTAAAATGTGAAAATAAACCCGCTCGGCTCGCCACGGCCTACAAAACTCGCTGTAAAGGGAATGCACAAGCTGGGGGTCCATCTCCCTACCTCCACCGAAGAAACGACGCGCCGTGGACGCCGATCCACGAAGAAATCACCTCGAAACCCTCGCCGGCTCGCGATCGCGCCACCAAGCTTTGCCTCGCATCCACCGCCTCGATCCTCGCCTGTCCTCGCCCGCATCCTCGCCCACGCCGCCTCCATCTCGCCCCCGCCTCACTCCGTCGACTGCCGGAGAAGAGAGGGGAGAAAGAGAGCGTGAGAGAAGAGAGGGGGAGGGAAGAGAGAAATGAGAGGGGAGAGAGAAATGGGTTAATATATATAGAAAACCCAAAAATTCCAAAAATTCCAAAAATTATGAAAAATTACCTCCGTGATCATCGGGAGGAGCACAACGTGCCGGTACAGTCCCAGAGTCGGAGAACGCCACGGTTTGCCCTACACAGAGTTCCAAAGACGCATCAGGGAAAAACACGTGTAAAACATAAAATACGCTCCGAGACCCACTAAAAAGATCCGAAAAAAAAGTTCGGGTGATGGGGACATCAACGACAGCCCGCTCACATTATGCTTGCATTTACGTCCTTTCATATTTGTATGTACGCCCTTGTGATATATGGGTACACAATAGTAGGTCTTAGTGGGTTTATTTGCAAAAGGCCATTGGGTTTCTTTGCAAATGTGCATGTAGGCCCTGCAGGGGCCCCCTCCCTCATCCTTATTGGTCCACCTGGACTCCTGGGTCCAAGGTGGCTGGTCCATGGTCCAACCTTGGACTTGGACCTAGAATTAATTAAAGAAGACAAATGCTAATTGCCTTCTTAAAGGGGGGGGGCGAACCTAGTTGTTTAATGGGGTTTAATGTGGTTGTCAAACCACATCTCAACCCTTCATTGATCAACCCTTGATCCAAGGGCTTAGAATAGGTTAGACCCCTTGCATATATATACTTGCATTTTTCATATTGCATGAATTAATGAAGGAAAAAAAGGCATTTGCCCCCTTGGAGATTTGTGCCCCTCCCCTCTCTCTCCCTGGTTCCTCCACCCCCTCTCCCCTTTCTAGAGTGTAATTCCTTCCCCCTTGATCCCCTCCAGCATCTGAAGCAACTCCGGTGATCGCCGCCGACGCGTCGTTGCCAACGGTTTCGGTGTTCTGTCCACTCAGGACAGAACCTTCTTCTCCGAATTCCTGCTATCACTCCCTTCGTCTTCTGAAGCTCAAAATTTCAGAGTTGGTTCCCCTCTAGAACCCTTATCCTCACAAAAAAAATCACGTCAAAATTCATCCTTTAGCTATTTTTTGATTTTCGTCCAAGTCCAAGTTCCAGATCTGTCCTGATTCTGTTTACTGTTCATCAGCTCTGAGTTTACCCCATTCGAACCATCTTTTGATTTTTGTTGGGTCGCCCAAATTTATTGGGAGTTCTGTCCACATCCCTCTACCACCAGGAATTTTTTTAATTTTTGGTTCACCCTCCAAGTATTTTACAAATTTCGTCCAAGCTCCCAAGAACAGTCTGCCCACAGTTTCCCAGATCCGACCCAGGTCTAGTAAAAAAATCTCATAAAATCCATTTCTTCTCCAATAAAAAAACCAAAAATAGTCCCGGATTCCTCTCTCAGAGACCTTCGACTTTACTGAAGAAATCATTGCCAGATTCAGAGGTCTTCTCCCCGGTCAACATCGATCTTCAGAGAAGATAGATCCTGCCCCTGCAGTTCTGGCCCGAATTCAGCAAGATTGTAAATTCAACAATCAGAAATACAGATCTGATTATTTTTTCTGAAGACCCCTACGTCAAAGTATTTTGAGTCCTCTTTCCAACGGCTCTAATTTCGTCGCGTTCTGACGACGGGGCTGATCGCAGAAGCAGTTTCCTCCAAGTCGCGCGCCTGCAAACAGAAGTTCAGGTTTGTGGCCGAGTTCCCCGCGAGCGTCGTCCGAGGGCCGCCCGGCGTCCGGTGGTCGCTCCAGCAGCTCGCCATCCCAGGGGAACGCTTCCCAAGTGTCTCCACAACATAGGAGTCATCAGGCCCCACACGACCCCTCCGGTCAATACGTGGGCCCCCACTAGCACGAGTACGCGTGAAGCCGAAGCATTGCCCGAAACCGCCCGTCAACCCGAACTTGGTCCTCCCGGGCCCACTTGTGTCGCCCTTTACCTCCCTGCGTGGAGTGGGCTTATTTGTACTGCTGTAAACATAATGTACTAAGTTCCCGGGAGTATGAACTTCGGCCGGGTGCCGTCTTCGCCACGCCGAGAGCGTGGAGGTATCGCCTTCACCCTTACACTTGGCATTAGCTTAATTCTTTATATGCTTTATATGCCGCTGCTAGAGAGCATGTGTAGGGATACCTAGCTCGCCTTCAATTTATAATATCACTGCTGCGAGAGAGAGCGAAGCCGTCCCGTGACCCGATCTGGGAGCAAAAGAGAGCCGACCACCCTAGCTCATTGCCGGTTTCTCAACCGCGCACATCCGACGCTTCCCTCGTTAAGGGACGATCGCGAGCTTGTCGTGTCCGTGGTCCCGTCCCGCATCAATTTGGTATCAGAGCGAGGTTGAGTCTAGGGTGTTTGCATTTAGAAAAAAAAAAGAGTGTCATTTACATCGAGTCATTAGTCGGTTTAAGTCGAGTCTCGGATCATCATATTTTCAAAACAACAAAAAGAGTCATTTTTGGGTCGCATACATCCCTTTACTCGGTATATCAAAAGGTGTTGTCCGAACGTTAGGCTACGCCTATCGGGAAGGCCGCACATTTGCGCGAGTGATCTTCGGATCGATTGCCTCCGCCACGTATCGAGTTTTGGTTAAGTCTAGGCGCATCATTTGCATTAGTGTGTTTTGCTTTAGTCGGCATCTTCTAGTCGGTGTGTTTGCATGCCCACTCGTCGGGGTACTCAGTACTCACCCCCGCCACCACCACCTATGGCCAACCCACGGGATACCTCGGGAGACTTCCACTCCCTACAAGAGGCGATAATGGCCATTATGGCTAGGTTGGACCAATCCGATGCTAACTTTCGGACCTTCTCCGAGAATATGGATGGTCGCCTTAGGGCCATGGAGGGACGCATGGAGAACTCCGATAGGTCGGTCCAAGACCTCGTTGGGCGGTTAGATAGGATGTCACACGGGGACCCTCTTGGGGCAGCCCAAGGTCCACCCGCACCTCCTCCCGCGGGGGCCCAAGTCCAACCTGCTCCCATGGCCCAAGTCCAGGCCGCTCCCGCCGCCCAAAACCAGCCACCACTGGTTCCTCCACCCGCCCCTCCTCGGGCTCCCCAACTACCACACCGTGACCTTGGTCTCGAGGACTATGGGTCCGACAATGCCTACGAGGGGTATGGTCAATGCCGTCGTGGTTTTCAGCCACAACGAGATGAGGATGATGATCGGGTCCTTAAGACCGTGCGAGCGGATCCTCCCGCTTTTTACGGGTCTTTGGATCCGAAAGTCTACCTAGATTGGGAGTTTGGCATGGACCGTTATTTTGAATGGTATGATATGTCGGAGCGTCGAAGGGTCCGATTTGCCACCATGAAACTTATGGGGCAGGCACAAACTTATTGGAAGAATGTGGAGAGCCTGCTACTTCAGCGGCTAGAACCCCCGATCGACACATGGGCCGAAATGAAGAATAAACTTCGGTAAAAGTACCTTCCTCCCACATACCGCCAACGACTCATCGATAGATGGCAAAGTCTTAGCCAGGGAGACCGGTCCGTCTCCGAATACATCGCGGAGTTTGATGAGTACTTTCTACGATGTGGTGTCACGGAGGAGAGTACCATGCCCGTGTCCCGCTTTCGACGTGGTTTGCGGCCACACTACCAGTATGAGCTTTTCCGCCGCAATGCCAAGACGTTGGAAGAGGCATACCAGGTTGCTCTCGAGATGGAGCAATTTGAGAGAGAGTTCGAGTCTAGCCATCGGTTGGGCCCCACCCCTCTCCGTAGTACCGAGCCCCGTCACTCTATAGGCCCACATCAGCGGCCTCCCATGGCTCGACCTCAGGAGCCCACCCGTCAGGAGCACTTCGCTCCACGGCCTCGCCCTCCTCCACCTCGGGATCTATTTCCACCCCAACCACCGGCACCCGTTGCCCGTTCCCCGGCTCCTATAGCCCGTTCTCTGGCACCGGCACCCCCTCCACTATTGTCCAAAGCACCTACATCTCCCCCATTACTGCCTACACCCCCTACCCGACGGGATGATAAGGGTAAGGCCCCTTTTTTAGGAGAGAGTAGTCGGTCGCGAATACAGTGTTTCCACTGTCACGGGTATGGCCACATTGCTAGTGAGTGTCCCGCTCGCACCACCCTAGCCTTAGGTGTTGGAGGATCCGCACCTCCCGAGCTTGAGCATGTCGATTATGAGGCCGATGAGGCACTGGCCGATGAATACTATGCCATGGGGGAAGAGCTGGGCGACCCTTCGGCCGCCCAGGATGTCGCCACCTAGTGGGTTTGATGCTACCACCTTAGTCTAGAGTCGTGCATGAGTCAGTGTGTTTTCTTTGTGTGGTTTGTTTGTGTGGTGATTTTGAGTCGATTGTTTGTGTGATTTTCATTCATGTGTCAGTGCATGGTGAGTCTGCATGTGTCTTGTGCAAGCTCGTGTCGTTCTCTTATGAGTGTGAAGCGAGTCGACTCACTTGATGAGTATGGGATCGGTTCTACATCTATACCCGGATCAGTCACCTATAGAGACTCAGCGGTGATTCCTAGTGAGTCTTCGAGCTGTTTCCTTCCTTTTGAGAGTGCCCCTTCGGAGTGACCACCTTTAGCCATAGCAGTTCGCATATCGAGTATATATGGAATGAGCAGGTGCCGATCATTTGGAGTGGAGCATACCCGCGTTTCTTGGTACGGTGACGGATCCGTCGGAGTACCGGAGCAGCCATACCCTTACTCGACGGGGTCGAGTTCCTCCCGCCCGGGGAGAATTGATGGGGACATCAACGACAGCCCGCTCACATTATGCTTGCATTTACGTCCTTTCATATTTGTATGTACGCCCTTGTGATATATGGGTACACAATAGTAGGTCTTAGTGGGTTTATTTGCAAAAGGCCATTGGGTTTCTTTGCAAATGTGCATGTAGGCCCTGCAGGGGCCCCCTCCCTCATCCTTATTGGTCCACCTGGACTCCTGGGTCCAAGGTGGCTGGTCCATGGTCCAACCTTGGACTTGGACCTAGAATTAATTAAAGAAGACAAATGCTAATTGCCTTCTTAAAGGGGGGGGCGAACCTAGTTGTTTAATGGGGTTTAATGTGGTTGTCAAACCACATCTCAACCCTTCATTGATCAACCCTTGATCCAAGGGCTTAGAATAGGTTAGACCCCTTGCATATATATACTTGTATTTTTCATATTGCATGAATTAATGAAGGAAAAAAAGGCATTTGCCCCCTTGGAGATTTGTGCCCCTCCCCTCTCTCTCCCTGGTTCCTCCACCCCCTCTCCCCTTTCTAGAGTGTAATTCCTTCCCCCTTGATCCCCTCCAGCATCTGAAGCAACTCCGGTGATCGCCGCCGCCATCGACTCGCCGCCGACGTGTCGTTGCCAACGGTTTCGGTGTTCTGTCCACTCAGGACAGAACCTTCTTCTCCGAATTCCTGCTATCACTTCCTTCGTCTTCTGAAGCTCAAAATTTCAGGGTTGGTTCCCCTCTAGAACCCTTATCTCCAAAAACAAAATCACGTCAAAATTCATCCTTTAGCTATTTTTTGATTTTCGTCCAAGTCCAAGTTCCAGATCTGTCCTGGTTCTGTTTACTGTTCATTAGCTCTGAGTTTACCCCATTAGAACCATCTTTTGATTTTTGTTGGGTCGCCCAAATTTATTGGGAGTTCTGTCCACATCTCTCTACCACCAGGAATTTTATTAATTTTTGGTTCACCCTCCAAGTATTTTAAAAATTTCGTCCAAGCTCCCAAGAACAGTCTGCCCACAGTTTCCCAGATCCGACCCAGGTCTAGTAAAAAAATCTCATAAAATCCATTTCTTCTCCAATCAAAAAACAAAAAATATTCCCGGATTCCTCTCTCAGAGACCTTCAACTTTACTGAAGAAATAATTACCAGATTCAGAGGTCTTCTCCCCGGTCAACGTCGATCTTCAGAGAAGATAGATCCTGCCCCTGCAGTTCTGGCCCAAATTCAGCAAGATTGTAAATTCAACAATCAGAAATACAGATCTGATTATTTTTTCTGAAGACCCCTACGTCGAAGTATTTTGAGTCCTCTTTCCAACGGCTCTAATTTCGTCGCGTTCCGACGACGGGGCTGATCGCAGCAGCAGTTTCCTCCAAGTCACGCGCCTACAAATAGAAGTTCAGGTTTGTGGCCGAGTTCCCCGCGAGCGTCGTCCGAGGGCCGCCCGGCGTCCGGTGGTCGCTCCAGCAGCTCGCCATCCCAGGGGAACGCTTCCCAAGTGTCTCCACAACAGAGGAGTCATCAGGCCCCACACGACCCCTCCGGTCAATACGTGGGCCCCCACTAGCACGAGTACGCGTGAAGCCGAAGCATTGCCCGAAACCGCCCGTCAACCCGAACTTGGTCCTCCCGGGCCCACTTGTGTCGCCCTTTACCTCCCTGCGTGGAGTGGGCTTATTTGTACTGCTGTAAACATAATGTACTAAGTTCTCGGGAGTACGAACTTCGGCCGGGTGCCGTCTTCGCCACGCCGAGAGCGTGGAGGTATCGCCTTCACCCTTACACTTGGCATTAGCTTAATTCTTTATATGCTTTATATGCCGCTGCTAGAGAGCATGTGTAGGGATACCTAGCTCGCCTTCAATTTATAATATCACTGCTGCGAGAGAGAGCGAAGCCGTCCCGTGACCCGATCCGGGCGCAAAAGAGAGCCGACCACCCTAGCTCATTGCCGGTTTCTCAACCGCGCACATCCGACGCTTCCCTCGTTAAGGGACGATCGCGAGCTTGTCGTGTCCGTGGTCCCGTCCCGCATCATCGGGGCATTACAGCCCTCCCCCCTTAAAGAAATTTCATCCTCGAAATTCAGGACTAGCACCAAGACACGTGGAAAGAACACTGAACCATCTGATAATGCCGTCAGTGCCCCAACACAGAAAACCCCGATTCTCACGAAAACACCGATCCTGGGGAACACAACGAGACTACCAACACGAAGAATACCTCGCTCCGCACGCCGCACACACCGGCCACCAGAGCAGGCACCACACAAGAGCACATGTCTGGTATCACCTCAGCCAACGCGAGAACCAATCATGGCACCGCCGTCGCGATCTCGCTCACCGAGGAGACATAGTCCTCGACACGAGCAACAGCTACCGATCCATCCTATGGTCGGCAGACCAATCGCGCATTAGCTTCACAACCAGCTGACCGGTCGCACACCCTTCTCAAGGGAACAACCCACACAGAGCCTCCACCAGCTCACGCAGCCATCTCAAGAAGATGCAAACAAATCACCGGCTCAATGCCAAGGATCACCTCACACCTGGAAAGCTGAAAGCCAGACATATCACTGTGCCAACTCTGCCAAAGCGTAGAAGACAAACTTCGACAGAGCCCAGATCCCGTCCGGGAAGGCACATCACAGAAACGACCACCAAAGGTCTCACCGATACACGGCCCTCACCGCTCACGATGCACAACCAACATCATCTTCTGTCTGTGAAAAGACCATCTACTGGTCGCCAGACACACGTCAATGGGAAACCTCCACTTGCCCAACGGGCACGATCCAGCCCCACAGCAGGTCATCCGCTGACTCACACACAGACCGATCCCACATCTCGAGCTACACTCCTCTCGGACTCCGCATCCGAGCTCGAACATCGCGCCAACTCGACCCTCTCGAGGAGCACGACGAAACCAGATGACAAGATCCTGGTGTCCTCAGTCATCACCTCACTCGACTCAGACTTACAGGAGAACCATCCCATGATGGTCACCAAACCAGGGATAACCATTGCGACACCAACGTCCCGTCAAGGACCACCATGCACAAGTGTCACTCTTCCGTCTGGTCTCATCAAATTACTCCACTAATCCAAGTGGACACCTGCCAATCCCGATTCCACCCTTACCACAGAGCCACGGGACACCACCTGAACACTGCTCATGGGTCCCTAAGCAACATACATCTCACCGTGGTCAACTACGAGACTAGCCTTACCAGTCACTCACAGCTACCAACAGGAACCCACAGCCTGCCAGAGATCACTTCTCCAAAAATGATCTCATCCGAGGACACAACTTCCAACACAAGTTGGGCACCAAGCTACCGACTCTGACCAACATGTCCTCGACCTCCGTCAGGCGACATCCTCAACAACCCCATCAGAGTCCAACACCGACGCCTGACACGGCTTCCATCACATGAACAGGGTACTCATGCGGCGCACTAGCCAGCACATTCCCCAACACTCCATCCTGCCAGTGCCAAGAACCACGACACCTCAAGCAACGACACGGCAACAACACGTTTCACACAGATGAACCAATCCTCCAATGCTCAACGCAACTCAGGAAATCCACCCGCAGCAACCAACACTACGATCCTGAACCAGTGGGTCACAAGTCCACCATGCTTCCACTGCGCACTCCGATCTACGTGCACAACCACAAATTCTCGGGAACACCGCCCAACCAGCACTCGTCCTTTCGAAAAAGCGTCAACACCCTTTCACGACAAGGGAATGGGCGCAACTTCTCACAGGCAACCACCTTGCCAAGACAAGGAGCACGTCTCACACGGACTTCATGGCACATAAGGCCAACCAATCCGGGCACACCAAGCAAGACGACGAGCCTCAGTCAAACACAATCTCTCCAACCAAAGGAGAAACCAAACGCACTTCCGACCAACGGAAGAACTCCACGCTCGACCTGACCTCAAACCTCGCACACGCCGGAAACAGCACCATCCAGCACCAAGGAAAAACCATTGCTCCCGTCAGGTCAGCACCTCCGACACACTCGACGAGTGTCACGTCAGACTGCGAACACAGCATCTCTCGATGCACCACCGCTGCAATTCCTCGAACTGTAACACACCACGCCAAGAGCCGCAACACGAGCCATAACCGACAACCGCTAACGCTCATCCTCGAGTCCTAAAACTCACCGCGGAGCCTTCACATCTCAGACCAGCTCCAGGGCGAACACAACCCATCCACTGACAGAAACGCAGCAGCAAAGACTTACCGGGACATCTCTGCCAAATCCTGCCTCGAAATCCGCAGAACAATCGGGACCGACACGTCATTCTGACGCCACAGAGCACAACAAGAACATCAGGCTCGACGAAACAGCAGCTCACCGAGAAGATCCTCCGCTCACCCGAGCACACTCCTCGGCCAGAACACCTCAGGAGCTGGACAAACCTCAAGCTGGAGTGGCCAAAAACCGACAGTAGCTCCCTCGAAGCACGCTCACTCCCACTTAACCATGAACAATCCTCTCCAGCCACCTGACCTCGCGGCAGAAACTTCGAACGTTGCACCGCGAGCTCACGCCTGCCAGCAACCTCTGCCCAACGCAGAACAACTGGGGTCACCACCGATGAGGGAGAAGGCTCTCGACCTCGATCTTTAGAGCCCATGCTGGCACGAAAGCCGCGGACAACAACCACCTTCACAGCGCCGCACAGCGCACTCAAGCTCTCGGGCGAGAAGCAGAGCGAAAAAATAAGCACAAAACCCTAAGCCAGCTGCCGACTGTATTGGACCTTATGGACTCTGATCACTGCAATATTTCGAATTCCTATGTACGTCCACAACCACTGCTCTGATACCATCTGTGACGACCCGAGAATCCGATTATCGGGAAGGCCCCATAACCCGAGACTCGAACCGCCGCCCACGAGTCTGGAGGGCTCGGAAGGGCTAAAAGGAGTGTGGAGACACAAAGAAATAGGAAATAAAATAGGACATTTCAACAATTAACAGAAATAAATAAACAACTACATCAGAGTCCAGTCCAACAGAAAGTACACTCTAAAGCAGTAAAACGTACCGCATGCCGAGTGGACACTCGGCCCGGCGAGCTGGCAACTAAGAACCTCTGAACAGCCACCTCGAACCTCGAGGACGAACCGCCACACCTGAAAAGTAGGGGTGAGCCTCCTGTCACTGGCCCAGTAGGGATCCCGCAGAATCCCAACTGAGAACAACGGCATCACGGAAAGCTACAACTATAAGAGCAATGGTAACAACATGAATAGCAAACCTGGTGGCCGGTCGAAACCCGGCACTATAACTACTCCTACTGTACTGGTCAAGAAGAAAGAGAAGTCCCGACCTAACAGGAGTACGGTAAAACCAACAAGCTAAAGTAAATAAACGAAAAAGCCGTCTACTCTAGCAGTACCGTACTACTGAACCTCGGCCCAACAAAACTCGAGTCCACACCTGCCAGCGAACATGAGCACTACCCACTAGAAGAACGACCGGATGCGTTCCCTGACGTCTTACACCGCGTCACAAGTGTCTAGCTACGGCGCCCCGGGCGTGAGACTCAGACACGCAATAAGTACCACAACAAGGACTAACTGGGGTCACGCTTGCCAGCGCGTGTCCTAAGCCCCCAACTACGTGTGCACACACAGACCATCTGCTCTAGGTTGGGTCCTCTAGATGGTTTTCCCCCCCACCGGACTCTGGTGGCAAAGGCAAGGGGCCCTACGGTAACCAGCCTAAAACCGCCTCTCACCGGGTCTCGCTCTCCACCACTCCCAGGTGGGTTCGCACCCGCGTGCCCAGGAAGCTACGACTAGTGGATAGGTCACTGGAAGTAAGGACTGACTCACGGAACCCACCGTCGAAGAAACGGGACCGTACACACTCGGTGCAGTGCAGAAAGCGCAGAAGCACGATTCCCAGGGCAGCACACAAGCCGCCACGCCGATTCCCAATCCCAGAGAAAGCGGGAAACCTCCAGCCCTAGGCCGGATAACTGGACTCGCATTCCAAGGCCAAACACATGGCCCACGAGGGAATCACCTTCCAAAGAAACTCGCGACATGTAGGGGAGACCCCACCGCACACACACACCGATACACGGTGACTCGATCGAGTGCAACATGAAAGCCCGGAACACGTGGAGTCACCCGGACCCACCACACCTATGGGCACGCTAGTCGAGGTAACATGGTCCTCCCGACACCCTCAAAACACAAACACAGAACTCTCGGGGTGTCTTGGATACTCACGAGACCGCAAGTCGACCACTGGGTCCCAACCGGGTCGACCAGGGACCTACACAACGCGAAACGATCGTGGATAATATGAAAATACACCTCGGTGCAACACGAAGCCTGACGGTCTAACCTTGGGCCATCACAGTCTGTAACGGTCCAATGTTGGACCATCACAGCACCCTAGCGGCCCAACGCAGGAGCGCCACACGAGGGGGGAAACAACGGTTGTGACGCGCCCACCCTGGGGCGTCACAGTCTCTAACGGACCAAGCCTGGTGCATTAGAAGATGGAACAACACAGGCTGTGACGCTCACCCCTCGGCGCGTCACAGCGTCTGACGGTCCTACCTGGGCGCTTCAAAAGAATGGGCTGCGTCAGCTCTGACGCTCCCACTCGGGCGCGTCACAATCTCTGACGGTCCTACCTAGGCGCGTCAGAAGACTCGTGACCCCAACGGTCTGAAAACACGAGAAGGCACGTAGCGGTCGAACCCAGGCGCGTCACAGCGCTGTGACGGTGTGGTGGTCTATCGAGGGACCGTCACACCCACAAACCACCAAAAGGCTAACGGGCCCTGTGACGCACCCACCCTGGGGCGTCTCAGGCTGTGACGGTCACTGGAAGGACCGTCACACCCGTCCGAGCGCGAAACGGCGGGAAACAACCCAAAAATCTGATCCACGCCCCGATCACCCCCGGGTGATGGGGAAACAAAGGGGAATCCATCCCCAAGCCCCTAGGCATGCATCTAAACCCCTGGATTGGCCAAAAACGCCGTAAAACGAGAGATCCGGCTCACTCCCCAAAAATATGAATTTTCCCTAAAATGCGAAAATAAACCCGCTTGGCTCGCCACGGCCTACAAAACTCGCGGGAAAGGGAATGCACGAGCTGGGGGTCCATCTCCCTACCTCCACCGAAGAAACGACGTGCCGTGGACGCCGATCCACGAAGAAATCACCGCGAAACCCTCGCCGACTCGCGATCGCGCCACCAAGCTTCGCCTCGCCTCCACCGCCTCGATCCTCGCCTGTCCTCGCCCGCATCCTCGCCCACGCCGCCTCCATCTCGCCCCCGCCTCGCTCCGTCGGCCGCCGGAGAAGAGAGGGGAGAAAGAGAGCATGAGAGAAGAGAGAGGGAGGGAAGAGAGAAATGAGAGGGGAGAGAGAAAAGGGTTAATATATATAGAAAACATGAAAATTCAAAAAATTACGAAAAATTACCTCCGGGATCCTCGGGAGGAGCACAACGCGCCGGTACAGTCTCGGAGTCGGAGAACGCCACGGTTTTCCCTGCACAGAGTTCCGAAGGCGCATCAGGGAAAAATACGTGTAAAACATAAAATACGCTTCGAGACCCACTGAAAAGATCCGAAAAAAAAGTCTGGGGCATTACAAAAAGGATGGTCTGATAGAGACCGCTCAGGGAGAAAATACGGTATGTGAACGACCGTGCATACCAGGGAGTAACGACAGGGTAGCAGGAAAATCAGAAAATGTTAGAATGAAAGAAGACAGAAATCAGAAGCGTACCAAGATGAGCGGTCTTTTGACAGCCCGCGTAAGTACTAGAACAGACCTGCAGCAACCGCGTGACAGTAATCCAGCCAACCGTATGAAGGC
Organism: Amorphophallus konjac; assembly: GCA_022559845.1. Classification (NCBI taxonomy): domain Eukaryota; kingdom Viridiplantae; phylum Streptophyta; class Magnoliopsida; order Alismatales; family Araceae; genus Amorphophallus; species Amorphophallus konjac. Next base: position 605,818,532 of record CM040121.1, read on the forward strand.
AGAGACGTACCTGAACCAGCAAGATGGACGCCAAAACACAGGCCGTATGGAAGATGAACGGGTGGTGAGAGGCCGCTCACGACAGCAGGCTTGGAGGAGAAGTGGCACTGTTAGCAAAGAAGCACGGTGGGTTTACGGTCGCACAAGATTTGGATGGCTCCTGGACAAGTTCAAGAGGACAGAGAGTGCGCCCAGCCAAGATCAACCTGAAACCACTTCGAGAAAAGGACTAACAAAGCAAAAGAGAAGGTCAGCAAGTCACTAACACGATGGGCACTAGGTGTCCCACCGTAATCGCCAAAAAAGGGGATATTGACATGTTTTTCCCACTTACCGTCTTAAGGGTCTCTCCCGTTCCTTCCACTAAAACAATGTGAGAAATATATATATGTGAATGGTTGGAAGGAACAGAAATACACAAACCTGTGATTGCCACCAAGATGCCGAACGCGATGAACACGCCATACCTTGGAAAGAGAGAGAGGTACTCGCCTTAGGACCAGCCCTGCGAAGATGGGCGGCTCATGAGGAACTGTCTGTAAAGATGAGCGGCCGTACGACAGACCGTCTGCAGGGGTTGAAGAGGAACGCGGGATGGAGAACGACTGGCAGATGAACGGCTCTAACACAACCGCAGGACGAAGAAGAACGGTCCAGAAGCCACCGCTCATCTTCGTGAACGGACAATTGGGAGCCGCCTAAGACTGCCACGCCCTGAGTTGCAAAGGTCCAACCTCCACCCTTTCCGGCCGGCCAGAAAGGGTGGGCCTCGCGTTAGTGTGTTGCTGACCTGCAAAACCACTTGTAGAACACAAAGGAAAACCCAAGTTAGAACTAGAAAGTGTAGTAAATGCTCAAACGGACGGAAATGAACATGACTAAATGAAATGGGGGGTACATGGGGATTTTTAAACCCCTGGGGGCCTCAAAAATCATAGGAGGGTGTATGAATAATGTATGAAAATGAGGAAAACGTGGAGGAAACGTGGAGAAAGTAATACATGCAAACGAGAGAGAACGACGGAACTAAATGTACTAATGACTCAAAGAATAACTACTCCTTGAACCGGAGGCCTGTATGGACGTAGAAGGCCTCCCTCCCTGGTGCTAGGTCGCTCAAAGATTCGGCAGGGCTTCGTCGTCGACCAAAAATCTCCCCCCCTTCAAACCCGGCCCCTAGGGTCTATTTATAGAGCACATAAAGTCCTAGCTCAAAATTAGGGTTTCTAATCATTTTCAGGTCGAGATTATCAAATAAAGAGATGAAGATAATTCAATTATCTTTCATCTGGAAGAAACGGCACTCAAAATGGTTAAGGATTCGCGGAGAAATCATCGGAGAAAGTTTGGGAGAAAAGCTACGAATGATAGGAAAAAGTCTTAACCACTTTCTGGTCTGAGAGGATAAACGGTCTCACGATAGACCGCACAATTGATGAGCGGCCAGACATGGGCCGTCCATCCCTGTCGGTGGAAATTCAAATAAATCCTGAAATAATTAATTTATCCACTGAATTGACCGGTAAATTCGCCGCTGGACTCTTTCATAGTTGAACAGCTCTTGGGAAACCGCCCAAGCCTGTCGGTGATAAATCCCAAATAAGAAGATAAATAGGTAATTATCTGAACAGTCAACCAGCGTTAGGACTCTTGAGAGATAGACGGCTCAGAATATACCGCACAATGTACTTATGCGGCTAAGACTAGGCCGTATATATGCTTGTCGGTGATAATTCAGAGATTCAACCAATATACCCACTAAATGTTTGGACGGCCCACTATCAACCGCACAAATGGTTGAACGGCTGGAGGTTGACCGCACATGTATATGGGCGTTTGAAATTCATAGAAAAGCTCAATCAACCAAAACCAATGCCCATTAAGCCCTAAATCAACTCGGACCTAACCAGGGAGGGAGGCTACTCATAAAATTGGCCCAGAACGTGTCAGAAAATAGCCAAGCGAGTGATGGACAACTCGAGACATCAATAAATGGGAATAAGAGAAATGACTCAACTTATCGGTAAAAAAATGGGTGTCAACACTTATAAGTGAGGAAAACCCTAACTCAAATCTAGGAGATAAAGGTCATAAAATAGAGTCATTGGGAATAATTCAATCCACAATAGCTTAGAGATGATTTATAGGGTGAATAAGAACGAATTTGGATCAAAATCTTTAAGAAGAAATCCTCAAGGTAAGACTCTAGGCCGATTCTTACCAGAAGCGACGTGTTTTGGTCAGACTCCATGAAACTGTGAGGACGCAGTCTATCGTACAACCACGACTTGAATGAGAATGCGATTCCTTGATAGACCGCGTTCAGGCTATCATGGCTAGAATATGGAACTTTGTGAAAATTAGACTTACAAGGCCTAATGGGCTGAAAATTGAGTTGAACGGGCTCACAATGGATCAAATAAAGGCTCAAAATAATGATTAATTTGGGACATCATTAATGTGAATAAGAGATTGGCTCAACTTATAAACTGAAAACGAGTGTCTACATCTTCCTCTCGCCGATGACACCTACTTGCCTTGACCTCGACAACCTCTGAACCCTCATCCCAATGCCATTGACTTATGATGTCCCGCTCTTCCCCTCCGTGTCGCTGCTACCCACCTTCCTTCTCTCTTCTTCTCTACGATGATTGTGGTGAAGTCTTACTGCCTCGATGCTCTCACCTGTGGCACTATAACTCCCTCTTCCCTGCAACATCAACATGCTCTGCACCTTACATTTAGAAGCAAACTCATTCCACTGCTCGTCCTTGTGATGCGAGTCCCATGACTGCTCCATTTGATTATTGTTCCATGATTACCGATGTAACAGTTGTCTTGTCCCACTTCCCTCCTTGGCCACAAATGCAACATTGGCTCGACACACCTCCCCTCATTGTCTTGCCCCTCTAATACCCACTATCACACCTTGCCTCCCATGCCCTCGGACCAGTATGCCAAATAAGTCTATATAATTTTTAAGAATTGTGTTTGAATTGTCAAATAAATAGCTAAAGATTTACATTTTTTTGAAAGTCTAGTAAAAAATTGACATAGACCAACTGTCTAGAGAGAAATAACATTGAAAAAGTTTTTTCAAACACCCTAAGGTCGTGCATCACAAGAACTTGGCTGAATGCTCTTTGTTGCCTGTGTGGTGTCGTGTCCCCACCGACCCCACTCACACACACACAGGTAGAGAGAGAGGGAGGAGGGGGGAGATGGTCCCTCTTCTCCGCTGGTGGCTGGTGCTCAGGAGGAACAGCAACGAGAGACCGAGAGGCAGAGAGCGCGACATGTAGGGATGTATTGTATGGATGCGGGTAGATGGAGCGGTCGCGAAGGCGAATGTTCGGATTATTGTTATTTATTAGATTATTAGATTGAGCGGTCCAACTCCGCCCACCCCTCCCCCAACCCCCGTCTCCTCTCTTCGTATCTCCCTCCCTCCCTCTGTGCGCCTCCCCCCCCCCCCCCACCCCAAAACCATTTCTCGCGCCCTTTTCTCTCTCCCCTCCTTCTCCTGCTGCTCCCATTTCGCCCTTCCTTTTTCTACCCACACCTTCTGTTCACCGTCGGCGATCTAGGGCTGGCATTGCCGCGGGGGTGCCGCCCCGGGGTGCCGGAAAGTCCGGGGTGTGGTGGCGATGGGTGAGCAGAAGAACAGGTGGACGTGGGAGGTGCCGGGGTTCGAGCCCAGGAAGTCGTTCGAGCGGGATGATCGACACGACCATGCGCTGCTTCAGCAGCAGAGGCCGGCCCCTCCTCCCGCCCCGCTGCTGCGGAGGTACTCACTCTCGGTCGCTTCTCTGGCGCCCCAGCCGGAGCTCCCTAGACACTCCATGGCTCAGAAACTCCAAAAGCTCAAGGACCAGGTTAAGGTACTGCGTCCGCTCCCCCACCCTGTCACTCTGTCCGACGGGGAGCAACAAGCTATTTACTGACTATTGGCAAACGCGCGATTTTACTTCGCGGAATTTGACGGGCGTTCGTACATTAGGAAATAGCACCTTATCTGTTGAGAACAGAGCTCCTTGATGTGGAATCCCCTGAATGCCTCTTCATGATTTTTGATTTCCTAAACTTGGACAGTTGGACTCGTAGAATCAATTGGAGCAGCTGCTGAGTTCTCTTACGCATGCATTGTCATTAGAGAACGGAGTGAGTGTTGGAGATGGGTATGCTGGGGGTCGATACTCATTAAACAAATTCTGTTGCTGGTCTGGTCCCTTAAAGATACTTGGTCAACATGTCCTTTGTTTGAGTGTGGCATGTTCTGTGAGGAAGTCATTTTTTGGGGTTTTACTCTTACACAGAGCAAAAGTGCCTTGGCCTTCGTCAGTCACTTCCTGATTTTGCTCGATTCTTTTGACTGAAGTCTATGAATGAGCATTTCTCCTAATCCAATAGAATAAAATCCCAGCCAACCCTTGGGAGGTACCTGGAATAAAGCTTGTCAAATGCATTTAGGGACTGTAAAACACATCTCATATATCAATATATCTAGACCCTGTCATCTCATGAACTGTTTCATATTCCATATATATTTTTGGGCATAAGAAGGATGCTGGGCATACCTATGCTGTTTCATGTCAATCGCGGATGCAGTTTGAATAAAAGAGATTATGGAGAATCCACATGAATACGATTTTTCCACACACGTTAAGCTGATATCTTGGTTTTCTATGAGAAGCAAGCAACAATACAACTGATCGATATGATTGATATCTAGTGAACAAGGGCAACTAACAGTAAAGAAATAGTTAATAAACCTTCAGTAATGACAAAAATCTTAACTATGTTTCAACGTCAAGTAGTCCTTTAGACAATGGTTAGGTTTCAACCATACATTACACTTTCCTAAGTTCTTTGTTCGTGCTCCTAGTATCTCTGGATGGCTCTGCACAAGAATGATGTGCTCTTTTAGGATGGCAAGTGGAGAGCTTAAGGAAAGCAAAAAATATAGTTTGAAGAAAAAATGGAGCGGTAAATTTGTCACAGTTGAGTGACTAACAATCATAGGGTTTTTTTATTTTATTTATTTATTTATTTTGGTCTTTCACTTGCACCTTTATACTTTAACAACAATTTCTAAAGTGTGCTATCACATTGACAATGTCTAACCTCTCAAATTTCTTGTTTTTTAGGACTTTTTCATTCTCTACTTTCAGATCCTTCTAACCTTGTGTCTTTTATCACATAAATGGAATAATCACTAATGAGAGAACTATATTCAATTGTTTTTTTTGGCATTATTCTTGATTCTTGATGCTTTTATGTTTTCTTTACATCCATTCAATTATTTTACCCTTGTAGCCCTGTTTGTATGTTATAGAGGGATTTGAGGGCAAACCCTAACTAAACAACAGAAGATTCTCTAAGCTCTTATTGATCACCTCGGTTTGACCATCTACTTTTGGGTGATACGCAGTGAAGAACTTAAGTTTGGTAACGAACATGTGCCATAGGATTTTCCGGAAGTAACTCATCTGTCTGACATCCCAATTTGACACAATGGTTTTAGGAAGGCCACGGAGTTTGACTACCTCATCAAAGAGGATCTTGGCAACCTTGGATGCATCGGAGGTTTTGGAACAAGGGAGGAAGTGGGCCATCTTAGAAAATTTATCAACTACCACCAAGATTGAATCATGTGTCCTCAAGGTTCGAGATAGATCCAACACCAAGTCCATGTTGACATTTTGCTATAGATCATCAGGGATAGGGAGAGGGGCATAAAGCTCAGTGTTTTGTTTGGTTTGCTTGACCTTAGCGCATGTGTGGCATTCAATCACAATCCGAGCCACATCACACTTAAGGCTTGGCCAATAAAATTGATTCTCAATGGCTTCTATGGTTTTGTTTCTCCCAAAATGTCTTGCTAAACCTTCAACATTTAATTCCTAAAAAGTGAAATCAATCACCAATGTCCTAGGAAGACACAACCCATTTTGAAGGACATAGTAAACTCTCTAGATGGACTGTCTTTGAGCTTAGCGTAGGATTCCTTAAGATTAGGATAACTCTCATAACCCCCTTATGCCGCTAAAATCCGATTATTTCAATGCTCATGGAAGAGAGTACCACCACTTGGTGACTGAGCGCTTTGGTGGCTTGGTTCTCAACCCTTGGCCTGTGTTTCGGTACAAATGTGTATGCCTAAAGGTACTCTACCCATCGACCATGCCTTGGATTCTACTTTTTTTGAGAGTTGAGGAACCTAAGGGCTTCATGGTTATAACACATGACCCATTCTTATGGCAGCATTTAGTGTCTCCGATAGCAGGAGGCTTGGACTAATTCTTTGTCATAGGTGGAGCATTTGAGTTTGGCATCACATAATTCTTCACTGAAGAAGGCTACGGGGCGTTGACCTTCCCCATTGAAGACTCCCCCAATCCCAACCCGAGAGGCATCACAAACTACTTCAAAGATTGTGGAGAATTCGGCAAGTGAAAGGGCTAGGGCTTGGGTCATTCTTTCTTTGATTTTTTGGAAGGCTTTGGTAGTAGCTTTGATATGTTCAAAGGCTCCTTTCTTGATGTAATTTGCGATGGGAGCCATGATGCTACTAAATCCCCGGATGAAGTGATTGTAAAATGTGTAGCCAAGCCATGAAAACTACGAATCTCATGAATATTTTTGGGCTCGGGCCATTCTACAAATGCGTGACTGTTTTTGGGTCAGCAAAAACACCCTTAGATGAAACTATGAACTCTAGGAAGGGAACACTCTCAGTTAAGAAGGTACACTTCTTGTAGTTGGTGTAGAGGTTCTCTTTCCTAAGGGTGGCACAAACTTGTCGAAGGTGATGAAGGTGCTCTTCCTTAGATTGACTATAAATGAGGATATCATCACAGTACATGACCACAAAAAGTCTGATGAAGGGTCACCATACTTGAATTATTACCCTCATGAAAGTGCTAGGGGCATGGGAGAGTCCAAAGGGTATTACTAACCACTCATACAATCCATTCTTGGAAGGCCATCTGCCACTCATCTCCTAGTCTTATCCGAACTTGATGGTAACCACTTTTTAAATCAATCTTTGAGAAGATCGTGACACCAGCCACTATCATATTGTTACTCATAATCTTGTACCTCCAAAGTTCCATTTTTGACTCCCATTAACAATAATTTAAGTTTTCCGCCGACTACATTCAAAGCCATGCCACATAGCGAGCTGAATTTTCCCCAATTAATACTATCCAGCTCCTAAAAGAAGTCCCCTTTAGCAGCTTCAGTAGGCCCATGGACACCCATTAGAGTCCAATGAAACCCATCTTTCCCATTTCTGAAATTTTCCGAGATGTTGAATTCCTAACTTCTGCTGTTCAGGCACTCCAATTGTCCGCATCCCGCATGAGAACAATTCCACCACTATGTCCCTCAGATGGTTTGTATGCCATTGCTTCAGTATCCTACTACCCCTTTTGCTAGTGACTTGTTGACCAATAACCTCCATCTTGGTCTCCTAAATGCATGGCAGATCCCCTTTGTCTATTAGCCATGGTTTTAACTTCTTGCGTCGTGCTTGCTGCCCGTCCCAGGCGGTTACCCGTCCGGGACGGGATTGGCTGACGGGGGTGGGCGCAATGCACCCGGCCCCGTCTGGCCAATCCCGTCCCGGATGGGTTACCGCCCGGGACACGCATTAAGGATTTCCCTAACTTCTTTAACCTTATCTCCCTCATGAAGCTCTCTCATGTTCCATGTGACTATAATCATCTCCTCTCGTTCTCTCCCCCCCAATCTTTTTCTGTCCTTGCTTCCAGAGTATTTTTCTAGACAAACAGGAGCTTCCTTCTGCTCATTTTTGATCCCGTTATTCCACTTCCATTCCCCCCTTTCTTAGATGACAACTAAAGCTTGACCTCTCTTTTAGATTCCTTGAAAAGCCTTCTTAGCACCTCTTCTCTCCCTTCATGTGAAATCCCCACCAGTATCCTTATCTGCCTTAACAACTCATCCAGCCATATGTCATTTGAACCACCTCCAATTTGTCATATGGGCAATGCAGTCTCCATAACTACTCCCATTTTGCCATTTCATTCTCATAGTGTGGTTGCACTTTCATGTTTTTTTTTGGAAGTGGGTTGTACCACTGTTGTATTAAATGAAAAGGGGTGTACTAGTATAGACAAAAAGCTCCAAAGAAAAAAACCTATACAAAAGGCCACACTAAGACAGTGTGAAGCACTCTAGCCCCCCAACAAAACAAAAAGGGTAGAGTTATGGGAATTCACATTGCAAAGGAGCTCAAACCATTCCCTCACTCGCTTACAAACAAAAGAGATGACCGTGTCCTCATCTCTTGACTCCCTCCAAAAAATCTGGTTGTTACGTTCCCCCTAAAGTGTCCACAAAGTGGCATGGAGGATGAGCCACCACACGGTCCTATCTCCTCTGAGGGGTCAACTTGCCCCAATGCTCTATCAGATGATGCACCTCTCTGTGCCGACTGAAGACACTGTGAGTCCTCCTAACAAGTTCTCTCCACATTCCCTGTGAGTAGGTGTAGCCTACAAACAGGTGATCCATGGTCTCGTCATCCTCTTCGCACAAGTTGCAAGTCTGCTGGATACTCGGAAGGAAACAAACCAATTTGTCCCGAGTAGGTAACCCTTCGTGAGAGATCGTCCATGACAGGACCTTCACCTTTAGCGGACCCTTCGGTCTCTAGACCTGGGAGAGGAGGCTATGGCGAACACCTCCATATGAGATAACAACATAAGCCAATCTGATTGAGAAAGGACCCTCCTTTCTCCACCTCCAAGTCCACTCATTCTCTCTGTCCTGAGGATGAAAGTTGAAGAGGAAGGAGAGAAGGTCATGGAGCTGTTCCATCTCGACTGTCTTTAGGGTCCTTCTGAAGGTCGGAGGCCAGGTGCCCCAGAAAGGCGGAGATCGAAAACTTGGGAAACCGACCCCAAAGGGTAATCTACAACCGCAAAGAGGCTGGGGAACAAAGCCTCCAAGGTGAAATCTTCACACCATCGTTCCTTCTAGAAAAGGCTCATGTCACCTTTTCTTAAGCGGACTCGAACTCCAGAGGTGATGAAATCCTTGTAGGTCTAGATATCACGCCAAAGAGGTGAAGTCATACGCTGTGGAAAAGGACCCAAATTCCATACTCTCCTTCTGCCATAGTACATTTGCCTAATCACGTGCGCCTACAACCCATCCTTTCCCATCCCCAGCCTCCACAACCACTTACACAAACGCGCTAGATTGAAGTCCCTCGCATCTTTGATCCCCAATCCTCCCATTTTCTTGCTAGTTGCCACCCTCCCCCAAGTAATGGCATGCCATCCCCTGCTTCTCCTACCACTACCATGCCAGAGGAATCTCCCCTGAATAGAATCAATCTTCTTCGCCACCGTCTTCGGGATCCAGAACATAGAAAGAAAATAGATAGGAAGACTGTCTAACACTGATCTGCACAAGACTAGTCTGCCTCCAAAAGATAACACTCTAGCCTTCCAGCCAGCCTAAACTCGTACCTTTGAATGGTGAGTAATGCTTTGTGCAATGCCCTATGTAATTACACATAAGGGGAGTGCACATCCTATAATTTTTATTTTTTTTAAAATTTGTTTGAGTGGCCCTCACACCCAGCTAGCGTGGCGTGCTGGCCACGTCAGCATCTGATGTGGCATGGGGGCCACGCAAAAAAATTGGCCCCCTGTGAGCAGTGAAAATGAGGGAATTTTCATTGTTCACAACGACGCTTTTTAATTTGCCGTGGCCCCCATCTCACGTTAGATGCTGTCGTGGCTGACACGCCAGGCTAGCTTGGTGTGGGGGCCACCCAAATTTTTTATTTCAAAAATAAAATAAAAATTAAAAGATGTGCAATGCCCCTACGTGTAATTATGCAGGGGTTGCACAAAGCATTACTCTTGAATGATAGGAAGCCAGTCTGCACAGTAAAGAGCACTAGGAGTCAGCGGAAGACCCAGGTAAAAGATAGGAAACTCTCCTATCTTACATCCCATAATGCAGACCGCCCTCCGAAGCGGCCACTCCTCCATGTTCTTCTCTACTAGCAAGCTCTTATTGAAGTTGACTTTAAGGTCGGTGACCTCCTCTGGCAATTCCAGCAAGAGTCTATCCACATACAATTGTTGCTCACTCTTAGCCAAGAATAAGATGGTGTCATCTGCATATTGCAAGTGAGAAAGAGTAAGGCCCCCTTTGTCTACCTGACAGCCCTTTATCAACCCAGATGCTTCTGCTCTCATCCACACCCTGCTCAAAACATTAGCCACAAGCACAAAGATGAGATGAGAAATAGGGTCCCTCTGGCGGAGCCCCCTTCCACTATAGAAGAAGGAAGACAACCTCCTATTAACAAGGATCGCAAACGAGGCCGAAGAAATGCAACAATTCAGCCCGTCCATCTCTCCATAAAGTCCATCTTTTCCAACACATCAAACAAACATTGTTAATTGACTCTATCATAAGCCTTCTCGAAATTTAACTTGAGAACCACCCTTTTCTTCTTTTGTGTCTTTATAGCAAATGAGCACTCATGGGCCACCAAGAAATTATCCTGAATATGTCTCCCCCTAATGAATACTCCCTGGAAGTTGCTGACCAACCTGTCCATCACACTGACCAATCTCCCTGCCAGTAGCTTAGTCATAATCTTGTAAGTTCTATTCAACAGGCTAATGGGTCTGAAGTCCTGGAACTCTAGAGCACTTGGCTTCTTAGGGACGAGCACTAGGAGGGTTCAATTGATCCCTTAAGTGTGCCCTCCCCTCCTGAAACTCTCTCACATCTGCCACTAGGTCATCTTTGATGACTTCCTAACACTTTTGGAAGAAGCTCAACGAGAAATCATCTAGACCAGGAGCTCTATCCCTTACAAGAGAGAAGACCACCTGATGGACCTCCTCCCTTGAGAAAAATCTGGGAGATAGCGTTCCTCTCCTTAGGGGAGAGGCGGGGTAGTAAGTTGTATGCAATCCTCAATCTGGTTGCACTTCCATGTTGTGCATTCTTTTTTTTTTGAAAGTGCTTGGTACCATGAAATTGTATTTAAGTGAAAATAAGAGGGATGTTGCACATTCTACTAGGCATATTTGTCACTCTCTGACCCCCCCCTTTCTCCTTTTCCCCCTTTAAATGTTCTATACTAAGCATATTTCCAACACAATCTTAACACATGATTTTTTAAAAACACATTTTCAATGATGCACCGAATCTTAAAGGCTTTAGACCCGTTATTTTGATGATGGTTCATATGGAAGTATAACAAAAATGTTGTTAACTAGATTGGGGAACCAGTGTGCGTTCACTCATGTAAGGAAATTGAAAGACATTTTTTTTTGTTGGCTCACAAGATGTTAATTTCAATCAAGAAGAGGAAAATATAATGTTTGGTGTGATTTTAACAAAGCTTATGATTGAGTGACTTTGAAATGTTTAGGCCATGTTTGCTAACCGACCCCGGTTAGCATTTATGTGTGTGAGGGGAGAGCGTGGGCCCCACCCTCTTCCTCTCTCATCGGTTGCGCTAACCCCCCGACAGTTCCGATAACAAAGCGGCCCTTATTGAATATCATGCACAATCATCAGTTCTCTGGCAATTGGATGATGACTGTCAAAAATTGTGCCCATTCTGTCAAGGGTTTTTGCCGCAATACCCTTCTTATAAGTTCATTTACAGAATTGCCCATTTGCTTTTCATATTGTTTTGGATAACCTTTTTATGTCAATAGAGTGCCAAAAATGTCCTTGCGATCACCTTCGTTGAAGATTCAAAGAATATTTGGTTTTCACTCCATATAATTGACTAACTAGGGTTAAATAAGAAAATTTATCGGAATGTTAACAGCAGGTGACAGGAGAGGTATTTTTGCAAGTATTGTGATGTAGCGAGGTTATTAAAAACTATATGAAAAGATGGGTAATTATGCAAATAAATTTTTAGGGAGGATATTTGTGCAAAAATCCCTTATGCTAAATATCCAGTCATTGTGAATGAAAATATTTATGGCTACTTTCTAGTTTGTGAGGAGTTAGATAGGAGAGTTCTTTGTTGCCATTACCTTTTGTTTTAGTGGCAAATGTGCTGAGTGGGACGAGCAAGATGGCCATTTCACACGTTTTGTCCCACAGCAAACCTGTGTGTATCTCCCACTCATAGTATGCTGATGGTAACTTGTTGTTTTGGAGGGATGCAAAGAGGGACTGAGGAATCTGTTATTTATTCTGAATTGCTCTGATTCTTGATCTGGACTTAAATTAACTATGCCAAAAGTTCCATTATGAGGATTAATATGGAAGAGGAGCTGATCGATGAATTTCAGGGATCATGGGTTGCTGGGTGGAGTTCACATATGTTATATTTGGGACTGCCTTTTTCATTATAAACAGACAGATTCTGATTTGGGGTTTTTAATCGAGAAAATGCAGAAACATGTGGCCACTTTGAATGCAAGGAGTCTATCTTTACGTGGGAGAATAACTTACTAAATCCTGCAGTGTCTTCCATTCCCAACACTACGCTGTCTTCTTCATGCTTAATGTAGTTTGTAGAAGGCATCAATCAGGGAGAGGAAGTTTTTTGCGGGGATGTATGGTGCCGTGGGAATTGGTGTTAACCTAAGAAAAGGGTGGTCTATGTGTCAAAAGATTACAATAGATGAATCTTGCCTTTCTTGGAACATGGCTTTGGTAATTATTGTCGGAAGATAATTCCTTCTGGGCGAGGATAGTTCAGCAGAAGCACTACAAATCTTATAACTGATTCTATTTTGTGGTAGACAGAAAATATCACTTGCATGTCTTTTATATGGAAGGGATCCTTAAACCATGGAGATATACCAAAAATTGCATAAAGATTAAGGTTTGAAATGGTGAAGACATGGTTTTGTGAAGATAAATGAGTGGGTGATTCATGTTCTAAGGACAAATTTCAAATATTTTATTGTAAGTGGCTCATAGTTAAAGATTGTTACTGTCAAGTCGGAGATGAGATTCCATGGGACGAAGATCAGAAGAGCCCCCTTAAGGAAGACGAGGAATATGCTTCTAATGCTTACTGCTGTACAGATTGGTGCTAACAGAAGAGATCAAATGGTTTTCAGGCAGAGATAATGGCCAGTTCAATTTTCAGTTTAGTCTTTACAAGTTCATTGAAGGTGTTTCATCCACTTATCAAGTATCAACAATTTGATGATGCTCAGAAAGCCAAATCCCTTTCAAGGTGAGAGCTCTTTTTTTTTTTTTTTTGAAGTGGGTGGTACCACTATTGCATTAAAAGTAAAAGAGGGAGTACAAGTATAGTCATTGTATTTCCAAAAAATCCCTATACAGCAAAAACAGTCAACACACCAAGACGGTGTGACCTACACAACCCCCCCAACAAAACAAAAATGGAAGAGGTGTGAGAATTTACAATACAGAGGGGTTCCGCCCATTCTCTCACTCTCTTGCAAATAAAAGAAACCAATCTTTCCATCGCTCTAGCTTCCCCTCTAAAAATTCTGTTGTTCCTTTCTCTCCATAATGTCCATAATGTAGCATGAAGAATAATCCACCCAGTAACACTGTCCCCCTTTAGAGTCCAAATTCTGCCCCATTGTTTAATCAGATGATGCACACCTGTTTGCAAGCCGATATCACCATGCATCTTACTAGCAATCTCACCCCAAACATCCTGTGAGTAGGAGCATCTTGCAAAAAAGTGGTTCAAGGTTTCATCCTCCTCTCCACACAAGTAGCATATGGTGGGTATATTCTGTAGGAAAGGAGCAAGCCTATCACAGGTCGGTAGCCTCTTGTTGGAGATCCTCCATATTAGAAGCTTCACTTTCAACGGACTCCTGGGAGTCCAAATCTGTGGGGGAAGGGCAATGGCGCATCCCTCTGTTGAAAGTGAAGGTATAAGCAGACTTAACTGAGAAAAAGCCCTCCTTCTTCCACCTCCATTACCACTGGTTCCCTCTATCTGGTTGTGGAGCATAGTCAAGCAGGAAGCATAGAAGACCCTCTAGCTGCTCCATTTCCTTTGGTTTGAGATTCCTCTTGAATGTCGGTGTTTAGGTACCTCATGACAATTGAATGTCAAAGATGTGAGAGACTGATGCCAATGATGTTGTTGAGACTACATAGAGCCTTGGAAAAGACGCCTCCAAGGTAAAGTCACCACACCATCTGCCCTTCTAGAAGTGGCACTTCTCACCACTTCCCAATCGGACCCGAATACTAGAAGTAATGATGTCCGTACATGTCAAAATACTCCACCAGATGGGTGAAATATTATGTTGAGATGCGGGTGACATATCCTAGTCCGTCACTCTGCCATAATATCTCTGTCTAATGACTTGTGCCCACAATTTATCCTTACCTGCCCCTTATGGGGCCAAGGCACCCGCCCGTCTTTCTGCTCCCCCCGAAAGGCGAGCAAGGCACCTTGCTTGGGTACTTTGGGCTGCTTGGCTTGGGCATAACCTATAATACCCCCCCGGAAAGTTTTTTGGGCTGGTGGGCTTCGCGATGCGATGCGAGGTCATAGGTAGATCATGATCCACACACTCTTCCAACACTCCTCTCTTTCTACCCCCTTCTTCTCTCTCTCTCTCACTCAATTTTTAATGTTAAAATCTTCAATTTTTTCATGTATCTTATTCATAATTTGTATATTAGGGATGTATATTTTTTAGGTTTTTAAATAGGTGTCAAAGTGTTGCCTAGGCAATGCCTAGGCGGACGCCTTATCGCCTAAGAGCTTTGGCTCTTCATAAACGCCTTGGGTGGCCTTGACAACTATGGTCTAGACTCGTATCTTTGCACTACATGTTGTCACTCACTATAATGTAGGACACTTGGAGACAACAAGAGGCCCAAGTAGGAGGGAGGAAAAACTCCTATTTGATAGCCCAATATGAATGCCGCCCTCTGAAGAGCCCTATCCTCCATATTCACACCCACTAAAAGACTCTTGCCAAAGTTAACTTTGAGACTACTGACTTCTTTCAGCAACTTAAGTATCAGCTTGGCCACATAAAGTTGGGACTCATCTTCTGCTAGAAACAATATGGTGTCGTCCGCATAATGCAAATGGGTAATGTTAACACTACCTCTCTCGGCTTGGAAACCTTTGATCAACCCTGCAACTTCCGCTCTCAATCACATCTTGCTCAGTATGTGAGCTACCAACACAAATAGAAGGGGAGTCATGGGGTCTCCTTGTCAGAGCCCTCTACCACTGTGAAAAGACGAGGTATGCTTCCCATTCACCAGGACTGCAAAGGTGACGGACGAAATGCATGCACATATCTAGGCAATCCATCTATCACCAAAACTCATTTTTCCAATACATCAAATAAACATTGACAATTGACCCCGTTGTACGCTTTCTCATAGCCTAGCTTTAGAACATCTCCTCCTTCTGAGCCTTCATGACAATGAGATATTCATGAGCTACCAAGAAATTTTTCTGAATATGCCTGCCTCTGATGAGGGCCTCCTAAAAATCACTGACCCTTCTGTCAATTACTCTGTCTAGTCTTCTCGGCAACAACTTGGAGATAATATTGTATGTACCATTGAGGAAACTAATGTGCCTAAAGTCTCGGATGCATTATGCACCTTGTTTTTTGGGGATGAGGACTAAGCATATTTTGTTTATGCCCCCTAAGTGAGCCCTTCCCTCTTGGAACTCCCTCATGGTAGTCATAAAATCACCTTTAATAATATGCACTTCAAGAAGAAAGCAAGTGGGAATTCATTTGGGCCTGGAGCTCTATCCCCTGCAAGAGAGAAGACTGCTTGGTGGACCTTCTCCTTTGAATAGCTTCGGGAAAGAGCTTCCCTTATCGTTGTGAGAAAGACAGGGAAGGAGGTCCGTGGCAATCTCTGGCGTGTTGATATCATCCTTTGTGAAAAATTTAGAGTAGAAGTCCCTCGTCTGCACCTTGATATCTTCATCCCTATAGAAGAGATGATCACCCACTTTGATACAAGTAGAGTTGACTCTTCTCCCAAAGGCAATACACTGGAAGTACCAAATGTCCACTTGATCCATCTCTCTCTCGACCTTTGATTTCAATAGATCTCTTCCCTTACGAGGATCTCTTGAAATTTTTCCCTGAGAGTGACTCTGAGCCTTCTATCCGAGTCATCCAGTAGCCATGCCTCTTCTAAGCAGTCTAGCCCCTCAATCTGCTACAATATTTTGTCTTTAGTAGCTCTGCTAGGTAGGGTTTTTTTTGCACCTCATACCTTGAGAGCCTGTGCCACTTGTTTCATTTTGCCCACCGACCAAGCATTAGCGGACCTTTTATTCCTGTGCACATTCTAGGCTTGTCTAACAATCTCCAAAATCAACCTCTCTGAACCAAAATCTTTCTAGCTTAAAGCTCCTCCTCATCACTTGCATACGACTAGTCTTCAACAGGAGAGATTTGTGATCCAACATTGATCTAGCCAGAGATGACACCTGCACGTGAGGATAAGGATCCTCCCAATCAACCGATACCAGAAATCTGTCCAGTTTGGAGCAAGTGCGATGATCTGCCCTCAAATTAGATTAAGTGAATTGAGCGTTCGTCATTCCGATATCAATTAGTGCCGATTCCTCTATAAAGTCAGTGAAGTTGTCCAACTCCACGACTCCACCGTATGGATATGAGTTCTCGTCTTCTCCCATGATGTTGTAACAACATTAAAGTCAACTCCTACACACCAAGGTCAGCTTGAGTTTTGATGGTGCCATGTCAATTCTTCCTACATACGCCCCTTCTCCTCCCTGTTTTGGGGGCCATATATTTCGGAAATGTAGGAAAATGGCCCCTCGTCTGACCTGTGTGTCTTCCACCATCTGTTCTGCCTTGAACTAATTTCACAGGATCATGATTTCCCTGGATCTCCCCTCCTCAACCGATGAGGCTACCTCCTTAGCTAGTCTGTTTCCTCTAATCTTCCTCATGATAGACTCCCCATCCCATTTGCATTTGGATTCTTGCAAACACATGATATCAAGCTTGCATCTTCTAACCAGCTCCTTGATGACCCTTCCCCCCCCCAATATCCCCCTCACATTCCACGAGACGATCCTTATATGGGCAATGGGACATCCCTTTCCTATCCTCCTCCATCGGACAATTTCTCTCCCTGGGCCTCCCTTGCCATACTAATGAGCCATCCCTTCTGGACTTTGGTGAATACCCTCTTCAAGTCCCTATTCAACTCTACAAAGGATATACCTACCTTGTTCGGTAGTCGTCTCACTTGTGTTGCCATCAGTCTCTCCGTCGCCCCCACCAGTTCCTTCATCTCCTCCCTTCCTAGATTCCCCTTATAAGATAGGTCCCCCCCCCCTTAGTCTGCCCCTCCTTCTCGCACCCTACCCCCTCTCGATGTCTCTGGAATGACTTCCTCGCCTTCAGAGGTCGTCTCCTCCCATTCATCCTAGACTTCGTATCCTCTATCATCACGTCGTAGGCCGATCTCCGATTTTCTGTACGAAGCCGCCTGAGTTCGGTGGCCAGGCACTATGTTCCCGACTTTCTCTTCATCTGCGAACACTAACTCTACACCTCTCTCCACTGCTATGTCAAAAGAATCTCGCCTAAATAGACTCAGTCTTTTTTGCCACCGTCTTTAGAATCTGGTAAATGGACAGAAAGTAGATATGTAGGTTATGAAGCACTTACTTGCATAATTCCAAGTCCCCCCGTAAGAGAGCAGCCTCGCCAATTTGGACTCATACCTTTGCACCACAGGTTGCCACTCACTACAATGTAGGACCTCTGGAGACAACGGGAGGCCCAAGTAGGAGAGAGTAGAGTAGCTCACATATTGAGCAAGATGTGGTTGAGAGCGGAAATTGTAGTGCTGATAAGAGGTTTCCAAGCTAAGAGAGGTAGTTCTAGTATTACCCATTTGTAGTATGCATATGGCACCATTTTGTTCCTAGTAGAGGACGAGTCCAACTTTATGTGGTCAGGTTGATGCTTGAGTTGGTGGAGAAAATCAATAGACTTACCTAGCAACCCATGCTCCCTGAAATTCATTGATCAGCTCCTCTTCCATATTAATCCTTGTAATGGAACTTTTATCATAGTTAATCTTGACTCCAAATCAAGGCTCAAAGCAATTCAGAATAAATAACTGATTCCTTAGTTCCTCTTTGCACCCCTCCAAAACAAGGAGTTACCATCAACATACTCTAAGTGGGAGATACACACATGTATGTTGTCGGACCAACTGTGTGGAACGGTCTTGCACGCCTACTCAGCACATTTGCCACTAAAACAAACAGTAATGGCAACAAAGAACTCCCTTATTTAACTTCTCACAAAAGGGCCTTTATGTGGCTGACCTACAAAAGAGAATCACTAACACGATATATTGAAGAAAGTAGTGCAAAGATCATGATATTTTTTTGAACGTGGATAGTATTACAATTGTATTAAAATGAAAAGAAGGGATATACATGTGTAATGAGTGTGTGCCCAGCAAATCCCCGTACAAAACACTTCATACCAAGGCGGTGTGGTACTCACTAGCCCTCTAACAAGACAAAAATAGAAGAGTTTTGTGAGTCCACTTTACAATAATGGCATGCCCACCCTTTGATCCTCTCACAAGTGATGGAGACAACTCTATCCATGACTCTTGCTTCCCTCTTGAATCTTGTGTTGTTCCTTTCTCTCCATGAGACCCAAAGGATGGCATGGAGGATAAGCCACCAGATGCGTTTATCCCTCGTATGTAACCATCTTCTGTGCCAGTCCCCCATCAGTTACTGCACACTGTCGTGAGAGTTGAAAGCACCCTAGATCCTTCTTATAATATGTGACTATATTTTATGCGAGAAGGAACAACATGTGAAAAGGTGGTCTAATGTCTCCTCCTCTTCTCTATAGGCGCCGGAAAGGTGCGCGGCGGCGAGTGTCCGAGCCTCTCTCCGAACTGCTGCGACCTTGGGAACGGATTAGAAAGACAGAAATGGAGTGATCGTCAGAGACTTATACCTGAGCCTCACTGGGATAGGATGATCGTGAATGCCTTAGGAACGGGAGATGTGGGTTCTTCCTATCCTCGCTCTCGGCCGGCCAAGAACGAGGAGCTCTGCGAGTCGATGACGAAGTTCCTGCAAATTAACCAGCAAATAGATAATAGACCATTAGATTGTGGAAGTGCAGTATATGCTCAGAGAAGTAAAGAAAACATGTAAATGGGTCTATCGTACTGGGAAGGGGGTTGGGAAGGGGGATGGCTGAGACTTTCGACCATCCGCCTTCCCTATGTTTTGGGAGAAAACCTCTTAGTAATAAGGATCTAGGAAAATCTAGTATGCATGTAATGCAGTGAAATGAAGTAAAACACAGCAAGATAAAGAACATAGGAAGAAAGATGGGGTTACCCGTCGACTGAAGGAAGGCGGCCATATGTGTGGCCGTTCAGAGATGGTGGGTGGCCATGTCGATGGCCGTCTCCTGGATTTGGGAATTTCCCGCGACGAAGCTCTTCGACTTCGGATTCTACTCCTCGGGGAAGGTCGGGAAGGTTGCTCTCGTGCTCACAGCTCTCCCTGGGCTCCGAACTGCCAGCCTCTCCTCCCCAAAAAATGTCCAACCCCCGTGAGATGGTTCGGAACGGGGTTTTTGTATGTCTGGCAGATTTCTCTCCATCCCCACATTCGAAAGTCGAGTACGTGTGAGACTACGCGTGTCTCCACCTCTCGAAGTGGGAACATGTGCACAGTACTTGCCCGGAGTGGGCGGATCATGGAGTTGACGGACGGTTACCAGGAGGCAGCCAAGTCGATGGCCGTTCAAAGGAGCTGGGCGGCCAATGTCGTGGCCGCCTTGAGGAACTGGGCGGCCAACATTCTGGCCGTCTTGAGGTATGGGCGGCCAGGTGTCTGGCCGCCTTGGCTGGGCTGGGCGGCCAACACTCTGGCCGCCTTGGAATGGCTGGGCGGCCAGGTATGTGGCCGCCTTGGGTTCTGGGCGGCCATCACCCTGGCCGCCTAGAAATCAGTGCAGAGAATGTATATAGTACCTAAAAAAATCGCTTCACTCCCAATCAACCAAGAGAAAGTGTCACTTCTATGATGGCTAGACAAGGTCCGCGGGATGTCCGAAATTAGGCATCTACATTCTTCACACAAACAACAAAGTGTATTGATATTCGTGAGGAATGGAGCAAGTCTGTCACAAGTCTTAACAACTCATGTAAGACCCTCCATATAAGAAGCTTCATTTTAGGGGACTTTTAGTGCTTCAGATCTGTGGAGCAAAACGATGGCACATTCCTTCGTCGGAGATAAAGTTATAAACTGACCTGACTGAGAAACTATCGTCGTTCTCCCCTCTCCACCATCACTGGTCAGATTTGGTGTGCTGAAGAGCATAATTCACCAGGAAAAGAAGTAGACCCTCCAGTTGATTCATCTCCTCTACCCTGAGATTCCTCCTAAAAGACTGTGGCTAAATACCTCCTAAGAGATATATGCCAAAAAACTTCGAATACTCGAGCCGATGGTGCAAAAGAGATGGCGAAGAGCTACAGAAAAATGATCTCTTGAGTATGATCGCCGCATCACCTATCTTTCAAGAATAGGCACTTCTATCCACTTCCCATCCGGACTCGGATGGTAGAGGTGATGATATCCTTGCATTGTAAGATACCTTTCCAAATGGGTGAAATATTGTGCTGGGAGGAAGGTATCAGATCCCAGTCTCTAACTCTCCCATAATACCTTCGCCGAATGACTTGTAACCATAGTCTGTTGTCTTTGGAGCCAAGCTTTCACAGCCACTTACACATCAAAGCCAGGTTCAAGTATCTGATATTTTTGATGCTCACTCCTCCCATGTCCTTGCTCATCCTAGCCAATATCGTGCCATCCCTACATCGATCTCTAGTCCTATGTCAGAAGAACCTTGCTTGAATTGACTCTAACTTTTTAGCAATCGTCTGCGGGATTCAACATATGGAAAGGAATTAGATAGGGAGGCTATTCAACACTGATTTTTCGAGCACCATTTTCCCTTATAGGAGAGAAGCCTCACCTTCTACCTTGCCAGTCTTGTTTCATATTTTTGCACCACATTGTGCCAATCACTACAGTGTAAAACCTCTGGAGACAACGGGAACAGAGACGCCTATATGACATCCCATGATGAAAGTTGCTCTCCTGAGGGCCCTATCTTCCATGTTAACACCTGCTATTTAACTCTTACTGAAATTGACCTTGAGGCCAATGACTTACTCTAGCATCAACCTGGTAACATAAAATTACCTCTTGTCCTCTGCTAGAAATAAAGTGGCACTATCAACATACTGCAGATGGTTGATATAAACATTATCTGCCATGAACTAGAAGTCTCTTGTCAGACCCTGGGTTTCAGCTCTCAACCACATCTTGCTCAATATGTGCTTGTTGGATCCATAATTTTCTAATAAATTAGCGAAAAATAAAAATAAATAAGTCCCATGACAGTGCAAAGAGGATATAAAACCATTCCCGTTGCATAAATGAACCATACACACGTCCCGGAATTCCGTCGGACGTGTGTATACATAGATTTGACATATTTTTATATGTCAAAAAATTTTCAAACACCTTGTGGGCAACATAAAGCGACATACCTGCGCAAGAAACTAGCAAACAAAGTATTCTCCGGCCTCCGTAGACAGCCCTCGGTGTGCCGAGATGTGGTCCTTGCAGTGCAGAAATTTCTGGCAGCAAGATGGCGTTGAGAAGGAAGCGAGAAACTCACCCGAACCCCCACGTGTTGCTGTGGCCTCGGGTTGTGCAGCAGGAGCAATAAAAAAGTGGGAAAAAGATAAGTCAACGGGGTCCTTTATAGGCCCTAGGGCCAGTTGCAAGGGGGGAGGCTGCGATCACCTCCTTTCCCTCTCTCTTCTGCAGTGGCAAATGGGGGGGGGGGACGCACTCCACACCCCCATCTCCTCCCCAAGTTAACCGGAGGACCCCGGTTAACTGGAGGAGGTGAGGGGGGGGGGGGTGCCGTGGGCCCCACTCCCCCCTCTCTCTCCACCCCCCCCCCCCCCAAAAAAAAAAAAAAAAAAAAAAAAGAAAGAAAGAAAGAAAGAAAACAAACAGGGTGGAAGATTCCTCCCTCGGTTAACCGTGGGAGTCGAGGGGGAAAGGGAGTCCACGACCCGCTCTCCTCTCTCCCCCGCTTAACCGGAGGAGGTGAGGGTGGTGGTTGCGGCCCCACCTCATCATCTTTCCTCTCTCTTCCTAAAACTCAGAAAACCCCCCAAATTCCACGCCCACTTAACCGGGGGAGCTCAATGGGTAATTAATGCTTAATGACATTTAATGGGCCTAGAACTCCTCCAGTTAAGCCCTCTCGACTCCTATAAAAAAAGAGGGTGTGGCCAATGGAGAGGACCCCGAAGCACTTGAAGCCTCCAGCCCGCAAAGGGTCTGCGCAAGGAGCAAGGAGGGGCTTGAAGACTGTCTGTTTTTTTGAAAACCCACTAAGGGTATGTATGTTTGTATATATGCCCCCATTATTGGGGATATGTTCTTGTAATGTTGGGAAAATTCTGTAAAATACAGAAAATTCACATAGTTTTCAGGAATGATGAAAGTTCATGGAAAAACTTTGTTCATGTGAGAGATGTTTCGCAAATTGTGTAAAACCCCTTGCAATATTTAGAAAGGTCAAAAAATCATAGAAACACTGCATTTTCAGAAAATTACAGAAATGTCTATTTAATTGCAGAAAAAATCAGAAATGTCTGAAAATTGTGTAAAAACTCCTTGTAATTTTCAGAAATGTCATAAAATTGTAGAAATATCTTGCACTTTTACGAAATTGCAAAATGTATGTGACGGCGAAAATACCTTAAGTATTTGAAAATTGTATAAATGCCCTTGCCTTTGCAAAAAGGGTATTAGTTATTGTAGGTATACTCCCATTGTGGGAATATCAACTAATTCGATGGTCCGATTGTGATCATATGGAGATCTAGTGGCCCAGTAATGATTCAATTTAAATCCAACGATCAGTTTCCAGTCTAGTAAATTCAACGGTCTGATCTTGACTTAAAGCTAATCCAACGATCATATTGCGATCTGGAGGAAATACGATTATTGGATCTTGACTTAAAGTTAATCTAACGGTCAGATTTCGGTCCGGAGTAAATCCAACGGTTAGATCTTGACTTAAAGTTAATCCTACAGTCAGATTTCGATCCAGAGTAAATCCAACAATCAGATCTTGACTTGAAGCTAATCCAATGGTCAGATTTTGGTATGGAGCAAATCGGACTGTCTGATCTGAATCGAGTCTAGTCCTTGATATCACAACGGATAATATAAGGGTTTTAGGATATCTTTGACAGTTAATCAAAGGTGTTTGAATTTTATGCCGATGTAAATTAACGTTGATCATGGTCGGTGGGGAAAAGTTCAGCACACGAATCTTAAATCGTCTCATAAATCAAACTCGCAGAATTAAACATGCACATGCTAATTAATTGGCACAAAAATGTGCATCTTTGTCCAATAAAGGAATTGAATTTCAAATATTTATTTTATTTAATTCCGCGTGGTCAAACAGTGCTACTAGGACAAAAAGCAAAGCGGACGTGGTCTTCTCGGCGAAGACCTCTACTATTGTTGAAATAAGAAGTAGGCTCTCTATTGATTTAGATTGCAAATGTGGCTGACGATACACATGTACGAATTCAACAAGTCCATTTCTCATCAAAACCCATCTTCCTAAGGTCATCAAATAGGCACGTCCAATTGACACAATCATATACCTTTTCAAAGTCTAGCTTAAGAACCACCCCTTTCTTCCTCTGATTCTTCGTGGCATACAAACATTCATGGGCTACCAACAGATTTTCTTGGATATGGCATCCCATGATAAAGTCTCTTGGTAGCCACTGATCATTCTATCAATCACATTGTCAAGTCTCATAGCTAGAAGCTTCGAGATAATTTTACAAGTCCTATGGAGCAGGCTGATAGGCCTGAAGTCCTGTAGGCACTGCGCTCCTTGATTATTGGGGATGAGGACTTGAATGGTCTTATTAATGCCCCTCAATGTTCTTTTCCCTCCTGAAAATCTTGCACTGCATGTAGGAAGTCGATCTTGATGATGTCCCAGTATTTCTGAAAAAAGATCATGGGAAAGCCATTTGGCCCATGGGCTTTGTTACTTGTAAGAGAGAAGACCGCCTTATGGATCTCTTTCGAGTAGGGACAAGGAGGTCTTCACTTTCCTCGGCAGAAAGGCGAGGGAGGAGATCTTCTGCTATCAGGGGTCTGACCATGACATCCTCAACGAAGAGTTTTGAGTTGAACTCGTTTGCATGCATTCTGATGTCCTCATTTTTTGTAGGGATTTGATTTCCAACTATGATGCCTGTAATGGAGTTGACTTTCTTCCTTCTAGAGGCGCTGAAAGTAAGCAATGTTCCTGTCACCTTCCTTGAGCCATTTCTCCCTAGATCTCTGCTTTCGATAGATCTCTTCCTTCATGAGGATCTCATCAAATTCTTACGTAAGATTATCTTTGAGCTACCTATGAGAATCATTTAGCATACATGCCTTCTCCAAGTAGCCAAGTCTCTCAAGTTGTTCTAGAATCTTCCCTTTAGTCTTTTTACCAGGTAGCATCTTGCATGCACCCCAATTCTTAAGCACTTGTGTCACATGCTTCAATTTACATGAGTCTAGCCATAGAAGTTTGTTCTTGTCTCTGAACATTTCATGTTCGTCTGACAGTGTCCATAAAATCTGTCTCTCTGAACTCATATCTCTCTAATATAAAGCTATGCCTCCTGAAGTGTCTGCTAGTAGTCTTCAGCAAGATGGGTTTGTGGTCCAAAATAAGAGTAGCCAAGCAACAAGTCTGCACATGTGAGTAGCGATCCTACCAGGGAACGTAAACAGGGAACCCATCCAACCTAGAGCAAGAAGACTCTACCCTCATATTGGACCAAGTGAACTGCACGTTAGACAAACTGATATCTATGAGGGTTGCATTGCTGCTGAAGCTAATGAAGGCTTCCATGTCCTCAGAAAGATGATGGTCCCCTATCCTTACACTAGGTGCAGCAATTGCATTAAAGTCACCAGTCATGCACCACTGTCGGCCTGAGCTGTGATGATGCTGAAGCAACTCCTCAATTTCCTCCCAAACGAGTCTCTTTACTTCTTTGCTTTGTGGTCCATATACCCCCGAGAGATCCTAAGACCAAGGATGGCAGTACCGGTTTCGGCCAGGACCGAAATCGAAACGTACCGGTTTCGGTTTCGATTTCGGCCGAAATCAGTTGAAACCATTCAAAAAAGGCAAAAATAACACGGAGGCACGTCCGGTTTCGGACCGAAACGGGTGGGTTTCGGGCGAAACTGGTATCGGTTTCTCCCGAAACCTTTAAAAAATTCTTTTCTTTTAGTTTCGGACCTGCTACAGTGAGCAGGTCCGAAATTGTTTCGGTCCCGGCCGAAACCGATACGTTTCGGCCGAAACGTATCGGTTTTGGCCGAAACGTATCGGTTTCAACCGATACTGCCAACCCAGCCTGGGACAAGCCATCTCTGACATTGTTGAAGTGAAGGGAGAAATCTCTTCTACCAATTTGCCTATCATCTTCCACCTCTTTTATCATAAACACATTCCAAAGGATCATGATGCCCCAAGACCTCCCATCAGTTGGAGAGACCACACCTTAGAAAGTCTAGCTCCCCCAATTTCTCTCATTATAGCCTCTCCATCTCTTTCACACTTGAACTCTTGAATACACAAAATGTCAATTTTGCATCTCCTAGTAAGCTCCTACCCTACCCTCCTCTTCTCACTCCAACCAATATTTCTTCCTTTTATGGAATAGCACATGGAATAGCACCTGTAGATGTAATTTACCTTTTCGTTGATTGCAATGTTAGCCAATAAGTGTGGGAAACTCTCCTCCGCTCTTACAATTGTATGTCCAATTTTATTCGCTCTTACAATTGCATGTCCTATATTTATTATTTAATAAAATTGGTGGTGCAAACCACAATCTTTTGGGTGTGCGGAGTCGTTGGCCAGCTTGTTCAGATTCAAGCCCACTTCGCCAACTGTCAGGATATGTGGAGGTGCTGCTGAACAATTAGACTCAAGCTGGAAAAGTGCACAAGGAGCAAAATTCTTCTAAATCATACCCATGCTGTATGGTGGGAGCAAAACAAGCCCATCTTTAAGGAATATTAATTTAGGTTTTTTTTGCATGTATACCCCTGTTAAAAGTGAATATGGGTGAAAATTCTTTCAACATTTGTATTTGCATGTATGCCCTTCTTAGATGAATATAATGTCCTATGCCCTTTGGTAAACTTCTTTCAGAATATCTATAGAATATCCTGTCACCTTCTTCATCACTCCTTAAGATATTTCAATGGTTGATTAACGGAAAAGTGACGATAAGGGCATACGTGATACTTACTTCACGTAAGGAGGGTATACATGCAAATATAACTGCAGGATAGATTTTCATGCAAATTGACTTTTAACAAGGGTATACATACAAAAGGCCCTAAACTTTGCTTAGAGAATATTTGTTTGAGAGCTGTTTCCTTTCTTTATAATTGGTGTCGTTATATTCTTCGTATTCCTGTATTAAGAAGGGGGAGTTCAAAGTCATGTAATTTCATTTCTTCTTTAGCTCGAGTTGGTTGGTTTGTGACAGGAACCTCTCCTCTCTTTTTAGGATTGTATTGCGTCTGTTTATTCTATAAAAGAATTGATGGTAGAGTCCACACTTACTTTAAAAAAGAGAGAAGGTTTTTAACTTATTTGCAAATGGAAACAAGAATCTACTTCATGATTCTATGAGCTGTGTATTGATACCCCATGATAAAACATTGAATTGTTGCATCGTTTCTGACATCTATAATGTTATGCACTACTTTCCCTTTTCCCTAATAATCATTTGACATCTTTTATATACTGGAAGGAGGAACACCTGTCTATACACCTGTCTATCCTTTGTAAAACTTGGGGAATTTAATCCTTTCTGTATATTCATTGACAAAATTTGAAGCATATCAATATGATGGTCTCGTATGATTAGCACTGGTCTTTTCGTGGGCAACAATCTGCTCCTCTTAGCTAGAAGCCTAGAATTTAGGGCTTATAGGCTATACCTATGCACCAAAGACCATAGGCATATAATGGTAATTTTGGGATGACAGTGGGAAAGTAATAACAAAGACCAGGAGCTGGATGGTAGATACTTCTGGTGCATGATGACACCATGTATACTGGAATCTTGATTTCTTTCAGGCCGACTTTGTTAATCGAATAAGCGCCGCCCGGTTGGCATATTTATCGGTTCTCAACAGGTTTCCTGCTTATCCGCCCGTTTCCCGCTTAACTTTGATAAGCGCCGCTGCTATCCTGGTTTCACAGAAGAAAAGGAACCGTTTTGGTTGAATAAGCCATTCGACCAGGAAGGGTCGAATGGCTTATTCGCTGGGTGGGCTATTTGCCCTTGTCCCAACCGATAATCAAAGAGGGCCTCAGAGATTGAGTGTTGCTATGGTTACTTTAGTTTTTTTAACATCTTTTTCGGCAGCCTATCATAACTTCTGATTTTGTTTATGTGTATATTCTTACATAGCATGCGAAAGAAGATTACTTGGAGCTGAGACAGGAAGCCAGCGATCTGAGAGAGTACTCCAATGCTAAACTTGAACGAGTTACACGGTATCTTGGTGTTCTTGCTGATAGAGTTCACAAACTAGGTAACTTTTTATAATATGGTATATACTAGTATAGTGAAGTTATTTATCGTGTCAATGTGTCCACTGTTCTTTGGTATTCAATTCTTCATTTCAGAAGGTTTAAGTTTTGAGCTTCACCGTGTAGAGCAAATCGGCAGCACATCCAAAAACACAGGGCATAGGTCATGTAAATGCCCAAGTTATTTTTACTTGCTTGTGCATCCTGTAGGGAGTATATGGATCAAACAGAAGATAAAAAAGCAATAAATGCTAATGTAATCCAAAATTAGTCACACTACTACAGAGTATGATTCAAAGAAGGATACCCATCTACTTCCTGTTAAATCCTTTTGCATTTGCAGCCTCCAAAGCTTATTATGTGTCTGTGTGGTATTGTCAACTTCCTACTCCTGTTTATTTGAAAAGCTAGTTACTAACTATGTGCTTCCTGTTGCCTTATTTACCCTCTTGGTTTCTTCCTTTTTGGTGAGAATGCTGAACTTACTGGGGAGCAGAAAAAAATATAAAAAGTATATGCTCGTGTTCAACACAAAAGACTTGTTTCACATTAAATGTTTTCAATTTGCTGCTCTCATTATGGTATGCTAATCTTCAAATTTGCTACTTTTATTTCTTTCCAGATCAAGTTGCTGTTGATTCTGAGGCTAGAATTAGTCCACTGGTCAATGAGCGGAAAAGGTTGTATAATGAATTGTTAATGGCAAAGGGTATGAATATGGTCCCATAGTTGTTATTATTAAGAGGCTGGGATTCAACTGTTTATGTTTGTTAGCTTGAGTGTTTTTTTGGTTGCACTGCTACATTGAACTAGATGGATCTGAGATGCAGGAAACATAAGAATTCTTTGTCGCACTAGACCGTTATTCGAAGATGAAGGTCTATCTGTGGTCGAATTTCCAGATGATTTCACTATTCGTGTAAATACTAGTGATGATTCTGTGGCGAATCCTAAGAAGGATTTCGAGTTTGATAGGGTTTATGGGCCCCATATCAGCCAAGGTAAGGAAATACCGACTTTTTTAGTCATTCCGTGATTTGTTGTACTCGCCTCAATTTTGGCTGCTGTAGTCACTGGGAAACATCTGATTTCATTCCCCTTGATGCTCAAACACTTCCAGAGGAGATTTTTAAAGATGTGCAGCCATTTGTGCAGTCAGCCATGGATGGATACAATGTTTCTATGTTTGCCTATGGGCAAACTCATTCTGGAAAGACACACACTATGGTTTCTACCTAACTCTTTCTCATACTTTGATAAGTGTTTTAAGCCACGTTTAATTTTTCCCAACTTTTGCAGGAAGGATCCAGCCATGATCGTGGTTTGTACATTCGTACTTTTGAAGAACTATTTGATCTATCCATTTCAGATACAAGCTCTACATCCCACTATGATTTCTATGTTACTGTCTTTGAACTCTACAATGAGCAGGTTTGATTCATCCCAACATTTGTGTTATTTTTCTGTCTTTATTGTAGCACCTACCTGTTTCCATAGTATAATATAAATTTTGCTGACTATTAATTCTTGACCATCTTTAAGGTCATGTGTTGAGAGGAGTCTGGTTTCATTTGTAAACAGGTTCATGATTTATTATCAGGAGCCAAGGACAATTTACCAAAATTGCTTATGTGTCCTCTGGAGCCTGCCACAGAACTTGCAGCCGAGAAAGTTGAGAATCCATTGGATTTTTCTAAAGTATTAAAGACGGCACTTAAGAACCGAGGGACAGACGTTTCAAAATTTAGTGTATCTCACCTGTATGATTTAAAATTCAGTCTGAAACAATTTTTCCTCCCATGGAAATGATATGTTCTTGTTCCTTCATTTATCTTTTGTCTGCCTTTCTTCTATCCCCCCTTTTTATCAGAAAGTTTACGATTCTATGGTTGTAAACAGACAATCAAGTTTTATTAGGATAATCTTTTATCCACCATTGTTTAAGTTTGTCTTATGCGATCTCTATGAAATTTTCAGGATTGTGACCATCCATATAAAGTATAGCAATTTCATCACAAGGGAGAGTTCGTACAGCAAACTTTCTCTTGTTGATTTAGCTGGAAGTGAGGGCCCACTTGCAGCAGACGCCAGTGGAGACAATGTAATGGACTTCCTGCATGTCGCAAAAACACTATCTGCGTAAGTTTTACAATATGGGATTACTCTTTCCATGTTTAGTTCTAAGTTAATATGCAAAGTTACTAATATCTTCTAGTTATGCATCAGCATATGTTAACTTCCTAGATATTCACAATTGATCATTAGCTTTTTCCTTTGTTTTTTGGATATGTTGTGGGAAGGTGGCATAAGGTACACGCAATGAAAAAGGTTGCAACTCAATACAGAAATCACAACTAGTAGTAAGGATTTTAAGACAGTCAAAAAATGAACAATAAAACACAAAGCTTTATCTAGTATCCAGGCTGATCCAATCTGACCCCGACCCCCTGATCTTCAATTCTCATTCGGGACTGAGAGGATCAGGTGGATCGGCCTGGGATCAGACCAGATCGATCCCGATGTGGGATCAGCCTATCTGGATTTCTTGATGTGATGGACACAGGCAGCTAAGAGACAAGATCAACTGAATATGTGGCAATGCTCTTGAAGGAGGAGATCTATTGGCGTCAATTTAGGAAGAGATTGATCAAGGAGGGAGACTGGAATATGACATACTTCTAAAGAGTTGCCTCAAGCAGGAGGAGCTCAAACATATTAAAAGCCTAACAGTTGGTCATCTGATTATACCCTCGGAGAGGGCAATCCTGCAGCACGTGTAGGCATTCTAGTTGACCTTATTCACAGTGGAGGATACTTGGGGTCCCACCATAGGTGATGATCCCCCAGACCTTTCTGCAGGAGAGAAAGACTGTCTGCGGCCTTCTCTGCTTTTTGCTCTGGCAGGTGACAAGGCTCCTGGCCTGTTGGATTGCCTTTGCTGTTCTTCTAACATTGTTGGAAGGTGATTAAGATTGATACTGCATAGATTTGTGTTGGAAGTTCAGGAGGGGAATACTCACCTTTTTGAAGCATCGATAATTTATTCTTTTGATCTAGACAACATTGATTGGTGTTCAACTAGAATATGCAGTTCAACTATGTCAATGTGAAACTGGTTGCCTGTTTCCTTCATATTCATTTTCCACAAATGAGCTTGCAGTATCCGTGGATGATATATTTGAGTGGTACTATTCATGAGAATATAGGGTTAAAGAGTGTGTTAAATATCTTGTTGAGCATCTTAGAATATGCATAGCCTTCAAAAATAACGTGTAATGATGCATCTGAGACTTGTTGATTAATTGATTGCACTTTATGATTTTTTTAATTCTGTAAATTCCTGTCACTGTTAAATTTTCATTTCCCTTTTCTTAATATATGTTTTTTTCTTTAATAATATCTGTTAGATGCCCCAGTATCTTGGACATCATTGTGCATTCGTTATTCATAATGAGAATGTTGATGAGAAACAAGACAACTGACAACGGGCTTATTGATGCCTCTAAGCATTATTATCTTCACCCATTCAAGTCAATTAGTCAAACAATGAACTTACTGATTCTACTAAACACTATCATCATCATCTCTGGTCTTTGTCAGTCTTTCATCACTCGCTGATTCTACTAAGCACTATCATCATCATCTCTGGTCTTTGTCAGTGTTTCATCGCTGGGTGAGGATGTATGCCTAGTTTCTCTTGCCTGTGTTATTTTTATTTGCCTTTGCTTTTGCATGTTCTTTTCCTTGCGCTTGACTCACAAGCTCTGCCTGATACCCAATCCTCTCTTCCTGGTATGCATCTGGGATCATCCTTAAATCTTCAGCCTCATGCTGTAGTGATAGAAGAAACAAGTTTTCTTTGCATGACAATACTAACCTTCTGGAAATTGATATCCCGGATTAAATAAACGTCCTATGTGTGAACCATATTAATATTTTATTTGACAAGACGTGCATGCGATTGATACAGATAATGGATACTGTTTTTTTTCCTGTTCCGCTAGATCATGGTGAGAGGAGGCTTTCCATCTTACATCAATAATGCCCCAACACTTTCTTTGTGTTGATTGTTCTTTTTAATGTATTTCTTGGCTATGTCTGTAGGCTCAGAGAGATGTCCTGTGTTTGCTTTTTATAGATATTGACAATTTGTAGAAACTTGACTGATGGTTCTACAACACATGGTTTGCCTTATCGTACCGGATCAGTGCGATATGGCTGACTCGTACTGGATCATGGGCCACTTGAGCCATGATCCGGGGGGTATTGGTCCGACCACTATTCGTTATTTAAATAATTCTATAATATTCAGAAATTAGTTTAAAATTTTAAAAATGGAAAACATAATAATGATATAGCATTAGCCATGGATCTTGCATTTTCATGGATGAAGAGCATGAAACTCTATTTTCAAGTTTATTGATTTTTTGATTATCTAAATAATGATATAATATTAAAAAAGTTAAAAATGGAAAAAAACTTAACATTATATTATTGACTTACATAATTTATGTATCATAACTAGGTCAAAATCTAGGGTAAAAGACCCTAAAATTTAATGAAAGTTTGATTTTGCAAACAAAAATGCCATCAAATTGCTTGAATTGTGTAACTTGTCCAAGTCGCCCCAATCCAGTTTTAGTCGGGCTTACATGTACAGTTGTACCGGATCACGGCCCGCCCGAGTTGAGCTGGATCAATGATCTGGCAAACCTTGCTACAACATGGAGAGCCATCTTCACTCTTTTCTCAGTCTCAATTATCAATCAAACCTGTGAAGATTTTAATCTTGCTTTTGCATTGTTACTCTTGTACTTCAATATACAATATATTGTTATATACCCTCGGCTCTCACTTATCTGATTTTGGTAATGTCTGTACTGGAATCAGTAGAACATTTGGTAGTTCATCATTCTTATTTTAAGATAAATGGGCTGTGGTGATCTTGCTTGATATTAGGCATTTGAATGTTCCAAATGTTTATGTCATTTTGTTTGTTCTTTATGACTTTCTTAAAGAGCTTAGTGTTTGCAGGTTTTGGCCTTTGTGTTCACATTTCTTTGCTACTTCTGCTTTTCTATTGTTGCAGGCTTGGGGATGTTTTGTCTGCCTTGACTTCAAAGAAGGATGTAGTCCCCTATGAAAACTCAAAGCTCACCAGCATACTTGCTGATTCCTTAGGTAAATAATATATGATATCTATCTATCTATCTACTTATCTCTCTCTCTCTTTCTATATATATATATATATATATATATATAGCTCTTCAGAAGAAGCAAAGTTGAATTTCTGACCAGTGAGCTGACCAAAGATCTCCGGAATTTGCTTACTAATCTGACATTGAGAGGGAAGATGATCCACAGTCTCATTACCCCTGCCAAAAGTTCAAGAGATGTCACTAGTTGGCTGCCATTTACTGCGATACACTTTAGTGATAATCATTCTGAGTCAATAACCATATGAAAGTCCTAACTTTGAGTGGAGCCCAGACTTTCCAAATTCTTTGATTGCAGGGAGGGTGAGGTCACTGTCCTATTATCTAATACAGAGACTTGACTGAGAAACATCCACCGGGCCCCAGCTGGCAACCAGAAAAATTTGATCCTCCTGATTAGGGTTAATATGAAAATGGTTAAGAAGAGATATTTTTTTTCACTCAATACACTCCTCAGCTTTGAGTGCCTTGTGCAATGGAACTTGCCAATGAGACCCTTGTGCCATTGGATTGTAACAGTCACGAAGAATGACCCAATTCTGCATAGCTAAGCTGAAGGTTTGGAAAATGTATCCTTAAGATAGAAATATCCAGCCCATTTTTTGCACCAAAAAAATGTGGCTTTTCTGTCACCCAATTTAACATGGATGCTTCTCTCAGTCCACACTGCAGATTTCATGATTCTCTTCCAAATGGGGCACATAAAGGACTGATTTTCTGTTAACAGAGAAAATTTTCTACATTCTTCAAATGTGTTTTGCTTGATTAACATTCTTCTGGATAGTTTTATTGTCAGCACACAACTCCCCAACTACCTACCAATCAGAGCTAAGTCAAAAATCTGCAAATTTATAACATCCAATCCTCCTTAATTTGCGTGGTCTTCAAGCCACTGTCAATCAGAGATTATCATGGTTCTAAAATGCAACGTCAGTCCCAAATATACCGGAGGAAAATTATCCCGTTTACACCCCATAATGTGGGCACCTTCCTGAATCTCATTTGCGGACACATTTAACTCCAGCAATTGAGTTTTTCTCAGAATTAATTTCAAGCCCTGATACTCCCTCAAAAGTCAAAAACATTCTAAGATGAACTAAAGGTATTTCAAGGAAAATGACTTTTCAAAAAAAGTATTTCAAAGAAAATGAAAGTAGCATCTGCATACTGGAAGTGAGATGTCCCCGAAGAAGTCCATAAAATCTGAACTTTGTGGATCCAACCTGTGCCCTCAGCCTTCTTACACATTATGCTTAAGACGTTGGCGAGAAGTGAAGAATATTGGAGAAAGTGGATCACCCTGCCACAAGGCTCTTGAGCTAGAGAAATACCCATGAAATTTACCATTAATAATTCGTGAAAAAGTAGTCGTAGTAACACAATCCCTGACTGCTTGAATCCAGGCTCCCGGGAAACCACGAAGAGACAAATGATTCTGCATGCATTTCCACGATACTCACTTAAATGCATTATTGAAATCCAATTTTTTTTGAAAGTGGATAGTACCACCATTGTGTTAAGTGTAAAAGAAGGGATATGCAAGTGTAATCAATATGTTCTTAAAAGTCCCTGTACAACCAAAAAACACACCAAGGCGGTGTGATTCATCCTAGCCCTCCAGTAAAGCAAAAATAGAGGAGTTGTGTGAATCTAATTTACATAGAAATCCTTTCCGTCTCTGTTATTGAAGTGAAAAAGTATCTTCATGAGCCACTAGAAAAACGCCTTTCATCTGCCTCCCATTAATGAAAGCACATCACTTATCTTTAATAATGTTGCCCTACACTTAAGACAGCCTAGCAGCCACACCTTTGCAACAATTTTGTAGATTCCATTTAACAAACTGATAGGTCAAGAATCCTTTGAGTTCCAAGGCCGAATCCTTCTTGGGTACTATAACTAAAAAGACAGTTAAATTGTTTGCATCCACTGCCTTTAGATAGACATTCCTGCATTGCCATGAAAACATTTCTGCCAATTAGATGACAAAACCTCAAATAAAAAAAATGGTTATGGCATTTCTTTGCTTCCCAGATGGGAGGAATTGTAAGAACATCTAACATTATTCTATTTTGCATATTATGTCATATCATTTGCGATAAATTGGTGGTACAACTGCATTTAGTTTTAACAAAAAATATCATATCAGGAAATTGACTGGAAACAAGAAAGAGATAATATTCCCAAACCAACCTCATCACACTGAAATCACTTTAGGGAGCACAAATTTAGAAAACTAGGTCTGTGCATGGTTCTTTTCATTTTGGCTTGGCTTGGGAGAAAAGGTTCCCCAAGCCAACCCCATTGAACATACCTACAAATTGGACTGAAGGAACCAAAAAATTATGTGGTTTTCTCTAATTTGATTTAACCAAAACTATTAAAGAATTTAAGTTGAAGTAAAACTATTGGTGGTTGGGTGCATCCAGGCTCAAGGATTGAGCCTGACTGCACCCAGCTAAAGCCACATTGTGGGCCATGGGGAGGGAGTGAGGATGAGTGCCAAGAGAGGGAGTGTTTTTATAGATGTTCCTCTCTCAACCCACTTTTTGATTCTTCCAATATGGGACAAATAAAAAATGGGGGACAACCACCGACTAGCTAGTGCAGATGGATAATTGCAAAAAATATTATATGCATTGTTAAAAAAGGCAGTGCCTCAAGGCTCTGAGGTTTAAGCCTCAAGGTGAGCACTAGAAAAATGCCTTGAGGCATGCGCCTCAGGCAATTATTTGAGGTTTACGTCTTTTCTTGATTGAAGTGGTACACCTCATTGACAAGGAAGGTAGGATTGCGGGTTGGGCTCGGATAGGGAACCCAAAACCCGATCTGGATTGGCTAGATCGGGTGATTCAAGCTCGATCCATAGCTGATCCATGCTGAGGCCTTTTTTTTAAATATTTAAGGCTTAATACATATGCATATGGATTTTCAAGGGTTTCATACAAAATTTCAACTTAGTTCCCTTTGCTTTATGATTCTCGACCATGCTTTCCTTGTTTTGCCCCCTTTCCTTGCAGGTGGAGGCTCCACCGTCATGGTTGGCAGTATCGGGTGAAACCGATACGTTTCGGTCGAAACGTATCGGTTTTGGCCGTAACCGAAACGATACCGGGCCTGCTCACTATAGCAGGTCCGAAACTAAAAAAAATTTAATTCTAATGGTTTCGGGCAAAATCGATACCGGTTTCGCCCGAAACTTACAGGTTTCAGACCAAAACCTACAGGCTTCGGACCGAAACCGTCCGGTTTCGGCCGTGAACTCCCCTTTTAGTTCTCCCTCGGATCTGAGGGAGTAAGGGTCCTGATGCAGTGCCAGGGTGAGGGAGCTGCTGAGGGGCTGCTGATGCTGTACTGCAGGGTGAGGGAGACTGTAGGGTTTGCTGCCGCCGCCGTAAAGAATTCCAGTTCCATCCGGTTCCTGTTCTCATCCTCAAGATTCTTATGCTGATTCTGGATTCCAATCAAGCCAACAACCTTACACTCCAAGAGGGATCCAAAGAGGGTTGCTGCCTCATTGTTTGGTTATAGTGAATATACAGAATACGTGCAACCTTTTTATAGAACTCAACATCAAAAGCCAGACGATGAGGGAGAATGTTCTTCTAGTTATTATCAATATTATTGATCATCATTTAGGTAATAATCATTTAATTTCTGTAACATTTACTGTGTCTAATTAGGTTTATTGTACTGCTTGAACCTACTACATACTTAATATGTTCTCAAGAATATTAGTTTAACATGTTTAATGACTACTTCATGTTTATTGCACTTAATCTAATTTCTTTACAGTCAAATGCGTGTCTAATGAATTTTCTGATTTTTATATGATTATTTATAATTTTCTATTTGTTTATGATTTTTTAGATTTATTTTCATTTTTTTTGAACATTTTCACTGGGTTTCGGCCGAAACCGAAGCCGAGTCGTTTCAGTTTCGGACTCAGCCGAAACCGACACTGCCATCCCTGTCCACCGTGGAGCAGAGGAATCACGGAGGAGAAGCGACAACGCTGGTGTCAGGTGGCGACGACAATGCCGCCCGTAGGTGTCGATGACAACGATGCTAGCGGCACAAATAGCTAAGTAAATTTTTTTGTTTATTTTTCTTTTCTTCTTCTTCAGTTCTCTTCTCCTTTTTTTTTTTTTTTTTAATGGATTGGCCGATCCCAGTGCGGTATTGCCTGATCCGGCCCGATCCAATGTTGATCCACTTGATTTGGTCAATTCTCAATGAGAATCGAGGTTGGGGGGCTTGGGTCGGGTCAGTTTGGCCCAAAACTAATCAGATTGGCCAATCCAATCCAATCCAATTCTTCCTTCCATGCTCAATGTGCACCTCAAGGCTTTTACTAGAGACCTATGCATGAATTGAGCGGGTGAGGTAGTGAAATATTGTAAGACCCAAGTCTTATGTTTCGCTTGTCATCCTTAAAGCATGACTCGATGATAATAATTCATTTTTTTTGAAAGTGGATGCTATCACATCGGTTACAAAAGTGAAGAATGTACAAGTAAGAAGGGTGTGGTCCCAAAAACTCCTCTATGCAAAAGAAAATGTAGAGGTCTCTCCAACCTTGAAGTAAGGGTAAAATAAGAGGATTACATTTATCCGCTGTACAAAAAGTGACTCAATGTCTTTTCTTTGACAAGTGGATACGATCACAATTGTATTAAATGGAAAAAGAAAGAGGGATGTACAAGTGTAATATGTCAGCTCCCAAAAATCTTTGTACAAAATGACTACACCAAGATGGTGAGTCCCTAGCTAACCACCCAACAAAAGGGCAAGTGAGGAGTTATGAGGCTTCACTTTTCATAGATGCTTTGCCCATTCACACACTCTTTCACAGACAAAGGAAACAATCCTATCCACTACTCTTGCTTTTCTTCTGAATATTCTTTTGTTTCTTTCGCTCCACAGCGCCCACAGAGTAGCGTGCATGATGAATCACTAGGTGATTCTGTCCCTCTTAAGGACCCACCTCTTGTGCCATTTGAGGAGGAGGCGGTGCGCACTCTCAAATTGGCCTACTGAAAGGTGGATTCTATCCTTGATCTTGGGCCATACTTGCTTAGAGTGGGGGCATCCTGTGAAGAGGTTGTTTATATCTTCCTCCTCTTCACCACACAAGTAGCACATGGTACCTATATTTTGAAGAAAGGCATCAATCCTTTCACATGTGGGTAGCCGCCTATGAGATATCCTCCATATCAATTTCTTCACCTTGAGGGGGCTCTTGGGAGCCCAAATGTGCACAGCGAAACGATGGCGCACTCTTCCATCAGAAATAAATGTATAAGCAGACCTGACTGAGAAGACTCCCTCCTTGCCCCATCTCCACACTCACTTGTTGGCCTTGCTATCCACCAGTCTATAGTCTAGGAGGAATAACATGAGACTCTCCAACTGGTCTATCTCCTCCTGTGTAAGATTCCTTTTGAATGTAGATGACCAAGTGCCCTTAGATTGTTGCATGTCAAAATAGTGCGCCATCGAAGCCCCAGGTGCCGCTGCAATAGCAAAAAGCTTCTGAAAAGAATCTTCTAGTGTGAAATCTCTGCACCACTTGTCCTTCTAGAATAGACACCTCTGTCCATTACCTACATTGACCTGAACACTGGCTTTGATGACATCACTATACTGGAGGATGCCTCTCCAAGCCTAAGAGACATTATACATGCAAGACGGTGACAGATCCCACTCTTTAGTCTTGGTATAGTATCTTTGCATGATGAGATGAAGCCACAGCCCACTGTCTTCCACCCCGAGCCTCCACAACCATTTACCCCGTAGAGCTAGGTTGAAGTCTCTGATATTTTTGATGCCCACCCCTCCTGGCTCCCTACTCTTGTAGACTTTGGCCCAGGAGTTATCATGCCAACTCTTGCCACTGTCACCATTACCATGCTAGAAGAATCTAGCTTGAATGGACTTAAGCCTTTTGGCCATTATTTTGGGGATCTTGAAAATGGAAGGTAGTAGATAGGTAGACTGTCAAGCACTGAGAGAGGAGCCTTGCCTTCCATTCCGCCAGCCTAGACTCATACCTCTGCACAATCACCTGCCAATCCCTACAGTGTAGGGCCCCTAGGGACAAAGCTAGGCTCAAGTAGAAGAATGGGAAGTCTCCTATCTGACACCCGAAAATAAATGCTGCTCTCTTGATTGATTTCTCCTCCACATTTACCCTAGCTATGCGCTTTTGCTGTAGTTCACCTTCAACCCTTTGATCTCTTGCAACAACTCTAGCGTCAATCTAACATCATATAACTGGCTTTCCTCATCTACTAGAAAGAGAATAGTGTTATCAGCATGCTGCAAGTGGGTGATGCTAAGAGTGTGAGGACTTGCCTGGAGTCCTCTAATGATATCTGCCATTTGAGCCCTCATCCACATCTTGCTTAAGATCTGTGCTACTAAGACAAACAAGAGGGGTGACAAAGGGTCTCCCTGACAGAGTCCTTTGCCACTATGGAATGGGATGGTGGGCTGGTCATTAATAAGGACTGCAAAGGAGGTTGAGAGAGACAAGCTCGGATCAACCCTATCCATCTCTGATCAAGGCCCATCTTGGCTAAAACCTTCAGAAGACGCTGCCAATTAACACTATCATAGGCCTTCTTAAAATCAAGCTTAAGTACTAACCCCCCTCTTTTTTTGAATCTTTATAGCATGGAAGCACTCATGAGCAGCAAGGAAGTTCTTCTGAATGTCTTCCCTTGATGAAGGCCCCCTAGTGTTCATTGACCACTCTGCCAATCACCCCATCTAGCCTCCTGGCCAACAACTTCATGATAATTTTGTAGGTATTATTCAACAAACTGATGGGTCTAAAGTCCACAAAGCCTTGTGCACCCTACTTCTTGGGGATGCGAACCAAGAGGGTTTTGTTGATACCCCTCTAAGTGTACCATTCCCTCCTGGAATTCACTTAAGGCCTGAATCAGGTCCTCCTTGATGATATCCCTATAGTTTTGGAAGAAAGCCATAAGGAAACCATTTGGACCTAGAGCTTTATCACCTACAAGGGAAAACACTGCTTGCCTGAGCTCCTTCTCCTTGAAGGGACTGGACAAAGCTTCACACTCTGCAATAGAAAGCTGGGGAAGTAAGTCCTCTGCAATGTTAGGTCTACACGCCTTCTCCTCGGTGAAAAGCCTGGAGTAGAACTCCTTAGCATACCCCTTTATGCCCTCCTCCCCATCCGATATTTGATCATTGACCTTGATGGAAGTTATATGGTTGATTCTTTTTCTCCTTAAAACAATTATCTGAAAATAAGCAGTGCTCCTATCGCCTTCCTTAAGTCATTTCTCCCTGGATCTACGCTCCAATAAATCACTTCCCTAGTGAGGATCTCATCAAACTCTGCTCTAAGAGTGTCCCTGCACCGCCTGTCACTGTCATCCATCAAACCTGCTTCTTGCAACGAGTCTAGACCCTCCAACTAATGAAGGATATGTTTCTTTAGTCTGATTGCCAGGTAGTTTTTTGTCAGCACCCCACCTTTATAGGACTTGGGTCAAATGCTTCAGTTTTTCCACTAGGGTCATGGTTGGCAGTATCGGCCGAAACCGATACGTTTCGGCCGAAACGTACCGGTTTCAGCCGATACCGGTCCGAAACCGAGCCCCAACACTGGGCCGAAACGTACCGGTTTCAGCCGATACCGGTCCGAAACCGAGCCCCAACACTGTAGCAGGTCCGATACCTAAAAAAATAATTTTTTAATAGTTTCGGACGAA
Source organism: Amorphophallus konjac (assembly GCA_022559845.1). Lineage (NCBI taxonomy): Eukaryota > Viridiplantae > Streptophyta > Magnoliopsida > Alismatales > Araceae > Amorphophallus > Amorphophallus konjac. Next base: position 605,859,248 of record CM040121.1, read on the forward strand.
ACCATAAAGGGTTTCGGCCGAAACTGACTTGTTTCGGTCCGAAACCGTCCGGTTTTGGCCGAAACCAGAGAGGATCACTATTTTTTTATTTTTTTGAATGGTTTCAACCGATTTCTGCCGAAACCGAAACCAATACCGAAACTGGTACGTATTGGTTTCGGTACCAGCCGAAATTGGTATCGAAACCGATACTACCATTCTTGACTAGGGTAGCCATGCAAGATTCACCCTGCCTTTGTACACACCAAGCCCTCCTGACAGTATCCATCCAGTCTGCCTCCCTGAGCCAATACCTCTCAAACCAGAAGCCCCGTCTCCTCTCCTGGCAGTGGCTGGTCTTCAAAAGAATGGGCTTGTGGTCTGATGTCGGCCTGGCATAACTAGAAGCCTACACATGTGGGAAGTGTTCTTCCCAGTCCACTGATACCAAGAATTTGTCTAGCCTGGAGCAAGCCAGTGAAACCCTCAAATTGGACCAGGTGAACTGAGCATTCACCAATCTAATGTCAATGAGGGTTGTCTCCTCTATGAAGTCGCAAAAGTCCTTTGTCTCTCCAATGTCGGGACTAACTCCTGTCGTATCCAAAATTGCCACCCACACACTAGGGTCTACCCGAGCTGCTGTGATAACTGAGCAGTTTGTCCCACTAGTTTGGGGACCATAGACTCTCAAAAAATCCCAGGGGAAGCCATCTCTCATGCTACGAAAGTTGAGCGAAATGGCTCCCAGACCAACCTGCCTATCCACTTCCACCTCCTAGACCTCAAACGAGTTCCACAAAATAATGATGCCACTTGCCCTGCCCACTGCCGGGGAGGCCACCCCTCAACAACCTTACACCCCCAATCTTTAGCCCTCCCCATCGTCTTCACACTTGGTTTCTTGCGGGCACAAGATATCTACCTTGCATCTTCTCACCAACTCCTTGACCACCCTCGTTTTCTCACCCCCACTTAAACTCCTCACATTCCATGAAATAATTCTCATCAAGATTAGGAAGTGTCTTCCTCTCCCTCCTCCCCCTCTCCCCCCTCTTGCCTCTCATCCCTTCCCCACACATCCCTCTTTTGTGATTTTCTCTTTTTCACGTACTTTGCCAAAGTAATAAGCCATCTCTTCTGCACCTTGATAAACACCCCCAGTACCCTTATCCACTGTCTCAAATAAGACCCCTAGCTTGTCCGCCATGTCTCTCATGTGAACCTCCGTCATCTTCTCTACAACCCAAGGATGGCAGTGTCAGTTTCGGACTCGGTTTCGGCTGAGTCCGAAACCGATACGACTCGGTTTCGGCCAAAATCGGCTGAAATCCAGTGAAAAGGTTCAAAAAAATGAAAATGAATCTAAAAATCATAAATAAATAGAAAAAATAAATAAATAATCACATAAAAATCCGAAAATTCATTGGAAATGCATTTGATTGTAAAGAACTTAGATTAAGTGCAATAAACATGAAGTAGACATTGAAATTCAAATATTGAACATGTTAAACTAATATTCTTGAGTACATACTAAATATGAATTAGGTTCAAGCACAGGGGAATAAACCTAATTAGACACAATAAATGTTACAGAAATTAAATGATATTTACCTAAATGAAGAAGCACTAATATGGGTAATAACTAGAACCTTCTCTCTCATCGTCTGACTTTTGATGTTGATACCCATAAGAAGGTTGCATGTATTGTGTATATTCACTATAACCAAATAATGAGGTAGCCAAGTCTTGCATCTCTCTTTGGATCCCTCTTGGAGTGTAAGGTTGTCGGCTTGATTCGAATCCAGAATCAGTGTAAAAATCTTGAGGATGAGAAGAGGAACTGGATGGAGCTGGAAATCTGGTTCATGACCCCACCCATAAATGGCTGCTTTCTATTGGCCACCTCCATAACCTGATGGATGCCCATATTGGCTCTGTGAATCATATCATCGCTCACCCTGACTGTATCCTCTGCCTGTGTCTGCGTGGAAGGAGGAAGGACGACCAGCAGTGCCACCGCCAGTAGTAGCACATGCAGCACCTGCAGCTGCACTGGGATCATCATCACCAGCATCATCATCACCATCAGAAACCAGTGGCCTTTTAGCCTTTGGGGATGCTTTTTTCTATTTTAGTGTGATTTCTTCAGTCACCCTTGACATGAATCCTTTTCCCCTTGGCGTGTGCCTCAGATAAATCTGCTTCAACTGCTCAATTACCGGGTCCTCTCGAGCAGCAGCACTTGTCCTCTCAGTTAGCCCATGCACTGATGTACTTCTTCTTAAGGATGCATGTGGCTTGCCCATTCTAGGAGTGACCGACCTGCTATCTGAGCATGAGTGTCTAGCTGGCTGAAAATTAGGCTGTTGCTCAGTGTCATCAACAAACAAAGCTAGGTCCCTTCTCTGGTGTGCTTGAGTCTCTCTGGCCCTCTTTGTTGCTCTTTTGAATTCTGGATCTCTTTGCTCATCTTCATCTAGTATGCCCTCTGCCCATCTTCTATCATCATTATCAAAAACGGGCTCATCAATCTGCTCTCGTGTCTCCACCCAAGACTGCAAGGGATTCTCATCATCAAATAAAGCGTCCACATCAATTTTTGGAGTTGCATCCTCTGCGACGTGTTTGTCCCTCAGCTGTTGTCTTAAGTTCATGTTTTTATTCTCAGTCTCATATTGTAGTGGCAGTAAACCAATTTTTCTAACCGTTCAGCCATCAGCCGATTGTGAACCTTTGAGTGTATAAGGTTGAACGTGCTCCAATTTCTTTCACATTGACTTGCCGATGTTGTTTGACTGAGCACCCTAATTGCAATGAAAGCCAATGCATTACTGCCCACATCTCGGTTGTTGACCATTATCCACCAGTCATCTGTTCCACCAACCATAAACAAATGCATATAAGTTGTAGAAATACATATTGAGGTTAAGAAATCACAAAAATAAAATATACCTTGACTCACTCTTCCCACAGCGTATTGCAATTGAGAGTCAGAATATGTCCGAGTCCTCATTCTATAATTGTTCATCTACAAAGATAAAGTAATAGATTAACATAACTACTTAAGTAAATTCTATACCTCTTATTGATAAAATCAATAAAGGCCAACCTCTACTTCGGCCTGAAGTCTCTTTTCTGGTGTCCTCGATAAACGACCAATGACTTTTAAAGTGTCTTGGAGCACCTCGCCATCAACATGTGCATCGGCATCGTACATAAATCGAGGGTTGAGGAAATAACCTGCATTTGTGTATAATTAACTAAATGTTAGATATAAAATAACATATAGGCATTACCCTCATTTAAGTACAATTAATCACTCACCAGTTGCATGCAAGTAGTGATTTAATGTGTTGTCCCATCTCTGGTCAATCATTTTCAACCATTTTGCATAATGTCTGGGAAGGGAATCCTGCAACTCTAATTTGGCACAGTCCATGGCCTCGTACAGATAGTCCATATCATTCTTCTCATCACCATCCACCATTCTTAGGACCTTCACGAGGGGTGTGACTACTTTCATGTACTGTGAGACCTTGCTCCAGAATTTGTTGTCTTCCACAATTTGATAGACATCCAAATATTCCATCTGAGCATCAACATTGCCCTTGTCGATGTATTCCCGCAGGGCATTGTGGTACATGAAAGCTTTCAGCTCATTCTTATACCTGTGCAAATAAATGAAATTTGAATCAAATACTATTACATATCTATAAGGATCAGGTATTAAGAATTGAGATCAATCTTATACCTGTGCAAAGACTCCGAAGAAATAAAATTCGAAGCAAATCTGGTTGGGTCTGCACGGATGATATCTCGCCCCCCACTCGCATGCGCCCTGAACATATTCAATATCCTAGGATGGCCATATATATATTGTGTGATTTTTTATACCTTGTCAATTGTCTTCTTCACATGATTTTCCTTCCCTATGTCTTCAAGCATCAGATCCAGACAATGTGCTGCACATGAGAGCCAATATAAATGCACGCGCTTCTGCATCAATTTGTTCCCTGCAGCCTTGTAACTGACTTCATTATCAGTCACTACTTGTACATCATTTTCCTCTCTAATTTGATCTACCATCTTATCCATCAAACTAAGCAAATAATTGGCATTTTTTTCATAATTTGATGCATCTACAGATTTAACAAATACTGTACCTTCGATGTAATATACCAAAAAGTTAATCATGGACTTCTTCGTGGTATCAGTCCATCCATCACACATGATGGTGCATCCTCTCTCCATCCATACATGCTTGAAGCTTTCAACCCAATCATGGAGCTCTTCAACCTCTCCCTCAAGGCCACGCCCGTCTATGTCTCGACGTGATGGGGCCTTCAAGCCAGGGTCAGTATCTGCTATGGCATCTAGCATAGGTTGGAAATATTCACTTTCAGCTGCATGTGCAGGGACACTTGTATGAAAAAATCATTTGCAGATACTTTTAAATGCTTACCCTGCAACTTCTGCTGATTTTTTGACCCCTCTCAATGCTTGCTTGATTTTAGGTTGTGTAGCATGGGGTCTTTTGTGCAGATAGTTGTTCATGGGGCCTGTTGTCTGCGGGGCAGCTCTAGTGTCAGGACGTCGTGCAGCTGTACTGGAGTAGGTCACTGAACCCATGGGTGCCTTTCCTTTCTTTCGAGCGGCTTGTTCACGCTCCCTTGCTTCAGTCAGCTCTGGATCTGATTCCTCAGTACCTTCCTCATCATCATCCCTCCTAACCCTTCTGCTTGAAGTCTCCTTAGCAATTTCAGTTTCATCTTCAACCATTTGTTGCATCCTCTCCTTTTTGCCCAGAAGGCATTGGCGCATTTGTTCTTGGACCTCTCGTGGACATCTGTCACATTGTTTCACCTCTCCTCTTACCCCTGCCAAATGTTGCTTTTCTCTAGTAATTCCGTCATGTAACTCCTTACCACAATAATTGCATTTAACTTTTCTTCTCTTAGCATCAACTAAGGAGAGGTGGGCCCACCCCGGATCCTTCTGCCCTTGCTGCTCCTGACTTTGTTCACGTCTAGGCATGATGCTGCATGAAGACAGGCAAAGAGAAATAGTTGTAAGTACAATGGTAAAATTATGTCTTAATTATCAATTAACCCTTAATCACCATTGGAAAAATTTAATTCCCCGCATGCTCCCACCCCAAAATCTTCAATGAAGTTTAATTGAGCTTCAATTGAGCCTAAGCAAACCGAATTAGACAAAAGTCTCAATTTTTATGGACTAATTAGGGCTTAATTAGTAATTAACCCTTAATCAACTTTGGAAAAATTTAATTACCCGTATGCTCCCACCCCAAAATCTTCAATGGAGTTTAATATTGCTTCTATTGAGCCTAAGCAAACCGAATTAGACAAAAGTCTTAATTTCTATAGACTAATTAGGGCTTAATTAGTAATTAACCCTTAACCACCCTTGGAAAAATTTAATTACCCGCATGCTCCCACCTCAAAATCTTCAATGAAGCTTAATTGAGCTTCAATTGAGCCTAAGCAAACCGAATTAGACAAAAGTCCCTATTTTTATAAACTAATTAGGGCTTAATTAGCAATTAACCTTATTTTAAGGAAGTAATTGGGGTTTAATGTGAAGTCTTAACATAATTCAGAGTTTAAAATTAACCCAACCAAAATAATTAACCTACAACAAAAAAAAGTTTCAACCCAACCAAAATAACACAACAAAAGAAACAAACCCTAAATTAACCTCAACAAAATAACCTCTTACCTCTACACCTTCTTCGCATCAGCAGCTGCACAGCAGCAGGGTCCCAGCTGCGGTAGCAGCCAAAGCAGGTACAGCTGCGGCAGTAGCAGGGGCAACAGCTGCGGCAGCGGCAGCAGCAGGAGTAGCAGGGCACCAACAGCAACAGCAGGAGCAGCAGGGCACCACCAGCAGCAGCAGCAACTCGGCGGTTTTCTCCCTCGGATTTGAGGGAGAAACAGTTCATGCACTGTTAGCAGTATCGGCCGAAACGTATCGGTTTCGACTGGTACCGATCTGAAACCGGACCCTAACACTGTAGCAGGTTCGAAACCTATTAAATAATAGTTTTTTAATGGTTTCGGACGAAACCATTAAAGGTTTCGGCCGAAACTGACATGTTTAGGTCCGAAACCGTCCAGTTTCGGCCGAAACTAGAGAGAATTACTATTTCTTTTAATTTTTTGCCGAAACCGATACCAAAACCGGTACATATCAGTTTCGGTACCGGCCGAAATCGGTACCGAAACTGATACTGCCATCCTTGAGTTCACGTGGGTTTCGGTTGAAACTGGACCGTTTTGAGCCGAAACTGTCCGATTTCGGACCGAAACATGTAAGTTTCGAGCGAAACTGATATCGGTTTCGCCCGAAACCGATACCGATTTTGCCTGAAACCCTTTTTTTTAAAGCTTCGGACCTGCTACAGTGAGCAGGTCCGGTTTCGGATCGGTTAAGGCCGAAACCGATATGTTTCGGCCGAAACGTATCGGTTTCGACCGATACTGCCAACCATGCTACAACCCCCATTAGCTCTCTCCCCTCCTTCTTGCCCATTATACTCCTCACCTCTGCTTCCTCCTCGTTGGAGGTGGCCTCCTCATACCTAGGTGTGTTTGGGACAATCTTCTTGTTTCGCAGCTCCTCTGTCACCGTCGGTTGGTTGGGCTCCTACAGGTAGGCCGCCTCTACGATTCGTTCATACTCGGGTAGCTTGCCGTTTTTTGCTTGGCCATCTTCTGCATCTCTACCCATGTCCATCAGAGTTATCCCCTAGAGTAGGTCGGGGAGTTGATCGACCCACTGAGGATCGAACTCCTGGGGCCTCTGGAGTTGGGGATTGAACATCTGGACCAGCTACAGACCTGGTCCCGCAGCCTTAGAGATGCTCTTGCCGACTTCATTCGCCCAGGCTCGCCCTCCACGAAGTCCAGGTACTGTCGCAGACGGGCTCTCCTAACCCTTCTTCGCCAACGTCTGACCGGCCATGGTGATCCCCGCCGTTTGCCGGTCACCATCGTAGCCTTCTCCGCCACCTTGCATCTACAAGAGGATGGAGGGCGAATCCCTGGTGGGTAAAACATGAAGGGAAGTCATGGGGGGATATCCGGTGTCGGGGACGCTGTCGCGGACGCTGTCGCGGATGTTGTCGCGGACGCTGTCGCGGACGCTGTCGCAGTCCCCGCTGTCCACCTTTCCCATTTTCTCCCAGCTGTGACTGGGGAGGAAGCTGTGGTAGGATCGGGCGGGGGAGACGACTTGAACTGGGTATGTCGGACCCGTTAGGGACCCCCTAGTCAGATCCGGGTAAGTTCTTGGGTAGGCGAGAACCCGACGCATGCCTGATTGATCGAGATGGCCCAATAGGCATAGGCTCGGTCACGTCAGATAGCCGGCCCTGCCCGATCGACCCAGCCCCGTGAGCGGGAGATTTGATTTTTGAAAAGGGGGTTGCGGGGGTGCCAAGTACCCCTTGCCCCTGTTCATCTTCTTCCTTCCGATTACGAGGGTTTTGTCCTAAAGACTTCCGGTGGCTGAGCGGCATGACTTTGATTCACACCACGTAGGAGCATCCTTTAACGGAGAAAGTGACTGCCGACGGCACGTTGGAGAGGCTGGAAACCTTGGCTCCGATCTGCACCATTGTAACGTTGCCTTCTGCGGGACTCAAACTTGACCAATGCAAACTTGCTCATGAGTGAGGAGACCCCCTCCTCATCACAAAGCACTGGCGGAATCCCCTGCAGAGTTAGGGTAATAGCCATGACCCTAGGGCTCGGGAACATCCCTGTTGCCATGGACCACCTCTGCACCCTCATCACCGCTTGATTTGCCACCAGAAAGCCTCCTTCTGCCACCTCTGTTACTGTCGCTTCGCTATTGTCGACCGCCAGGAACCTGACCTGAGACATTTGACACACCTCTCAGTGGTCGCCACCTCTTGCTCTTGTTTCCAAGCAAGCCTTAATCATCTCTGTGTTTGCCCTGCCCTTGACCAACATAACATACAAACACCTATTGAGCCATTCCTGATGGCTGCGAAAATGCTCCAGGGGAAGTGGACCTATGTCCAAACAATCCCTGCCCCTGCTTAGCACCTATCTGGGTGCTGCCCTTTGACAAATGATGTCCGCGTACAAGCGTGTCCCTCCGACAACTTGTTCCCAGCTGTGTTCCCTCTCCTTACAAAACCTCCGAGTGTGCCCCTCACGTTGGCACCTGAAACAGATGATCTGCGGCCTTGGCACACCTTGGCCTGCCCGAGCACCCCTGCTTTTGCCTCTCGTACCGGTCACCTGTTGACTACCAGCACCGCTGGTGAATGGCCGGTTCGCCCCCATGGGTGTCGAGGGACACCCTCCTGAAGCAAAAAACCCCATAGCTTCTCTAGCTAGAGGGAGAAGTGCCAGTCAAGTGTGACTCGGTGATCATAATTCTATTAGTTAAATAGAAAAAATGGAATGAATTGAAATCTACTTTTCTACTTCGAATGTTAAAGGATAGGACAACAATTATGGTACATATTAGTTCAATGATGAACGCAACTGACTTGATGTTGATGACATCCCTATGACATTCTACGAAGAAGTTATGTTTTTTCTTTTTCTTTTTAATATTTTGTCTCTTTTTGTTTCCTCGTTTGATGGCTTGAAGACACCACTTCTTCCAATTTCTTTTTCCTTGGTCTATCTAACCCATATTCTCTTCTCCTCTCTCCCCTCTTCTTTTTATCCCTTCCCTTTTTTCTACTGGTCCACCGCTTCCACCCCATAGTTCATTTTCATGGATCTATCATTGAGTTGTGATATAACACATGAAAATTAGTATTACTTTTAACTTTTTGATGGTTTTAAGATTCTTTTCCTAAACTAGTGACTAGTGAGGCATACACCCCATTGTGTCTTAAGGCATAGGCTCACAACTATCTCAAGATCTTTTAAACTATGATTATGTGTAATATTAATTTTAAAAGTTGCATCATATAAAATTATGTTCAAATAAGTTTTGTGGGCAAGAAACATGGGATCAAATTGAATCGAATGTAATTATGTGTTTTTTTTGAAAGTGAGTGGTACCACTATTATATTAAAAATAAAATAGAGATGTACAGTGTAGTCAATGTGTTCCCAAAAAATCCCTATACAGTAAAAACAGTTCACACCAAGATGGTGTGACCCACACTAGATGCTTAACAAAATAAAACTGGAAGAGTTGTGAGAATTCACATTACAAAGGAGCTTTGCCCACTCTCATTCTCTCACAAATAAAAGGAACAAGCCTTTTCACCACACTAACTTTCCCTCTGAAAGTTCTGTTGTTTCTTTCTCCCCATAATGTCCATAATGTAGTGTGAAGAATAATCCACTAAGTAACTTGTTGGAGGCAAAAAGAAAATGATATAAAAAATAAAAATAATAAATGAATAGGCTATTTATAGGGGGCCATCCAACCCTTTTTCTACCCTTTATAGGGGTTTAAGACCGGGTCCACTCCCCAAAGGGGGGTTTTTGCCCCGGTTCCACCCCCATTTGGGGGGTTTGCCCCGGGTCCACCCCCAAAGGGGGGTTTTTGCTCCGGGTCCACCCCTCCTTTGGGGGGTTTGCCCCGGTTCTAACCCCCCAAGGGGGATTATTCTGGCCTGGGTTCACCTTGGGCACTGGTTTGAGGGTTTTGGGGGCCTGATTAAGGGTTAAACATGCTGAGTTAAGCCCTAAATGAGTATCATACCCTTTGCAAATCAAGGGTCAGCAAAAAAGGAAGGCTAACAGAGGTGACATTAGCAACTCAATAGCAGCTGCAGCCTGCAGCAACATAAGAGCAGCAGTTCAATAGCAGCAGCAGCAGCCCAATGGTAGCTTGCTGCAGCAACACATCAAATAAAATAGCAGCAGTAGCACAAGGCTCAGTGACAGCAACAACCATATAATGGCAGCAGCTCTGCAATTGCAGTAGCATCCCAAGGACTGCAGCAACAGCTCAATAGCAACCGCAGCTAACATAATTAGCAGTGGTGTAGTAGCTAGCATAATTAGCAATGGTGCAGCAGCAGCATAATAGTAATGGTAGCAATATAAGGCTAATAGGAGCAGCAGCAACAACTAAGTCGGCTGCTGTGCGCAACAAAGTTGCATTTCCCCAAAAGAAGAAGCCTAAGTTGCGCTAATATGGTTTACCAGACTCATGTTGATGTCACAATGTGCAACCAACAAGGCAACAACCATGACTCAGATGGTTATTGCATCTATTCTATGTGTTGGTCTATATGTTGGACTGTCATCAAACTTGTCATCAACTAGTTTGCTGAGACTTCTTGGTCATAAATCCCGTTGTGTAACTGTAAAGGATCCTGGTGCCAGTGTGCTAGGAAATTGTCAGCCATGAGCTCAGAAACTGAGTTGATAAATTGGCCATGTGAGTTGCTGAAAAGGCAGCATTAAGGAAGAGGTTGATCCAAGGTTGTCAGTATCGGTTTCGGACTCGATTTCGGTCGAGTCCGAAATCGAAACCACTCGGTTTCGATTTCGGTTTCGGCCGAAACCCAGTGAAAAGGTTTAAAAAAAAATCAAAAAATGTAAAAAAATAGAAAAAATTCATAAAAATATAAATAATCACATAAAAACAGAAAATTCATTACACATGCATTGTAAAGAAATTGGATTAAGTGCATTACACATGAAGACTAATGAGTTCAAGCATTGAAGTTATTAAACAAATATTGAGTACATATTAAACATGAAATAGGTTCAAACTGTACAATAAACGTGATCCTTACCTAAATGATGATGCACTAATATAGATAATAACTAGAAGAACCTTCTCTCTCATCGTCTGGCTTTTCATGTTCATACCCATAAGAAGGTTGCATGTATGGTCTATATTCACTATAACCAAACAATGAGGTAGCCAAGTCCTACATCCCTCTTGGAGTGTTTGATTGGCTTGATTGGAATCCAATATCAACATAAGAATCTTGAGGAAGAGAAGAGGAACTGGTCGGATGTGGATGAAACTGGAATGTTGGTTCATGACCCCACCCATAAATGGCTGCCTCCTGATGGCCACCTCCATAACCTGATGGATAGACCTGTAAACGGATCGGATACGGAGCAGATAATGTGATATCCGAATTCCTATCCGATTAATAATCGAATTATCCGATTAGTAATAGAATTATCCGTCGGATTCTTTATTCGAATAATGATCAGATAAATACGAATTCAAATTCGGTTCGAATTTTAAACGGATAATTACTAGACCTACTTAGGGGTGAGCTGTGTTAGCCGTGTGAGAGCATCGTATTTTGTTTTAGTGAAAGTTATTTTTATTTTGGGAGATGATATCAAAAGATTAGGCTTCGTCCTAAAAAATAGGAGAACTTACCAAGTGGGTGTAAGTGAATTTCTTATTTTTAAATTATATTTTGAGACAAAAAAAGATAAAAAAGAGTAATCAAACAATATATTAAGATTTAAGTTAATTATATATAGAATATGTGTATCATTAGATTTTTATCTAAGGGTTCATATTCGGTCGGATAATATCCAACACGGATATCTCAATATCCGAATTCGTATCCGATTAATAATCGGATATCCGATATCCGATTAAATTATCCGTCGGATATTTTATTCGGATAATTATCCGATTAAACGAATACGAATTCGAATTCGGTTCGAATTTTAAACGGATAATTACCGGGCCTATTGATGGATGCCCATATTGAGTATGTGAATCATATCCTCGCTTACCCTGACTGTATCCTCTGCCTGTGTCTGCGTGGAAGGAGGAAAGACCACCAGCAATGCCACCGCCAGTAGTAGCAGCTGCAGCTGCACATGGATCATCATCATCATCATCATCATTATCAGTCCCAACCGAAACCAGTCGTTTTTTAGCCTTTGGGGATGTTTTTTCTGTTTTGGTATGATTTCTTCAATCACCCTTGACATGAATCCTTTTCCCCTTGGCGTGTGCCTCAGATAAATCTGCTTCAACTGCTCAATTGCTGGGTCCTCTCGAGCAGTAGCACTTGTCCTCTCAGTTACCTCATGCACTGATGTACTTCTTCTTAAGGATGCAGGTGGCTTGCTCATTCTAGGAGTGACTGGCCTACTATCTGAGTCTGAGTGTCTAGCTGGCTGAAAATCATGCTGCTCCTCAGTGTCATCAACAACCCCAGGTGGGTCCCTTCTCTGGTGGACATGAGTATCTCTGGCCCTCTTTATTTTTCTTCTGAATTCGGGATCTCTTGGCTCATCTTGATCTAGTATGCCCTCTGCCCATGTTGTATCATCAATATCAAAAACAGGCTCATCAACCTGCTCTCGTGTCTCCACCCAAGACTGCAAGGGATTATCATCATCAAATAAGGCATCTACATCAATTTCTGCAGTGGCATCCTCAGCGACGCGTTTGTCCCGCAGCTGTTGTCTCAACTTCATATTTTTTATTCTCAACCTCATATTGTAGTGGCAGTAAACTAATTTGTCTAACCGTTCAGCCTTTAGCCGATTGCGAACCTTTGAGTGTATAAGGTTGAACGTGCTCCAATTTCTTTTACATTGGCTTGCTGATGTGGTTTGACTCAACACCCTGATTGTAATGAAAGCCAATGCAGAACTGTCCAAATCTCTATTATTCACCATTACCCACCAGTCAGCTGTTCCACCAACCATAAACAAATAATTATAAGTTGTAAATAAAAAGTAATTCTCCGTGATGTAATTGCAAAGAAAGCACAAAGATAAAGTATATCTGTGCTTACTCTTCCCACTGTGTATTACAATTGGGAGTCAGAATACGTCCCAGTTCTCATTCTATAGTAGTTCATCTACAAAAATAAAGTAATAGATTAGCATAACTACTTAAGTAAATTCTATACCTCTTATTCATGAAATCAAAAAGGTCAACTTCTAATTCCGCCTGAAGCCTCTTTTCTGGTGTCCTCGATAAATGACCAATGACTTTTAAAGTCCCTTGGAGTATCTCGCCATCAACATGTGCATTGACATCGTACATAAATCGAGGGTTGAGGAAATAACATGCATTTGTTTATAATTAACTAAATGTTAGATATAAAATAACCTAAACAATAATGTATCAATATAAATAATCACTCACCAGCTGCATGCAAGTCGTGGTGTAATGTGGTGTCCCATCTATGATCAATAATTTTCCACCACTTTGCATATTCTTTGGGAAGGGATTCCTGCAACTCCATTTTGGCACGGTCCATGACCTCATACAGATATCCCATATCATTTTTCTCATCGCCATCCACCATTCTTTGGACCTTCACGAGGGGGGTGACCACTTTCATGTGTCGTGAGACCCTGCCCCAGAATTTGTTGTCGTCCACGATGTGGCAGACATCCAAATATTCCATCTGAGCATCAACATTAGACTTGTCGATGTATTCCCGCAGGGCATTGTGGTACATGAAAGCTTTCATCTCATTCTTATACCTGTGCAAAGAAATGAAATTTGAATTAAATACAGATCATAACTATAAGGATAAAGAAGTAAGAATTGAGTTCAATCTTATACCTGTGCAAAGACTCCAAAGAAATGAAATTTGAAGCAAATTTGGTTGGCCCTGCACGGATGATATCTCGCCCCCCACTTGCATGCTCTCTGAACATGTTCAATATCCTAGGATGACCATAAATATATTGGGTAATCCTTTGTGCCCTTTCAACTGTCCTCTTCACATGATTGTCCTTCCCAATGTCTTCCAGAATAAAATCTAGATAATGTGCAGCACATGGGAGCCAGTATAAGTGACTGCGCTTCTGCATCAATTTCTTCCCTGTAGCCTTATAACTAGTTTCATTATCACTCACTACTTGGACAACATCGTCCTCTCCAATTTGGTCTACCATCTTATCCATCAAATGAAACAAATAATTGGCATTTTTTTCATAGTTTGATGCATCTACAGATTTTACAAATACTGTACCTTCGATGCAATAGACCAAAAAATTAATCATGGACTTCTTCGTGATACCAGTCCAGCCATCACACATAATAGTGCATCCTCTCTCCATCCATATATACTTGAAGCTTTCAACCGAGTCATGGAGCTCCTCAACCTCTCCCTCAAGGCCACCCCCGTATATGTCTCGACGTGATGGGACCTTCAAGTCAGGGCCAACATCTGCTATGACATCTAGCATAGGTTGGAAATATTCGCTTTCAGCTGCACGTGCAGGGACACCTGCATGAAAAAACCATTTGTAGACACTTTTAAATGCATGCCCTGTAACTTATGCTGATTTTTTAACCCCCCTCAATATAGACTTGATTTTAGGTTGTGTAGCATGGGACCTTCTGTGGAGATAGCTGTCAATGGGGCATGTTCTCTGCGTCTGTGGGGCTGCACCAATGTTAGGACGTCGTGCAGTTGTACTTTCGTAGGTCCCTGAACCTATGTGTGCCTTCCCTTTCCTTCGAGCGGCTTGTTCACACTCTCTTGCTTCAGTCAGCTCTGGATCTGAATCCTCAGTGCCTTCCTCATCATCATCCCTCCTAACCCTTCTGCCAGAAATCTCCTCAGCAATTTCAACCTCATCTTCAGTCCTTTGTTGCATCCTCTCCTTTTTGCCCAGAAGGCACTGGCGCATTTCTTCTCGCACCTCTCTGGGACAGCTGTCACATTGTCTCACCTCTCCTCTTACCCCTGTCAAATGTTGCTTTCCTTTAGTAATTCCGCCATGTATCTCTCTACCACAATAACTGTATTTCACCTTTCTTCTCTTAGAATCAACTAAGGACAGGTGGGTCCACCCCGGATCCTCCTGCCCTTGCTGCTCCTGTGTTTGTTGACGTTTAGGCATGATGCTGCATTAAGACAGTTAAAGACAATCTCTTGTAAGTACAATGAAAAAAATGCAATTCAACATGATAGAGCTCTAAATTATTAAATAAAGCTTAATTGAGCTTCAATTGAACCTTACTAAACCTAATTAGAGGAAAGCCTCAAATTTAAGGGTGTAATTAGGGTTTAATTAACAATTTTAGCCTAATCACCCTTCATAAGAATTAATTACCAGCATGCTCCCGCTTAAAATTATTGAATGAAGCTTAATTGAGTTTCAATTGAACCTTACTAAACATAATTAGAGGAAAGCCCCAAATTTAAGGTTATAATTAGGACTTAATTAACAATTTTAGTCTAATCACCCTTCATAAGAATTAATTAAGAGCATGCTCCCGCTTAAAATTATTGAATGAAGCTTAATTGAGTTTCAATTGAACCTCACTAAACCTAATTAGAGGAAACCCCCAAATTTAAGGGTGTAATTAGGGCTTAATTTACAATTTTAGCCTAATCACCCTTCATAAGAATTAATTTCTCGCATGCTCCCGCTTCAAATTAGTCAATGAAGCTTAATTGAGCCATAATTGACCCTTACTAAACCTAATTAAAGAAAAGCCCCAAATTTAAGGGTGTAATTAGAGTTTAATTTGAAGTGTTAAAAAGTTAATCATGGATTAAAATTAACCTACAACAAAAAATTTAACTTACAACAAAAAAATCTTCAACAACCCAACCAAAAAAACACAACAAAAAAACCCCCAAATTTACCTCGACAAAACTACTCACGCTGTGGTCTCCGCAGTGGCGCAGTCACCCTTGCAGCCCGCGGCCCAGGCCACCACAGCTGCAGGCAGACGGCCCGCGACCCTAGCCAGCACAGCAGTAGCAGCCCAGCCTGCTGCCTGCTGCACGCCGGCAGTAGCAGCAGCAGCACCCTGCGGGAGCAGCAGCAGCAGCAACAGCAGCACGGTCGCAGCAACAGGAGGGGCGGGGGTTTCGGCCGAAAATGACAGGGAGAACAGCAAGTGAACTCCCCAAAGGGTCACGTGAGTTTCGGTCGAAGCCGTCTGGTTTCGGGGCGAAACCAATATCGGTTTCGCCCGGAACCGATAAACTTAACATGTGTCGGGTTTGCTACAGTAAAGCCCCCTGTTTTCGTATCGGTTAGGGCCGAAACCGATACGTTTCGGCCGAAACGTATCGATTTCGGCCGAAACTGACAACCTTGAGTTGATCTCAGCCAGGGAATCTTGTGGGGTCAGACGAGTTTATTGTTGGCTCTCTATCTTTGTATGCAAAACAAAAGCCCTTTCTGAAGAAGAATAGAAAATGTTTCTTGAGGAAATGGTTAACCTGTTGCCAATGTAAAAGGGTGTTACATCAACCAATTTGTTTGATTGGTTTACTTAGAACTGCAATGATCTTGAAAGCTAGCCCTACTTGCATGTCAAACTTGGAGAGAAGAACTGGGATGCAGCTGGACCAGGCTGCCTTGGAAAAAGTTATTGATGGATACCTGGCTAAAGTTGCATCATATGTTAACTTAAAACTGCCTAAGTTTCCATCACTAGCCACAGCATTAGCAGCATAGCAATAGCAGCACAAAGGGCTGTAGCAGCAGCTCTGCAGCATAACAGCAGTAGCTCAGTTGCAGCAGTAACACTTAATGGCAGCAACAAATACAATGACAGCAGCTCTGCAACTATAGCAGCAGCTCAAGGGCTGCAGTGGCAGCTCAGAGAAGCAGCACTGGGTAGCCCACAGGAGCAACACCAACAGTTAAAACAAATGGACAGCAGCAATCACAACCCTTTAACCATGGGGAAATTAATCCAATTTGAAGCATAAAGGGTTGAAATAGCCTGCATCTACCCCCTTTTGGGGGGTTTACCCTGGGTCCACCCCCATTTTGGGGGTTTTGCCCCGGGTCCACCCCCCAAAGGGGGGTTTGCCCCGGGTCCACCCCTCCTTGGGGGTTTGCCCCGGGTCCACCCTCCCCTTGGGTGGGTTTGCCCCAGTTCCAACCCCAAAGGGGGTGTTTTGCCCCGGGTCCACCCCCTTTGGGAGATTTGCCCCAGGTCAACCCCCGAAAGGGGGGTTTTGCCCCGGTTCCAACCCCACAAGCAGGGAAGGCAGTATCAGTTTCGGTACCGGTTTCGGCCGGTACCGAAACCGATACGTACCGGTTTCGGTTTCGGTTTCGGCCGAAACTGGTTGAAACCATTAAAAAAACTAAAAAAAATAGTGAACTTGTATGGTTTCGGCCGAAACTGTCCGGTTTCGGACCGAAATAGGTCAGTTTCGGCCGAAACCCTTAATGGTTTCGTCCGAAACCATTAAAAAAGTATTTTTTTTAATGTTTCGGATCTGCTACAGTGATTAGGTCCGGTTTCGGATCGGTACCGGCCGAAACCGATACGTTTCGGCCGAAACGTATCGGTTTCGGCCGATACTGCCAACCCTGCCCACAAGGGGGTATTTTGCCGCGGGTCCACCCTGAACAAGGTTTAAAGTCTGGTTAAGGTTCAAATAAGGCTGATTATGCCTTGAATAAGTATTTTACCCTAGTGAGCATGCAATGCACTAGTTTGGTGATTAAAGATCAATAAAAACATACTAACATAGGTAGCATTAACAGCTCAGTTGCAGCAGCACCAGCTAGATGGCAGCAACAGCAGCGCAGTAACAGCTGCAACAATTCAAGAGTAGTTGCAGCAACATAACAGCAGCCCAATTGCAACAACAGTTCAATGACAATAGCTGCAACAACAACATAACAAAATTAATTGCAGCACAACAATAACAACAGCTGCAACGGCTGCAACAATACAATTAGCAACAGCCACTGCTAACAGAATTAGCAACAGCAATCCAGCATCCATGCAACAACTGCAACAACAGCACATAACTGCTGCAACAGCAGCAAACAAATTTGATAGCTGCAGCAACAACCTGGTAGCAGCAGCAGCAGCACAAGATTAGCAGCTAACAGCATCACACAACAATAGCAGCCCTTATTCAAGGGAAAATCAACCAAATTGGAAGCAAAAAAGGGTAGTAGCAGCCTGTTTCCACTCCCTTTTGGGGGTTTTACCCCGATCCACCCCCCTTTTGGGGGTTTGCCCCGGGTCCACCCCCCAAAGGGGGGCTTTACCCCAGGTCCACCCCTCCTTGGGGGTTTGCCCCGGGTCCACCCTCCCCTTGGGTGGGTTTACCCCGGGTCCCACCCCCAAGGGGGGGTTTTGCCCCGGGTCCACTCCCCCTTTGGGGGATTTGCCCTGGGTCAACCCCCACAAGGGGGTTTGCCCCGTTTCTAACTCCCCAAGGGAGTATTTTAGCCTCGGATCCACTCCCAAAATCCCATGCTTTGGCCCGGACGGAGGGTGTAACTGCCAGAGTCCTTCGAGACTCTATAAATATCCCCAGTGGGGTCCATTTGAGGAGAAGGAAGGCAGATGGAGAGACATAGCGCACGGACGGTGTTTGGTGTTGTGCTTGGTTGGAAGGCCCATCTTCTGGGTTTGATTGTCGTGCTTGTGTTGTGTTTGTATTGTGAGGGTATGACATATACCCCTCACTTAACTCATGTGTATCATAATCCTTTGTGAAATGTGTAACCTATATGGATAAATGAGAGAATCTCCCTCTATAGGGAAATTGCTAAAGTCCTGTGATGTGGTTATGTAAACACCCCTGTGTAAACCCTACTTGCTTATGAGCCAAGGTATCATGCACAATCAAAACCCTAATTGCCTGCGAGCAAAGGGTCATATACCATCAAAACCCTAATTGCCTGAGAGCTAAGGGTCATGTACAATAAAAACCTGATAGCCTCTGAGCTAAGGGTCCTGTACAACCAAAGTCTTGATTGTCTATGAACATCGGGTTATGCTATTCCTCGGGGAGGAATTACAAATTTTTTTGCACTGGTGTACACGCTAAGTTGGGCCCCAACTCATGAGAACTCAAGAAGGGGGAAGTAATCTCCCGAGAGTCTTTTGTCAACGGGTCTTCTCCAATGAGAGACTTGCGCCTATTGTCAAAATTATACAAAAACCCTTGTTCAGTCCAGATGTTACCAAAATATCTTTGGTCTTGACAAATTGCATAAATACCCCCGATGACGGGACAATTGCAGAAATGCCCCTAAAAGGGGAAAACTGCAGAAATATCACCAAAAGTGAAAAAATTGCAGAGATACCCATGATGGGTTCGAAATTGCAAATACATACCAAAAGAAAGGTTTGATAACTATGAGACTCATTCAACGGCCTACTCTGATGGTTGAATTTAGTCCACGTGTAAATCAAATGACCCGATTATGTAATCGGGATTTCATGTATCTTGTAAGGATGAATCCAAAGAATGAAATATTTAGTTTCTCCTGCAAATGTGTATTTCTAATGGGTGATCTCCTTGATCAAATCTGTTAGATAAAATCCCCAATGCCACAACTAATATTGTGGAGGTCGAAAAAAATATTTTCTTTGACAGTTAATCAAAGGTATTCGGACTTTACGCCGATGTAAATAAACATCGACTATGGTCGATGGGGAAATGTCCTGTACCCGAACCCTAATCGTTTGATAAACCTAGATTCGTGAAAATAATAATAATACACCTGCTACCTAAATAACCATGAATGTGCATTTTCTTCTTCAAATGAGAAGTCTTTATTTATTTATTTATTTCCAACAGTTAAACATAACTCTATCCCTTTTTAGAGTCTAATTTCTTTCCCATTGCCTAATCACATGATGCACATTCCTTTGCAAGCCGATAGCACCTTGCATCCTACCAGCGATCTTAGCCCAAACATCTTGTGAGTAGGAGCATCTGGCGAAGAGACAGTTCAAGGTCTCACCGTCCTCTCCACACAAGCAACATATGGTGGGTATATTCTATAGAAAATGAGTAAGTCTATCATAGGTTGGCAGCCTCTTATGAGAGATCCTCCAGATAAGAAGTTTCACTTTTAAGGGACTCTTGAGAGTCCAAATTTGTAAGGCAAGGCAGTGGCGCACCGACCTAATATAGAAGGAGCCCTTCTTCTCTCACCTCCACCACCATTGTCCTTTTTGTCTGTCTTTGGTACATAGTCAAGAAGGAAGCATAAGAGACCCTCTAGCTGATCCATCTCCTTTGACTTGAGATTTATTCTGAATGATAGTATCCATGTTCCTTTTGACAACTAAATGTTAAAGGTCTGAGAGACTGGTGCCAATGGTGTTGCTGAAACTACATGGAGTTTCGGAAAAGATGCCTCTAGGTAAAGTCACCACACCATTTGTCCTTCCAAAAGAGGCACTTCTCACCACTTCCCAACTGGACTTGAACACTAGAAATAATGGTGTCCCAGCATGCCAAAATACCCCACTAGATGGGTGAAATATTATGCTGCGATGCTAGTGACATATCCTAGTCCCTCACTCTGCCATAATACCTCTGCCTAATGACTTGTGCCCACAGTCCATCCGCACCTACCCCTAGCTTCCATAGCCACTTGCACAAGAGAGCCATATTGAAATATCTGATATTTTTTATGCCCACACCTCCTATGACCTTACTTTTGGCGACTCCGCCCAAGAGATATCATACCAACCCCTACACCTCTTTCCATTGCCATGCCAAAAGAATCTCGCCTAAATAGACTCAATCTTTTTTGCCACTGCCTTTGGAATTTGGTAAATGGACAGAAAGTAGATAGGTGGGCTATTAAGCACTAACTTGCATAATACCAATCTCCCTTGGTAAGAGAATAGGCTTGCCTTCCATCCTGCTAGTCTAGACTCATACCTCTACGTCACAGGCTGTCACTCGCTACAATGTAAGACTCCTGGAGACAACGGGAGACCCAAGTAGGAGAGAGGAAAAGCTCCTATTTGACAGCCCAGTATGAATGCCACCATCTTGAGACCCCTATCTTCCATGTTCATATCCACCAAGAGACTCTTGCTAACATTTACCTTGAGACCCCTGACTGACTCCAACAGCCCTAGCATCATTTGGTCACATAAAACTGGGGCCCGTCCTTTGCTAGAAACAAAATGGTGTCGTTCGCATACTGCAAATGGGTAATACTAACACCGCCTCTCTTGGCTTGGAAACCTCTAAGCAGCCTTGTAGCTTCTACTCTTATCCACATCCAATTATGAGTTGAAGGTGATGTGTAGTAGACCAAATTGGTTGGTTTGGTCTGAACTGAACAAATGCAAAGCCCTAGGGAAGACTAACTTTGACAATAAATGAAATGCCTTTTTCATCCAGTAATAGGAACAAGCGCTAAGAAATCCATTCATCTATATGTTAAGTCTCATTAACAAGAATTACAACTCCATGTTTAAAAAAGCACAAAAAGCAAAGGCAAGAAAAATCGGTGAGAAATATCTCTTATGGAAGGATGGAGGGTGTGGGGAGTTCACTCTAGAGGCATCTTTTCTGAGGCTTTTTGCAATTTTAGTAGCACCATCGACTTCAATTGCTTAGACATTTGATTGTCACTTGTCAGGGGGAACTTGGACCTTGCTATTCAGAAGGAACCTCAGGCCAGAGGAGATAGATCAGTTACATGACTTCATTTTCTTCCTTCTTGACTTTGCACTGCAGCCAGACAGAGAGGACCAATGGTGGTGGAGGTGAGAGAAGGAGGGCTCTTTTTCAGTTAGGTCAGCCTACACCCTCATTTTTGACAGAGGGGTGCATCATCGTCTCGCCTCTCAGATTTGGTCTCCCAAGAACCTTCTGAAGGTGAAACTTCTGATTTGGAGGATTTCCCATGGGCATTTGTCGATGTGTGAGAGGTTGGCTTCTTTTCTATAGAATCTTCTCACCATATGTTGCCTGTGTCGACAAGAGGATGAGATCTTGCACCACCTTTTTGCAGGATGTTCTTAGTCACAGGATGTTTGGGGTGAGATCACTAGTAGGATGGATTGTACTATCGGTTTGCATAGGAGTGTGCAACAACTGATTGGGCATTAGGGCTGAAGATGGACCCCTAAAGGAGACAGACTTACCTGGTGGATTAGCCTCCATGCTACTCTGTGGGCATTATGGGGAGAGAAGTAATAGAATTTTTAGAGGGGAAGCTAGGGCAATGGAAAGACTTGTCTCCTTTATTTGTGAGAGAGTCAGAGAGTGGGCGGACCTCCTTTGTAATGTGCATCCGCACAACTCTATTTTTGCTTTGCTGGGGGTTCAGTGTGGGTCACACCGCCTTGGTGTGGATGATTTTTGATGTATAGGGATTCTTTTGAACACATTGACTACACTTGTACATCTCTCTTTTACTTTTAATACAATAGTGGTACTACTCACTTAAAAAAAAAAGAGGTTATCAAATCAAAGATGTGTTTGTAGATGAGAGCTAGTGCAGACTATGAGGCTGTTGACCAATGCTCAACGATTAAATATTATGACATGGGCCTAAAACTTTGGTAGATTGCAATAGACTAGGTCATGAAACTCACAGAACTTGACAATGCAAAACTGTATCCATCATAGAATCGCCGCTCAGTTTTTATTGTCATTGACGCTTACCTCTCTTAAAAATGTATCAAGGGCCATTCCTTCAGCCAATATTTAAGAAAATTTAGACTGTCTTTGCCTATGTCTTTGTTGGTGTTTGTTTCTTCCTAACTCCTTTGAACATCATGGCCCTCTCCCTTGTGGTCCACTAGCATTTCTTAAACAATGACTAGAGTTGCTCGTCTATTTCATCCTTTGATGCCTCACAGGTCTCTCCATGATTCTCCAATTTTACTTCTAAGGTCTTATCGTGTATGCTGGAGTTTCCATGTAATGTCCTTTGTAACCCTACCTCAAACTTGTGCCTTTATTTACTAGACTGATGGCCATTCCCCAAAGTTCCTTTTCTTTGGGCATTAACCTTGGAGGTTGGCCGAACACTTTGATACAAGGGCTAGGGAGTACTTTGTATACCATTTATAGAGGTTATAACCCTATCTAGCATATGATGCTGTTTTAATTTCTAAGGGCTGGCTGCGGATCATGGAGAAAGAAGTGTATGTATCTTATGTTTTCTTTAGAAGCATGGCACTTTATACTTGCTTGTTCTCAACCTTTGTTCTTGACTTTCTCCATTAATTTTGACAGGCGCAAATTCTAAGACATTGATGATTGTCAATATCTGTTCCAGTGCTTCGAATCTATCCAGCACTTTGTCATCCCTCAATTTCTCTGCTAGAGCACGGAGTGCTGAAATAAGTCTTGGAAATCGAGATACAATTAAGAAATGGAGGGATGTGGTAAAACACCTTTCCTACTATATGATAATTTGATTGTTCATACCTCAATAATTTCGATTGTATGAGTTTTAGATTTTCAGTTGGCAGTTAAGGTAGTCATTTTCATATTTCGAGTGATGTCTCAGGCAAATGATTCACGTAAACAGTTATATGAGAAGGAGAAGGAAGTCCATGACCTAAAGCAAGAGATTTTAAGTCTGAAGCTGGCACTGAAGGAGGCCAATGATCAGTGTAGTCTGCTATTTAATGAAGTTCAGAAGGCCTGGAAAGTTTCTTTTACGCTCCAGGCAGATCTGAAGGTTGTTGACTGAATTTCTCTGTTTTGCAAATATTTTTTTTCCAGCTTACTGTTTCGTGTTGACTGTTGAGCATTCCATGATGTAGATATATACATTAGTAATCCTGTCATACATGAGTTGAATAGATCTCTGCCGCGGGACGGAGAGGGGGGCGTTTACTCTAGGTGGCAAGTGAATTATCTAGGTGGCTGCTCTGAGTGACGTATGAATAGGCAAAAATGTTCACTTCTTCAAGAACCTTAAAAATATGTGAAATAACATGATTTTCTGAGCATCTTTCAAAAACAAAGGGCATTTTAATTCACCTAATCAGAAATGAACAAGAGGGAATAAGGTGCAAGCTTCTGTAGTGGAAAACTACTGTTGCGATCAAGTTATTCCGTTGATTTATGATGGAATATTGCTGTTGAATTGGCTAATTAGTTAATCTTGATACTGATTGGTAAATGAAATCCTTGACATGCTTGATCAAATAACCTATGCATTGAATTACAAAACTGTGGCTGCTTGATTTATTGCCACAAAGGTATGATAGAAGACAAAAATATTGCTTTATATTTCATAATTTTCTCTTTCTATGAAGTGATAGATGCTGCACATGCATCGAATACGTATGCATTATTTAAGTCAAAGGTATAGTTTAAACTTGTGCTTAACCTTTCATAGCAAGGATGGTGTAGAAATGAGGACTTAAATGCTGGCATGATGTCTCTTGTTTTAAATAATTTGACTCTACTTGTTTCTAAAATTCTCACAAGCTTGCAGGTTCAGGTAGATAGTTCTATGCATCTCTAATGGACAAAAGCGAAAGCTTATTACTATCAGATTGATATCCATGACTAAAACATATCGCCATCCTATTGTGCTTTTGCCCATCTCACTTTTCAACTACAGTGGTTTTACTCTTTTATGGAAAAGGAAATGCTCACACGTACAGCATAACAACCCTCACAACCAAATGTGATATTGTATTTATTTCAGTCGGATACTTCTGGAAAAGATCTCTTAGCATCACTTTAAAAAAGAATCTCTTAGCATCTTCGATACTTCCAAAATATAATTGTGAGCTGTCTCATTAAATGCCTATGTTTCCCTCTATACATGTGGAGGCTTTGCGTCAATGAAATGCCCAGGTTTTAAGTTCAAGTTTGGGCCTTTAACATGGTACCAGAGCTGGGCCTACCCAATGGATCATCTGTTTTGGACATACTCTGTCCTTTTTGTTCATTAGTGTCACTTATATCATAACCATTTGGATATGGTGCCCGGGAGAGTGCTCTGGTTTATGCCCAAATTGGATATTTGTGGGTGCCATCCCTCTATATATTTGGAGGATTCCCTTAACTCAATTATTAGGTTTTGGGTTTGAGTTTGGGCCTTTAACAATAAACAAGGGGAGAGGGAAGAAAGATGTTCAATTGAGCTGTCATGGATATTTATTTATTATTTATCATTTAGTGGTTACTGCACATCTGTTCTGTGAGCAGTGATGGCATGTCCCTGGTGCTTCCGCTTTCTCTTTTCCTTTCTCTGCTATGCTTTGTTGACTCTTTGCTGCAACCGTCTGGCAGTGGTGGCTGCCACTGCAACAGAAATAATGGGCAGGGTAAAGGGGTCCATATTCATAGTGAAGGAGCTGTTGTTAGGACTTTGCTGGATGTTTATGAGGGGGTGTAATTTCAACTAACCACTGATCTATCTATTGTATAAAACCTTCAATTTTTTAAAGACGAGGTTGTATGGATATTATATGGATGGGATTAAATCTGCTGATACATGTAGCAAGTTTAAATGATCATTTCAGGGCCTCAAATTTTGTCCACTGTTTTGTCTGATAATTTCTTGTGCCTTCATGATTTTCTTTATGTCAAAGGATACCTTCATCGTCTTGATGTCTTTGAAATTGAAAAATATTGAGGTTACTTAACTTTTAATTCTTTTTTTTGAAAGTGGGTAGTACTACTATTGTATTAAAAGTAAAGAGGGACGTACAAGTGTAGCCATGTGTTCACAAAAATCTCTATGCATCAAAAACTGTTCACACCAAAGCGGTGTGTCACACTAACCCCCTCAATAAAGCAAAAATAGAGGAGTTGTGCAGATTCACATTACAAAGAAGCTTTGCCTACTCTCTCACTCTCACAAATAAAAGAGACAAGTCTTTCCATTGTCCTAGCTTCCCCTCTGAAAATTATGTTGTTCCTCTCTTCCCATAATACCCACAGAGTAGCATGGAGGATAATCCACCAGGTAAATCTGTTTCCTTTAAGGGTCCATCTTCTGCCCCCATGCCCAATCAATTGCTTCGCAATCCTATGCAAGGCGATAGTACCATGCCTCCTGTTAGCGATCTCACCCCAAACATCTTGTCAGTAAGAGCATTTTGCAAGAAAGTGGTCCAAGGTCTCGTCCTCCTGTCTGCACAAGCAACATATGGTGGGAAGATTCTGTAGAAAAGAAGCAAGCCTATCATACGTCGGCAGCCACCCATAGGAAATCCTCCAAATCAGAATCTTCACTTTCAAGGGGCGCTTTTTGTTTTTTAAAAGTGGGCGGTATCACTATTGTATTAAGAGTAAAAAAAGGATGTATAGGTGTAGTCGTTCACAAAAAATCCCTATACAAAAGAGGCCTTCCACATCGAGATGGAGTGGTCGGCACTCACCCCCTAAAAGACAAAAAATGTAGAGTTGTATGAGTTCACATTACATGGGTGCTCCGCTCATTCTCCCACTCTGTCACAAATGAATGAAACTGCTCTATCCACAACCCTTGTTTCTCCTATGAAGGATCTATTGTTCCTTTCCTCCCATAAAGACGACAGTGTAGCATGCATGATCAGCCACTGAGTATAACATTGCCCCCTTTAAGAATCTACCTTTTGTACCAATGGCCAATCAAATGATACACCGTCCTTTGCAAGCCAATGATACAATGGATCCGCCTTGTGACCTTAGCCCACACCTCTTGCGAGTAAGGGCATCATGTGAAGAGGTGGTCCAGCATCTCCTCATCCTCTCCACATAAACGACAGACTGTGGGTAAATCCTGTAGAAAAGGAGGAAGCCTGTCACAGATTGGCAACCTCCCGTGTGAGATCCTCCAGATGAGAAGCTTCACTTTCAAAGGGCTCTTTGGAGCCCGAATCTGTGAAGCAAGGCAATGTCACATTCCTCCATCAGATATGACCTTCAAAGGGCTCTTGGGAGACCAAATCTGAGAGGCGAGGCGATGACGCACCGCACCCTAAAAAATGAGGGTGTATGTTGACCTAACTGAGAAAGAGCCCTCTTTCTCCCATCCCAACCGCCACTGGTCTTCTCTGTATGGTTGTGGTGCATAGTCAAGAAGGAAGCAAAGGAGGTCATGTAGCTCATTTATTTCATGTGGCCCGAGGCTCCTTCTAAATGATGGTGTCCAGGTTCCTCTTAACAAGTGACAATCAAATGTTTGACCAACTGAAGCCAATGGTGCTACTGAACTGCAAAGAGTTTCGGAAAAGATGCCTCCAAAGTGAAGTCCCCGCACCATCTGTCCTTCCAGAATAGACATTTCTTACCACTTCTCAGTCGGACCCGAACACTAGCAAAAATGAAATTCTTACATGACAAAATACCCGTTAGATGGGTGAGATTTTATGCTATGAGGCTAGTGATATATTTCAGGCTCTCACTGTATCGTAATATCTCTACTTGATGACTTGTGCCCACAATCCTTCCTCAGTTGCCCCTAGCTTCTACAACCATTTGCATAAAAGAGTCAAATTGAAGTGTCTGATGTTTTTGATACTCACACCTCTCATGTCTTTGTTTCTGGCGAATCTGCCCCAAGATATATCATGTCATCCCCTAGTCCTCTTTGCACTACCACACCAGAAGAACCTTGTCTGAATCGATTCAATCTTCTTAGCCACTGCCTTTGAGATTCGGTAGATGGAAAGAAAGTAGATAGGTAGGCTATCGAGCACAGACTTGCATAGTACCAATCTCCCCTCGTAGGAGAGAAGTCTCGCTTGCCATCTTGCTAGTTTGGACTCGTATCTTTGCACCATTGGTTGCCAATCACTACAATGCAGAGCCTCTGGAGAAAGCGGAAGGCCCAAGTAGGAAAGGGGAAAAGCTCCAATTTGGCATCCCAAAATAAATGCTGCCCTGTCAAGGGCCCTATCCTTCGTGTTCACTCCCACTGAGAGACTGTTGTCAAAGTTAACCTTGAGACTACTAACTTCTTTCAACAACTCAACCATCAACCTAACCACATATAGCTGGGATGCATCCTATGCTAGAAACAAAATAGTGTCATCTGTATACTGCAGATGGGTAATAGTAGTACCATCTCTCTTGGCTTGGAGGCCTCTGATCAGCCCTGTAGCTTCCGCTGTCAACCACATTCTGCTCAATATGTTTGTTATCATCACAAACAGAAGAGGAGACATAATGTCTTCCTGTCAAAGGCCCTACCACTGTGAAAAGACGTGATCTGCTTCCTATTAACCAAGGCTGCAAATGTTGCGGAAAAGATGCAGGCCCGTATCCAGCCAGTCTATATGCCACCAAAGCCCATTTTCTTTAGCACATCAAGTAAACATACCCAGTTAATCCTGTTATATGCTTTATCAAAATCTAGCTTCAATACCACTCTGATCCTTCTCTGAGTCTTCATGGTAAAGAGACATTCATGAGTCACCAGGAAGTTTTCCTGAATGTGTCTACCCTTGATAAATATCCTCTAGAAGTTGCTAACTATCCTGCCAATCACTTTGTCAAGTTTTCCCGACAGTAGCTCAGTGACAATCTTGTATGTGCCATTGGGGAGGTTAATGGGCCTAAAATCCCTGAAATATTGTGCACCTTTTTTTTTGGGAATGAAGACTAGGAGAGTGTGGTTTATGCCCCCTAGATGGGCCATCCCCTCTTGGAGCTCCCTCATAGCAGGCAAAAGATCCCCCTTAATAATATCCCAACAATTGTGAAAAAATATAAGTTGGAATCAATATGGACCGGACACCTTGTCACCTGCAATAGAGAAACTGCCTAGTGGATTTTCTACTCTTAGAAGCTTGGGAGATAGTTTCCCTATCGTTAGGAGAAAGACAACGAAGGGGGTCCATGACAATCACCGATCTCTTGAAATCCTCCTCTATGAAAAGTTTAGCATAGAAGTCACTCGCCGTCTCCCTGTTCTCCTCATCCTTAGAGAAGAGATGATCTCCCACTATAATTCAAGTGATGGAGTTAAATCTTCTACTCCCTGAGGCAATGCACTGGAAATAAGAAGTGTTCATGTCCATTTCCTTTATCCATCTCTCCCTCGACTTTTGCTTCTAGTAGATCTCTTTCCTTATGAGTATTTCTTGAAAGTCAGCCCTGAGAGTGTCCCTGAGCCTTCTGTATAAGTTATCCAGTAGCCCTGCCTCGTCCAAGCTATCTAGTCTCTCAATTTGCAGTAGTATCATCTCTTTAGCAGCTTTGCCAGGTAGGGTTTTTTCTGCACCCCAAACCTTGAGAGCTTCAATCTCCTGTTGCCTACCAGCCTAGTCATAGGAGACCTTTCATTTATGTGCACATTCCATGCTTGCCTAACAGTCTCTATACATTTTTCCTCTTTAAACCTGAACCTCTCTAGCTTGAAGTTCCTCCTCATGCTTGTGTAAGGCTGGTCTTCAACAAGAGTGATTTGTGTTTCGACACTGATCTGACCAAGGAAGATACCTGCACATGAGGATAATAATCCTCTCAATTAAATGACACAAGAAACTTATCTAGCCTGGACATGGGTTTTGCGCTCAGGTTAGACCAAGTGAACTAGGCATTAGCCATTCCAATATCAATCGGTGGCACTTCCTTTATGAAGTCGGTGAAGTCCTCCATTTCCCCCGAGTTGAAGTGGGTTCCCGTCCTCTCCTATGGTGCAACAACGGCGTTGAAATCACCCCCTACGCACCAAGGCCTTCCTGAGTTAAGATGATGTCGTGCTAGTTCATCCCACAGAAGCCTCTTCTCCTCCTTGCTTTGGGGGCCGTACATCCCGTAAAGTCCTAAGAGAAACCACCACTTACATTCCGGAAATGAAGTTAAATGGCCCCTCAATTCACTTGTCTATCTTGCTCTACCTCTTCTATCTCGAACTGGTTCTAGATGATCATAATATCCCTTGACCTCCCCTCAACCGGGGAGGCTACTCTGGTTCCCCCTATCTCTCTCATAAC
Organism: Amorphophallus konjac; assembly: GCA_022559845.1. Classification (NCBI taxonomy): domain Eukaryota; kingdom Viridiplantae; phylum Streptophyta; class Magnoliopsida; order Alismatales; family Araceae; genus Amorphophallus; species Amorphophallus konjac. Next base: position 605,888,819 of record CM040121.1, read on the forward strand.
ATACTCCCCCTCCCCTTCACATTTTGTTTCTTCAAACACATGATATCAATGTTGCATCTTCTCACTAGCTCTTTCACGGCCTTCCTCTTCCCCACCTCAAAACATATCCCTCTCACATTTCACGAGACAATCCTCGTAAGGGCAATGAAACTTCCCTCTCCTCTCTTCCATCTCTCCCCCTTTCCCCCCTTTTGGTGAAGACCCTTTTCAAATCTTTCTCCACTTCTACAAAGGAGATACCCACTTTATCTGCAAGTTCCCTCACCTATCTTGCCGTCAGCCTCTCTACCACTCCCACTAGTTCCTTCGTCTCCTCCCTTCCCAGACTCCCCTTACAAGGCAGGTCCTCCCCCTTTAACAACCCTCCTTCCCTCACCTTCTCCCCTCCCTTTGCCTCTGGGATAACCTCCTCTCCTTCTGAGGACATCTCCCCATCTGATTGGAGATCCTTGTCCCCTGCGTCACTTCCTGGAGGAGCATAGCCACCTGTGCGGCTTGTTCTCCGTCTGCGAGCACCTCCTGTCGAGGAGCAGTCTGCCGCCGTGCGGGGTTGTTGAATCTCTTGTCTGCTAGGACAGACGCCACCGACAATTGCTCCCCTTGAGCACCATACGTTCCTTCCAGACAAGTCGCCTCCACGGTATTGCCGACAGCCACTTCCCGGGCCTCCTGTAGCGCGGCCTGTTCTTGTACCCTTGAGCTGATGGAGAGCCACACCTCTGGTGGTACCGTGACTAGAGGCAGAGGATCGAGGCTCAAAGGCCAGCCCAAGAGAAGGTGACGGTCACTTCCTGCTGTGACTGTGGTCTGGCTTGGCCTCCGTAGCCTTGTATCCACCGGCCATTTAGGTACCTCGTAGATCTGCTGCAAGCCAGGCAGGACTACACGCCCCAACAAGCCTCTGGTAGCTTGGTCCTGCATCCTCCGATGGCTGCAGGTCACTACTAATCCTCCTTAGCCTAGTTGGGATGGAAGGGCGGGATCTGCCACCGAGACCTCCTGTTCGGCTGGAGGGGGAGGCGGGTTAGCAAGAAACGCAGTCGCGGGTCCCTTATCGGACCGGGTCGCCTCTGAAATCTTGATTAACTTGTGACCTTGGATATCAGGTAAGTCACGGGCATTAGGGCGTGGTACGGGGCTGGGGCGGAGCGGGTTTGGAATGGAGCTGATAGCTGATCCTTGTCGGGTTTTCCCCGGGTAGGCGGGAGACCCGAAGGCCACCCCGACTGGCTGGGAATTTGAAATTTGAAATGCGGCCATCTTCTCTGGTGTCGGTGGCCACTGCTGCTCCGGCCGAAGCTCGACTCTGATAGGGCATCATACTTTGGCAACGCCGGCAATGAGGACGGCCGGATATGCTTCTCCTTTGACACCCAGGCCACCACTTCCATCATCAAGTATCTACCCCCTTCCACCATCCTCACTATGCCCTCCTCCATCAGGAAGCTCACCCCCAACTTGTCACAGTGGACGAGTAGGACTCCGACCAACCTCAACCGGACTCTACGTGTTCTAGGGTCCAGATGGGTGTCGTCTTACAGCTACCATCTGGTCACCCATAGGAGAGCCCTGTCTGCCATCACGTAGCCACCCCTAACCGTCTCCTCCACTTATTCCTCTGTCCTTCCCACCGCTAGGAAACACCCTCCGCCTGCCTGAGAAACCACCCAGCCATCCTCCCCCTCGCATCCCTTATTCAACAAATCGTTGACCTTGGCCGCATCCACCCTGTCTTCGATTGGAGCCACCCTGGCGCACCTCAACCATTGGAGCCTTCTCCGAAGGAGCTCCTTCGGCAAGGTTGCCGCTTCCAAACACCTCCGAGTTGCTTCCCCATACCTTCTGCTAGCCGGATGACCCCGAACAACCTTGACAAACGACCTCCAAAGATGATCTCTCCCGTTGCTTGTTTCTTCCGCCTGCAGCTGCTGCCGTCGTCCCATTGCCGGGATTCTGCAAAACCTTTGAAATGCCCTCGACGGCCACACTGGCGGCTCGTGCCCCCCAGAGGAACACAAATCCCCCCGAGGAGAGTCCCGGGAACCCTTTCTTGCGACCCACCATCCACATAGCTTCTCTTTCTAGAAACTGCTAGAGAGAGAAGCAACACAATGGCCTTGACAGTATGTACAGTCTACTTAACTTTTAATTCTTGCAATTGAAGTAGGTTTCACTGATCATCAATTGGTCCCCCAGGACTGATGTCGGTCCTCCACTGTCCAAGTCTTGTTTGATGTGGAATTTAGTACTTCAGAGATTAATTTAAATTAGTGTGGTTATTGAGGTTGAATTTTCAACCAGATGGCTTTAACCAACTATATATCTTGAAAACATGCTTAGATGGCTATTTTCTGTACAAAGTTATCTTTTTACTTTTCAACGGCAGCCATTAACTCAAATTCATATACAGTTGCCAACTGTTCATCTTGATTTACTTTCTGACTTATGACATTCAAAGTTGGAGCCACTTGGCTTTCAATAAACATAAGTGGGCTCTCAATTCTAGCAAAATAATGTCTTTCATGAAATAATAGGATACGGCATATAATGGTTTTTCAAGGAAAATTGACAAGGCAGGTATAGGTAGTGTATGCTGCATAGATCAGAATTTTCTCTTTTGATTGTTTCTGCATGTAGGATGAGCAGAAATAAAGGTTTTATATTTTGGAATGGAAAAATCCAGAAGCAGCTAGTTATTTAAAAAGGCGGCGTGTCAAGGCACTAAGGTTTAAGCCTCAAGGTTAGACATTACAAAAGCACCTTGAGACATGTGCCTCCGACTTTTTTATTGAGGCTTATGCCTTTTGTTGATTGAGGTGGTACACCTCAACGTATTCACCATCTCAAGGCATTTACTTGAGACTTGTGCATCAATTGAGAATGTGATGTAATGAGGTGTTATAGGGTAGACCCAAGACTTATGCTTCTTTTATTGTCTTTAAAACATGATTTAGTACTTATGAGATAACATGGATTTATCATTGAGTTGAGATAGCATTAACATATGAAAATCAATATTGTTTTTAACTCGTTTGATGGCTTTAAGATTATTTTACTACACTATTGAGGCTTCCGCCTCATTTGTGCCTTAAGGGTTACGTCTTATGAGGCTTACAGAAAGTGCCACACAACTGTCTCAAGACCTTTTAACGCATCAAAGCTTAGGCACCAGTTAGGAGGTCTCATTTCATTGTTGATGTTACAATTTCCTAATGAAAATGCAGTTTGCATAATGGAAATCAGGTTAGAATGACCTGGCCGTCATTCACACTAGAAGTGACCAGTTGCTTTGTCTGACCACCTCTGCACCTGCACTTGAAGACCCCTCCTCTTTCATGGGGAAGTGAGTAAACAGAAAATAAAGAGAAGAAATTCTGAAAAGGTGTGGGTGGGGGTGTTGGACCATCAGGTGCGCCAGCTACAGCCTTACCTGGCGAAAGTTTCAGCACCAACTTCAAGGCTGATCCTAATACGGGGAGGGGGGAACAGATTGGTTCCTACTGAGCAATGTGAAAGCTAGCAGCAACAGCAACAGAAGAAAAGAGACAATAGCACCAGCAGTGGGATGGTAACCCCATGAAGTCTCTCCCTGGCTTCAAATAATTCTATTTCCTTTTTCATTTTTACCATCTTTTAACTTGGAGTGCTATAACACTAGGGCTGTAGATGTGCCGGAGGTGAATAGAGAGTCAATACTTTCCAATTCTGATTCTGATAAGAAAATGAGGCGTCTCATTCCCATTCTGTTAAAGTCTTATGCAATTTTCTATTTCATTCCGTTTCTGATTTAATTACCGGAAATGGAACTATTTCCGATAATTGGAACATTAGCATGCAACTGATGTTAGGAAGAGAGAGAGAGAGAGAGAGAGACTTTTCATGCGGCTTTCAGGGGCTGCACCAGGGGCAAAGAAGATTCTTTTTTTGTCTATGATTGTCAGATGCAGAGAGACTTTTCATGCGGCTTTCAGGGGCTGCACCAGGGGCAAAGAAGATTCTTTTTTTGTCTATGATTGTCAGATGCAGATCCAACGGCAGTGAGCTGTGTGCGACCAAGCTGCATGAAAGCATTGAGTCGCACTGTACCATTCCTTTACATATATCTATATCTATCTATATATGTATATATGAGAGCGGCTGCTGGATGGGCCACAATCTGTTGTTAAAATTTTGGTAATAGAAAACTAATATAATAAAAAACTGGAAATAGGATATGGAAACTCTAGTTTCCATTTTTGATTCTGATATCTTATTGGTATATCTGATTCTGTTTCTGTTAACTGATTGGTGACATTGTGTATCAAAAACCTATCTCAATAACCAGAATCAGGTTGAAATTTTGGAATGTCGGGTTCCATTTGCAGCCCTAAATAACACTGCCTGCCAAAAGAGAAGTGAAAATGTTTAAAATATTCCTTATTATCCACGAAAGGTGTCTTATGATTGCATTATTGTCTATTATATTTATTAGAAGCCTTACATGATTGGAGTGCTGCAAACATGGCTAGTTGGATACAAAACTGGCCTGAACCAGGCAAACTAGGCTGTTTGCCAATGAGTTGGTTGGTTTGTTCAATGTACAATCAATTTTTGGCTGATTTGAGCTGGCATTGCCTGAAGAATCCTGATGGTCTTTATTGTTTCCATTCCATTTCTACTAGCCTGGTTTAGAAACCATTAATTAAACATGTTAGAGGTGCCTGGTCGTGTGCCCAAATGGAAGAATGAATCTAAAAAAGATGTGCTTAGTTGTCACGATATGGGATCCTGCTTGGAGCTAGTGGCAGGGCTAACATAAACCATAATCTGGGTTTTGTTCGACTTAGCTTTGTAATGTTATCATTTTTTGCTTGTTGTATTTAGGGGTACATTGTATTCTTAATTCCTTTGTCTAGTTTATGTATCTTCAAATTTTTTATTATTATTGAAAATTGGTGAACATTGTTGAGAAGTGAAAAACATGGTCAAAGTGTGTTTTCAGTCTTCCTTCTCTATACTTAATTTTCTGATTATGTGAGTTGGGATGGGGATGGTAACTTGAGACGTTTGGATTAATTGTAAAGTCTTTTGGACTAACTGTAGATTATTCTACCTTTTCTCATGCAGACAGAAAACATATTGCTCGCTGATAAACAGAGAGTAGAGAAGGAGCAGAATGCTCAGCTTAGAAATCAGGTTGCTCAGCTTCTTCAATTAGAGCAAGATCAGAAAATTCAGATACATGAACGTGACATGACTATTCAAAACCTTCAGGTTGAGGTCCAATCCTTTTGTATCCTCTTCTTTTTCGTATATTTTCAGTTCTTCGCAACCTTCCGGTTGGAGTTTTTTTGAAAGTGGATGGTACCACATCATTTATAAAACAGTAAATAAGGATGTACAAGTAAGAAGGGAGTGCTCCCAAAAACTCTCCTATACAAAAAAGGCAAAGGTCTCCCTACCCTTGAAGCAAGGGTAAAATAATAGATTTACATTTGTCTGCTCTACAAAAAGTGTCTTCCCAGCTTTTTCACAAAAAAGAAAATTAAATCCAGACATTTTGTAGGATCATGGGCTTCTCTTTCGAAGATTCTGTTATTCCCCTCCCCCCAAATGATCCAAAGAGTTGCATGCAAGATCAGCCACCACAACTGGCAATTGACCTTGGAGCTCCACTGCACTTGCCTTTTTCTGATGAATTTATCCACCGGGCCCTTAATAGGTTTGACACACTTGAGTTTAGTGAAGATGTGCTGCTAAAATTTTAGTTAACAAAGTCACAATCTAAAAGTAAGTGGTCCATAGACTCATCCTTCCCACACATGTTGCACACGCTATCCACTCCAACCATGAATCTGGCTACTCTATCCTTTGTAAGTAATCGGGACAAGGATATCCTCCACATGAGCACCTTCACCTTGAGCGGATGTTTAACTCACAGAATTAAATAATAAAAGGTAAGGAATAAAATTGCCGTTCAAAGTGAAAGAATGAAACATTCGTTTATTGAACATATGTACACAGGAGCCAGCCATGGCATGTGCGTTATTTATTCTGTAGATTGAGTTTATCAGACGATTAGGGTTCGAGTACTGGACAATTCCCCATCGACCGCAGTCGATGTTTATTTACATCGGTACGAGCTCAAATATCCTTGATTAACTGTCAAAGAAAATCGTTAACCTATACAACATCAGTCATGATGTTGAAGGCATAACTGCAAGCGCCGTGCCATACAACGCTATGCCAATTGTCGGAAGTGTTTGGGAATTTTTAGAAAGTTTTGCAAGCCCATCTGATGCCGTTCTATGGATTGAGGTGCTTAGTGACCTCTGTACCTATCGAGGGTACGCATGTAATCTCAAGGTTAAACCCTATTGTTTGTTTGCCATTTGACCGCTCGAGGTCAACTCGGTCTCGAACATCCATCGTTATTTGACTATGATATGAGACATAGTGTCTCGTGACGGGAGCATTCATGCAATTTCGGAGAACCGCGGGCTCACATGATCACAAACACATTTTTATGAATCATTGGAGAAAATACATGGCATTGCAGTTAGATCTGTAATCACAGAGTTTTCTCGACAAGTTTTAGGCTGTATAAGACCCCTTTTACATAGACGATCAGGGCTTATACACATTTCCCGGATATACCTCGGACGTTTACACGATTACAAGACTCATAAGGGCCTTTCTATAAAATTAAGAGTTTGGGGAGGCATGACATCATTTCCCCAAAGAAATACATGAATTACATGAATCACATTGATGTTTGTGATGTACATCGGTCAGGAGAGGGATCTTTTTATGTCATACCCTCACGGCACGAGCACAACAAAGCGCAAACACGAACAAAACCCAAGGATGGACCTTCAGAAGCACCAACACAAAGCACTAGTAGCCTCCTTCTCTCCTGCACTCTTCTGCCTTCTCTCTGTGTCCCCCTGGGTCCCACTAGGGGGGCATTTATAGTGCTCACGGGCAATTGTAGAACAATCCAATCCAAATCATTCATTTGGAGGGTTGGATCCAGTCCAAAGTCCCCCATGTGGGGGTTGGATCCGGTCCAACCCCCCTAAGGAGAGTTGGATTTGGCCCAAAACCCCATGTGGGGGGTTGGATCCGGTCCAAACTCCCATGTGGGGGTTGGATCTAGTCCAAACCCCCCAATTGAGGGTGGATCCGGTTCAAACACCCCCCCCCCCCATTTGGGGGTGGGATCCAATCTTAACCTCCCAATTGGGGGTGGCTTCGGTCCAAAAGACCCCTCGAGGGAAAGAAGGGAGGTCAACCTCTGTAGATGACCTTTCCACTGCTCATCCAACTCACAATTTGGGTACTCAGTATAAGTGAGAAGGGTATTTCTTCAAGTTTGGTGCCTCTGTCACGAGGGAATTCTTGGACATGGGAGTCCACTACTGAGCGACTTTCATTGTAGTTGTTGTATCTGCTGCAGTAACGACTGTCATTGTTGTTACAGTGACGACTGTCGTTGTTGTCGTAGCTCTCATCTTTCTGTGGCACGATCGGACCTTTAGGTTGAGCTCCATCAAAGTAGGCCGCATCGTTGCTGGGATAGCTTTCACTCAGAATGAACTCGTTTGGCTGAGAGGCATCCAGACATCCGTCCCAGATATTACCTTCACGGCTTTAAAGACGGTACCACATTTCCGGGACTTCACGCCACCGTGAGTTTTCTGCCGATCCACCTGGGTCGTATTCACCAATGGTTTCTTATCGTTGCGTACTTATTGGACAACCAGTCCATGATACAACCGGCCGGCCTGCATCCCTCAAGCGGGGTTTGATTGGGGGTAACATCTCCTTTTGAGGGTTTAACTAGGGTGGAAGACCCCTTGTGGAAATTAATTAGGACAAAACCCTGTAACCCAGGGCTCCCTCCGGTCCAACAGCCCCAACCTAGGGCATTGACTGGTCAAAATTCCTCTAATAGGGGTTGACTCAGACCAAAATATTCATTTGGGAGTTGGATCCGGTCCAAACCCCCATGTGGGGGGTTGGATCTGGTCTGTAACCCCCCATGTGGGGTTGGATCCGGTCCAAAACCCCCCATGGATGTGGGGGTTGGATCCGGTCCAAACCCCCATATGAAGGGAGTAAAGGGGGTGGGCCCTATAAATACCTCTTTAGTGTTCATATGCTCCACGTGAAAGAAGGGAAAACGACGTTTCCCACGTGTGTTTGATGCTTTGTGTCTTGTTTGTGGCTCCCTGCGCCATTTATTGCGTGGAAGGGCTCCATTTTCTCAAGTTTTTGCCCTCCTCGCTCATTTTACTCACTGTGAGTTGTAAAATATTAATCTCTTGCGGAATTTATTTATTTTGTGGGTACTTTGGTCATTCCGTATACCTGACAGAATTTTCTTGGGGCACGTACGTGTCACCCAACATTGGGACAGCACAGACTCTTTATGTCTTCTTGTGTCCGCCACTGAATTTAAATTTCATTTTCCCTTAATTACTTTGAGGGAAAAATAAATTGGTTCAGCAGCGACTGGGTGGTCTCTAGACTTCATGGAACAGAGGGTGTCTGGTCACCTTGCCAGCAATAAAGGCGTATGACAACCGAGCAGAAAATCCTTCCGATGGATTTCATCTCCAAACCCACTGATCTCTGAAGCTGGGATCCAGGTTGAAGCCATGAAGCAATGCCACAAGGTCAACCATTTCTGAAATTTCATCCTCTTTCAACCTCCTCTTGAAAGTCGAGCACTCACTATTTTTCGGATGATATGCCCGCCTTACGAACATCCACTTATCAGTTGCAATGTAGAATAGCTTACAGAACATGCTCGTCGCCGTGTGGGGCCGGGGGGGGGGGTGCTGCACACCATCTGTCTAGCCAGAAGAGACACATCTGTCCATTCCCAATTTTAATCTGCACGGTGGCCTAGATAACATCAACAACTTGTAGGAGACCTTTCCAGACTAGTGACAGTAAATAGGTTTGCAACGGGATGAGATCCCAAATTCGGCCTATGTGATAATTTATCTTCTAGAAGTTGAAGCCTAAGGCCATTCTCCTCAGTTCTAATCTTCCATAACCATTTAGCAAGGAGAGCTAGGTTAAACAGCTTAATATCTTTGAAGCCTATACCACCTCCTCTCTTGGTTTGACATGATCATCCCCAATTGACATCATGCCAACCTCTCACTTTTTTTGCACCACCCTGCTAGAAAAATCTGTGCATTGAAGACTCTGTAGCTTTGCAGCCACTGAGCAAGAAATCTGGAACATGGACCGAAAGTGGATCGGGAGACTCTCCTACACCGAATAGCACAAAACTGCCTTAGCCCCATAAGAAAGTAGTTTTCCCTTTCATCCTGCCAGCCTTGTCTCAAATTTTTGAACAATTGGCTACCAATCTCTTGACTGAATGACTCCGTCACCCAGAGGGAGGCTTAAGTCAGTGATGGGGAACTGATCAATTTAGCAACTGAGAATGAGGGCTGCCCTCTGAAAGGAATGGGCCTCTGAGTGAATCTCTAAAAGCTTGCTCTTGTGAAAATTAACTTTCAGGCCAGTAACCTCTTCCAACAATTTGAGCAAAAAGCTAGCGATAAATACTTGCTCCTCACCCTCTGAGAAAGAAAAGGATGGTATCGTCTGCATATTGAAGGTGTGAAATATTACTTCCCCAATTCCTGACTTGGAAACCTGTAATGAGTCTCGCCTCTTCTGCTCTCAGCCAAAATTTGCTAAAGATGTGGGAAACAAGTATGAAGAGGAGGGGAGAGAGGGGATATCTGTCACAGGCCCTTCTACTGTGGAATGAGGAGGTGGGTACCCCATTGACCATCACCCTGAAGGAGGCCGAAGTGATACAGGCCCTGATCCACCCAATCCCTAAAGATGTGGGAAACAAGTACGAAGAGGAGGGGAGAGAGGGGATATCTGTCACAGGCCCTTCTACTGTGGAATGAGGAGGTGGGTACCCCATTGACCATCACCCTGAAGGAGGCCGAAGTGATACAGGCCCTGATCCACCCAGTCCCTTAAAGCCCATGCCATGAAGCATATGGAGAAGGCTGTTAGGTATTAAGGTAGTTAGCCGTTATATGCTTGTTATTTTCTGTTAGAAATCTGTTCCAATCTAGTTAGTAACTCGCCGGAATTATGTGGCGTAGCTATGATCCTTGTTTGTAGCAATGATTGAGAAGTATAAATAGAAGAAAGGGGCAGCCAGAGAAGGCCATCGGATTAACGCCAAATACTGCTCTCTGTTCTCTGTTCCCTGATCCTTTTTGTTCTACCAGTTCTTAGTGCTCTTAGTGTTAGTTCTTCTAGCTCATTCCATTCTTTCTGGTTTTAGCTTAGAACTCTCTTAGTTTCACCTTCAACCAGTGCCAAGGAATCTTCCTCCACGATCCCCTGTTCTGTCTGCATTTGCAGAACGATCCGTTGTTCCCACCTGTTCGACTGCGCGCGGCAAATCCCAGCTCGGAGCGACCTCTGCGGCAGTTTGATCCATAACAAGTGGTGTCTGAGCCCACTCCGAGCACCGCCTCACCTTCTTCCATGGAGTCTGAAGCACACGCCTTCTTCAAGATCGTCCTCAACGATTTACAGGCAGACTTCAACGCCATGCTCTCTTCTCTCCAGAAGAATCTGTCTTGCTCTGAAATCTTGAGTTCAAGCTCTGGAAGACCAGGAGTTCTTGGGTGATCATGTCCAGGCAACTAGTCATCGCAAGATTCCCATGTTCTTGGCTCTGGTATGAACAATCCTTGTTCTTCGTTTCCTTCTGGTTCGTCCAATGTTCACTCATGTTCTTCTGATTCATTCAAGTTCTCAATTTATGATGGCAGTGATGATCCATCTGTCTGGACGAAGAAAGCAAATGTATATTTTTCTTTCCATCACACCCCAGTAGGTCACAGGGTTGACTTTGCTTTCCACCTCCTGGGTAAGGCTTTAAACTGGTATTGGGGCCTTCTTGCTTCAAGACTCAGTATCTTGTCATACTTAGTTGAAGAACTACATTCTCGTTTTAGATCTACCATTAATCATCGCAAGATTTGAAGTCTTTGGGCTGTACAGAGTGGTAATGCATCTCAGAAAGTGTTCCCAGTGGATGGCTATTTGATCCATGGAAATTATTATAACCATGCTTCAAAGCCATGTCAATGGAATCGGGACACTTTTATTTCTGCATCTGTCCCCTATCGGCTTGGAGGGGATGATTACAGCGTTCCCAGTGGAGCTGTAAATGTAGCAACTCCATCAGCACTCTTGGTGGGGGATAAACCTTCTGCATGTCCTCTAGTATACTGTTCCAATCCTTGTCCTATATTGTCTGCTAATTTTGATGTTCTTGTTGATGCTTCATTCGCTTTTCTTGATCCTATTGTTGATATCCAACTGACCCCTAAGACTGAGGATGTTGGAATCTTAGTTGATGGAGAGAATGTTATGGCCAAATCTGGGGATGCTATCGTGGTATTTGATTCCTCAGTTGAATCCGAAAATGAGCCTGCGGCAGAACTTATTGTTGCTACTACTACAACATTTAGTTCCCAGTCTTTGCAGATGCCTGCACAGGTGCCTCGCCCACCACCCATGCCACCGCCCTGTACACAAAGCTGTAACAGGGTGACTGGGCAGCCTAAGGAATATGGATTTGTGGAGTTTGTGTCCCATGCAGCTGCTGAAAGAATCCTGCAGACATACAACGGACCACAGATGCCTGGAACAGAGCAAACTTTTAGGTTGAATCGGACCCACTGTTGGCAGTTTCGGCCGAAACCGGTATGTTTCGGCCGAAACGTATCGGTTTCGGCCATAACCGATACGAAAAGGCCCTTAATCACTGTAGCAATCCGAAACTAAAGGGAGATATCGGTTTCGGCTGAAACACGTGAACTTATGCCTTTATGCTTTGCTGTCATGCCCCCGAAACCCCACTACCCACAGGTTTCGGCCGAAACCCTCCCCCCTGCTGTCTGCTGCTGTGCTGCTGCCGCTGCCGAGCTGCTGCTGCTGTCTGCACTGCAGGGGGGCTGCGGTTGCAGGGGGGCTGCGGCTGCTGCCTGTGGCTGCTGCTGCCTGCTGCAGCAGCTGTCCGACCAAGGGTGAAAGGCCGCGTCTGCTGCGACTGCTACGCCTGCTGAAGGTGGACAGGCCCGACAGGGAGAGGCCGAGAGGGAGCCTTCTTGCTGCGCACACCGGGGGCCAACACAACTTCAAGGGTTTGATTGTTTTGTTTGAGGTTAATTTCATTGGGTTTTGTTTGATTATTTTGTTGTGTTCTTTTGGTTGGGTTAAAAATTTGGGGTGAGCAAGTCTTGCTTATTAAGTTTCTTCCAAGGGTGATTAAGGGCTTAAGGGTTAATTGCTAATTAAACCCTAATCAGTTTATAAAAATTGGGGCTTTTGTCTATTTTGATTTGCTTAGGCTCAATTGAAGTTAAATTAAGGTTCATTGAGGATTTGGGGTGGGATCATGCGGGTAATTAATTTTTCCCAAGAGTGATTAAGGGTTAATTGCTAATTAAGCCCTAATTAGGTCATAGAAATTGGGGCTTTTGTCTAAATTGGTTTGCTTAGGCTCAATTGAAGTTAAATTAAGGTTCATTGAGGATTTTGGGGTGGGATCATGCGGGTAATTAGTTTTTTCCAAGGGTGATTAAGAGTTTATTACTAATTAAGCCCTAATTAGGTCATAGAAATTGGGGCTTTTGTCTAATTCGAGTTTCTTAGCCACAATTGAAGGTTAATTAAGTTTCATTGATGAATGTGGGGTGGGATCATGCTGGGATTATATTTTTATGAAGGGTAATTAGGGCTTAATTAGTAATTAAGACTTAATTAGTTCATAAAAATTGAGCCTTTTGTCTAATTCGAGTTTCTTAGCCACAATTGAAGGTTAATTAAGTTTCATTGACGAATGTGGGGTAGGATCATGTTGGGATTATATTTTTATGAAGGGTGATTAAGGGTTATTTGGTAATTAAGCCCTAATTCATTCATAAAAGTGGGTCTTTTGTTTTGTACTTACAATTGTTTGTCTTTGACTGTGTAACTTCTTAATGCAGCATCATGCCTAGACGTCAGCAAACACAGGAGCAGCAAGGGCAGGAGGATCCGGGGTGGGCCCACATGTCCTTAGTTGATGTTAAGAGAAGGAAGGTTAAATGTAATTATTGTGGTAGGGAGATGTATGGCGGAATTACCAGAGACAAGCAACATTTGGCAGGGGTACGAGGAGAGGTGAGACAATGTGACAACTGTCCACGAGAGGTGCGAGAGGAGATGCGCCAGTGCCTTTTGGGGAAAAAGGAGAGGGTGCAACAAAGGGCTGAGGATGAGGAGGAAGTTGCTGAGGAGATTTCTGGCAGAAGGGTTAGGAGGGATGATGATGAGGAAGGCACTGAAGATTCTGATCCGGAGCTGACAGAAGCAAGGGAGCGTGAAGAAGCCGCTTGAAGGAAAGGAAAGGCACCCATGGGTTCAGGAGGGACCTACTCCAGTACAGGCTGTACAGCTGCACGACGTCCTGATGTTGCTGCCCCGCCCCCGCAGACGCAGAGAGCAGGCCCCATGGACAGTTATCTCCACAGAAGGCCCCAGGCTACACATCCTAAGATCAAAAGTGCATTAAGAGGGGTCAAAAAATCTGCAGAAGTTGCAGGGCATGCATTTAAAAGCATATGTAAATGATTTTTTCATGCAGGTGTCCCTGCACATGCTGCTGAAAGTGAATATTTTCAACCTATGTTGGATGCCATAGCAGATGCTGGCCCTGGCTTGAAGGCGCCGTCACGTCGGGACATATACGGGCGTGGGCTTGAGGCAGAGGTTCAGGAGCTCCATGACTGGGTTCAAAGCTTCAAGCAAATATGGATGGAGAGAGGATGCACTATTATGTGTGATGGTTGGACTGGTACCACGAAAAAGTCCATGATTAACTTTTTGGTGTATTGCATCGAAGGTACAATATTTGTAAAATCTGTAGATGCATCAAATTTTGAAAAAACTGCCAATTATTTGTTTCATTTGATGGACAACATGGTAGACGAAATTGGTGAAGAAAATGTTGTACAAGTTGTGACTGATAATGAAGCCAGTTATAAGGCTGCAGGGAGGAAATTGATGCATAAGTGCAGGCATTTATATTGGCTCCCATGCGCAGCACATTGTCTTGATCTCATACTTGAAGACATAGGGAAGGACAAACATGTGAAGAAGACGGTTGAAAGGGCACAAAAGATTACCCAGTATATTTATGGCCATCCTAGGATATTGAACATATTCAGGGAGCATGCAAGTGGGGGGCGGGATATCATCCGTGTAGGGCCAACTAGATTTGCTTCAAATTTCATTTATTTGGAGTCTCTGCATAGGTATACTGTTGAACTCAATTATTACTTCTTTATCCTTATAGTTATGATCCGTATTTGATTCAAATTTTATTTCTTTGCACAGGTATAAGAATGAGTTGAAAGCTTTCATGTACCTGTTGCACCCGAAATTATCTCAAGTTACTTTGAGAGATTGTTGCTATGCAACGTTCGACGACAAGGATGGCGTATCGTCAACACCGTCGAACTACGGAGTATCTCCGTGATTTAGGGTCTATTGATCCGACAATATTATCATGGTCGACGTCGCGGCAAGAAGGTTAACAAGGAAGAAACATATGCATACCTGTCCGAGTAGCCGAGCAAGTGTATCACACGGCACAGACGGGCGCAAAGCTTCCTCCTTACGCGGCAACGAGCGACCAGACAAACAAACAATGCTCCCTCTGCGGATGCGATGCTGCCACGCGGCGAAGGAGCGATCTCCCCGGGATTTATAGCTTCACCACGGTTCTTCTCCAGTCCGGGACGACGAAAACGGCTCGAAGCCACGCGAGGAGGAGCCAAGGAGCACGCAAACGACCCCTCCCGGGTCAAAAGAGGAGGTCGCGACCCCGCTGGGACCCAGCGGGGTCACGCGACCCCGCTGGTCCACCCGCGGGGGCGCGCGACCCCGCCGGTCCGCCCCGGGGTCGCGCGACCCCGCCGGTCCGCCCGGGGAGCCGTGCGACCCCGCCGGGTGGCTCCACCCGCGGGGTCACGCGACCCCGCCAGGTGGCCCCGCGGGGTCACGCGACCCCGCCGGGTTCACCCGCGGGACCGCGCGACCCCGCCGGGTCGCGCCCGCTCCGGGGTCGCCGCGACCCCGCCGGGTCGCTCCCGTCCCGGGGTCGCGCGACCCCGCCCGAGTCCGCCCCCCTCCGGGGTCCGGGCCTTAAAAAAAAAATAATTTAAAAAAAAAGAAGGTTTTTTAACCCCCTCAGAGGGGTCATTTGGCCCTTTTTGGTGGCCAGAGGGGTCAAAATGGCTTTTTGCCACCCCACCTTGACAGAATCGGGGCAAATTCGTTCATTTGACCCCTCTGGGCCCTCCCGCCTTCTATAAATAGACCCTAAGGGTCCAAGTGGAGAAGACAGATAGAGAGATCTACAACGTACGAAGCACTTCTCGCACTCGGAGTATTTGGAGTTTGTTCGTTTGTTTCGGCCCGTGTGGGGTAAGTCCCCGGGTCTTGTATTTATGTCCCTACGGGGTATATTTACATTTACGCCCCTCAGCGGGCCATGTTTGTAATTATGCCCCTCAGCGGGCCATGTTTTGTAAGTCTTTACGTCTCGGGACGACTAAGTCAGGTGGTTCCGTCCTTACAATGGCGGAATTGCAAAAACGTCATCCCCGGGATCGTAAAAGACCAAAGTCCTGTAATTTGCAGTTATACCCTGCAATCTTTTGTAATTGGGACTACGTCCCTATCTCTCGCTCTAATGCGGACTTTTGTACAGTCGACAACTCGCCGACAACTCATGTACTCATTGGAATTATAAAAGCACTCAGCATGCTCCATGTGTACCCTCGAGGGAAAATTACATGAAGACCCTTGGCTTGTCAAAATTGCAAATATATCCCTCCTTCTGCCAAATTGGCGGGATGTGTGCCTTCTATGAAGCCCCTTGTCATTCCTTCGGTCCGGAAGTGTTGTCAGCTCAGTCCAGCGCTCGGGTATCATCTCAAACCTAGGTCTAGGGTCTGGTAAAATTACCAAAATACCCCTGTGACCTAAAAATGGCCTCAGAGCCCTTGAAACCCTCCAGAAATGGCCTCAATGCCTTGGGAAGTCAGGAATCCAGTCCTACTTCCATTCCAGCCCAGGAATTTTAGCAATACCCCTGGCTTGGGAAAATTACCAAAATACCCCTAGGTTGGTAAAATTACCGAAATATCCTCGGGGTCCATAAAACTCCCTTTTATTTCAAAAATGCCTATGGCTCCCGCATATTTATTTTTTCTATTCCTAAATCGTAGGGTTTTGCTCAGACTTAGCCCTAATTCTATTAATTTATTGGTGGTAAATGAGTGGTCATGGAGAGTCTCTCGAGTGAGCCTGCCCTCCATATCAGAACCCCTGTAAAAGCCTTTTGAGATTTCTTTGACAGTTAAACAAAGGTGTTCGGACGTTAGGCCGATGTAAATCAACACTGACTCCGGTCAGTGGGGAAAGGTCCAGCACTCGAACCCAAATCGTCTGATACGACGCGCATACACGGAATCACCCTCTACTCAGATAGGGGGAGATGTTTCTTTTCAAAAAGAACGAAAATCTACCTTTTATCTACGATAAGAGTCGAATTTAGATTTTTTCCGTGTCTCACAGACTGGCACGCCCGGTGGGACCTTTCCCGCCTTTCTTCTTTCTGTCAAAGAAAGTCTCTAAATCTTCTTCAAGGTTCTGATTGCCCCTCTTCCTCTTACAGGACGGGAAGAGGAGGGCACATCTCTCTGTTTAATTGAGAGCTCTTTGTGCATCTGCACGCCACTCCTTTCGTGCTACGTACCACCACCACCACCAACACCAGCAGCAGCGATGGCAGCCGTTACCTACGGCCCCGAGATCGTTGCCAACCATGCCAGGATCGGCTACCTGGCAACACCACTTGTTTTCGGCGACTTCCCAGCGGTCGTCGGCTCGCCCTTCTTCTTGGGCGTGGTGCCAGTGGCTGAAGTCAGTTCAGCCGCTCCTGCATTACCAACAGTCGCCGAGGGTGTGAGACCCTCTACTACAGCAACGGGCCGGGTCCGCCCGGTCAAGAAGACAACTGTCGGAGGCGCCGGGCCTTCGACTCCAGCAACTGGCCGGGTCAGTCCGGTCAACAAAACCGTCACTAGGGGTGTTAGGCCCTCTACTGCATCAACTGGCCGGGCTCGCCCGATAAAGGGGACCGTCCTCAAGGGTGTCAGACCCTCTGCTGCGGCAACTGGCCGGGTCCATCCGGTCAATTCTCCAACTGTTAAGGGTGTCAAGCCCTTCATCCCAACAACCAGCCGAGTTCCCTTGGCTGCCACGTCAACGGCCGAAGGTGTCAGGCCTTCTGCCCCAGCTGTTGGCCGAGTCTTTTCGGTCAATCAAATCACTGCTGGCGTCGCGTCTGCTCGACGGGGGCAACGCCGCCGCCGCAACGGCGCCAAACCTACTGCGACCACCCTCAGAGGTGATGTCCCTGCTCAACGAGGGCAACGCCGCCGCCGTCAGGATGACGCCATGCCTATGGCGGGTGTAACCACCGCCGCCCCTGCCCAATGGGGGCAACGGCGTAGCCGCAAGGGTGCAAGACCCGAGGCGACTGTCTCGCGCTCCGGCAAGACTGTAATTGTCGGAGATATTCGCATCCGGCTCGATGGAGGCGAGCCGATCCTGCCACGGGATCGTCATGTCCCTACTATTTCTACCTCCAATCGCTTCGAGCCCCTCCGGCAAGTTCGTGTGAAAGGAGCGAAGAAGGAGAAGTCTGCCGTACCGGCGGCAACTCAGGGCCTTCTGGAACGGCTCAAGCCACGAGCTCCCCATCCAAGGACAGGGGGCAACCCAGTGGAGGAGCGCCACCTCCTATTGAAGAAAATTTGGGTCACCAAGGAGGAGGCCCGAATCATAAGGCGCGCGAGGGCGGAGGAGCCCTTCCTCATGTCAGAGCTTCAGCGGATGCGGAGTCCGCCAAGCACTGAGGCCTCGACGTCTACGAGATTTACATCTCAACCCCTACGGGGACAAAAACGCCGAGGAGCCGGCAAGAAAGTGCGACCAACCTCCCCGTGGGCTAGTTCTACACACACGGAGGAGGATCGCTCACCTCAAGCAGCCACATCCCGAGTGTCTGTCTTCGACAGACTTGGGAGGCCGCCCAAGCCGGAGCGACAACCGCCCAAGAAAAAGCGGGTGGTCCAGGTGACCGATGACACTGTCAAAGTGTTTACCTGTTACGCCACCTCTGGCGACAAACAGCCCGAGAACACCTCGGGAGAGCTTGACCAACCCATCCAATATTTGAGGAGGTCAAGGCCGGTCTCTCGGATTCTAGCGCGCAGACGCAACAGGCACCGACCGCCGGCACATCTCAGCCTGAGCCGGCACGGCAAGAAGAGCGTCAAGAAGACGTCCACAGTGTTGATGGGGACAGTCGCTCCCGGCACGAAGAAGAGCTGGGGGAAGAGCCACGGGCCCCCACATTGGACGAGCTTCGACGGGAAAACCAAGAGCTCAAGAACCTGCTACAGTCGCTTTTGCGCGAAAAGGAGGTTCCTTCCCCGCCTCAGGCGGCACCGGCTGGAGCGGATCAGCAGCCTTCTCCCATTCCAGCAGCAGCCAATGCCTCTGTCACCGCTGCAAGACTCCCACTGGCGGTGGACTTTGAAGTCCCGCCGCATGAAGCCAATGCGCGGTCATCTGCTTCTCCTGCCGCAGAAAGCCTTATGGCGCAGAAGCAGATGATCGAGCGCATCGTGGAAGCGAAGTTCGCTCAACATGGCGAGGGTGTGACTACCGTTGATTTGTACAGCGTGCCATATCCCCTCCATCATCAATTCAAGAAGCTTCCGCCTGATTGTCCGAAAGCCCCGAAACTCCAGAAGTTCAACGGGCAAGGTTCTCCGCATGAACACCTGGCCTATTACATGACGGCCATGGGTGAATTAGCCCTGGAAGAGGCATATTTGCTACGGTATTTCGCCACGTCTTTGACCGGCACCGCCTTCCAATGGTATTCAAGGTTAAAGCCCAACTCAGTATCTGATTGGGCTGATATGCAGAAGAAGTTTGTCGACCGTTTCCAAATGGTCGAGCGCAAAGTCTCCTTAGCAGAGCTTTGTTCCCTTCGACAGAAGAAGGGTGAAACAGCATTGGACTTCATCAAGCGATGGAGGGACGTCAGCATGCGCTGCGATAACCCTCCGACGCCTGAAGATGCAATCACTATCTGCCGCAGGGGTCTCTCGGCAGAAGTCAGCGAAAAGCTTCTGGGCTCCAATATCAGAGGCTTCGACCAGCTCAACACGGTCGTGGCGGAGATTGAGATGTTCTTCGCTGATCACCCTGCACAAGCCTCTACAAAAGGCAAACCCTCCAAAGACCGTCTGGCTAGCGGTAAAGAGGTGAATGCCGTGGACTTCTCCCCGACGAATGGAGATAAAGGGGAAGGAAAGTCCAAAGGAAAAGGCAAGAAGTCTGGTGATAAGACAAATGCATCTTCCTTAGCGGAGAACATGAAGACGCCTTATTCCTTCCGAAAGGAGCATACCAAGATACTCTTTGATCTGTGTATGAAGGAGCAGCTCGTCACTCTGCCGGACCCGCGGAAGCCCGCGGAGGTGGATAAGACAGATGATCCAACCTATTGTGTGTATCACCGAAGGTTGGGTCACACCGTCGGGGATTGCTATGTTTTCAAGAATATAGCAGAGGAGCTCATTCAAAAGGGCCTGGTAAATATGTTGGGCCATGCAGTCGACCCACCCCAGCCTCATCCTTGGAGCCGATCGAACCGGTCAGCTAACGTGGTCCATTTGGTGGCAATGGCTTCAAGCTCCAATGCCTCCGAAGCCGGGCCCTCAAGTCGACAGCCCAATGGTGGTCCCAGAACCACTCCTCCATTCCCAGAATGTTCAGTGCTGCGGAGGACCATTCGGAAAATCCGAGGGGAAATCCGGCAATTGCAGCTGGAACAAAGGCGCCTGCTGCATTTCCTAGAAAGCATTGATCAACAGTTGTCCACCTTCCCTTTTGGCCCATTTGCCAGGGGGTTAGCTCCAGCCCATATACGGGAGGCGGGTGTATCACCCACGGGTCAGGCCCCGCTCAGGGGTTGGCTTTCTGAAGAGTCCTCGGATTCATCTGAGGACGAGGAGGACTCGCCGGAAGACGTGGAGGCTCCACTTCAAGTCGAGCTCCCAGAGAAGTTATGCTCCTTCCCTTGGGCGAAAACTCCCAATGTCTTCTTCGCATGCCAACGGGCGGGACTGATTACCCCGTCACCCGTGGAGCAGACGCCAGGTGCTGCTTTTCATCAGGGCTATTGCCCATATCATGAAGTTATTGGCCATGTTATCCACAACTGTGAGTCATTCAAGGATCTCGCCGAAGACTTAATCAGGCGAGGGAAGGTGGATATGGGCGAATTTCTAGTCGACCCACCGCAGCCGCATGCACGAAGGAGTCTTCACTTCTCCGTCAACGTCATTCACGCTGCAGCAGCCTTCCAGTTCCCCGAGCCGCAGGAGGAGGGAGTTAGTTCCCAGGGAGCCAGTTCCCAATCCCCCAAGTCCACACTCTGGTATCCAGGGTGGCGACCCTCTCACCAGTGTTCTTTCCCCAAGGAGGACACTGAGAAGATTTTTGACAAGCTTCTGGAGGAGGGTTGGGTGTTGACACATGACCCGCCGTCTTATTACAATGAGACGGCCAAGAGTCACCCCCGTTATTGCAAGTATCATGCAAGGGTGTCTCACCCCACTCGGCAATGCCCAGAGGTTCAAGACTTCATTGAAGCCCTCATCCAGAGAGGGGTTGTCGATCATCAGGGGAATTCCATGACAAGGTTACGCCTTGCAGAGGCCGCCAGGGAGACACTCCAGCAGGCCCGGCGAGAAACTGAAGCTTTCTCCCGATTAATCCGGCCAAGTGAGCCTACGGAAAATGATGAATTCCCATTACTCACTAAAGGCAAGGCCACGGCCACCTATAAAGGGCCTAAGGTCCAGAACTCAAGATGCCAAGCCATGGGAGAGAGTCCCAAGGTCCGTCCCAGGTCCAGTCAGCCTGGCATTGTCATAAGAGAGAACTCTCGGCCAGACAATAAAGGCAAAGCCAAGGCGTCAGAGCCTTCAGCCAAAGTTCCTGCCAAGTCAGCAAGGCCATTAGTCGTGGAGAGGACTCTAACTCCTTGAGCCCGCAAAGACCCCGATGAAAGCTTCTGTCAAGCTGGCGCAGCCGCCAATTGTAGAAAGGCCTCAGCAGCTTAAGCAAGTAAACCCACCGGTCCAAGCAAAGTCGGTGGAACCACAAAGCTCCCAGAGGCCCCACTGCGGATTGGCAGAGTTCCAGGAGTTGCCTCCTGAAATAATTGCTCAGGCAATCAATGCCACCTTCCAAGCTCAGCCGGAGGAGGCCAATTGGACCAAGGTTTCCCCCAGAAAGAGCCGTGGCGCTAAAACTCCTGAGGAGTCAGCCCGGAGCAAGAAGCAAAATTCTGGGGGCAAGCGAGTCCCACTGCCGAAGCAAACATCTCTCTCTTCTCAAGAGGCATCACGCCAAAAGAAGCAAGAGAAGAATCGCAAGAAGAATTTGAAGAGGAGATTGAAGAAGCAAGCCGAGCAAGCCGCTGCTATGGAGGCTCCTAAGGAGCTAACTCCTCTACAAAGACTTCAAAAGCTCATAGATGAGCTGGAGGAGTACACTCCCCCTCATCCCACCAGGGTCGTCACTCTAGACGAATATATTCCCTGGGACAAGCTTGGGCGCAAAGCTCGTCTTCTACAATGGCTCCGAGAAATGGTTCACCGTCTTGAAGAAGGTGAAGACTTCCCAATCCCGGATGAGCTCTCCTTATTCTACAAAGATGAGGAGCTCACTGTCAAGATGCTCGAGGAAATGCTGCAAGAGCTCTCCTGCAATATGGTGGCGATTTCGCCACCCGACAATATTTATTGTCCCGCGGCTGATAGCACTGGAGGCCAGGCACCTATGGCGACATATCAGCGCCGCTCGGCAAGAAATGGCCGGGGACGCGGCCGGGGTCGTGCCCGGGGACGTGGACGTGAAGGTCTCCCGACTCTTGATCGGGTCATAATATTCAGAGGGGAGAAGCCGGGTCCTGTCCCAGAAACTCAAGTTCGGGGAATCCCTTTCATCCTCAGCCCCTCAGAGAGTTCAGACCCCACTTCAACGGCTAAGCCGGGTGGTGTCCCTTTCACAATCACTTCCTCCGATGAAGAAGAGGAGCCAGCCAAGTCGCCAAAGCGCGAGGAGGCGTCAGAGCAAGCCGGCCCCTCCAACAGGGTCGAGCCCGTAAGTCCAGCAGGTCCTTCTAATGAAGACCAGCCTGAAGAACCTTTGTCACCTCCAGAGGAATCCTTGGCACCGCTGTTCCAAGAAGATGCGGAGGGCCAGAATACGGAGGAGCGCCCTCCTAAACGGGAAAAGTCTCGCCAGGTGCCGAAGGCCTTGGCAGAAATCATTCCGCCATTTGACAAGACCCGTGCCCGGGCAGACCGCAAAATTATTCATCATATGAAGCGGTTCCCAACAAATGTCACTATTTGGGAAGCCATTGCCTGGAGCAAAGACCTCAGAGAGGCTCTTGTCAAGATACTTCAAGATCCAGAGGCGTATGAAGCCCATGCTGCAGAGTTGCAAGCCCAGGCATATGAAGCACTCACAGCCAACATCTCCTTCACGGACAAAGACATGTTGCTGTCTTCTCCGTGCCATAATCGTCCCTTATATATGAAGGGGACGATCAATGGGCATGACGTGAATCGCATCCTGGTGGACGTCGGAGCAGCCGTCAACATTATGCCTTTGAAGACTTTCAAGTCTCTATACTTGGCACCTTATTTGCAAAAGGTGACCGATGTCAAGATCTCGAGATTCAATCAGGGTTCCGAGGAGGCGCTTGGTCGGGTTGTGGTCAAGCTTGTCTTGGGTGATTTTGTCACCCAAGCGACATTTTATATCATCAACTCCGATACATCTTACAAGATGCTGCTTGGAAGACCTTGGCTTCATGAGAATTGGGTCGTTCCTTCAACTTTGCATCAGTGCATTAAATATGCCAAGGAAGGGGAGCAACATACGGTCTTCGCAGATCAAGCCCCATTCCACCCCAATGAGTGCCATCTGGCCGATGCTTCGCTATATTTTGGGAAGCCCACTTTAACAATCCCCGAGCCTATAAAGAACAAGGGAAGCAAAAAGTGGACCTTGAAGTCGAAGAAGGGCAGCTCTTCACTGTTAACCAAGACATGGTAAAGCTGCACAAGCTGAGCCTCAGTGCCGCTTCCAAGCCGACTCAACCAGAAAGGCGGAGTGTTGACTTTGAAGCCAACCTTATCAGCCGGGTCATTGATGGGAGTATCTCCTTACCACCCAAGTGCCTTCAGCTCTTGTCCCAACGAGACGAACAGGAGGTGGAACAGTTGAAGACCTTTACAGTCTCCTATCAACGGAGAAGGAGACGCAACAAGGGCAAGGAGGTCAAACCGATCATCTTTTACAAAGGTGATTTAGTCCCACTGTGTCCTCCTAAAGATGACTTCGGCTGGGATACTCCCGCCGATGTGGTGCCAGAGCCAGTCCAGGAGATGGACGATATGCCAGAGTATATCAAGGAGATGTGTAAAAAGCAGCACATCCCGCAAACTCTGGACTCTGCTCGAGCGGCATATTTTCATCAACTATGGAATCCTCCACAAGTCCGCGGGCAGCCTCCCTTCTCCCGTAAAGATACAAGGGGCCTTGGCTATGACCAGGAGAAGGACTTCGAGGTCCACTTCGCAGTCAACACCATAGGACTGCTACCTCTCCCTAACGGGCAAGTTGAAGTTGAGCCCAACATAGATGACTCTGCAAGGGAGTCCGCTGATGTGTCTACGACACCATCACCTTCATCAGGAGCTGACAATGGTCACCCCTCAGAGGAAGGAGCAGCTCAGCCTGCTAACCACCCGCAAAACAAAGCGAGCTTTTCGGCTTCAAGCCACGAGCACAAGTGCTTCGAAGAATTTGATGTCTATGAAGCCAACACTGATGACGAGGGAGACTTCGTCGACCTCCAACCAGCTCCACCGGAGCTTGAAGACGGTGGTCAAGCAACTGTGGACGAGTTGATCGAAATCAATCTTGGAAGCAAAAGTGACTA
The DNA here is from genome assembly GCA_022559845.1 of Amorphophallus konjac. Taxonomy (NCBI): domain Eukaryota; kingdom Viridiplantae; phylum Streptophyta; class Magnoliopsida; order Alismatales; family Araceae; genus Amorphophallus; species Amorphophallus konjac. Next base: position 605,913,024 of record CM040121.1, read on the forward strand.
TCGTCCCACCCTCATAAGTGCTCTCCTCAGTGAGGAAGAGAGGCAGTCGTATCGACAGCTTTTAGAAGAGTTTAGGGATTGTTTCGCCTGGACTTATAAAGAAATGCCCGGACTCGACCCTTCTGTGGCTGAACATGAGCTGGCAATACTTTCAACAGTCAAGCCAGTCAAGCAAGCTCAAAGGCGTATGCGCCACGAGCTGGAGCTCAAGGTCAATGCTGAGGTTGACAAAATGCTCAATGTGGACTTCATAGAGCCTTGCATGTACCCTGTATGGCTCGCTAACATAGTCCCTGTCAAGAAGAAGAACGGCCAAGTCCGAGTCTGCATCGACTTCAGGGATTTGAATAAGGCATGCCCAAAGGATGACTTCCCTGTCCCAATCACTGAGACAATGGTTGATATGACCACTGGTCACGAAGCCTTGTCTTTTATGGACGGGTCGTCGGGTTATAATCAAATCCGCATGGCCGTCAAAGACAAAGGCCATACGGCTTTCCGATCTCCTAAGGGGATCTTAACTATAAAAGGATGCCGTTCGGTCTGAAGAATGCCGGCGCAACCTATCAAAGGGCAATGACCAAGATTTTCGACGAGATGCTACATGACCTTGTCGAATGCTATGTTGATGATCTGGTCGTCAAGACAAAGAAGCGGGAGGATCACTTAGCTGACCTGCGTCGAGTCTTTGTAAGGCTCCGACAATTCCAGCTCAAGATGAACCCGATGAAGTGCGCCTTCGGCGTCTCCAGTGGCAAGTTCCTTGGCTTCATTGTCAGGTATCGAGACATAGAAATCGACCCCGACAAAATCAAGGCCATAAGGGGACTACCTCCGCCCAAGAACTTGACAGAGCTCAGATCTCTTCAGGGAAGGCTCGCCTATATTAGGCGGTTTATTTCCAACCTCACAGGAAGATGCCTACCTTTCGGCAAATTGATGAAGAAAGGAGCACCCTTCATATGGGACGAAGACTGTCAGAAGGCCTTCGAGCAAATCAAGGAGTATCTGCTGACTCCTCCAGTCTTAGGGGCACCCGTCAGAGGGAAACCCCTTATCTTGTATATTGCTACCATGGATGCCTCTTTGGGAGCTCTCCTAGCCCAGATCAATGAAGAGGGCAAGGAGCAGCCACTGTACTACCTTAGCCGAAAACTGATCGGGCCTGAGCATCGGTACGCTCCCATGGAAAAGATGTGCCTAGCTCTGGTGTTTGCTGTCAAGAAGCTGAGGCACTATCTCCTAGCCCATCGGGTGGAGCTCATGTCAAAATGCAACCCACTCAAATTTCTGTTATGCCAGCCTGTCCTCTCTGGTAGACTCGGCAAATGGGCGCTTATCCTCATGGAGTTCGACATCACCTTCGTCCCACGCAAGGCGATCAAAGGACAAGGAATAGCGGAGTTCTTAGCAGCGCACCCTGTGTCAGAAGATTCGCCACTCAACTTCGAGTTGCCCGACGAAGAGGTGTTAGTGCCTTCTCAAGAAATCGGGGAGTCTTCTGAAAAAGTCCCACCACAGATGGAGTCGGGTGTCCTCACCCTTGACCTCCCACATTGGGAGTTATATTTTGATGGTGCCTCTCGGACAATCAAAAGAGCTGGCGGCCTTACGGACTATGTCTCGGGTGCGGGGGTAGTCTTTGTGTCTCCACAAGGCGGTATCCTCCACAACTCTTGTGCTCTCATGAAGTCACTGACTAATAATGAGGCAGAGTATGAAGCGCTAATTATTGGGCTTCAACTGGCATTGGAGATAGACATCAAGTGCATCAAAGTGTACGGGGATTCTCAGCTCGTCATTCGACAAGTACTGGGCGTCTATGATGTCCGGAAGAAGGAGCTCATCCCCTATCACGCAGCCGTCATGAGGCTCAAGGAAAAATTTTATCTATTTGAAATAGGCCATGTCCCCAGAGGCAGCAACTCCCAGGCTGATGCTCTTGCAAAGTTGGCAGCAGCCCTAAAACTCCCGCCTGAGGGAGAATTGAATATTACAGTCAGACACCGGAGGCTCATTCCAAGTGTGCTCGACGAAGAATCCGGCCTCACTGTGTATGAGGTCGACAACATTCAAGAGGAGATTGTTCCCGAAGAAGAAGATTGGCGTGAGCCGATTATAAAGATGAAGAACGGCTGGCTCCCTCCCGATCGGGCTCAGAGGGTGCAACTGCTACGCAGGGCGACATCCTACCAGCTGATTGACGATCTGCTTTTCAGGCTCGTCCATGAAAAGGACCGATCGGTCCTCCTCCGTTGTCTCTCATCCAAGGAGGCCAAGACTGTCATGCATGAGGTTCACTCCGGATTATGTGGAGCTCACCAGGCAGGAGCGAAGATGAAAAATAGCATCAAGCTCAAAGGGTTTTACTGGCCCACCATGTACGAAGATTGCAATCAATTCGCTCGTACATGTCACCAATGCCAAGCATTCGGCCCAGTCCCTCGACGGCCACCTAACCCGCTCCATCCAACAGCGCCTACTTGGCCGTTTGCAGAGTGGGGTATGGATATTGTGGGACCATTCCCACCATCGTCCCAGGGGCACAAGTTCATACTTGCTGCCACCGATTACTTCTCCAGATGGGCGGAAGCCGTTCCACTACGGGAAGTTACAGGAGAGATAGTCGCTCGTTTTGTGCGGCACTATATCATATACAGATTCGGCACCCCCAGTCGGATTATATCCGATAATGGCACGCCGTTCAAGAACAAGACTGTTTATGCTCTGGCGGCCAAGTTCCATATTGATTGGAGAGCGTCGTCGATCTACAATCCCCAGGCCAATGGGTTAGCCGAGGCCTTCAACAAAACCCTCTGCAAGCTGCTATCCAAGATAGTAGGTGGCCGCAAGCGGGATTGGGGCGAGAAGGTCCACGAAGCCCTATGGGCCTACCGGACTATTTACAAAACCCCTACGGGATGTTCCCCTTTCTCCCTGGTCTACGGAGCTGAAGCAGTGATCCCTGTGGAGATCGAGCTAGCATCTTACCGTGTTGCTGTGCACGCCGGATTGCCAGGTCAAGACCAATCTGAAATTGAAAGAAGGCTCGAGGAATTGTCCAACTTGGAAGGTCAAAGACTCAAAGCCTATAAACACTTACAAGTGTATCAAGCCCGCATGACACGTGCCTATGATAAGCTAGTCAAGCAACGGGCGTTCAAGAAAGGCGACCTCGTCATGGTCAAAGAAAAGGAGGTTCTCGCGGGAAGATCCAGCGGCAAACTCCAGCCCAATTGGCGTGGGCCTTACGTCATCCAGAAGGTCTACGAAGGAGGGGCCTATACGGTCCTTGACCACAAGGGAGACAATCCCTTCCCTCCTCTCAACGGCAAGCATATGAAGCTCTACCATGCGCCACTGCAAGAGTTTCTGCAGCAGTCCTCACAGGACAATACCTCCCCTCAGTGAAGGTTCAAAAAAAAAAAAAAAAGAAAAGGGGTTAAAAATACTGATACCCCGGCGGACTCAGTCAGCCTTCAACGGTTGGCTGAGGGTAAAAAGGCCACAGACCCGGTCGAGGTGAAAACCCGAAAGGGCGCCTCGGGCAAAAATGGGCAACCCCTCGGTGTGAAAACCCGAAAGGGCGCACCGGAAAAAGCTAAAGGGGGCCAGCCTCGGCGAAAACCCGAAAGGGCGGTGAGGTTGGTAATGTGAAAAAAAAAAAGAATCCTCTCTATGTCTATTCTATGGGTGGCTCTAAGTCAATGACTCCACCCCATCTCGAAAAAAAAATCATATTGATGCCATGGCTACGCCTTACATGTCGTTCTATGACACCTAGTCCCACTGGCATTCTGACGGTGTCATACTTTGTCCCATCGGGCTCGGCCTATGTACGCCTCTTCCGGGCTGCCGACCCATTCCGCCTATCGGCTTCTGGGTTCAGCTCATATGTCTCTTCTTAGCAGTTAAACCCGTTTACTTTCTTGTCCCACTGGGACTGGCCTCAGTATGCTCTCTCGGGCTGCCAACTTTTCATGCCTTTCGGCTCCTGTTTCATTCTAGGGAATGGCCTCAGTATGCTCTTTCGGGCTGCCAACCCATCATGCCTTTCGGCTCCTCTTTCATTCTAGGGAATGGCCTCAGTATGTTCTCTCGGGCTGCCAACCCTTCATGCCTTTCGGCTTATCTAACCTCCTTGGGATTGGTCTCAGCACGCCCTCTCGGGCTGCCAACCCATCATGCCTTTCGGCTCATCTTATCTTCTTGGGATCTGGTCTCAGTATGCTCTCTCGGGCTACCAATCCATCGTGTCTTCCGACACATGTCCCACCGGGTCTGGCCTCAGCATGTCCTCTCGGGCTGCCAACCCACCTATTCGCCTATCGGCTTTCGGATTTGACTCTCACGTCCCACTAGGGCTGTCAAATCCACCCCTTTTCTTCTTCAGGGTCTGACCTCTGCATGCTCTCTCGGGCTGTCAACCCATCTCGCCTCTTGGCTTTAGACTTGACTCATATATCCCACCGGGATCGTCAAGTTTACTCCTTTGTCCCCACGGGCTTGGCCTCAGCATGCCCTCTCAGGCTGCCAACCCTATTTGCCTATCGGCTCACGGATTTGACTTATACGTCCCACCTGGGCTGTCGAATCCCTTCCTGTCGTCGTTTCGGGTCTGGCCTATGCATGCCTCTTTCGGGCTGCCAACCCATCCCGCCTATCAGCCTCCAGGTTTAACCCGCATGTCCCTTTCGGACTGTTAAACCAACTTCTTTGTTGTTCCAACCGGGCTTGGCATATGCACACCCTTTTCGGGTTGCTAACTCGGTCAACCTTCGGTTTTGGATTTGGCTAATTGCGTCCCCCTAGGACAGTCGAATCCACCCATCTTGTCACACCGGGCTTGGCCTCAATATGCTCTCTCGGGCTGCCAACCCACTACACCTTTTGGTCTCACCGGGTTCGGTCTCAGTATGCTCTCTCGGGCTGCCAACCCATTATGCCTTTCGGCTCATTTCTGTCCTCTTGGGTTCGGTCTCAGTACGCCCTCTCAGGCTACCAACCCGTTTCGCCTTTTGGCTTACAGATTTGATTCATTCGTCCCACCCGGACAATCAAATCTACCCACTTGTCCCACATCTGCGGCACACACGTCCCTACGGGAGTGCCACATTTTCCTCGCCTTTTGGCATTATAGGACAAAAAAAAGAAAGAAAGAAAAAACGGGGTTAAAAATATTGAGACCCCAGCGGACTTGGTTGTTTCTGTTAGAAGAGTAATCAAGGGCAAAAAGGCTTTAACTCGGCTAAGGTGAAAACCCGAAAGGGCGGCTTAGGCAAAAATGGGTACCCCTCAGTGTGAAAATCCGAAAGGGCGCACTGGAAAAAGCTAAAGGGGGCCAGTCCTGGCGAAAACCCGAAAGGGCGGTAGGGCTGGTAAAGTAAAAAAAAGAAGAAAAAAAGGCTTATCAAGCACTAGACTCGCTCCTCCTCAGCTCGGCAAGGCGAGTCTTACTCTGAAGAGCTTCCTCATGGAGCCCCTCAAGCCTATGGCAGAATCAACATCGGCAAGACTGCACTACTCTTCGGTCCCCTGGACCTCTCACAAAAGTGCCTCCACACTCTGGGAGGCCATCTGCTCGCGCTCGTAAGTGGCCTTGACTTGGGCGCCCACCTCAGCCTGGACTCTCCGAAGTCTACAAAGTTGCTCCTCCTCTTGCTGAATCGTCAGCTGAGTCCTCCGCCTCCGCTTTCTAAATAGCGCGAAGGTGGACAAACTCCTCCCATAAAGACGCAAGCTCAGTCATCCAGGCGTCTCGAGGGAGAACAAATGCATGCATCTGGCAATGCTACACCAAGTTGAGGACCATTCGGCCACTCCATCCCAAGGGTCAGAAAACTCTGAAGCAGCTTTGAAGCCTCACTAGCTGAAGCTAAAGCAAAGAAAGGAGTTGCCTCAGCCCGTGTACGGCCGACATCTATCCAGACCAACATGCCCTAAGGGCTGGTCTACATCAACCTTGGCTATCACAAGTCAGCAATTAGCCACCTTCTACATTCGGCGACATACCTCAGCGGTCAGCCGACACATCAACATGTTAGGCTACACCTCAGATGTTAGTCGGCACACTTTGGCGACACCTTAGCAGTTAGCCAGCTTTAACTTGCGGCTACACACCTCAGCGGTTAGCCGACACGTCTTCAGTGGCATCTTAGTGGTCAGCCAGCACCATGACTTTTGGCCAAACGCACCCCCAAGGGTCGGCCAGTGTCAGTCTCCAGCTATCACAGCTCAATAGTCAATCAACGACGACTCAGATGGATGCGCCTCTTCGAGATAGGCCTACATCAACTTCGGGCTAACAAGTCTCTCAGAAGCAGGCCCCCATCAACTTTGGGTTAATAAGTCTCTCAGAAGCAAGTCCCCATCAACTCGGGCCAACAAGTCTCTCAGAAGCAGGCCCCCATCAACTCTAGGCCAACAAGGCTCTCAGAAGCAGGCCTACGTCAACTCGGGCCAACAAGTCTCTCAGAAGCAGGCCCCCATCAACTTCGGGCTAACAAGTCTCTCAGAAGCAAGCCCCCATCAACTCTAGGCCAACAAGTCTCTCAGAAGCAGGCCTACGTCAACTCCGGGACAACAAGCCTCTCCGAGGCAAGCCAGCATCAACCCTCAGCTTTCTGGAAAGCAATGAAGCAGTAAGGTGCAGCTCTACAGAGGGCACAGACCGTCCGCCTCCGCCCCGGCTTTGACGAACGTTCCGTGGGGGGCATTTGTTGGCAGCAAATTTTGCTTTGCAAAAATACCTCCGCTTTTATTTAGTTGAAGCAGAAATGGGCTAACTTGGAGATGGAAGACCCGTACGGGGTCGGAGGAACCCGTCCGGGGTCGGAGGGACCCCCCCGGGGGCCGCGACCCCGGGCAGGTCCCCCCCGGGGGCCGCGACCCCGGGGAGGTTCCCCCCCGGAGCGCGCGACCCCGGGGAGGTCCCCCCGGGGGTCCGCGACCCCGGGCAGGTCCCCGGGGCGGTCGCGACCCCGGGGAGGTCCCCCCGGAGAGCTGCGACCCCGGGCGGGTTCCCCCCGGGCGTCCGCGACCCCGGGACGGTCCAGGACCGTCCCGGGGACTCTCCACCCCGGGGAGGTTCCTCTCCCGCGCACGCAAATCAAAATATGACATCCCCGGGGTCATTTTCATCCCGTTGGACCCGTACGGGGTCGAACACTCCCGGGGAGGTTCCCCACTTCTATAAATAGACCCCCGGAGGTCCAGAAGAAGAGGAAAAAGAGAGCACTACACAAGTGGCAACCTACGGAAGACACTTGAAGCATTTGTTCGTTTGTTTTGGCCCGTGTGGGGTAAGTCCCCGGGTCTTGTATTTATGCCCCTACGGGGTATATTTACGTTTATGCCCCTCAGTGGGCCATGTTTGTAATTATGCCCCTCAGCGGGCCACGTTTGTAAGTCTTTACGTCTCGGGACGACCAAGTCTTGTATTTCTGCCCCCTATAATGGCGAAATTACAAAAATATCCTTCCCGGGATTGTAAAAGACCGAAGTCCTGTAATTTGCAGTTATACCCTGCAATCTCTTGTAATTGGGACTACGTCCCTATCTCCCACTCTAATACGGACTTTTGTACAGTCGACAACTCGCCGACAACTCATGTACTCACTGGAATTATAAAAGCATTCAGCAGGTTTTATATGTAACCTCGGGTGGGAAAATTATAAGAAACCCCCCCCCCCCCGACTTTAGAAAATTGTGTATATACCCCTCCTTCGGCCAAATTGACAAATGTGTGCCTTCCCTGAAGCTCCTTGTCATTCCTTCAGTCCGGAAGTGTTGTCAGCTCAGTCCAGCACTCGGGTATCATCTCAAACCTAGGTTTAGGGTCTGGTAGAATTACCAAAATACCCCTATGACCTAAAAATGGCCTCAGAGCCCTTGAAACACTCCAGAAACGGCTTCCATGCCTTGGGGAGTCAGGAACCCGATCCTACTTCCGTTCCAGTCCAGAAATTTCATAAATGTCCCTGGCCTGGAAAACTACCAAAATACCCTTGGGTTGGTAAAATTACCAAAATACCCCCGGGGTCTAGAAAACTTCCCTTGCTTTAAAAATACCTATGGCTTCCGCATATTTGCGCCTCTATGCCTAAATCTTAGGGTTTTGCTCAGACCTAGCCCTAATCTAGTTGTTTCTATGTGTTGGTGGTAAATGAGTGGTCATGGAGAGTCTCTCGAGTGAGCTTGCCCTCCACATCAGAACCTCTGTAGAAGTCTTTTGGGACCTCTTTGACAGTTAAACAAAGGTGTTCGGACGTTAGGCCGATATAAATCAACACTGACTCCGGTCAGTGGGGAAAGGTCCAGCACTCGAACCCAAATCGTCTGATACTATGCGCACCCACGGAACCCTCTCTACGCAGAGGAGTGTTTCTTTTCAAAAAGAACGAAAATCTACCTTTTATCTACGATAAGAGTATTTCTTAGATTTTTTCCGTGTCTCACACGTGCCAACCTAGGACTCCAAGCAACCCATCGCGTCATACGGTGCATGACGGAAAAGTAGGGAGCAACTCCCGACACACCTTCCGCAAGCGGCTTGACACCGGCGAATCCAACAGTTACATCACACCTGGGCTGTGTAGTCAAAATCTTGCCTAGGCGGTGAGGCGGGGCGAGGGGACGGCAGGCCGCCTCGCGCCGTCGCGGTTTGCTGAGGTGAACGCCTCGCGCGCGCCTCGCCCACCGCGGCACGCTTCGCCCGCTCGCTCGCCCGCCCGCCCGCCCGCTCGCCAGCCCGCCCGCCGGATCCGCGTATCGGGTAAGAATGCCCGTTAACTACGACGAACCGGATCCTTTAAACCCGCGAGGGTTTCGCTCGCGTCCCGTCTCATACCTATCGTTTCCCCCTCCAACGGCGGCAGCAGCTGAGCGGCGTCCGGCGAGCGGCGAGCATCCGATAACTCCCTCTCGCCGTCTCCATCTCCCTCTCTCTCTCTGTCTTCCACTCCACTCCGTCTTCCTCTCTCACGCAAGCACACACGGTGGGGGGCTCAGCCCTTCTCCCACAGTCCACCCGCTCACTCTCTCTCCCCCTGCCACTCTCGCTCTCTCCACTCTCTATCTCCCTCACATTGTGAGGGAGGGGCTCTCACCCCTCTCCCACTGTCCGACTCCCACTCGGTCACTCTCTCTCCCCCTGCCACTCTCGTCTCTCACTCTCTCTCTCTCTGTTCTCTCACTCTCTCCCTCGCCTTCACTCTATCTCTCTCTGTTCTCTCACTCTCTATCTCCCGAGCACTCTCTCTGTTCTCTCAACTCTCTGTCTCCCGCCCACTCTCTCTGTTCTCTCTCTGAACTCTGTCTCCCGCCCACTCTCTCTGTTCTCTGAACTCTGTCTCCTGCTCTCTCTCTCACACAGACGCACACGCATGCACAGTTAGAGGGGCTAATCCCCTCTCTCACTAGTCACTCTATCTCACCCTCTCTCTGTCTCTCACAGGCCACAATGACGATCAATCGTGATTCGTGCAGGGCAATCGACGTCGGCAATAAATAGTCAGTAAAAATATTTTTTACATTTGTTGTTTGATTTATTTTTGTAATATTATTTAAATTTGTTGTTTGATTTTTTTTAAGATGTCTACGCCTACATCACCTACTTCTGTGTCTGTTTCTGGTGGTGCATCGTCAAATGCAAGCACTCAAGGGCCCAATGTAGAAAAGGACAGATCAAAAGATATTGGATGGAAACATGGAATCTCTGCCAATCTACAAAATAGAGATGAGATAACATGTAATTTTTATAAAAATGTGAGTAAATGAGAGATTTACCGACTGAAACAACATTTAGCCGGCCTGGGTACAAATGTGACAGCTTGCCAGAAAGTTCCCGTGGATGTGAAGTTAGAAATCCGAGAATATATGCAAAATGCCAAGAAAGTTAGAACTGAGGAGCTACAAATGGTGAGGGAGACGGAAGGTAGAGATAATTTGTTGAAGGATTCATGTCAATCTCAATCTCTGGATGTCTATCAAGTTAATATACTTGATGACATTATTTCAAAGCCACCACAGATGAAAGGTCCTATGGACAAGTTCTGCACTCCTGATCCGGAACAAGTTAAGACAGTAAGAGATAAAAAATAGGAAAAGGAACATCGTGATAGGGTTTGCCAATATGTAGGTAGATGGATTTATCAAGTTGGCATCCCATTCAATACTGTGCGTCTACCTAGCTTTCAAACAATGTTAGAAGCTATAGGACAATACGGTTCGGGATTTGAAGGGCCTAGCTATCATGAGATTCGTGAGACTCTTTTACATAAGGATATAAAAACAACTCAAGAGTTGGTGGATGCCCAAAAAGAAAATTGGGTGAGATATGGTTGTAGCATCATGTCCGATGCATGGACAGATGTGAAGGGACGAGCATCGATCAACTTTCTTGTGAACTCTCCAGGTGGGTTTTTTCTTTATGTCTCTCACTATCAAATTTCAATATATTTTCTACCTATCTTTCTATGTCTCTCACTGTCATTCTGTCTTACTCTCTTTCTCTGGGTGTGACTGGTTTCTTGAAATCAATTGATGCTTCTGCACATGTGAAAGATGTCAAATTGTTGGCAGATTTATTGGACAAGGTTATTAACGAAGTTGGTGTTAAGCATGCCATCCAAATTGTGACAGACAATGAGTCTAGTTATGTGGCAGCCTGAAAAATGTTGATGGCAACCCATCCTCATTTATTCTGGACATCATGTGCTGCCCATTGTTTAGACTTGATGTTAGAGGACGTTTCCAAATTGTCTCCAATGAAAGAAACCATTCGTAGAGCCAAATTGGTAACTACATTTATTTATGGGCACACATGGATTCTTGCTATGATGAGAAAGTATACAAATGACAAGAATCTTGCACGTGCAGCTGTCACTCGTTTTGCCACCAACTACTTAAATTTACAGAGTCTGCTTGATTGCAAAGATAGCTTGAGAATGATGTTTACATCTGCTGATTGACTTGCTAGTAACAATCGGTGGGCCAAAAAAAATGAAGGGAAGAAGGTAGAGGGCATAATCTTGAAGACTTATTTTTGGAATGGTGTGGCATATTCATTGCAAATATACAAGCCCCTTGTTATGGTTTTACGGTTGGTTGATGGAGAAAAGTCATCGATGGGCTACATTTATGAGGTTATGGATCGTGCAAAGGAGAGTATTAAGAGTGCATTAAATAACAAGCTTGACAAATATGGTCCAATTTGGGAAATCATTGATAGACGGTGGGACTTTCAAATACACCGTCCTTTACATGCAGCTGGCCTTTATCTTAATCCAGCTCTTTATTTCTCTAATTCAAAAATTGAGTATGATCAAGAAGTTAAGCAAGGGCTATATGATTGCATTGAAAAGCTAGCTCCAGAAGCCTCAGTCCAAGATGCAATTTTCAAGGAGCTTGCAGCTTATCAGTATGCCCAAGGGCTATTTGGGAGAGAAATGGCGATTAGGCAACGCACTTCTATGGTTCCAGTATGGATGCTTTTCTCAATTTCTTGTCTAATTTTCATTGCAATAGTGAAGTAAGAATTATTGTGAAATGTGAATTATAATTTCTTTGTGGTGTAGCTACTTGGTAGTTGAACTTTGGTACTGTCACACCAAATCTTCAAAAGATAGCCATTCGGATCTTAAGTTTGACATGTAGTGCATCTAGTTGTGAGCGCAATTGGAGTACATTTGAGCAGATTAGATGAATCATTCCATATTCAAGTACATAAACGATTAGTGTTTTTTTTGTTTAATTGATTGCAACTAATATACTTGTAGGTGCACATAGAGAAAAGGAATAGGTTGGAGCAAAAGAAGTTGAACGATCTCGTTTTTGTGCAATATAATCAATGTCTCCATGCTCGTCATTTGCGTCTTTAGCAAAGTGACTATGATCCTATTTCTTTGGATGACATTGATGATTGTAATAAGTAGATAGCTAATCCTCCAGAAAATGAAGATTTTGTGGATGAAGGGGCGGACCTCACATGGCTAGATGTTGAAATCGCTGCCGGTGTTAACGAATAGGAAGGGCCAAGCACAAGGGCGGCAACCAAAAAGCGTCACCTAAGAAAGGGAAAAAGCATTGCTACATCTCACTCCATAAATGTGAGAGATGTTGACTCCGAGGGGACACAATCAGAGAATGAGAATGAGCTTCCAAGTGATGGGGACTCCTCCTCTTTTATGAGTGATGAGGAGACTTGAGAGTTGAGAGAGATTTGAAACACTTTGTGTTATGGGATTATGTAATTAACTTGTTTGGTTGTTTAACTATTTTTGTTTTGTTATAGTACTGCACTTGTTAGTTGTTTTTCTTGTTTAGTGTATATGCAATTTTATGATATTTACTGTTAAAAAAAATATATTTTTGTGATATTTTGACATATAATTTTAATTTTAAATTATATATATATTTTTAATAATATCTCGTCTCAAACGCCTCGACCATCGCCTAGGCCTTTGAGGCGTGAGGTGACCCCCTGGTCGCCTCGCTCGCCTCACGCCTCAGACTACATAGCACCTGGGTTCACCGCGTTCAAGACGGAGCTCAAACGAACATCAAGTTTGGCCGATCCGGGGCCCGATTCAAGTAAGTTATCTCTTCACCCAGTCCACCTGACCCTCGTAAGCCCCAGCTCACCTAACCAACCCAAACCCCTGAACCCAGCCAATCATTCCAACCCACATAAATCCCAGACTCACTCAACTATGGCCCATTCAAGTCTTTTGCTCTAGCCCGTCTTAACCCCCAGTAGGACCTACATGACCTTTCCCTCTCTTCCAGGTCAAACCCAGCCATTCCGGTCCATCCGAACCCCCTAGGGGGAGAGGTTTACTCAGACCAGGAAGCCCTCAACCACTTTAGCCCGCGTAAACCCCATTTACGCGGACCTGCCCACCGTTCTTGAACGCGGTCGCCAAGGCAACCGTGTTCTGGAGGGGAAAAACCCCCGGTCAAACCCGCATAAACCCTGGCCCACGTGTCAGGGCTGAACGCGGTCGCCGAGGCGACCCCATTCAAAAACACCCAGTCAAACCCGCGTAAACCCTTCCTTTATGCGGACCAGCCCGCCCCCTCCGGGCTAGTCCGCGTAAACCCCCCTCCAAACTCTATAAAACCCCCCATGGGGTGGCGTAGGGTCATAAGATGTATGGAGCTCATCCTCGGGACTACAAACGGCGCGTGAAGGACTTGGTTGGCTGGTTTGGTGTTTGCTAGGCTTACGCCAAGGGCATGCCGCATGATTGTCCCTCATACGGCGTTTAGCCAAAATACAAACCTCCTCAAAGGCGGCCCTGCTTTGATGAACGCACCCTATCTGGATGTCTTTTGACGATCACATGTTGCCCGGATGTTGCTTTAGAAGAAAGCACTATGCCTGGGCCCTACCTCGATATTCGTGCACGACCCTGGATGTGGCTTGATGAAAGCACCATGCCCGATTCTTGCCTCGATAATCGTGCACTACAATGCTATTGAATTAAAGTACTCTGCCCGACCCCAGTCTCGATGTTCGTGCACGACCTTGGATGTGACTTGATGAAAACACCCTACCCAGTCTCTGCCTCGATATTCGTGCATGACCCTGATGTTGCTTAATGAAAGCACCTTGCGCGATCCCAGCCTCGATGATCGTGCGCCACCGAATGTTGCTTGATAAAAGCCCTACCTGGTCCCTTGTCTCGATGATTGTGCGCCGCTCGGGTGTCACCTCGATAAGCATGCCCTCGATGCGGTTACCTGAACAATGGGCATACTTCACGAGTCTTGACGCGAGAGGAAGGGTCAAGCCCCTGCCTCTGTGAACGCGCCCCGAGAACGACCATCGAGGTCTCACGGCTCCCATCTCCTTCAGTTACAACGGTGCCACCGGCACCCGATTGCCAGTCTCAGACGCTCCCCGAGCACCACCATCGAGGTCTGACGACGCCCATTTCCTTCAGTCACAACGGTGCTCTCGGCACCCGACTGCTCAGCTACTCGAGTCACAACGTTGCCCCTAGCACCGGACTGCCGAGTCTAGACGGCGTCGGGCTACTCTAGCCCCACGGCGCTCAACAACTTCAGTCACAACGGTGCCCTCGGCACCTGACTACCCAGCTACTCGAGTCACAACGGTGCCCCCAGCACCCGACTGTCGAGTCCAGACGACGTCGGGCTACTCTAGCCCCAACGACGCTCAACAACTTCAGTCACAACGGTGCCCTCGGCATCCGACTGTCGAGCTACGCTGGTCACGTCGGGGCCCGCGGCATCCGACTGCCGAGTCC